>JASDDO010000012.1:331745233-332345233 GCA_030015575.1 Agapanthus africanus | reverse complement strand
TCCGCGTTTCGTTGGTCGCTACGGACTACGCGATCGACTCCGACGTCGAAACTCCTTCCACGCCTCTTTCACCCTTAACTTTGCCGGCCAACTCCGACGTTGACCGCGATTCTGTTCATACATCTTCACCTTCACTTTCGCCGTCACCAAATTCTTCTTCCGAGAAGTCGGGATTTCCTCCTAACATCACTTTACCTCCCCCGGGAATTATTCCACCTCCATTAGGTGCAAATAACCCTGTAACATTTTGGAAAATTATAAATATTAATTTATAATTTTAAATATGAATTTAATAAGTTTAGAAAAATGATATCGTTTATGAAATTGGGTATCGGAATTATAGCCGAAAAATGTAATTATTTTGATAAATATGAATAAAATTGTGTGATATCATAAAAATGATATTTTTAATTATTTAACAAGACATTCTATTTTACATTAAGATAATGATATTTAAGTGATAGATTAATTATCTCATATATTTTATTTTACATGGATTTAAATTGTAACATGAAAGGTTTTCTTTTGTTGAAATTCTTTTAATGGTTGGTATAAATATTTTGTTAAATGGTTGGTATATCTTATCCTAGTTCAAACCCTCACACCACCACACCCTCACACATGCTCAACTCCCTCCACCTCCTCCTTCACATTTTACACCTCCACTTCACAACTCTCCACCTCATGCTCTCTTTACACACAACATAACACTTCACACCTTATCTCATCACACTTAGAAATTCTTTAGCTTTCTCAAACTGAACCATTGGTTTCTACAATCTCCAAACAAAAATATTTCTAAGTATCCATCACCATAAGAGAAAAGCCATGAACTCTTTCACCAATTTTGTTCACTTCATCAATCTAGAAGCCACTACAACCCCTAAGAGCCTCCATCATACAATTCTTGAGTTGGAATTTCTTTGCTCTCATTCCATATAGGTAAACATAATCCTGCGTTTAAATTTTGAAGTGATAGTGAGTTTTACTTGCTGGCTGAATATCAGTGACATGTTAGGGGTTTAGAATGTTTTTTATGACCCTCTGTTGATAATTAGGTAATGGTTAAAACTAAAAAGTTGTAGATAATTGCCATATCATTTAGCCAAAACAATTTGGTTAAGTTTTACTGTAAAATAAATTTTACACGAATTTTTAAAGAAAAGGTTTCCAAAATGGAAATTTCATTTCCAGTGGCTGTTTTTCACTCAAATTGTAACAATTTTCTTAATTTTTCTGTTAACAATTTGGAGAATCTGAAAGTTGTAGGTTGTAGATATTTTGTGTAGATATCTCTAAAATTTTCATTTTTCGTATTCTATTTAAAAAATCTAGAGATAATAAATTTTTAGTGAAGATTGTTTTCTGGTTTCTGCAGATTTTCCAGAAACATATTTTTATTTTGCATTTTATTTCATATACTATACATAGAAATTGGAAAAGATATTTTGGGGTATAAAAGTTAACTACTTTAACAATGTGTATAATTTTAGTTTCACTCTAAACATTGTGTTTACGATTTCTAGGGATTTTTCGAAGCGAGCCCAAAAACTGCCATTTTCTGAGCTAACATTTTCAAACAATATGCATCTGAGCATTGTATTTTTCTCGCTACATTTTTCCAGTAAGATAATGTTATTGAAGAGCGTCTTCATACATTTGAAGGGGTATTAGCGGAGACGTTGAAGGCGTTGAGACGAGAAAAAGCGATTGTGGATTTCGACGAGTTCGACAAGTTGGTGAGTAAATTTATATCTATGGGGGAAGTCAGGTGGATGGCGTATAGCACCCCTGCAACCATTTAACTAGGATAGTTATACTATCTATTTAGTTATTAGTGTTAATTCAAATTAATGATAATGGAGTTATTTTGCATATAGTTTTATTCATGATTTGGTGGATATTATACGAAGGATCATACCGTAATTGTGATGACGAGATTAGCGTGCCGAATACGGCCAAGTTTCTTTAGACTCGTGGAGTCATGTTTTATTTCATGTTAGAACGTAATACTTGAGTGAGCTATACTCTTTTAAAAACTAACGATTCGTTTCCCTTTTAAAGAATAAATGACAAGGATGCGATACCAATTTCCAAAACGAATATCTATTTTAACCTAAGGCAGCTTCCTTATTTCAAAATCAATGTTTCGCTCCATTTTCAAAGATAATGGTATAGCTCATAGCAAGTAGTTACATTTAATAATTACACTTAGATTTACTTTACATGTTCGCGATATATTTATCGATACTATACGTTTCCGTGATATGAACACTCTGATAGAACATTGCACGACAACCAATGAGTATTATGTTGCACAAGCACATACGCATATGTTACACTACACCTCATTGGTACTGCCATACCACTGTAGGACTGCTATCTACGTGATGCGTATGTAGATGTCGATACGAGTAGGCTTTATACACTTATAGAACACTCACACAAATACTAATGATTACCATGTTGCACGAGCACAGACACGTACGCTACACTACACATCATTAGTATTGCCATGATACAATAGGACTGTTACGTTTATTACTTGTATGACTTTATTTACGTACTTTACCTTTATTATCTATTAAGCATTGCGAAAACCAGTATCATGGGTATTCGTATTTGATTCTTATGAGTTTTCAGGATGTTTTACTTTTGATGATATATATCAGTGGTATGGGACGCTGTTATATATGCATATATATAATATATCATCAGAATGATCTATGCAAGTATTCTTATTCTTTACTTGATATTTCTGGATATGATGAGTTGACGTCCACCATGAGCTTGATGTTTTCTGATTGTTTTATTCCGAACCGAGTGGGGGAGATATACGGTTATGGACTTGCTACTTATCCGGACTGGGTGGGGGAGTATATAGTTTGATACATGGTGGACTCGGTCGAGACCAGGGGCCAGGAAAAGCCGCATTAGAGGCGAGGAGCTTAGCGAGGACACTCGATACCGGAGATAGAGATGAGTGTTGGATATATGTATGCCCTAGAGGCCATTATGTGATAGTGGATGTATCTATACATGTATATATATTCAGTTTGCATTCTTGCTCGACATGATAGTATGCTATCTGGTTCTTCTTTATCTGACATGTTGATTAGATCATGCTTTTATTCATTCATACATGCTGATAAAGCCCTGATGATATCGGCTTGACTACTCTGATTATGATGGAGATCATACTAGTGGGACATCTGTAGTCTATAAGCATATCCTGAAATGTCCCTAGTCAGAGGTGTATCGAGACGGGGCATCGATATACCAGAGTAGACTAGCGTATGTGATACTAGACCCATGTGATGGGCGATGGATGTTCCCACATTCATCGATGTTTGACATCAAGATCATATACGGGTGCTCAGTGGTGACTGGGTACACTGGACGGACTCGCCGAGAACTCCTATATGGAATTATATCTATCGTCGGATAGCAGTTCTCAGGTGACACTGGTACAGGTTAGTCTGTAGACCCGAGATCGTCATAGAGCCTTGTGTGTTCTCCCACTGTACTTTGATTACCACCCTACCACGGCTCTACTGAGTCGTGCAAGCAGGTGGCCGTTGGGTACAGTCCCGAGACACACGAAGGTAATGAGCGATAGGAGGGGTTTCGTCTCTCCCGATATTGGGAGTTGATGCTGTACTGTGCCCGACTGGTTATAGCAGCAAGTCCCTGGCCAGGGCTGCTGAGATTTGCTGATAAGTGTTATCAGTAGTATCTCGAACTGTTATAGACCATTCACCGGCACGACTTATTGAGTTATTGGGGTCGACGTGACCATCCCTAGGCTCGATATGCAGCATATCTGACGAAGAGACCGGACTGTACGGTAGTGTTGCCGGTTGGCTCGACGGGTGTTGTAACAGGTTCGCTTGTTTTCTTCTTATCGCTCAATACCCGGGTGGCCGTTACGTTTGGCTGACCGCTTGCGGCTTGGGGGTGTTTGATATGATCATCACCCACTACCGGCGTATTGACGAGTCTTAGAGTCCCACATAGGAGTTACCTAGTCCAGGCGAAACGTTGTGGTGCGCATATGCGATATGCGCTTGGACCCGATTAATATGCGTGTATGGGATACCGTATATTAATTGGGCGGCTTGCTAATGGTCGGGTCATATGTGATATGACCGGATTAGTGAATCAAGTGTTGATTCATCATTAGTTTCTCACTACAAATCCTATCTTGCTTATTTTGGATGTATGCATGCATATATGCATTTATTCTTGTTTATGTACATATTGATGTGCAAGCACACATGCATACATACATCATATATTATCATGGTTGTTTATACAATGGGAATGGTGGATGTATAAGAATTACACCATGGTTGTATTTGGATAATTATTGGATTTAAATTAAAGCAAAAGAAAATGAAAAATGGGTTAAATCACTTAAGAATTTCTACACTCTTCTAACTCAACCATGCTCACCTAACATTTAACCCATAGTTTATTTTCTTATCATGCTTTTAATTTAAAATAAAATGATATCTATATATCTAACCATGGTTGGTTAAGAGAGAGGAAAATATATATAGTTATTTTTCTTTTCTCTTTCACAAGATAATTCATCTCTCTTCTTCTAAAATCCACCATCTTCATCAACCTCCATGCTTTTGCTCTCTAGTTCATACAAGAGAGTGAATCACTCATAAAAATAGGATTTTGAAGTGAGATCCATAGCCACAACTTCATTCTAATCAAGTCTAGCTCACTTGATTAGAGTGTTCTCCTTGTTTTACCAAACTTGCTAGCTTGGACGGGAAGCTCCGGGTGGATCGTCGTGGACGCAAGAGGACGACGAGTGGACCTTCTTCCAACATCCCAAAGTCAAAGGAGCAAAACAAAAGGGGAGCTACAAAGGTTGTAGCCTTCAAACCCTAAGCTTTTCTAGTTTAAAGTTTAATAAACCTAATTTTCTAGGATCGATCCACTTGCGTGTTTGTTTAGCACATTAAAAATCATAACTTTTGGACATGTGATGCTTCAAAACACCTCATAGGGTGCTAAACAAACCCATCATTGGTATCAGAGCCGACCTAGAACGTTAGGAGACCTTTTTGCGAAGTAAAAAGTCCGATCGAACCAAAATACGGATTTATGGGATGCTCTCTGGAAAATTTTTAAAAACTGACTTTTTTCAGAATTAAAAATTCTCAAAAAATAGAGCAGGTAAAAATTAGACAATCTGGAAATTTCGTGGCCGTGAACAGTAACTTTGGCCACGGAAGCGCGGCATAAGCAAGCTTAGGCCGCGCATCCGCGGCCATATAAAGGGCTCTTTGACAATTTGTTGCACAGTGTTTTTCTTTTCCTGCTATATTATATTCTGAGTATGTTTAATCTGAATCTGCTGTTGAAATATTCTGGAGATGTTTTTGGCCTCGTGGTTTCGATCGGATTTTTCATTTCGCTTTCTTTTCCGGGTAAACTAGAAAGTATTGAAGTGTTTGAACGAATATCATTTACTCAATATTCACGGGGTTTAAATAGTTTGGAGATACGTGCAAGTCTTTTTGCGGTGGTCCCTCTAGAAGACAACAAACCTTAACTCGATTATGTGACCGTCTCGAACTGCCCTTTGAGCCCTAGGGTTTGGGGCAGTACGGCGTGCCACATGTGAGGCGTTGGCTTGACCCTTCTACGGCTGGACCGCCGCTACTGTGTCACACTCCAGATTTCTTTTGAACCCTGCTCAAGTGTTGAGCTTTAGTGAATCTTGGGTGTTTGATTGTTCGTTCGAAAACTTTAATACTGTCTGTTTGTCTGGAATGTGATACAATATGTGGAATTCATATGGTTTAGGCATGAAATACGAGATATGTGATATTTCGCATTTATGATGTCTAAAGAGAATCTGGATTCCAAATATTGTAGTTTTACACTTTCTTTTCTGTGACCGTAAGTGTAGTATGTTAGATATCGCCGGTTTCGTTGCTATACATCAACGACAATCGGGGTACGCATACTTACTTACGTTGATGTTATGTGTTGCTGAGATATGATGTGTAGGATTGTCGCGATCGAATAGCCGGGGGGTTTTTGTGAGATGAGAGTTTTATATTTTCATTCATGTAAATTCAAATGTAATGTAATATTCTTTTATTTGGGGCACTTCCAGGTTGCGGTTGTGTCACCAGTGTTGTATATTATTTACTTTTCCGCATTAGGATGACCCAAGGAGGGGAGCACAGGTGACCGGGTTCTGGGGTTCAGTGGGAGGCCATCTCGAGGAGTCGAGACCGGGTCTCCTAAACTCCAGGATTGGTAGGGTCACTTGCCGCTCTCGTAGGGGTCCAGGGTGTGGGCTTGGCTATTCATCGCGACTGTGGAATCCGTATTTTCTATTCTGGCTAAATACTAAATACGGACGTCCTAGTATATTCCACGTTATATCTATATTTCTGCTGCCTGTGTTCTGTGAAATCTGAGACGAATGACTTATTATATATATGATATATAGTAGACGTTGCTTATGTTTTACACCCGCGCTAGTCCCGTCCCGGTATGCCGTTAGTTAAGTAACCTAACGGTCCATAACAGAACATTGCGGCGAATGCGGATGGCATAAGCGTACGTGTTATTTTCGTTTCTTTTCTGTGATTGGCTTAAGGACTTAAATGATGGGATTACATTAATGTGATTAATGTAAAGAAAATAAACCTAAAAGATGTTGTAGAATCGGATTTAAAAACTGCTCGGCTATTTATGAAAAAGCTACATTTCAAAACTGCGGAGCTTAAGCCACTCCTTTTGAAAACTGTTTGATTCTACAACGATATCAAGTTCAAAGCGTTAAAGATTTTCTTAAAAATCATTCGCAACCCTCCGTCATTTTAGGAAGTAGAGTACTTAGTATTCGTGCTACGTTTGTTGACTTTAGTTAAGGCGTAGTGTACGGTAGCTAAGTGATGTCTTCCTACAATGCATATGATGCAGATTAATTAGGACATTCATGCGACTTTGTTGACCATAGTTAAGGGTCAAATGGGTGGGTCTAATTGATCAAGAAATGACGGGTAGAACTTGACTGGTACTTATGATTTGTTGACCATAGTTAAGGTCATAAGTACTAGGGGTAAAAATTACATCGGGAATTTCAAGTGTTGAAATTTGCAATGAGATTGCATACCTTCCATGTGATGGTTGGATCCCGATCCCGCTGTGGGCAATAGTTGCTCCTAGAAGAGTTTTACAGTTTACAATTAGCTAACTCATTAGGTGTCTAGAAAGGTATTAACGGGGCTCCGCCTCTGGGAAAACGAGGTTTACTCTAATTAGGTCCGTGCGAAAGCACGGGGAACCTCCCTCAAAGTACCGACACTGGCCTGGCTGAACGGTTAGCGAAGTTGTAGACTGTAATTAATCCTGGCTAGTTTTTCTTTTTAAGGTTTGAAAGAAAACTTGATAAAAAGCAGTGGGAAACATCGATTAGACAAGATAATAAACCAATCTAATCTGTGCAAGAGCTTTCGCTGAGTGTATTCTTTTCTCTCTCTTAATGGCAGATACCAATGACTGGACTTAAGTTTCTACTAGATAAGAACAAACTGAATGGGACCAACTATAAAGACTGGCTGAGGAATCTAAAGATCGCCTTGACTTATGATAAAGTATCATATGTCCTCACGGCTTCAGCCCCGCCCGTCCCAGGCCCAAAGTCCTCAGTTGCGGACATTGAAGTCCGCAAGACATGGGACGCTGACTGTGCCACGGCAAAATGCCTCGCGCTTGCATCGATGGACAACACACATCAAAAGCAGCACGAGGACATGGACATTCACGGGATACTGCTCCATACAAAGGAGTTGTATGGGGAGCAGTCCCGCGTATTACGATACGAAGCATCAAAGAAACTGTTTCAGATGCGGATGGCCCCTGGCACACCAGTAGCAGACCATGTTTTGAAGATGATAGCTCTTATAGAAGAGCTTGAGGGCCTCGGATGGACAATGGACAATGAACAATATATAGATATTATTCTGCAGTCTCTCCCCTCCACCTTTGCTCAGTTCATAGTGAACTTTAACATGCATGGCATGGAGAAGGAACTCCCTGAACTCCTTAATATGTTAAGGAGTGCAGAGAGCACTATGAAGTCAGCAAAGACTCCCGTTATGACCATTGGACAGTCTTCTTCTTCTCGCCCAAAAGCTAAGGCCAAGGGAAAGAAAAAGAAGAAACCCACTAATCCTAAGGACGGAGTCAAAAAGGCGAAGGGGAAGGGAAAGTCCACGGCTGGAGACCCAGGGAAAGGCGAGTGTTTTCATTGCCACAAGACAGGACATTGGAAGCGCAATTTCACAGAGTACTTAAGTCTCAAGAAGAAGCATGGTGATGCTTCTGCTTCAGGTGCGTTTGTGACTGAAAACTGTTTTTCTATAAACTCTGCTTCCTGGGTATTGGATACCGGTTCAGGTTCTCACATTTGCAATTCTATGCAGGGGCTGAGAAATAGCAAGGTTTTGAAGACAGGTGACCATACTCTCCGCGTTGGAAATGGTTCCAATGTACATACAGTCGCAGTGGGAGAGTATCACTTGGGGTTGCCATCTGGATGTATTTTGATTTTGAATCCATGTTATTTTGTACCTGATATGCTATGTAATATAATATCCGTTTCTTTGTTGGACAATGAAGGATATAATTTTGTGTTGCAGAACAATGTTATGAACATTCACCTAAATCAAATGTTGGTTGGGTATGGTACGCTTAACAACGGAATATATGTCCTAAATCAACACACAGTTTTCAGTGTACAACACACTAATAAAAGAAAAATTTCAGAATTAAATGAGGCTTTTCTTTGGCACTGTAGACTTGGTCATATTAACGAAACAAGACTGAACAAGTTACACAAAGATGGATATTTAAACCCTTTTGAATATAAATCTTATGCGACTTGCCAGTCTTGTATCAAGGGTAAAATGACTAAAACTCCGTTCACCGGACACGGAGAAAGAGCTACTCAGCTCCTTGGCCTCATACATAGTGATGTATGTGGGCCAATGTCTACACAGGCTAGAGGCGGTTTTTCATACTTCATTACATTCACCGACGATTTCTCAAGATTGGGTCATGTATTTTTATTAAAGTACAAGTCCGAAGCTTTCGAGAAATTCGTTGAATATAAACAAGAAGTAGAAAAACAAACCGGCTTGAGTATTAAGATGCTTCGATCAGATCGAGGTGGTGAGTATCTCAGCACAGAATTTGCAAACTTCCTAAAAGAGAATGGGATTCTCTCTCAGCTCACTCCTCCTTACACACCACAGCACAACGGTGTGTCAGAACGACGGAATAGGACCCTATTAGATATAGTCCGGTCCATGATGAGTGACGCTGAGTTACCAGTCTCGTTTTGGGGGCATGCATTGGAGACTGCAGCGTTTCTGCTAAACAGGGTTCCAACCAAAGCCGTGTCTACCACGCCATATGAGATATGGAATGGGAAGAGACCATCTCTTAAAAGAATTAAGATTTGGGGTTGCCCGGCCTATGTTAAAAAGCAGAATCCGGACAAACTCGAGACACGGTCAGTCATGTGTAACTTTGTGGGATATCCAAAGAATTCTTATGGACATCTGTTCTACCACAAAGAGGAACAAAAGGTGTTTGTTTCTCAGTATGCCACATTTTTGGAAAAAGAGTTTTTCACAGATAGAGATGATGGAAAAGTGGTAGATCTGGAAGAGGTTCTGGAGACACAAACTACAAATGACAATTTGGTTGAACCGGCTGTTGCAACAGAAACTGAAGAACCTCGGCCACTCCGTAGGTCTGGTAGGACTTCTCGCCCACCGGAGAGGTACTACGGTTTCCTCATTGATGGTGACAGAGAAGATTGCATCATGGATGATGATGATCCTACCAGTTTTCAGCAAGCTATCACGAGTGGTGACTCTGTGAAGTGGCTGGATGCCATGAGATCCGAAATGGAGTCTATGTACACCAACAAAGTATGGACTTTGGACGTTGTACCCCCTGGGGTAAAACCTGTAGGGTGCAAATGGATCTTTAAAAGAAAGATTGGTGTGGATGGGCAGGTAGAGACCTATAAGGCAAGACTTGTGGCGAAAGGTTTTCGTCAAAGACCAGGTTTGGACTATGACAAAACTTTTTCGCCCGTAGCCATGCTTAAATCTATTCGGATCCTACTTGCTATTGCTGCTCACTACGACTATGAAATCTGGCAGATGGACGTTAAAACAGCATTTCTAAATGGAGATTTAGATGAATGCGTTTATATGGATCAGCCAGAGGGCTTCGTTGACAGTGGGAGCAGCGGGAAAGCATGTAGATTGCTTAAATCCATATATGGGTTAAAGCAGGCATCTCGGAGTTGGAACATCTGTTTCGATGATGTTATCAAAGAGTTTGATTTCGTCAAAAATCCAGATGAACCTTGTGTTTATAGGAAGAGCTGTCACATTCCTCGTATTGTACGTGGATGACATTCTTCTGATAGGAAATGATATTCCTATGCTACAGTCGGTCAAATCATTCTTATCACTAAGGTTCTCCATGAAGGACCTGGGTGATGCCACATACATCCTGGGTATAAGGATCTATAGGGATAGATCCAAAAAGTTATTGGGATTGTCCCAAACCAGGTACATCAACACCATCCTAAAGAGGTTTAGTATGGAAGACTCCAAGCGGGGTGCCTTACCCGCTTGCCATGGAGTCACTCTCTCCAAGGATTCTTGTCCGAAGACCGATGAAGAGAGAGCTCGCATGAGCATTATACCTTATGCTTCGGCAGTAGGATCTATAATGTATGCGATGTTGTGTACACGTCCAGATGTAGCTTATGCACTTAGTGTTGTAAGCAGGTATCAATCCAACCCAGGGGAGAACCACTGGACAGCTGTGAAGAACATTCTTAAGTACTTACGAAGGACTAAAGAATTGTTCTTGGTGTATGGTAATAAGGATCTCCAAATGGAGGCCTTTACCGATTCGAGCTTCCAGAGCGATAAGGATGACAGCAAATCTATCTCAGGGTTTGTATTTACCCTCAATGGAGGGACGGTAAGTTGGAAGAGTTCCAAACAGGATACCGTTGCAGACTCTACGATGGAGGCTGAGTACATTGCTGCAAATGATGCTGCCAAGGAAGCCGTCTGGATGAAGAAGTTCGTCTCGGAGCTAGGAGTAGTTCCAACCATTATTGATCCAATACCCTTGTATTGTGATAATAATGGGGCTATGGCGTTAGCCAAGGAGCCCAGATCCCATCAGCGGTCCAGACACATCCTGAGGCGATTTCATTTGATCCGGGAGATTGTAGATCGCCGCGAGATCAAGATTAAGAGAGTAGATACAAAGAACAACGCCACGGATCCACTCACCAAGGCCCTCCCTCAACCACAGCATGAGCGACTTTTTGAGATGTTGGGTATGAGATACGCCAATAACTGGCCTTAGTGCAAGTGGGAGATTGTTGGATATATGTATGCCCTAGAGGCCATTATGTGATAGTGGATGTATCTATACATGTATATATATTCAGTTTGCATTCTTGCTCGACATGATAGTATGCTATCTGGTTCTTCTTTATCTGACATGTTGATTAGATCATGCTTTTATTCATTCATACATGCTGATAAAGCCCTGAGGATATCGGCTTGACTACTCTGATTATGATGGAGATCATACTAGTGGGACATCTGTAGTCTATAAGCATATCCTGAAATGTCCCTAGTCGGAGGTGTATCGAGACGGGGCATCGATATACCAGAGTAGACTAGCGTATGTGATACTAGACCCATGTGATGGGCGATGGATGTTCCCACATTCATCGATGTTTGACATCAAGATCATATACGGGTGCTCAGTGGTGACTGGGTACACTGGACGGACTCGCCGAGAATTCCTATATGGAATTATATCTATCGTCGGATAGCAGTTCTCAGGTGACACTGGTACAGGTTAGTCTGTAGACCCGAGATCGTCATAGAGCCTTGTGTGTTCTCCCACTGTACTTTGATTACCACCCTACCATGGCTCTACTGAGTCGTGCAAGCAGGTGGCCGTTGGGTACAGTCCCGAGACACACGAAGGCAATGAGCGATAGGAAGGGTTTCGTCTCTCCCGATATTGGGAGTTGATGCTGTACTGTGCCCGACTGGTTATAGCAGCAAGTCCCTGGCCAGGGCTGCTGAGATTTGCTGATAAGTGTTATCAGTAGTATCTCGAACTGTTATAGACCATTCACCGGCACGACTTATTGAGTTATTGGGGTCGACGTGACCATCCCTAGGCTCGATATGCAGCATATCTGACGAAGAGACCGGACTGTACGGTAGTGTTGCCGGTTGGCTCGACGGGTGTTGTAACAGGTTCGCTTGTTTTCTTCTTATCGCTCAATACCCGGGTGGCCGTTACGTTTGGCTGACCGCTTGCGGCTTGGGGGTGTTTGATATGATCATCACCCACTACCGGCGTATTGACGAGTCTTAGAGTCCCACATAGGAGTTACCTAGTCCAGGCGAAACGTTGTGGTGCGCATATGCGATATGCGCTTGGACCCGATTAATATGCGTGTATGGGATACCGTATATTAATTGGGCGGCTTGCTAATGGTCGGGTCATATGTGATATGACCGGATTAGTGAATCAAGTGTTGATTCATCATTAGTTTCTCACTACAAATCCTATCTTGCTTATTTTGGATGTATGCATGCATATATGCATTTATTCTTGTTTATGTACATATTGATGTGCAAGCACACATGCATACATACATCATATATTATCATGGTTGTTTATACAATGGGAATGGTGGATGTATAAGAATTACACCATGGTTGTATTTGGATAATTATTGGATTTAAATTAAAGCAAAAGAAAATGAAAAATGGGTTAAATCACTTAAGAATTTCTACACTCTTCTAACTTAACCATGCTCACCTAACATTTAACCCATAGTTTATTTTCTTATCATGCTTTTAATTTAAAATAAAATGATATCTATATATCTAACCATGGTTGGTTAAGAGAGAGGAAAATATATATAGTTATTTTTCTTTTCTCTTTCACAAGATAATTCATCTCTCTTCTTCTAAAATCCACCATCTTCATCAACCTCCATGCTTTTGCTCTCTAGTTCATACAAGAGAGTGAATCACTCATAAAAATAGGATTTTGAAGTGAGATCCATAGCCACAACTTCATTCTAATCAAGTCTAGCTCACTTGATTAGAGTGTTCTCCTTGTTTTACCAAACTTGCTAGCTTGGACGGGAAGCTCCGGGTGGATCGTCGTGGACGCAAGAGGACGACGAGTGGACCTTCTTCCAACATCCCAAAGTCAAAGGAGCAAAACAAAAGGGGATCTACAAAGGTTGTAGCCTTCAAACCCTAAGCTTTTCTAGTTTAAAGTTTAATAAACCTAATTTTCTAGGATCGATCCACTTGCGTGTTTGTTTAGCACATTAAAAATCATAACTTTTGGACATGTGATGCTTCAAAACACCTCATAGGGTGCTAAACAAACCCATCAATGAGCACGATAGATATCCAGGGGATACTGACCGGGGCTCGATTTGGTCCGGCGGATATCCAGGGGATACCGACCGGGGCCAGGGACATCGGGTGGCGATCATCTGTTGAAATGGTGTCGACGATATCTGCATTTGCGTGTCGGTGATGGACACGAGATATTTGAGGATTTACGTGTCGGTGATGGACACGAGGGATTTCTGATTTCGGGTGTCGATGCTGGACATCCAGATATTGATATATTGCTATCTTATGAGGTATATAGTTATATTATGAGTTATTGTAGCCGACTAGGATTGATCCGGGGGACAGTACCTGCATTTTTTTACGGGTTATTGCATATAAAAAGGATTTCAAATTTGAGCTATAGCCTCATTATTTTGACGCGTCTGGTATGACATTGGAATCTTTTAAATTGTAAACCTCTTAACAATATTCATTAAAACAGCAGGACGTATATCTTAAATAAGATACCTATTATATACTTCATACTATCACGTCTGCTTTTATGCCGTGACATATGTATTCTGCGGCTATTTTAAAGAAGAGTTTTTACCTATATATTTTCGGCTACTTATGGGCTTATACCTAGATACGGGTCATTTGCATTGATACATTCTATTTTGGGTTTATGTGATGGATAGAGTTACATTTATGATACATATGCATATCATATATTATATTAGTGCAGGATATGATAGTATTATACTTATGACCTAGGTATCGTTGTGCATTTCGATTTCTACCTTGTGATGTACTTTTATTCACTGAGTTGGCAACTCACCCCCGTTGTGCCGCAGTTTCTTGCAGGTTTTACCGCCTGGATTATCAGCGGTTTGGGGCATACATTCCTTTCGGTGATTGTTTTGGTGGGTGGGTTACTGTTGTATCGTACTCACACTTGTATATTCATATCTTCTTGTATCTAGTAAAACTCCATCGACTTAGATCTGGTATATTATGGACTTAGAAACGAGACTTAGAATTGTGTGTTTGTGAGCGCCGTACTCATTGGAGTCGACCTTTTTATATTGTTGATTTTGTTTCGCTTTTCTTTTCTTCGCCATTGTGCGTCGTATAGTGTTTGCTTGGTTGCTCCACCGTTTGAATGTGGAAGCTAGCTCCCGTTGGGATGCTATTTTTTTTGTTATGTTTGTATCGGGTTTTATTCAAAATTTACAAAGGAGGTGCTGTCGAATTTTAAAACGCCATAGATGTTTTTCAAACATCTTAGTTAGACTTAAATGTTTATTTTAAAGATCCCATCTGATGACTATTTTAAACCTCACCTCCAATATTTTCAATAAGGGTTTAGATTCTGGGTTTCGGCTTACTTGGACCGCGTCGACATCTTTAGATGTCACGTGATTTATGTGCCGGTCATGTGCCACATTCGGGTCGTGACAAAGTTGGTATCAGAGCGTTTGGTTTAACCTTTGTTCGAGTCTAGATTTGGCTATATGGAAACTAGGCATACACTTTTGTTACCTAGGCTTTACCTTATAGGACTTAGACTTGACTTTGGGGGTCTTATACCTGAACTTTCGTTACATAGGATGACCTTAGTTGATGGAGTAGGTACTAAGTAGAGTGACGTACCGTACATATGTTCCGCGGCATATTTACGATATGATACTCCGCCTAAGTTACCTTAGGATTTTATCTTGAGATCATTTCTTCAATTCGTTCCGTTGATCTATCCTCATCGATACATGTTGATTGTTCCGGTCGCCGTGTTTACGTGAGCCGAGAGGAATGCGATTAGAGATACGGTCAGGGCAGGCTTTTCGGGGATGAGGACTGACCAGGGTGACATTCCGGTGACATAGGGACATGTTGTTTATCCTTATTGATCGAGTTTCTAATGTAGAAGCGAGATTCTTCGGGAGCCGCACCAGTGAGTCGGGTCATTGCTGGAGATCACCCGGACTTAAGGCGTGATGTTTTCCCTCTCCAAAGATCATGGTGTTGCCTACTTTTCAGACAGTGGTACCAATTGTTGCTGAGATTTTCAAGGTGTTGCTTCAAGAATTCATGAAGTTAAAAGTGGACGATATTTACAAGTATAGATAGAACAGAGGTCGTAGTTGTTCCGATAGGTGATGGGTAGGATATTTTAATCCGTTGTGGAACTCCGATGCGAGATTTGGCGAAGCTGATTAGTTTCTTTGATGGGTCTTGCTCAGACTTAATGCGAGTCACTCAAGAAAGATCATGTAGTAAGTTTTTCTCTGACGGATTAGGACGAGTTCTTGAAGGTAAGCTTAGCCAGATTCTTCTACAGAGTATCAGAGATGCCGGATTTGTATTTCGAGTTTTATGTAAGGCTCTGGGCTTGGTCATAACCAAGTATGATTTGCAATTCGCGTAACTATCGCGATATGCTCCTTAATGGATTGATATTGGAGAGTAATGGAATAGGAGATTGATGTGAAGTTTCAGTGGGCAGTTGTTCTTCACCGTCGATATTGAATATTTGATGCATATGCAGAGGTATGTACGACCACACTTTCAGAGAAAATCTTGAAGAGATGGCAATTGTTACAAAAAAAATGGATTCAGCAATGAGTGATAGTTCCAGGCAGGCTGGATAAATGATATCATCAGGAGACTTGATTGATTCTTTCCAGAATTTAATAATAAGTAAGATTGGACCCAGGATCAATTGTTTGGCACACACGCAGAGGTTAGATATCACCGTCGTCCACATGTTGCGTTGAGAGAGACTGGACTAATTGTCAAGAAGATGTTGTGGGAGGTATCGGCAGTAGGACTGATTGCGTCGTTACTCCTCACTAGATTGTATAAAGAGGCCGTGACGTTAGTGATCTACAGGAAGAACCAGAATTCAAGGACAGAGAACACTAGACCGTGGCAGAAGACAAGTAGAAATCCTTGCTATGCCAGTTCCAGGTGTTTAAACACCTTTCGACATTGAGGGAGATATACTTCGATATCTTTTGTTTTCGTTTTACGTTTTCATGATCTGAAGATTTCGTTTTCAAACGTTGAAAAGGGGACAACTCAATGTCCGCTATTTTGATTTATGTATTTTGAGGACATGAGGGTCACACAAATGTTTTGTGCACACCAAGTGTGTTGAGATTTTCGTGCATGATGATAGCACTTTGATTGATGTTTTGTGCACACCAGGTACACTTGTTGAGATGTCAGTGTGAGGTTACTGCACTCGATTGGAGTATCTTGTACACCAGATGCACTAGACTAATATTTTCCGTGCACATCAGTTGCACATGATTAAGAGATTATATATATATATACTCTAGGTATACTTGGTATAATTTTGTGCACACCAGTTGCACATTTTGATGTTTTGTGCACCCCGATGCATTTGAGATTTGTTTTGTGTACCCCGATGCACTTGAGACTTGTTTTGTGCACTCTGATGCACTAAATATTGATCTTGTGCATTCTGGATGCACTCGGTAATTGCTCCCTCCACATTTGATGCAGTGGATATTGTTTTGTGCACACTTGTTGCACTTGACGTTGTTTTTTTTTCGTGCACACCGTGATTTGTGGTTTGAGATTTGCATGCAAACCCGTTAGGGTTGATTTTGTTTCCGTGCTTTGCACTTGAGAGAATATCTAATAGATTTGATTTATATATTTTCTCTCGGTCATGTGCTACCGATATTGCACTACAACTATGCCATTGATTGTGTATTTGATATACACAATGGCTTTCGTATTTGGCATTTTGCATTATAACTGGAGTAATCCTCATAGCAACCGCTAAAGTTACAGTTATGTGAGTTTTATATCTTTTGATGTTTCACGCACACTGTTGCGTTATGTTACATTTTAGCTCGTATGGGACTTTGGAGTGCTCATATATTGAGCGGATTATATGTTTTGAAATTTGGACCCCGGAAAATTGTTTTGAAATGAGTTGATTGGATTGAGAAAAATGTTTTATGAAGGGGGTTTAATTTAAATTCGGGGACCGAATTTCTTTAAGGGGGAGAGATTGTAATATTTTGGAAAATTATAAATATTAATTTATAATTTTAAATATTAATTTAATAAGTTTACAAAAATGATATCGTTTATGAAATTGGGTATCGGAATTATATCAAAAAAATGTAATTATTTTGATAAATATGAATAAAAGTGTGTGATATCATAAAAATGATATTTATAATTATTTAACATGACATTGTATTTTACATTAAGATAATGATATTTAAGAGATAGATTAATTATCTCATATCTTTTATTTTACATGGAGTTAAATTGTAACATGAAAGGTTTTCTTTTGTTGAAAATCTTTTAATGGTTGGTATAAATATTTTGTTAAATGGTTGGTATATCTTATTCTAGTTCAAACCCTCACACCACCACACCCTCACCCATGCTCAACTCCCTCCACCTCCTCCTTCACATTTTACACCTCCACTTCACAACCCTCCACCTCATGCTCTCTCTACACACAACATAACACTTCACACCTTATCTCATCACACTTAGATATTCTTTAGCTTTCTCAAACTGAACCATTGGTTTCTACAAGCTCCAAACAAAAATGTTTCTATGTATCCATCACCATAAGAGAAAAGCCATGAACTCTTTCACCAATTTTGTTCACTTCATCAATCTAGAAGCCACTACAACCCCTAAGAGCCTCCATCATACAATCCTTGAGTTGGAATTTCTTTTCTCTCATTCCATATAGGTAAACATAATTTTGCTTTTAAATTTTGAAGTGATAGTGAGTTTTACTTGCTGGCTGAATATCAGTGACGTCTTAGGGGTTTTGAATTTTTTTGATGACCCTCTGTTGATAATTAGGTAATGGTTAAAACTAAAAAGTTGTAGATAATTGCCATATCATTTAGCCAAAACAATTTGGTTAAGTTTTACTGTAAAATAAATTTTACACGAATTTTTAAAGAAAGGGTTTCCAAACTGGAAATTTCATTTCCAGTGGCTGTTTTTCACTCAAATTGTAACAATTTTCTTAATTTTTCTGTTAACAATTTGGAGAATCTGAATGTTTTAGGTTGTAGATAATTTTGTGTAGATATCTATAAAATTTTCATTTTTCTTATTTTATTTACAAAATCTAGTGATATCAAATTTTTAGTGAAGATTGTTTTCTGGTTTCTGCAAATTTTCCAGAAACATGTTTTTATTTTGCATTTTATTTCATGTCCTATACATAGAAAATGGAAAAGATATTTTGGGGTATCAAATTTTACTCCTTTAACAATGTGTATAATTTTATTTTCACTCTAAACATTGTGTTTATGATTTCTAGTGATTTTTCTAAGCGAGCCTAAAAAATGTCGTTTTCTGAGCTAACATTTTCAAACAATATGCATCCGAGCATTGTATTTTTCTCGCTACATTTTGCCAGTAAGATAATGTTATTGACGAGCGTGTTCTTACATTTGAAGGGGTATTAGCGGAGACGTTGAAGGCGTTGAGACGAAGAAAGGCGATTGTGGATTTCGACAAGTTGGTGAGTAGATTTACATCTACGGGGGAAGTCGGGTGGATGGCGTACAACACCCCCACAACCATTTAAGTAGGATAGTTATACTATCTAGTTAGTTATTAGTGTTAATTCAAATTTAAGATATTGGAGTTATTTTTCATATAGTTTTATTCATGGTTTGGTGGATATTGTACGAAGGATCATACCGTACATGTGATGACGAGATTAGCGTGCCGAATACGACCAAGTTTCTTTAGACTCGTGGAGTCATGTTTTATTTCGTGTTAGAACGTAATACTTGAGTGAGCTATACGCTTTTAAAAACTAACGATTCGTTTCCCTTTTAAAGAATAAATGACAAGGATGCAATGCCAATTTCCAAAACGAATATCTATTTTAACCTAAGGCAGCTTTCTTATTTCAAAATCAATGTTTTGTTCCATTTTCAAAGATAATGGTATAGATCATAGCAAGTAGTTACATTTAATAATTATGCTTAGATTTACTTTACATGTTCGCGATATATTTATCTATGTTATATGTTTCCGTAATACGAACACTCTGATAGAACACTGCACGACAACCAATGAGTATTATGTTGCACAAGCACATACGCATATGTTACACTACACCTCATTGGTACTGCCATGTCACTGTAGGACTACTATACTACGTGATGCGTATGTAGATGTCGATACGAGTAGGCTTTATACACTTATAGAATACTCGCATAAATACTAATGATTACCATGTTGCACGAGCACAGACGCGTATGCTACACTACACATCATTAGTATTGCCATGACACAATAGGACTGTTACATTTATTGCTTGTATGACTTTATTTACGTACTTTACCTTTATTATCTGTTAAGCATTGCGAATACCAGTACCATGGGTATACGTATTTGATTCTTATGAGTTTTCAGGATGTTTTACTTTTGATGATATATATCAGTGGTATGGTACGCTGTTATATATGTATATATATAATATATCATCAGAATGATCTATGCAAGTATTCTTATTCTTTACTTGATATTTCTGGATATGATGAGTTGACGTCCACCTTGAACTTGATGTTTTCTGATTGTTTTATTCCGATCCGAGTGGGGGAGATATACGGTTACTGACTTGCTACTTATCCGAACTGAGTAGGGGAGTATACAGTCGGATACATGGTGGACCTGGTCGAGACCGGGGGCAGGAAAGCCGCATTAGAGGCGAGGAGCCTAGCGAGGACACTCGATACCGGAGATACAGATGAGAACGACAGATATCCAGGGGATACTGACCGGGGCTCGATTTGGGCACGGCGGATATCCAGGGGATACCGACTAGGTCCAGGGATATCGGGTGGCAATCATCTGTTGAGATGGTGTCGACGATATCTGCATTTGCGTGTTGGTGATGGACACGAGAGATTTGAGGATTTACGTGGCGGTGATGGACACGAGGGATTTCTGATTTCAGGTGTCGATGCTGGACATCCAGATGTTGATATATTGCTATCTTATGAGGTATACAGTTATATTATGAGTTATTGTAGCCGACTAGGACTGATCCGGGAGACAGTACTTGCATTTTTTACGGGTTATTGCATATAAAAAGGATTTCAAATTCGAGCTATAGCCTCATTATTTTGACGTGTCTGGTATGACATTGGAATCTTTTAAATTGTAAACCTCTTAACACTATTCATTAAAACAGCAAGACGTATATCTTAAATAAGATACCTATTATATACTTCATACTATCACGTCTGTTTTTATGCCGTGACATATGTATTCCGCGGCTATTTTAAAGAAGAGGTTTTACCTATATATTTTCGGCTACTTATGGGCTTATACCTAGATACGGGTCATTTGCATTGATACATTCTATTTTGGGTTTATGTGATGGATAGAGTTACATTTATGATACATATGCATATCGTATATTATATTAGTACAGGATATGATAGTATTATACTTATGACCTGGGTATCGTTGTGCATTTCGATTTCTACCTTGTGATGTACTTTTATTCACTGAGTTGGCAACTCACCCCCGTTGTGCCACAGTTTCTTGCAGGTTTTACCGCTTGGATTATCAACGGCTTGGGGCACACATTCCTTTCGGTGATTGCTTTGGTAGGTGGTGTTAGTGTATATGTCCTAGGAGCCATTATTGTATCATACTAGTTTGTATATTACTTAATGGAAGCTTAGGATATTCACAGTTGTATTAACAGTCTTGCTCAACATAGTAGTATGCTACTTGGTTTATATCTATCTTAATATGTGTATATGTTTCTTTTAGCATATCGCGAATACATATTGATAGAGCCCATAGGATCTTGCTTGGCTACCAGCGTTGTGATGGCAGTCACACTAGTGGGGGCTGGGTAGTCTACAAGCACATCCTTTTTCAGGTCCCTAGTCATAGGATTATCGAGACAGGGCATCGATACTCCAGAGTAGACTAGTGTATATGCTTCTCATCCCAGCAGGGGAAATGGTCTGTCCTACAGCCATTAGTACGTTGTACTGGAGATAGTATGCAGGTGCTCGTTGGGTTACGGGTACACCGGACAGGACTCGCAGGGAACTGTTGGTTGGTATTATGCTCGTCGTCAGTTAACAGTTCCCAGGTGACATGAGTACAGCATAGTCCGTAGACTTGACACTGCTACTTTTCCTCGAGTGTGTTCCCACTGTTCTTAGATTGCTACCCTACCACGGCTCAAAGGAGTCATGCAAACAGGTAGCAGTTGGGTGCAGTCCTGAAGCACTTAGAGGCAGTGGCGGTTAGATAGGATCCGTCTCTCCCGGTATTGGGAGTTGATATCGCGCTGTATTTGGAGAGCCATTACGCAAGGTCCCTGGCCAAGGAAAGCGAGATTTACTGGTAGGATTTCCAGTAGCTTCTCAAGGTGTAATGGGCTTCACTCCGACACGACTTATACCGCCTTTTAGGGGACTGACGCTTGCCGCCCCCCTAGGCCCGATATGCGAAAGTCTTAGACGAACAGACCGAACTGTACGGAGATTGTCACATCAGGCTCAGTAGGAGTTCGGATGGGTTTCCTCATCGGCCTTCTTATCGACATCTACCTGAACCGTTACATACAGCTAGTACCGCTTGCGGCCTGTAGTTAATCCCACTGCCAGCGTAGTGTCGAGTCTTTAGAGTCCCACACAGAGAGTTTCCCTGCTTCAGGCGAAATGATATAGAGGTCGTATGGTTTTACGACAGGGTTCGGACATATACGTGTACTTGTGCACGTACGATGTTCGGACAGATTATACTAGCGGGCTTTAGTTTAAGCCAGATTCTAGTATTGGATTTATGCAGTCTCAGTTTATCCATGTTTTTCGTAAATACGGATGGGAGGGGCATTCTCATAATTAGTCGAGAAGCTTCTAGAAGAAAGGTGACTCATTTAGATTTAATTCATTTATGAATTAAACTAAATGAGGTGGAGAGCTTATATGTTATTTGCATTAAATGATTTTATGACTCATGTGATGATTCATCCAAAGTGAGTTAATGAAGCATTTATTGTTTTAATTGTTGGGTCACGGCAGCGCCCCGGCTGTCAAAACGCGGCCATAATGCGGAACAAAATTTTTTTGAACCGGCGCTACCGCTATCCGAATCCCGGATCGACCTTAAACCCTAAACTAGCAAACTAACTAAGAGTTAGAATCGTTATACCGAGTTGATCCGTGTCCTTCGGTCTTCATTCCAAGCTCCTAGTGATCCTTTGATGATGTTTGGTTGCCAGTCTTCCTTTGTCTCCGATGATCCACCCGAGGGAAACGGCGCAAGCTCCAACCTCGTCGAACGAGGTAACCGAAGCTCCAAAGTCGCTAGCGATGGAGAGTCGAGGTGTATGGAAGTGTCACTACATTTTTCTCTCTACCCATGAGCTCAAGAGAGCATCCATAGAAGATGAGTGGAGTAATGGAAAAAAAATGGCATGAACTAGAAATGGCTAAGTCCTTTTGTGAACATGAGAGTGAGAGAGTGAGGAGGCTAGTGTAATGAACCATGTAATCACTAAATGAAATGAACCCCCCCCCCCCCACCAATATATTGGCCGTCCCCCCCCCCCTCTCTCTCTCCCATTTTCCAAAAGAAAAAATATCATTTCCAAAGTCAAAAAGCAATAAACAAATGCACCATACATTGACCCATGCCATGTCATTGTTCATGCCACCTCACAGCCTCCACCTCAATATAAAACAAAATGAATTTCCTAAAAAGGAAAATCAATAATGAGGTGGCAAATCTTCTAGAATCTATTCCGTATAAAATACGGAATACTTCCCGGTACATGTATCGAAATACATATACGCGTATTCGTACCAAAATACAAATAGCCGAGAGAGAAAATAAATAGCGAACAATAATACTAGAATACATATATATAAATACATATGTAAATTATTAAATCAAAACCCGATTTAATAATCCGGCTTAATCCTAAGCCACTAGTATTATCAACCGTCCGATTAAAGTCTGCGCAGCATGTGCACATATTTAATCGGACACCTGTATGTATCAACATACCTCATGTACACCATATCGCCTGAACCGTGAAAACCCTCTATGTGGGACTCTAAAGACTCGTCAATACGCTGGCAGTGTGGGTTTAACCACAAGCACGTCAGCGGCACTAGCTGTACATAACGACTACCCAGGTATTGAGCGAAAGGGAGGCCGACGAGCAAACTCATACAGAACCCCTACTGAGCCTGGCAGTGACAATATCCGTAAAGTCCGGTATGTTCGTCTAAGAGTATCGCATATCGAGTCTAGGGGGTGGATAAAGTCATACCCCTAACAACGCGATATTTAGTGTCGGCATGTAACCCATCACCACCTGAGAAACTATCGATCCTGGATCTGTAATTCTCGTTCACCATGGCCATGGATTTCTGGTGATGGCCACCCGTACACAATGCGACATCAACCCCCAATACCGGGAGACACGAATCCCCGACGATCCGATCACTGCCTCCATGTGGCTCGCGACTGTACCCAACTAAAACCTGTTTGCGCGACTCCTTTCAGCCATGGTAGGGTAGTAATCAAAGCACAGTGGGAACTCACACGAGACAAATGACGATCTCAGGTCGACAGACTAACCTGTACACATGTCACCTGGGAACTGCTATCTGACAATAGGTATAATACCAACTAGCAGATTCCCGGCGAGTTCGTCCAGTGTACTCATAACCCAATGAGCACCTGCATACTATCTTAGGTGAACAACCTAACACCAATGGCTTGTGAGACCTGGCCACCGCCCCTCGTCGGGGTCTCGATCAGTATACACTAGTCTGCAGTGGAGTATCGATGCCCGGTCTCTATACTCCTACGACTATGGACATTTAAGGATGTGCTTATAGACCCCAGCTCCCACATATATGATCGCCATCATAATTCTGGCAGTCAAGCAAGAATCCTGTGGGCTCTATCAACATGATGATAAAGACAAACCAGATAGCATACTATCAACTTGAGTAAGACTTTTTTTATCGGTATAGGTCCTCACTCAATCATCATAATCATAAGTCCACGACTATGATAATTACCTTGAGGGCACTATAGCCAACAATCTCCCACTTGCACTTAAGGCCAATTATTGCGATGTTGCATACTCACAGCCCATGTGATACCGAACACCCAACTTCTCTACTAATCAGTTTCGCAAAGCCCGTTTGCGAAAATGATTGCATTCGAGAAATAGACTCAGTGAGTGGATCCACTCCAATGTTTCTTTCTGTATCTCTCTATATCTCAACTTCGCGGAGAAAACTATCTCCCGAAATGAGCAATACTTGTCTTAGAATTAGTCTGGATGTCTGATGGGACCCAGTTCACAAATGAACTCCAAATCCAGCAAACTACTTAGACTGTATCGTCCACTGAATTTAATCAGTATCCTGCGCCATGCCTTTTCTCGGTATCCGCTTGGACCACCTGTCCAACATACTGTCCCTCAAATGAGGGAAAAACTATAACTCTGACAGTCACTCTGTCATCCAGGTCACCTTAGAAGCCTGAAATGATAACTTTCTCCTGAAGGAGGCTGCCGTAATCATTTCCCAAGAACATTCACTTATGTTCACTAATTGCTTCCTAATGTTTCTCCAGGATTGGATTAATATATCTGCATATTGCATCTAGTGCAAAAGCAATGTCTGGTGTGGTACTTGATATTTCATGATTAACTCAATTGTCTAAGCCAGTGAAATGCTAATCATGCAGATCCCTTTTTCCTTTTAGTCTGTAAAACACCTTTAAAGAGGGTGACTCCATCACCTGCAGGTACACCACCATGCCAGGAGTCGTCCATTCTAAAATTCCTTTAGAATAATGTCAAAGTACCCAGATTGGGATATTTCCCAAATCTAGATCTAGTAACAAGAAAACCTGATATTATTTCCATATCCTATGTGGAGAAACAACTTTGTGACAACCAAAATATAACAGATCGTAGTATAGGAATATCTCTTCCTATCAAGTGCATGTCATACCAATACCTGGACATCACACTCTACTGCCCTCTTACCAGATCCATCTCCTATTCTGATGAGGTCAAAGCCTATGACTGTCACATCAAAATTAGATGATCTAATTCCGCTATACCTGCTTTAGCCTATAAATAGACATAAGCTTCTTGCCCATTATGCTTCCGCTGCTCCCACTGACTACAACAACCCTCTGGCAGAGTCATATACATGTGCACTTCCAAAACTAGTTTAGAACGACGCTATACTCATCCTCCTGCCGGGTCTTATAGTCTAGAACAGCAGCAATGGCAAGTCTGGGTAAACAAGAACCTCCCTGTCACCATCTCTGAGAAGACCAAAGTACCTCTCGGGTGCCTGAGGTTACCCACCAAATCTGCGGAGTGGCTAATGGAACGTCAAAACCAATTGAATCCTCAGGTTCTATTAAATCTTCAGTAATCGTTTATGGTTCTGGAATCATTCCAGTTCTACCATACTCCCACTTTTGTTTTCTGAAAATATCCATTTTGCTAAAACTGTGGCGAGTCGAGAACAATATAAATATTGATCTTCCTGATGGTAGAAAGTTAACCCTCGTCAATGCCCGGGATAACCCACAAACAGCCATTACTGAAACGTGCCTCGAGTTTATCCGGATTCTGGTTTTAAGCATCAGCCGGACAACTCCCTATACCTTAACATCGTTAAGATATAAATTGATTCTATATATATATATCTAATATAGAAACAAAAGCACTAATCTAATTTAAACCAGATTCAAAATCATGCAGCTATCTTCAGTGCATATCAACCAAATAGAAAAAGGTCAATCGGCATTACTCATCTAGGAGTGCATCCATATATGAGTAACCCGAAAGAGAAGTAAGTTCTCAAAACCATTACTATCAACGGAATACCAATCATAAGTATCTACATCTTCGACTTCCTCGAAGAATCCTGATACTTTCAACAAATGGTTCTTACTTTATTTTTATACCTATAACTTCTCAAAATCTTGACCTTGCATTTCAACGAAATACCTGTCTAAAATTAGAGAAGTCATGAGTAAACAGGATATAGTACGAGTACCAACCCTATTGTTCTAATGGACACTGAACAACATACAATACTTTGTATAAGTCCCCTGAGTTCAACAAATCAAACCCTGTGTGTCGTAGGTTGAAAAACTGTACTATGGTTAAGAAGAATTACACCGCTGTTGAATGCACCTTACCTAATCACCAACTGATATAGGTAAATGTCAAAGACATAATATTAAAAAGTTATATCTCACTTTATAAAATAAACGTACAGATATATCAGTTTGAAATTGGTGCATAACAACGGATATTCAAAACCAAATATTTGTCATCAGGCAAAAACCAGATGATTTCCTCAAATATCACCAATTACAACGAATTCCGATATAATGAGGATCTAATCACCTAATTCCTAATATCATACTCTCACTCACCATTTGTAATAATATACAGATGTGAGAAACTGATCTGGTAAATACATACCCTGGAGTTAGATTCCAATCAGGAAAACAGTTTTTCAATTAACATCGCACAGTGAAACTGAAACAAGAAAATGTTTCAAAAGGGGTAACTGGTATTCCTAGTAACGCCTCTTCCACAAACCATATTCATGACAGTAACCATATACTTACATGCCCTCACTCTAGTCCCTTTATTATGTCTTTACTTATTACCTTCTGTACACCTTCTTTAGGCTAATTGGTTTTCTTCCTTCCCCACCCTTCGGCACCAGCCTAAGGTTTGGAAGAAGACTATCCAATAAGCTTAATAGGTGTACTCTCCTAACCCTAGGAGCCCTCGCAACCTGAGAGAAGGTAAAGAGAAAAGACATCTGAATAATCCTATCCAATATCTCCAGAACCAGAATCCATCCTCGAAAAAGTTCCTTCGAGTTCGTATGTAACTATACGATGGATTCATCCAATGGAAGTGGATATTCGTAGTGATACGAGGTGTTCTGGAGAAAAGCAAAGGTGATGTAGGAGTGGCAGGGGTATACCTGGTTTCGTCGTGAATGATGGTGGTCGCAATTTCCTTTGTCATTATTCTAATCTCTTTATATGTCTTTACTAATTACCTTCTGTACACCACACTTAAGCTTAATTGGTTTTCTTCCTTCCCTACCGTTCGGCACCTGCCTATGGTTTGGAAGAAGACTATCCAATAAGCTCAATAGGTGTACCATCTCCTAATCCTAGGAGCCCTCACAACCTGAGAGAAGGTAAAGGGAAAAGACAACCGAATAATCTTATTCAATCTCTCCAGAACCAGAATCCATCCTCGAAAAAGTTCCTTCAAATTCGTATGTAACTATACGATGGATTTATCTAATGGAAGTGGATGTTCGTAGTGATACGGGGTGTTCTAGAGAAATGCAAAGGTGATATAGAAGTGGCAATGATGTATGCGACACCGTGACATTCCAAAAGCCAAAGTGTTTTAAGAAGGTTCGGTTAACTTGGTTCATGAGTTTTAGTTTAGGGTCGAGTCATAGTCGCAGCCAGAGAGAGAGAAAAGAAACACTCAGCGTGCACTCTAACCTAGATCAGAATGGTTAATCATTTTATCTAATCTGGATGGCTCCCACTGTATCCTCGAATTCTCCTCCAAACCTAAAATGAGAATTAGTCGGAATCACCCGAGGAGTATTCCTACTCATCAGTGGGAATCGGGATCCAACTATCATCGCATGATAACTTGATGGAAGCCACTCAAGTCACCACACTCCAGAAGGTATGCGCAAGCCTGGCAAGTTTCCTGTATGTTTGAAACTCCCGATATGATTTTTACCCCAAGCGGCTTATGACCTTGATGTAGGGTTACTAGGCACACTCAAGAGGTTCCACAAGGCATCTACCATGCCAAATTCAAATTTTTATGTGCCTAACAACTCTATGCAAGATCGTTAACTAGAGATTAGGCGAAACGAAAAGCTAGTAAACTACTTTACTAGTAAGTGAAAGGGATTACAACCTTTGTAGATCCGGTCCTCCACTTCTTTATCTCCGTGATGACGCCCCTCCGCTGCGATCATCGGAATCCCGGACTCTAGTGATGGTTTCGTCGGAGAAATAATCGGGCTAGGTCGTTGACTTCGATGCCGAAGATGATCTACGTCGATGCGACTCAAACTCAAGCTCCATCTTCACTTGGTCATGAACCTTGTGAAGAAAACACCCTATACAATATGGAAAGTGGGAGAGGATGAAGAAATAGGAAGTGGGTT
Organism: Agapanthus africanus; assembly: GCA_030015575.1. Classification (NCBI taxonomy): domain Eukaryota; kingdom Viridiplantae; phylum Streptophyta; class Magnoliopsida; order Asparagales; family Amaryllidaceae; genus Agapanthus; species Agapanthus africanus. The sequence goes on along the minus strand of JASDDO010000012.1, from coordinate 332,316,471 downwards.
CACTTTGGATTTGGATTTCTCACTTGATTTCAACACTTGAAATTTTTCAAGAAAGCTTTCTTCACTTCGTGAAGAAGATGAAGAAGAAGCAAAAGAAAAGAATTCTCAAAAATAAATAATCAAGTGAAGACTTATCATAATGCAACCATGGGTGAGTAAACTCATGTAGAGAATAAACTAGGGTTTAGGTTGATGGTTAGGTTAAAGCATAAAACAAAATGGTTAGACTTTTCAAAGATGCTTGAAATGCTTCATGAAGCTTCAAGAATAAAAACAAAGAAAGCCACCATTTTATTTTTGCTAAAAATAAATAAATAAAATAAATAAATAAGTTAAAACCCTAACCATTTACCTAAACATGGTTTAAATCATACACACACCCAAGTTTGCATGTATCATCAAGCATGATACAAACTAGTGCGCAAACATATATCACATATACAACTTGTGCACAATCTAATGAGAAAAATAATCTTAAGTGAACAAATACTAGTTAATGTAAACTAATATATCAAATATATAATTATACATTAAATCATTAAATCAACACTTGATTTAATGATCCGGTCATATCGCATATAACCGACTAATATTAAGTGTATCAATATATCGAATCAACATTTGATTCGGTAACCCGGCTATATCTCATATAACCGTCCGATGATACAAATCGCGAGAATAGAATTCAGTATCACATATTGGTATTATTCTCGGTCCCGCACATATCTCATATGCGCTCCTATTTCGTTTCGCTTGAGCTAGGAAACCTCTGTGTAGGACTCTAAAGACTCGTCAAAACGCCGGCAGCAGGTGATGATCATATCAAACACCCACAAGCCGCAAACGGTCTGCTAAACGTAACGGTCACCCGGGTATTGAGCGATCAGAAGATCAACGAGCAAGCCCGCTCACACTCCTGTGAATCCAACCAGTAACACTTACCGTACAGTCCGGTCTGTTCGTCTGATATGTCGCATATCTCGCCTAGAGGTGGTAAACGTCAGACCCCAATAACTCAATAAGTCGTGTCGATATGAGGCTCATAACGGGTCGAGAAACTACTGGTAACACTTACCAGTAAATCCCTAAAGCAGCCTTGGCCAAGGACTTCCTGTTATGGCCAATCGAGCACAGCGCAACATCAACTCCCTATACCGGGAGAGACGAAACCCCTCCTATCGCTCATTGCCTCCATGTGATTCAGGACTGTACCTAAAAGCCACCTTTTTGCACGCCCTCTTGGACGTAGTATGATGGAAATCAAAGCACGATGGGAATCATACAAGACTCTATGACGATCTCGGGTCTACAGACTAACCTGTACCAGTGTCACCAGAGAACTGCCATCTGACGTGAGGTATAATACCATCTGGGAGTTCTCGGCGAGTCCGTCCAGTGTACCCAGTCTGCACTGAGCACCCATATATCATCTCTGATGTCAAACACCAATGGATATGGGATCATCCATCGCCCATCTATATGGGTCGAGAAGCTACACGCTAGTCTACTCTGGTATATCGATGCCCCGTCTCGATACACCCATGACTAGGGACCTTGAAGGATGTACTTATGGACTACCATGTCCCAACCAGTATGATCCGCATCATAGTCCAGGTAGTCAAGTACACATCCTAATGGCTATACCAACATGTAACTGAGAGACAATCAGTGTACACGTTAAGGTAAAGAGTAACCAGATAGCATACTATCATATCGAGCAAGAAAGTCATCCCTATATATGTCCAAGCATCTACTACAATATACATCCTATGTATAGTAATGGCCTCTAGGGCATACATATAACTAACAATCTCCCACTTGCACTAGGGCCATCTGATAACAGTGGTTGTAGTATCTCATACTCAACCATCCCATAAAAGTCTCTCTCTGGGAAAAGGCGTTTGTGAGTGGATCCGTCGTGTTGTCCTCTGAGTCTGCTCTCCTAACCTCGATCTCTTGGAGATCAACCATCTCCACGATCAGGTGACACTGCCTTAGAATATGTCTGGATCACTGATGGGACGGACATTCCTTGGCATAAGCCACAACTCCATTGTCACACAATGGGAGGAACGAAGTTCATCTCATGAACTAATATACACCCAGACTGCCTCTTTGGTAGCATCTTTGGTAGCGATGTATCCAGCCTTTATCGTCTAGTATGCCATGGTATCTAGCTTGGAACTCTTCCAACATACCGTCCCTCCAATGAGGGTAAAGACAATGCCTGCGACTGACATTCAGTCGTCTTTATCACCCTGTAACCTTTCCAGTGATTCTCCCCAGGATCGATTGATACCATCTCACTACAACTAGTGAGTATCCTAACATCCTATTAGATCTATCTCATAGATTCAAAATCCAGGATTTAGGAGGTATCACTTTGATCCTATATGGAGAATCCTTGTGATAAGCGGAGATTGACCGAGCGTAGCATAGGAAACTCCTTCCCTATCAAGAGTATGTCATCCACGTACTCTACGAGGATCACCAACATACTCCCTACTACCTTTTTGTATATACAAGATTCATCTACCATTTTGATGATGTTAAACTCTTTGACTAACTTATCAAAACAGATGTTCCAACTCCGCGATGCCTGCTTTATCACATAAAACATCTTACACACGTTTCCGCTGCTCCCACTGTCTACGAAACCCTCTGGCTGTGTACTTATAGATGCTTTCTTCTAAAACTTTATTTAGAAAAGCAGTCATGACACCCATCCGCCAGATATCGTAGTCATGGTATGTAGCCGTGGAAAGTAGGATCTGGATGGACTTAAGCATAGGTACTTAGAAAAGGTTTCATCACAATCCATACCTGGTCAATGATGCAAACCTTTAACAAGTCTAGCTTTGAAAGTCTCAACTTTTCCATGTACACCAAGTAATCTTCTCAGGATATACTTGCTCCTGATGGGGATTTAACCCTTCAGATAAAGCAACCAAAGTCCATACTTTGTAGGTGTAAAAGGATTCCATCTCAGATCGATAAACATCCAGCCATTCTTACAGAGTCCCACTCCTGATGGCCAGCTCGAAACTAGTTAGGTCATCATCCCATGATGCAATCCTCGCTCCCACTGTCATAGAGAAACCGGAGTATCTCTCAGGTGGGTGAGGAAACCTACTAGATCGGCGGAGAGCCTGAGGTTCGTTGGTTGCTATTGAATTCTTTGGTTCTACCAAATCATCAGCTGCAGTTTGTATAGCTGGAACTGTTTCCAGTTCTACCTCATGACCAATAATTTCTTCACAAGAAATTCCCTTTCACAAAGGTGGCATGCTGAGAAACAAAACATTTTTGTTCCTCGGTTAGGTAGAAGATATTCTCTTGCGTATACTTGGGATATCCAACAAACTTCCACAGATCTGACTTTGCCTCGAGCTTGTCCGGATTTTGCTTTTCAGACATAGGTCGGACAACCCCAAATTTTAACAAACTTAAGATATGGGCTCTTCCCTTTCCATATCACATATGAAGTGGTAGGCAACTGATTTGATCGGAACCCTATTCAATAGGTATGTAACTTCATAAGTGCATAACTCCCTAAAAGGAAATAGGAAACTCAGTAGTACTCATCATAGAGCACACCATATCTAATAGGATGTGATTGCTCCTCCCCGATACACCGAGGTGGTGTGGTGTATCCAGAGGAGTAATGCTGAGAGAGAATCTCATTCTCCTTTAGAATAATACAGGAATTCCGTGCTCAAGTATTCTCCTCCTTGATCTCATCAAAGGACATAATACTTATACCCGTTGTTGGTTCTCTACTTCTTAATTATATTCTGTGAATATCTCAAAAGCTTCGGACTTGTGTTTCAACAGGAACATATGTCTGAATCTCGAGAGATCATCAGAGAATTTAATGAAGTACAAAGAACCAGTCTTGGCATTTGTAGACTGGGGACCTTCATACATCATCATGTATCATCCCAAGAGTTCACTAACTCTTTCTCTGTTTCCATTAAACAGAGCTATGGTCATCTTATCTGTAGGGTTCCTAGGCACACTCATGAGGTTCTACAACTGATCAAACATGTCCAATCACATACTGGTATTATTCTCGGTCCCGCACATATCTCATATGCGCTCCTATTTCGTTTCGCTTGAGCCAGGAAACCTTTGTGTAGGACTCTAAAGACTCGTCAAAACGCCGGCAGCAGGTGATGATCATATCAATCACCCACAAGCCGCAAGCGGTCTGCTAAACGTAACGGCCACCCGGGTATTGAGCGATCAGAAGATCAACGAGCAAGCCTGCTCACACTCCTGTGAATCCAACCAGCAACACTTACCGTACAGTCCGGTCTGTTCGTCTGATATGTCGAATATCTCGCCTAGGGGTGGTAAACGTCAGACCCCGGTAACTTGATAAGTCATGCCGATGTAAGGTCCATAACAAGCATGAAACTACTGATAACACTTACCAGTAAATCAGTGCAACCCTGGCCAGGGATTTCCAGTTATGGCCAGTCATGCATAGCGCAACATCAACCCCCAATACCGGGAGAGACGAATCCCCTCCTACCGCTTATTGCCTCCATGTGAATCGGGACTGTACCCAAAAACCACCTGTTTGCACGACTCAGTAGAGCCGTGGTAGGGTGGAAATCAAAGCACAGTGGGAGACACACAGGACTCTATGACGATCTCGGGTCAACAGACTAAGCTGTACCAGTGTCACCAGAGAACTGCCATCTGACGTGGGGTATAATTCCATCTGGGAGTTCTCGGCAAGTCCGTTCAGTGTACCCAGTCTCCACTGAGCACCCGCATACCATCTCTGATGTCAAACACCAATGGATATGGGATCATCCATCGCCCATCACATGGATCGAGAAGATATACGCTAGTCTACTCTGGAATATCGATGCCCCATCTCGATATTCCCACGACTAGGAACATTGAAGGATGTACTCATTGACTACCCAGGCCCCACTAGTATGATCTTCATCATAGTCCTGGAAGTCGAGTACACATCCTAAGGGCTTTATCAACATGTAATATAGAGATAACAAGTATACATGTTAAGATAAAGAGCAACCAGATAGCATACTATCATATCGAGCAAGAAAGTCTTACCTATATATGTCCCAGCATCCACTACAATATACATCCTATCTACAGTAATGGCCTCTAGGGCATACATATAACTAACAATCTCCCACTTGCACTAGGGCCATCTGTAGCAGTGGTTGCAATATCTAATACTCAACCATCCCATATGAGTCTCTCTCTGGGAAAAGGCCTTCGTGAGTGGATCTGCCGTGTTGTCCTCTGAGTCTACTCTCCTAACCTTGATCACCCTGGAGATCAACTATCTCCATGATCAGGTGATGCTGCCTCAGAATATGTCTGGGTCACTGATGGGATCGGGGTTCCTGGGCCAAAGCCACACTTCCATTGTCACACAATGGTAGGAACCTAGTTCATCTCATGAACCAATATACACCCAAACTGCCTCTTTGGTAGTATCTTTAATAGTGATGTTATCAGCCTTTATCGTCTAGTTTGCCACGGTATCCATCATGGAACTCTTCCAACATACCGCCCCTCTACTGAGGGTAAAGACAATGCCTGCGACTGACATTCAGTCGTCCTTATCACCCTGGAACCTTTCCAGTGATTCTCCCCAGGATCGATTGATACTATCTTACTACACCTAGCGAGAACCCTAACATTCATTTAGATCTATCTCATAGATCCAAAACCTAGGATTTAGGAGGTATCACTTTGATCCTATATGGGGAATCCTTGTGATAAGAGGAGATTGACCGAGCGTATCATAGGAAACTCTTTTTCTATTTCGAGTATGTTATCCACGTACTCTACGAGGATGATTACCTTACTCCCTACTACCTTTTTGTATATATAAGGTTCATCTACCATTTTGATGAAGTCAAACACTTTGACTATCGCATCAAAACAGACGTTCCAACTCCGCGATACCTGCTTTATTCTGTAAAGCAGCTTGCACACGTTTCCGCTGCTCCCACTGTTTACGAAGCCCTCTGGCTGTGTTCTTATAGACGTTCTCTTATAAATCATTATTTAGAAAAGCAGTCATGGCACCCAACCACCAGATATCTTAGTCATGGTATGTAGCAATGGCAAGTAGGATCAGGATGGACTTAAGCATAGCCACCGGAAAAGGTTTCATCATTATCCACGCCTGGTCGATGACGAAAACCTTTAACAAGTCTAGCTTTGAAAGTCTCAACTTTTCCATCTACACCAAGTAATCTTCTCAAGATATACTTGCTTCTGATGGGGATTTAACCCTTCAGATATAGCAACCAAAGTCCATACTTTGTTGGTGTACATGGATTCCATCTCAGATCGCTAAGCATCCAGCCATTCTTACAGAGTCCTTGCTCTTGATGACCTGCTCGAAACTAGTTGGGTCATCATCTCATGATGCAATCCTCGCTCCCACTGTCATCGAGAAACCGAAGTATCTCTCAGGCAGGTGAGGAACCCTACTAGATCGGCGGAGAGGGTGAGGTTCGTCGGGGACTATTGAATCCTCTGGTTCTGTCAAATCATTAGCTGTAGTTTTGTATAGCTGGAACCTTTCCAGTTCTACAGAACTGACCTTGCCTCGATCTTGTCCGGATTTTGCTTTTGACATAGGCCGGACAATCCCAAATCTTAACTTACTTAAGAGATAGGTTCTTCCCATACCATATCTTATATGGAGTGGTAGACACTGATTTGATTCGAACCCGGTTCAATAGGTATGCAACTTCTCAAGTGCACAACCCCAAAAGGAAATAGGTAACTCAGTAGTACTCATCATAGAGCACACTATATCATATAGGGTGCGATTGCTCCGTCCCGATACACCGTTGTGTTGTGGTGTATTCAGAGGAGTAACACCGAGAGAGAATCTCATTCTTCTTTAGAATAGTCCAAGAATTCCATGCACAAGTATTCTCCTCTCTGATCTCATCATAGGACATAATACTTATACCTGTATTGGTTCTCTACTTCTGACTTATATTCTGTGAATTTCTCAAAAGGTTCAAACTTATGTTTCAACAGGAACATATGGCTGAATCTTGAGAGATTATCAGAGAATGTAATGAAGTACAAAGAACCGGTCTACAATACCTCAAGAAGGATTCGTTCATTTCTGAACTCTTCCTCTTGTGTGTGTTCTGTATACTAGGAACTGTAGTTTGATTTAGAACGTCAATGCTTTTAGATAACGTGCCTGAACCGATCAACTTTTGAAATGTTCAAAACAATATTCAACAATACAAAATTATATCCTTCTTTACTAATAAAGAGACTGATATGATTTTGTATATCAGGTTCGGTATCTTAACAGTATTTGTTCAGAATCAATGTACTGGTAATACAGGGTGACAGTGACCAACAGACTTGGCTGCAACACTTGCCCCATTTTCTGTCTCATGAAACTTATCACCCGTTCTCAGCTCTCTACCTTTCTGTAGCCCATGTAACAAATTACATATCTGGGATCCTGATCCGGTATCAAATACCCAGGATGCGGAGGATACTGAGAAACAGTTCTTTATAATGAACACACCCGAAGGAGATGCATCATATGCACTTTCTTCGTTTGGGCGGCATAGGAATTTTGGTATTCCCTTATTTCCTGCTCTGTCTTATAACAGTTATAAGTTGGAGCGGGACCAACGTTCCCCAGCTCAATATAACAAGCGGGTTCGGTCAATTCATCCATATGATTATCTTGATTAAGGCGTGATATGGTCGCTACCTGGAGAGAGAGAGAAGAAAACACTCTGCGTGCGCTCTTACAAGATTAGATTGGTTATATATTTTATCTAATCAGGATGGCTCCCACTGTTTTTTATCAAATCTTCCTTCAAACCCTAAAAGGAAAGACTAGCTGGGATTAATTATACTCTACAAGTTCGCCAATCTTTCAGCCAGGCCAGTGTCGGTACTTTGAGGGAGGTTTCCCGTACTTTCGCACGGACCTAATTAAAGTAAACCTCGTTTTCCCAGAGGCGTAACCCCGTTGACACCTTTCTAGACACCTACTTGATCGGCTAATTGCAAAGTGCAAAACTCTCCCAGGAGTAACAATTACTCGCAGTGGGTATCGGGATCCAACTATCATATAGAAGGTATGCAATCTCATTGCAAATTTCAACACTTGAAACTCACGATAAAAGGTTTTTACCCCTAGCACCTATGACCTTGGCTAAGGTCAACAAATCATAAGCACTAGTCAAGTTCTATCCGTCATTTCGTGATTAATTAGACCCACCCACATGACCCTTGGCTAAGGTCAACAAAGCCACATGACTGTCCTAACTAATCGCATCATATGCGGTGTAGGAAGACATCACTTAGCTACCGTACACTGTGCCTTGAATATGGTCAACAAACACAGAACGAATACTAAGTACTCTACTTCCTAAAATGACGGAGGGTTGCGGATGGTTTTTAAGAAAACCTTTAACGCTTTGAACTTGATCTCGTTGCGGAATCAAATGGTTTTTAAATGGAGTGTTTTTGAGGCTTTTCTAGTTTTGCTAAAGGGGTCACTCCCGGTGAAGGGATCGTCGGCCCTTTCCTCATCGAATAAGGTGCAGGATATATCATATATACCGCTGTGCAAAGCAAAAACTATAGAAGCAATCAAAAGACAAACCGAGGGTTGTAGCATCTGCCAGTTATTGCTAAAGGAGTCACTCCCGGTGAAGGGATCTCGGTCCTTTCCTTATCGAATAAGGTGCAGGATATTCTATAAGGAACACCGCGATGCAAAGCAAGAACTGTAGCTATCTGTTTTATTTTTGAAATTCGATTCCACAACATCTTTTAGGTATATTTTCTTTCATTAATCTCATTAATGAATGTCCCATCATTTAAGTCCACCTAAACATCACAGATAAATATAACGTACGCTTATGCCATCCGCATTCGCCTCGATGTCCCGTCTGCACCGTCAGGTTAGGTAACTAACGGCAGAGCGGGGCAGGGCTAGCGCGGGTGTAAAACATAAGCAACGTCTATATAATATATCATATATACTATATACAATATCTATCTGAACATATCACATGATCACATCACAGATAACGCGGCAGAAAATATCATATGAAATATTGGATATACTAGGACGTCCGTGTTTTATTTTGAGCCTGTATAAAACACGGATTCCACGGTCGCGATGAATAGCCAAACCCACACCCCTAGATCCCTACGAGAGCGGCAAGCAACCCTACCAATTCTAGAGTTAGGAGACCCGGACTCGACTGCTCGAGATGGTCTCCCACTGGACCCTAGAACCCGGTTACTTGTGCTCCCCTCCTTGGGTCTATCCTAATGCGGAAAAGTGAATAATATACATCAACGGTGACATCTTCCGCAACCTGGAAGTGCCCCAATAAAAGAATATTACATACAAGTTTTTACATGAATGAAAATGAAAAACACTCGTCTCACATAAAAAAAACCCGGCTATTCAAACACGACGATCCAATATAACATATCCAGCAACACATAACATCACATGTCATCAACGTAAGTAAATATGCGCATCCCAATTGTCGTTGACATATAGCAACGAAACCGGCGATATCACATATTACACTTACGGTCGCAGAAAAGAAAGTGTAAAACTACAACAGTTGGAATCAGCAACCTCCTTAGACATCTCATGCCTAATCAAATGAATTCCTTAGACATCGCATGCCTAACATTTATAAACTCCGTATTTTAGTCTCATTATCGAAAACTCTTTTCAATATCAAGTCGGGAAATTCAAAAAGATTCCCGACATCCTAAACAAATGCTCGTCGCAAACTTTAGTAGACGGCCGCACCCCCGATACCGTCTATGAAGTGCACTAAGGCGGAACACCGCTGCTGCGAGCACCCGAACGGATGCTCTCGACGACGGGGTTCTCCTACAGTCACTTGGTCGGGGCTATGGGGTGTAGCTGCCTATTAAGTTTACCCGGCGAGTATCCGCGTACGCAACGTGATTGCGACGGACTTTTGATCACATCAAAATTCCGTGGCAACCGATCAAGTGAGACTAAACTGCTATGTTTATAATATCCAAATCAGTTATCTCATAACTACTTGTGGATTCCAAATATTGTATCACATTCCAGATAAATGGAAAATGTTAAACTTTTCGATCGAACAATCAAACACCCAAGTTTTCCCGAAACAGCTCAACACATGAAATAAGTTTTAAAACATTCACTTCATGCCACAGTACCAACGGTCCAGCCGTAGAAGGGTCAAGCCAACGCCTCACATGTGGCACGCCGTACTGCCCCAAACCTTAAGGTTCAAAGGGCAGTTCAAGATGGTCACATAATCGAGTTAAGGTTTGTTGTCTTCTAGAGGGTCCATCGCGTTACTTGCATTACTCAGAACGTCTTTAAACTACGGAAAAATCCAACACTTGGAAATTTTCCGGCAGGGGAAAAATTGGGTATTTATATCCGGTCGAACTTTTTAACATATTCTAAATTATCCGGAAAAACACATAGATAAAATTAGACAATCCGATCGAATTTACGAACTCCCAATACAACCCAGAAAACTCAACTCTTGAGTAGAAATTAAAATTACCCAGAAAACACAGCACTAAAAGAAAGAAATTACTGTGCAAAATTGAAAGAATATTGTGACAGTACGGCCGCGGAAGCGCCGCATGAGCCATGCTCGTGCCGCGGTTCCGCGGCCACGTGGTCGAGTTATGCTCACGTGCTTCACAATAATTCTTAAAAAAGCCTGCTGAATTTTCTGGATATTTTTAATTCACAAAAAACACAGTTTTGAAAAATTGTACAGAGAAGGGTTTTCAATTAGGGTTTCGGGTTCGATCGGACTTCTAAAATCGTCTACACTTCGCCTAAAGCTCTAGCTAGGCTCTGATACCACTGTAGGGTTCCTAGGCACACTCATGAGGTTCTACAACTGATCAAACATGTCCAATTCTAAATTTTCTATGTGCCGAGAAACCCTAAACAAGATCGATACTAGAGGTAAGGCGAAAGAACAAGCAAGTTAACAATTTTAACTAAAAGTGAAAGGGACTACAACCATTGTAGATCCGGTCCTCCACTTCTCTAGCTTCGTGTTGACGTCCCTCCGCTGCGATCATCGGAATCCCGGACTCTAGCATCGGTTTTATCGGAGAAATGGGCGGGCTAGGTCGTTGACTTCGATGCCGAAGATGATCTACGTCGAGGCGACTCAAACTCAAGCTATTCCTTCACTTGGTCAAAAACTTTGTGAAGAGAACACCCTATACTATATGGCAAGTAGTAGAGGATGAAGAAATAGGAAGTGGGTTCACTTTAGAATTGGATTTCTCACTCTTTTTCTCATGGCACCATTGGAGCTAGCAAGCTTTCATGAAGCTTGATGAAGAAGAAGAAGAAGAAGAAGAAGAAAGAATTAAAAGGATAATGAAATAAGAATGAAACTTATCCTTTTAATTATGGTACCATGGTTAAGTTAAGCCCTCATGCTTAACTTGTGTAGAGAATTGACCAAGGTATTAGGTTAAAGGTTAGGTTAAAGAATTATCAAAAGAAATGACAAAAGAGTGGACTTTGTCAAGGTTTCTCCAAGCTTCTTCAAGCTTGACAACATTGACCAAGTTCATTTCTTTTGTTAATTCTCTTGATAAAACAATACCCTAATCTTAAACTTAATCTTGATATAATTCTCATACACACAACTTGTATGTATCATCAAACATGATACAAACATATGTACACAAATATATATCATATATACACTTATGCACAAACTAGTGAGAAAACAAATCTTAAGTGAACCAATACTAGTTAATGTAAAGTAATATATCAAATATATAATTATACATTAAATCATTAAATCAACACTTGATTTAATGATCCGGTCATACTGCATATAACCGACTAATATCAAGTGTATCAATGTATCGAATCAACACTTGATTCGGTAACCCGGCTATATCTTATATAACCGTCCAATGATACAAATCGCGAGAATAGAATACAGTATCACATACTGGTATTATTCTCGGTCCCGCACATATCTCATATGCGCTCCTATTTCGTTTCGCTTGAGCCAGGAAACCTCTGTGTAGAACTCTAAAGACTCGTCAATACGCCGGCAGCAGGTGATGATCATATCAAACACCCACAAGCCGCAAGCGGTCTGCTAAACGTAACGGCCACCCGGGTATTGAGCGATCAGAAGATCAACGAGCAAGCCCGCTCACACTCCTGTGAATCCAACCAGCAACACTTACCGTACAGTCCGGTCTGTTCGTCTGATATGTCGCATATCTCGCCTAGGGGTGGTAAACGTCAGACCCCAGTAGCTTGATAAGTCATGGCGATGTAAGGTCCATAACAAGCATGAAACTACTGATAACACTTACCAGTAAATCAGTGCAACCGTGGCCAGGGATTTCCAGTTATGGCCAGTCGTACATAGCGCAACATCAACCCCCAATACCGGGAGAGACGAATCCCCTCCTATCGCTCATTGCCTCCATGTGAATCGGGACTGTACCCAAAAACCACCTGTTTGCACGACTCAGTAGAGCCGTAGTAGGGTGGAAATCAAAGCACAATGGGAGACACACAAGACTCTATGACGATCTCGGGTCAACAGACTAAGTTGTACCAGTGTCACCAGAGAACTGCCATCTGACGTGAGGTATAATTCCATCTGGGAGTTCTCGGCGAGTCCGTTCAGTGTACCCAGTCTCCACTGAGCACCCGCATACCATCTCTGATGTCAAACACCAATGGATATGGGATCATCCATCGCCCATCACATGGATCGAGAAGATATACGCTAGTCTACTCTAGAATATCGATGCCCCGTCTCGATATTCCCACGACTAGGAACATTGAAGGATGTACTCTTTGACTACCCAGGCCCCACTAGTATGATCTTCATCATAGTCCTGGAAGTCGAGTACACATCCTAAAGGCTTTATCAACATGTAATATAGAGACAACAAGTATACATGTTAAGATAAAGAGCAACCAGATAGCGTACTATCATGTCGAGCAAGAAAGTCTTACCTATATATGTCCCAGCATCCACTACAATATACATCCTATGTACAGTAATGGCCTCTAGGGCATACATATAACTAACATTATCTTTGTGACATGACTGGCAAGTTTTAAAAGATATAAATTCAAACTGATTTAAAAATGCATTTTAATGTAACTTAGCTAGTCGGGTCGCATTGATATGATCTAGTCTATAATGCCTCAAGAAGGATTCGTTCATTTCTGAACTCTTCCTCTTGTGTGTGTTCTGTATACTAAGAACTGTAGTTTGATTTAGAACGTTAATGCTTTTAGATAACGTGCCTGAACCGTTCAACTCTTGATTTAGGAAATGTTCAAAACATTATCCAACAATACAAAATTATATCCTTCTTTATCTAAATAAAGAGACTGATATGATTTTGTATATCAGGTTCGGTATCTAATAATATTTGTCCAGAATCAATGTATTCTGGTAATACAGGGTGACAGTGACCAACAGACTTGGCTGCAACACTTGCACCATTTTCTGCCTCATGAAACTTATCACCCGTTCTCAGTTCTCTACCTTTCTGTAGCCCATGTAATATATAACATATGTGGGATTCTGATCCGGTATCAAATACCCAGGACGTAAAGGACACTGAGAAACAGTTCTCAGTAATGAATACACCCGAAGATGATGCATCAGCATGCACTTTCTTCGTTTGGGTGGCACTGGAATTCTGGTAATCCCCTAAATCCTGCTTTGTCTTATAACATTTATAAGTTGGAGTGGGACCAACGTTCCCCAGCTCAGTATAACAAGCGGGTTCGGTCAATACATCTGTTTTATTATCTTGATTAAGGCGTGACATGGTCGCTACCTGGAGAGAGAGAAAAGAAAACACTCTGTGTGCGCTCTTGCAAGATCAGATTGGTTATTATTTTATCTAATCAGGATGGCTCCCACTGTTTTTATCAAATCTTCCTTCAAACCTTAAAAGGAAAGACTAGCCGGGATTAATTACACGCTACAAGTTCGCCAATCTTTCAACCAGGCCAGTGTCGGTACTTTGAGGGAGGTTCCCCGTGCTTTCGCACGGACCTAATTAAAGTAAACCTCGTTTTCCAAGAGGCGTAACCCCGTTGACACCTTTCTAGACACCTACTTGATCGGCTAATTGTAATGTGTAAAACTCTCCCAGGAGTAACAAATACTCGCAGTAGGTATTGGGATCCAACTATCTCATAGAAGGTATGCAATCTCATTGCAAATTTCAACACTTGAAATTTCCGATAATATTTTGCCCCTAAACTCCTAGGACCTTGACAAAGGCCAACAAACCATAGGATGCTAGTCAAGTTCAACCCGTCATTTCTTGATTGAATTAAACCCACCCGCACGACCCTTGACAAAGGCCAACAAGGTCGTACGACTACCCTAACCCAATCTGCATCATATGCATAAGCAGATAAGCACTAGTCAGCTACCACACACTACGCCTTGACAAAGGCAAACAAACGCAGCACGAATACTAAGTAGGACTTATCTGAAATGACGGAGGGCTACGACAGGTTTTTCTGAAAACCTATTGCGTAATGAACTTGATATCGTTATAGAATCAAATGATTTTAAAATGGAGTGTTTTTTAGGCTTTTCTAGTTTTGCTAAAGGGGTCACTCCCGGTGAAGGGATCGTCGGCCCTTTCCTCATCGAATAAGGTGCAGGATATATCATATATACCGCTGTACAAAGCAAGAACTATAGGAGCAATCAAAAGACAAACCGAGGGTTGTAGCATCTGCCAGTCATTGCTAAAGGGGTCACTCCCGGTGAAGGGATCTCGGCCCTTTCCTTATCGAATAAGGTGCAGGATGTTCTACAAGGAACACCACGATGGAAAGCAAGAACTGTAGCTACCTGTTTTTGAAAATTCGATTCCACAACATCTTTTAGGTTTCTTTTATTTCATTAATCATATTAATGAAGTCACATCTTTTAAATCACCTAAACATCACAGATAAATACGACGTACACTTATGCCATCCGCATTCGCCTCGATGTCCCCTCGTGCACCGTTAGGTTAGGTAACTAACGACAGAGCGGGGTAGGGCTAGCACGGGTGTAAAACATAAGTAACGTCTATATAATATATCATATATACTATATACAACATCTATCACAACATATCAAATGATCACATGACAGATATCGCAGCAGAAGAAACATATGAAACATTGGATATATTAGGACGTCCGTGTTTTCAATACGAGCCTGTATAAAACACGGATTCCACGGTCGCGATGAATAGCCAAACCCACACCCCTAGACCCCTACGAGAGCGGCAAGCAACCCTACCAATTCTAGAGTTAGGAGACTCGTACTCGACTCCTCGAGTTGGTCTCCCACTGGACTCTAGAACCCGGTTACTTGTGCTCTCCTTCTTGGGTCTATCCTAGTGCGGAAAAGTAAATAATATACAAATGGTGACATCAACCTCAACCCGGAAGTGCCCCAATAAAAGAATATTACATACAACAAATTTTACATGAATGAAAATAAAAACTCTCATCTCACATAAAAACCCCGGCTATTCAAAACGCGACGATCCAATATAACATATCCAGCAACACATAACATCACATGTCATCAACGTAAGTAAATGTGTGCATCCCAATTGTCGTTGACATATAGCAACGAAACCGGCGATATCACATATTACACTTACGGTTGCAGAAAAGAAAGTGTAAAACTACAACAGTTGGAATCCGCAACCTCCTTAGACATCGCATGCCTAACAGTTATAAACCCCGCATTTTAGTCTCTATATCGAAAACTCTTTTCAATATCAAGTCGGGCAATTCAACAAGATTCCCGGCATCCGGTACGAATGCTCGTCGCAAACTTTAGTAGACGGCCGCACCCCCGATACCGTCGACGAAGTGCACTAAGGCGGAACACCGCTGCCGCGAGTACCCAAACGGACGTTTTTGGCGACGGGGTTCTCCTACAGTCACTTGGTCGGGGCTTTGGGGCGTGTCTATCTATTAAGTTTATCCGGCGAGTATCCGCGTACGCAACGTGATTGCGACGGACTTTTGATCACATCAAAATTCCGTGGCAACCGATCAAACGAGACTAAACTGCTACGTTTATAACATTCAAATTAGTTATCTCATAACTACTTGTGGATTCCAAATATTGTATCACATTCCAGATAAATAGAAAATGTTAAACTTTCCGATCGAACAATCAAACACCCAAGTTTTCCCGAAACAGCTCAACACTTGAAATAAGTTTAAAAACATCCATTTCATGCCACAGTACCAACGGTCCATCCGTAGAAGGGTCAAGCCAACGCCTCACATGTGGCACGCCGTACTGCCCCAAACCCTAAGGTTCAAAGGACAGTTCAAGACGGTCACATAATCGAGTTAAGATTTGTTGTCTTCTAGAGGGTCCATCGCATTACTTGCACTACTTAGAACGTTCTTAAACTACGGAAAAATCCAACGCTTGGAAATTTACCGACAGGGGGAAAAGTGGGTATTTATATCCGGTCAAACTTTTTAACATGTTCTAAAATATCCGGAAAAACACATAGACAAAGTTAAACAATTCGATCGAATCATCAAGTCCCCAAAACAACCCAGAAAACTCAACTGTTGAGTACAGATTAAAAATTCCCAGAGAACAGAGGAAACTGCTACGGGCATTACAGTAGAAAATAAAGCGCATGATCATCACATACGGCCGCGGAACCGATGCCAAAAGTAGGGTACGGCCGCGGTTCCGCGGCGGTAATGTAGCATTAGCTTGTTGTTTTCTGCAGTTTGCCTTAGAATTTCATTCTCTATTTTCTGAGCATTTTTAATTCACAAAAATCCACTGTTTTGAAAAATGTACAGAGAAGGGTGAAGTTTAGGGTTTCAGGGTTCGATCGGGTTTCAAACATCGTCTACACATCGCCTAAAGCTCTAGTTAGGCTCTGATACCACTTTAAGGTTACTAGGCACACTCAAGAGGTTCCACAAGGCATCTACCATGCCAAATTCAAATTTTTATGTGCCTAACAACTCTATGCAAGATCGTTAACTAGAGATTAGGCGAAACGAAAAGCTAGTAAACTACTTTACTAGTAAGTGAAAGGGATTACAACCTTTGTAGATCCGGTCCTCCACTTCTTTAGCTCCGTGATGACGTCCCTCCGCTGCGATCATCGGAATCCCGGACTCTAGTGATGGTTTCTTCGGAGAAATAATCGGGCTAGGTCGTTGACTTCGATGCCGAAGATGATCTACGTCGATGCGACTCAAACTCAAGCTCCATCTTCACTTGGTCATGAACCTTGTGAAGAAAACACCCTATACAACATGGCAAGTGGTAGAGGATGAAGAAATAGGAAGTGGGTTCACTTTGGATTTGGATTTCTCACTTGATTTCAATACTTGAAATTTTTCAAGAAAGCTTTCTTCACTTCATGAAGAAGATGACGAAGAAGCAAAAGAAAAGAATTCTCAAAAATAAATAATCAAGTGAAGACTTATCATAATGCAACTATGGGTGAGTAAACTCATGTAGAGAATAAACTAGGGTTTAGGTTGATAGTTAGGTTAAAGCATAAAACAAAATGGTTAGACTTTTCAAAGATGCTTGAAATGCTTCATGAAGCTTCAAGAATAAAAACAAAGAAAGCCACCATTTTATTTTTGCTATAAATAAATAAATAAGTTAAATAACCATTAACCTAAACATGGTTTAAAGCATACACACACCCAAGTTTGCATGTATCATCAAGCATGATACAAACTAGTGCACAAACATATATCACATATACAACTTGTGCACAATCTAGTGAGAAAAATAATCTAAAGTGAACAAATACTAGTTAATGTAAAGTAATATATCAAATATATAATTATACATTAAATCATTAAATCAACACATGATTTAATGATCCGGTCATATCGCATATAACCGACTAATATTAAGTGTATCAATATATCGAATCAACATTTGATTCGGTAACCCGGCTATATCTCATATTACCGTCCGATGATACAAATCGCGAGAATAGAATTCAGTATCACATACTGGTATTATTCTCGGTCCCGCACATATCTCATATGCGCTCCTATTTCGTTTCGCTTGAGCCAGGAAACCTCTGTGTAGGACTCTAAAGACTCGTCAATACGCCGGCAGCAGGTGATGATCATATCAAACACCCACAAGCCGCAAGCGGTCTGCTAAATGTAACGGCCACCCGGGTATTGAGCGATCAGAATATCAACGAGCAATCCCGCTCACACTCCTGTGAATCCAACCAGTAACACTTATCGTACAGTCCGGTCTGTTCGTCTGATATGTCGCATATCTCGCCTAGGGGTGGTAAACGTCAGGCCCCAATAACTCGATAAGTCGTGTCGATATGAGGCTCATAACGGGTCGAAAAACTACTGGTAACACTTACCAGTAAATCCCTAAAGCAGCCTTGGCCAAGGACTTCCTGTTATGGCTAATCGAGCACAGCGCAACATCAACTCCCTATACCGGGAGAGACGAAACCCCTCCTATCGCTCATTGCCTCCATGTGATTCGGGACTGTACCCAAAAGCCACCTTTTTGCACGCCCTCTTGGACATGGTATGATGGAAATCAAAGCACAGTGGGAATCACACAAGACTCTATGACGATCTCGGGTCTACATACTAACCTGTACCAGTGTCACCAGAGAACTGCCATCTGACGTGAGGTATAATACCATCTGGGAGTTCTCGGCGAGTCCGTCCAGTGTACCCAGTCTGCACTGAGCACCCATATATCATCTCTGATGTCAAACACCAATGGATATGGGATCATCCATCGCCCATCTATATGGGTCGAGAAGCTACACGCTAGTCTACTCTGGTATATCGATGCCCCGTCTCGATACACCCATGACTAGGGACCTTGAAGGATGTACTTATGGACTACCATGTCCCCACCAGTATGATCCGCATCATAGTCCAGGTAGTCAAGTACACATCCTAAGGGCTTTACCAACATGTAACTGAGAGACAATCAGTGTACACGTTAAGGTAAAGAGTAACCAGATACCATACTATCATATCGAGCAAGAAAGTCATCCCTATATATGTCCAAGCATCCACTACAATATACATCCTATGTATAGTAATGGCCTCTAGGGCATACATATAACTAACACTTGACAGAGGTCAACATATCATAAGTCGCAAGTCAAGTTCAACCCGTCATTGTCCTGGATTAACTTAGACCCACCCGCACGAGCCCTTGACAGAAGTCAACATGACCGTGCGACTGTCCTAAATAATCGCATATCTATGCAACAAACAGGCATTACCCAGCTACCAAGCACTGTGCCTTGACAGAGGTTAACATACACAGCATGAATCCTAAGTAATACCTATAAGAAATGACGAAGGGCTACGACTGGTTTTTGGCGAAAAACCTTCTACGTAATTAACTTGATATCGTTGAAGGAATCCAAGTGGTTTTATAAATATATAGTGGCGAAAACTTTTGCTAAAGAGATCACTCCCGGTGAAGGGATCTCGGCTCTTTCCTCGTAGAATGAGGTGCAGGATATTCCAAACTGAATACCACGATGCAAAGCAAAAGTAAATGACTATAGTGAAGTTATTACGTTGACGCAAACCTTTACCCAAAGGGTCACTCCCTGTGAAGGGATCTCGGCCCTTGCCTCGTCGAATGAGGTGCGGGATATTCCAAAATGAATACCACGATGCAAAGCAAAAGTGTACGTCTGTAATGTCAGTTTTTAAAAACTTGGTTCCAACAACATCATATATAGGTTTGTTTTATCCTTGCATTGATAAGAATCTATGCAGTCCCATCAATTAATCACACCAGAAAAGAACGAAAATATATGATGTACGTATATGCCATCCGCATTCGCCACTGGGTCCCGTCATCACCCGTTAGGTTACTTAACTAACGACAGAGCGGGGACTGGGCTAGCGCGGGTGCAAAACATATACAACATCTACTAGTATATATAAATATATATATAACATTCGTCCCAGGCATGATATAATGCAACATCACAGAAACATCACAGAAGCAACACAGAATGGTGGATAATCTGGAGCCCCGGGTTTCACTTGAGCCGCAAGTGAGACCCGACGTTCCCTGTCGTGTGGATAGCCTGTGCAATGAAAACCTTGACCCCTACGAGCGCGGCAAGTTACCCGTAAAACCAGAAGCGAGGCAGCCCCCTTCAGCAATGTGAATGGGCCACCCAGCACTTCATGGAATCCGGTAACTTGAGCACCCCTCCTGGGTCATCCTATACCCCCTACGAGTGCGGCGAATAGCCCGCCAATTCTAGAGTAAGGTCCCCTCCATCCCAACGCTATAAGATGTGGACCAGTTGCGCTCTAGAATCCGGCTATTCGTGCACTCCTCCGCGGGGTAATCCTAGTACAGAAAAAAAAAATATAAGGGTGACATCGACCTCAGCCCGGTCGTGCCCCAAAAGAATAATATACAAACTGGCAGTGACGACAGTCCACATGTCGGACGCTTGCCCCGCAATATCAAATGTACAAATGAAATTAAAACTGAACTAGCATTGCACCACAGCTATCCACCACAACGATCCAACCAACATCACAGAACATCAACGTGAATGACACGTTCGCAAACCCGTCTAAAAGACATATAGCAATTAGACGAGTTTACCGATCAAATAACATTCACGGTCGCAGATAGAAATGTATGTACTGTTAAACGCCCACTTAAAATATCGATCGACTAAATTTCCAAATTGGCCCCAATAGCAATAACAACACTGCACAGAAAACTGGGCCAAAACAGAATATCACAAAAATCACAATTCCAATTCAGGGGGATACAGGAAAAATTTCCAGGCCCGTAATCACTGTATGGCCGCGGAACCACCGCCAATATGGGGTAAGTGCGGCGGTTCCGCAGCGAATTGGAGGCAATAGGAGCCCAAATTTTTCCTGTATCCTTAAAATTGCCTGCACGGATTTTTAATATGTCAGAAATAATTTTTTGACCACTTTTGAAAATCGGCAGAAACATCAAAATTGGAATCGTGATTTCGGAAATTTCCGTAGATCGATCTATTAAGCACATTTAAACAAGCTAGTAATGGTTAAAAAGGTGGCTCTGATATCGTTGGGGCAGCGCCCCGGCCGTCAAAACGCGGCCAAAATACGGGGAAAAAAATTTCTAAACCGGCGCTACCGCTACCCGAATCCCGGATCGACCTTAAAACCTAAACTAGCAAACTAACTGATCAGTCAAAAATATTGTATTTTTAACACGTCAATTTCCCTATCATTTGCACTCATTTAGAAGTGTTCGGTTTGCATATTGCACATATTAGCAAAACAGCTGTAAAATACCAGATTACCTCTGTTGTATACTAAAACCGACATTTCTGAGGGAAATTGTGTGTTTATCATGGCATTGCATCATTCTTGTGTAGCGCAACACTTGTTTCGGAGTCTGTGCAGGAGATTCCAGGAGAAAAGTCAAATCAATGAAAATAATGCTGATAAAATACGCCAACTCAAAGCCTTGAGATCTGGTAACTAACTACAGGGAAAAGAAAGATTCCACATATCAGGAATATTCCAGGAAGCCATCAGAAAGCATTAGAAGAAAATGTACACAGAGATCCATCTATACGGCCGCGGATCCGCGGCCGGAGCAGGCTTGTGCCGCGGATCCGCGGCGGTCTTGCCACGTCATCAACAATTCTCTGCTTCATTATTCCTCTCTCAGTGCATACAACTCAGCAAGCTATGTCAAATTCCAGATAACTCTCGAAGCTTCTGCCAGATCAGCAAAGATCATTAAGCAAGCTAATCATGATTAAGCTCCAAGCTTCCAAAGCAAGCCAACTAACAACCTAGTTCTAGAAGCTCCCTCCAACTAACTACTTCTAGAAGCCTCTCTAGCTAACAAACTTTTGGAGGGAAATTCAAATTTTGAATCCTAGATCTAGGGTTACAAGGTCTATAAAAGGGAACTTAGATCTAGTGTTAAAAGATTGTTGATTGTTGTTGAATGTTCTTCATCTTCCACCCACAAGTTGAGTGACACAACTTGTGCCTCAAAACCCTAACCCTAATTCCAATTCCAATCCAAGATCAAGAATTCCGAGTTCAATCAAAGCAAGAAGCCTAGATCCTTTTGGAGCGAAGCCGATCTTCATCCGAGCAAGTGATCCAAGCCGATCCGCGACTCACGGAGACGATGCGACGCTAGATTCAACGATCAAGTTCCTTCCTCTTGTAGTTCTTGAGAGTTGTAACAAATTGTTGAATAAATAAAGGTGACAATTCTTTTATCTTGCTTATCTTTTGAATTCAAGCATTATGATTCAATCTAAATTCTTGAATGTTTGCTTTGTGATAATGTTTGAGTAAAACTCCGCTCGTAAAGGAGTCGAGACGATCGATAGAATGATGATGATTTAGATTCTTTTACAATTCTTAAATCCTATAACGTTTGTAAATTCTTGTGAATCGAATGATCGATGACCTAGTTTCGATGCGATGCTTTCTTGATTGTGTTCGCTCGAAACTAGAGATCAACGATCGATCATTTGATTTACTAGAAGCTAGTTTGTGAATGAGATTCATCGAAAGGACAAAGGGTGAGATGATGAAACTCTAGTTTCTTCGCAAGATCCTTAACCTCGATAAATCGTCATCGATCTAGTATCAATTCGTTAATGGATAAGAATATGAAATCATTAGATCTCATCACATCTATAGATCCGATCGACTCCTACGAGCCACACTTCGAATCTTGATTGTTGGTTTGGAAATCATCACAAATTCTCAATTCTTGATTTTATCGTTTCTTGATTTAGACTAGATTTTTCTAATTCTTGAACTTCAAATCTTTAAATCATGAATTGTTGTTTGTTTTCTTTTCTTTAAAGTTTCAACTCATCTAAATCGAAATACGAAGGATTACACTTTCCCTGTGGACGATCCACACTTACTAACGCGCTACAATCGACACCGTTATTGATTGCGGTCAAATATTTTTGGTTGTGATTTCTTTACAATTTTCATACTACACAATCCAAAATCGTTTCAATCAAATGGCGCCGTTGCCGGGGATAGTGCGCTAATTGTTCGTATTTTGAAATTTGAGTTGAAAAGTTTATTCCATCTATATTTTTAGATCTAAATTCGCACAAACCCTAAACGTGTTGTTGTGATTTGTTGCGAGGAAATCTGGAATCTGTGGAGATTGAGAAAAAATTTTCAGAGCATTCCAGAGAGCTATGTAGGTGAACAGTAGCAGCCTGAAGAATTTTTATGCAGTGAACAGTGCTTTCAACCGCGATTCCGCGGCATTAATGCGCAATTGCGGCGGATCCGCCGCAGGTTGACTTGCTCTCTGTACAAAATTTTGCAGGTATTCTTCTTACTTTCTTATCTCCTTCTCTATCTGCTCTAACTAACAATTTGCTGTAGGTTTCTTTGCAAATAAATCGCAGCGCCGCAAAAAGCAATAAAAATTGTGCGTGTTTTTTATTTCTTGGTTGTTTGCATAATAATACGGACTTTAAGGGGCAAAGACCAAATCCAGATTAGGTGGGGAGATCATTACCCTTCCTAAGCCCCAAAAATCACAAACTTGCATCCGCATTACCCTCATTAACTAAAAATATTTAGAGATGACTCTAAGGACCGTCGCGCTTACTTAGGACAGAAGAAGGCCGTGGGTAATTCATTGCTTATCCGCGTTTCTTTTGTGGTGTCTACGGCAAGTGTGTCGAAGGCTAGTGGTTACTTAATTAGGCCCACTACTTACGTAGTGGAGAACCTCCCACTTACCTGGCACTTACCTGGCCACAGGAGAGGCAAAGAGGCAGTGGAGGATTGATCCTGCGACTTGTCTTTTGGCAGTTAGGAGCGGTCTAGAGCTTTGACCTAGGTGACCACTAGATTTTAGGGTTGCTTGTTGCATTTGTTGTTATTTGCATCATTTTTTCAAAAATCCGTATATTTTTCAAATCAAACACCAATCACATTCATTCTTTCCCCTAATTATATTTACGCTGCCACTTGTACTAAACCCTTTAGTGCAAGATAGGCTGGAAACGGGATTCTAGTGCCCGTTTAGTCCGCGTTTCCCCCATCGACCCAAAAGTCGGTATTTCTACATTTCCTTCTTCTTTACCCACCACCACACCCACTTCGATGGACGATTCTCCATCAAACTTCTTTACCACTACTCTGCTGCCGTCCGTTGGTGCGCAGAATCCACCCCGCATCTCTCTTCAAGAGAGGTGCTATCCTACACGAGGTCCTCTTTCGACCTGTCTCTCCATTCCACCAGCCAACGAGGCAATTTTCAAATTAAACCCCAATGCATCAACCTTCTACCCAAATACCACGGTCTCGAGTCTGAAGACGCATATGTCTTTATCACCAAATTTGAAAATGTATGCGCAATGATGGGTACTTCACATCTTTCTGTGGATGCTATGCGTCTTCGTCTTCTCCCATTTACCTTGTGCGATATAGCCGAGAAGTGGCTGTACAACACAACCGCACATTCCATTTCAAACTGGGAAGAATTCGTAAAAGCATTCCTAAAGAAATTCTACCCCAATCATAAAACAGCTCGAGTCCATAGCGAAATCAATCAATTCACTCAGCTTCCAAATGAAACATTTTCACAATGTCTTGAACGCTTTAAGGATCTGTTAGTTCAATGTCCACATCACGGAATCCCCAGATGGGATCTGTGTCGAATCATATATGAGGGCATTAATCCTAACACAAAACAGACCCTTGAATTAATGTGTCAAGGAAATTTCATGACCAAAGATGATGGGGAAGCCTGGAAATTCCTAGAAGATTTCGCTGAAAAATCGTTACAGTGGAAGGGTGTGAGTCAATCGTCTAGGGGGGAAATAACCAATCGGATGTTTCCATAAGAGTTAGAGCTGACATTTCAGCCCTACATAAGAAACTCGAGACTATGGAAAACAAATTTTTAGCTGCCGCCCTAAGTCAAATGTCACTCTCCAAAACTGTATGTGGATGCTGTTCTGATCCTTCTCATTTGACGGAAGAATGTCCACGAAATTCTCCGTTTCAAGGTCAAGAGCATACCAATGCCGTATTTCAAAGACCTGGGAACGATCCATATTCTTCCACATATAATCAGGGTTGGAGGAATCACCCTAACTTTGCTTGGAACCAATCACAATCTCAAAACACGGTTCCAACCCAAAACAATTTCCAAAGGGTCCCTCCACCACAACAGCAACCACTTCCATTGAGTCGGCGCCCCTTCCAAGCACAAAACTTTCAAAATCCGGTCAACACACATGCACCGTCTAATCCTTTGCAGTTGACCGGTACTGATGAATCCTCTTCATTCATGAATTTGCTTTGGACAATAAAGTCTTCCGTCGATAAAATTGAGAAAAACTCTGCGTCTCAAAGCGAGACTATAAAATCGATGGAAGAAGAAATTGCACGATTAAAAGCCGAAATGAGTGCAAGAGAGAAAGGGAAACTTCCAGCTCAACCTCTACCCAATCCTGGCTATTCACATCATGTGAATGCAATCACGTTGAGATCTAGAAGAGTGCTTGACAATCACGTTGGGGAAGAAATTGATGACACTGAAAAATCTATCGATGATACCCCGGCTGAGACTTTTCCTTCCACTTCTACTTCTAATTCTGACCCCAGTTCGTCTACCCCACCATTTTCTTCCGAGCCTATTCTCCGTTTCCCACAAGGCTCGACACCTCATCCCATCTCTTCTAGTCCACCGAAAACAATCCCCACTCCTATTCTTAGATCGTTTCCACCCACACGATCTTCTCCAATGTTGGACCCCGACCTTATTGCTCAAGCTCCTTACCCGAATCGGTTAAGGGGAAACAAACCAAGTCCACAAATGGAGAAGATCACTGAAATCTTGAAACAGGTTAACATCAACATCCCTCTTCTAGATGCTATCCAACAAGTCCCCGCTTATGCGAAAACTCTTAAGGACTTGTGCACTAGAAAGAGGAAGACTCAAGTGCCTAAGAAGATATTCATGGCAAAGACAGTAGACACAGCCTTCCCCCAACAATTACCGAGGAAACGTAAGGATCCTGGATATCCTACTATTTCCATTTCTATTGGGGAAAAACACATCAACCGTGCTCTACTTGACCTTGGCGCAAGTGTTAACCTGCTTCCTTTCTCATTCTTTGAGCAGTTAGGGATCGGAGAGTTGAAACCAGCCCATTGCACTCTCCAGATGGCTGACCGATCAAGCACCAAACCTAGGGGTGAACTGGAGGATGTGTTAATAAAAATCGGGGAATTTGTATTCCCTGTGGACTTTATTGTAATTGATACACAGCCTGTAGCGAACCCACGGAATCAAATTCCGGTGATTTTAGGTCGCCCCTTTTTGGCCACTTCCAATGCTATAATCAACTGTCGTAATGGTTCTATGACCCTATCCTTCGGGAATAAGTCAATTGAGCTGAACATTTACAAGTTGGGAAGTGTACCCTCCGAACCTACTGCTCAGGTCTGTTCTGTCGACTTAATGGATGTCGACAGCAGCGAATTTGATGATCCGCATGATACTGATCTAGACTCTTTTCCTATGTTGTTTGACCTAACTATGTATCATACACGTACGGACTCTTCCATCGAGTTGTCCGGGTCAACAACTAACACTGATTATGAACTGCTTTTAGAGTCTGAAGATCACCCCGCACTTTGTGAAGACATTATTCTTCGGGGTATTGATGAAACTTTTGAGGAGATCTTCGCTGATGAACTCGCATTTTTGAATGACACGGGTATTGAGATGAATCATCTCTCAAACAATGAAATTGAACCTCCACCCCTTCTTCTGAATTGTAAAAAGAATGCGAGCAATCCATCACATTCACTGCATCGTCTCTCCAATACGAGACGCATACACATTCTATTCCACCACTTACCCTTTCCCCACTTCTTCTTCCACCAACCTGAGCACTACATTGATAAAATCTTCGAATGGTTGGTGTTGACCTTCGGTCTTTGCAAAGCTTGGCATCGACCGCTAATTTTGACCCCCTCTTGTGATTTTTAAAGATTAACATTGCTTAACTCAAGTTTGGGGGGGTGTATTCTGGCTCCTGAAAAGAAATTTTTTACACAAAATGATGAGCCAAAAATAAGTTTGGGGGAGGATTTTCACTTATATATTTTGCCCCCATTAATAAATTCCTCCCAGGCTTACAGGATTTGTAGATATAGCGGTTGGCAACAGTGAGGGCACTGTTGAAAACAAGTTTGGGGGAGATTTGTGCTTATTTTCGCATCATTTGCATATCACTTTGCATAAGCACAAAACATTTTCAAACACATATAAAAATTTAAAAAATTTCAAAAAAAATAAAAATATTTTTGTACATAAATAAGATAATAAAAGATTAGATAGTTAAAAATTACATCCAAAAGATTGGAAAAATTTAAGAAAACCAAGAAAATTAGAAGTTTTCTTAAATGAACTAGTAATAAGTAGTTATGAGCCGTTGTCCCAAGGGTTAGTAAGATGACAGAAGTCACTAATCTGAGGATAAAAATAAGTCTGAAAATAGTTTCTATTCTGGAAGCCAAACATTTGAACGTTGATACCCTGCTATTCGCATTTACACACGTCTTAAAGCTCGGGATAGTACAGGTTACCTTGAAATGCTCTTGTCTAAAATCCAAAGTATGAAGGAAATAAAAAAAAGTGAATAACATATAAAATGGTGATAAAAATGAACACTGGTTTTGTTATCGCCAAGGCAGCAATAAAAAAAATATAGCGAGGGTGCCTCTTCACCTAGTGCCTTAGACCAACTGGTCTGGGAGTCACTGCTAACCCTTAGGTGGTGCAAGACGAGGAAATACACCTAATAAGCAAACACATGAGTAATCGGTCGGTTAATACCTCAAGAAGTATTAACGGTCGCTTGAAAGTGTGTGAGCAATCTCATCTAAATATTCATTAATTAAAAAATACTGAGGCTGATGGGCAAGAGTATGATAGCTTGAATTGAATTCTCCGGGTGTAGGGATGTCTTTACACACACGTAGGGTTATATGATCGATGTTTGGAAGAAAGATAGGAATGAAGAATAAGACGATGTTTTATTGAGGGATGATGTGATTTCTGACATCTTTTCATGACTATTAAGATAGGGCTCATGACAACCGAAAAGCTAGCTTAGTTGGAAACCCTAATTTTCAAAGCTTTTCTTTTACAATTCTTATCTTTAAATGTAATATTCATGATCTTTCTTTTATTATTGGATTTTGTGGGTGCAATCCGCTGAAAACCCTCAGGAGACAACACTCCTCCTACTAGGGACACCTAGAGGTTTAAAGGCTTGTTGCATGTGCTCAGTGCAATCGTGTTGCCCACGAAAGTGTGCTAGTTAGTTTTTCTCTTCCTTTATTTTCTCCTTTTCTTTTTAATAAAACAATTCGCTCGAGACGACCGAAAATAAGTTTGGGGGAATTTGATCAGTCGAAAATATTGTATTTTTAACACGTCAATTTCCCTATCATTTGCACTCATTTAGAAGTGTTCGGTTTGCATATTGCACATATTAGCAAAATAGCTGTAAAATACCAGATTACCTATGTTGTATACTAAAACCGATATTTCTGAGGGAAATTGTGTGTTTATCATGGCATTGCATCATTCTTGTGTAGCGCAACACTTGTTTCGGAGTCTGTGCAGGAGATTCTAGGAGAAAAGCCAAATCAATGAAAATAATGCTGATAAAATACGCCAACTCAAAGCCTTGAGATCTGGTAACTAACTACAGGAAAAAGAAAGATTCCACATATCAGGAATATTCCAGGAAGCCATCAGAAAGCATTAGAAGAAAATGTACACAGAGATCCATCTATACGGCCGCGGATCCGCGGCCGGAGCAGGCTTGTGCCGCGGATCCGCGGCGGTCTTGCCATATCATCAACAATTCTCTGCTTCATTATTCCTCTCTCAGTGCATACATCTCAGCAAGCTATGTCAAATTCCAGATAACTCTCGAAGCTTCTGCCAGATCAGTAAAGATCATTAAGCAAGCTAATCATGATTAAGCTCCAAGCTTCCAAAGCAAGCCAACTAACAACCTAGTTCTAGAAGCTCCCTCCAACTAACTAATTCTAGAAGCCTCTCTAGCTAACAAATTTTTGAAGGGAAATTCAAATTTTGAATCCTAGATCTAGGGTTACAAGGTCAATAAAAGGGAACCTAGATCTAGTGTTAAAAGGTTGTTGATTGTTGTTGAATGTTCTTCATCTTCCACCCACAAGTTGAGTGACACAACTTGTGCCTCAAAACCCTAACCCTAATTCCAATTCCAATCCAAGATCAAGAATTCCGAGTTCAATCAAAGCAAGAAGCCTAGATCCTTTTGGAGTGAAGCCGATCTTCATCCGAGCAAGTGATCCAAGCTCCGCGACTCACGGAGACGGTGCGACGCTAGATTCAATGATCAAGTTCCTTCCTCTTGTAGTTCTTGAGAGTAGTAACAAATTGTTGAATAAATAAAGGTGACAATTCTTTTATCTTGCTTATCTTTTGAATTCAAGCATTATGATTCAATCTAGATTCTTGAATGTTTACTTTGTGATAATGTTTGAGTAAAACTCCGCTCGTAAAGGAGTCGAGACGATCGATAGAATGATGATGATTTAGATTCTTTTACAATTCTTAAATCCTATAACGTTTGTAAATTCTTGTGAATCGAATGATCGATGACCTAGTTTCGATGCGATACTTTCTTGATTGTGTTCGCTCGAAACTAGTGATCAACGATCGATCATTTGATTTACTAGAAGCTAGTTTGTGAATGAGATTCATCGAAAGGATAAAGGATGAGATGAGGAAACTCTAGTTTCTTCGCAAGATCCTTAACCTCGATAAATCGTCATCGATCTAGTATCAATTCGTTAATGGATAAGAATATGAAATCATTAGATCTCATCACATTTATAGATCCGATCGACTCCTACGAGCCACACTTCGAATCTTGATTGTTGGTTTGGAAATCATCACAAATTCTCAATTATTGATTTTATCGTTTCTTGATTTAGACTAGATTTTTCTAATTCTTGAACTTCAAATCTTTAAATCATGAATTGTTGTTTGTTCTCTTTTCTTTAAAGTTTCAACTCATCTAAATCTAAATACGAACGATTACACTTTCCCTGTGGACGATCCACACTTACTAACGCGCTACAATCGACACCGTTATTGATTGCGGTCAAATATTTTTGGTTGTGATTTCTTTACAATTTTCATACTACACAATACGAAATCGTTTCAATCACTAACTAAGAGTTAGAACCGTTATACCGAGTTGATCTGTGTCCTTCGGTCTTCATTCCAAGCTCCTAGTGATCCTTTGATGATGTTTGGTTGCCGGTCTTCCTTTGTCTCCGATGATCCACCCGAGGGAAACGGCGCAAGCTCCAACCTCGTCGAACGAGATAACCGACGCTCCAAAGTCGCTAGCGATGGAGGGTCGAGGTGTATGGAAGTGTCACTACATTTTTCTCTCTACCCATGAGCTCAAGAGAGCATCCATAGAAGATGAGTGGAGTAAGGGAAAACAATGGCATGAACTAGAAATGGCTAAGTCCTTTTGTGAACATGAGAGTGAGAGAGTGAGGAGGCTAGTGTAATGAACCATGTAATCACTAAATGAAATGAACCCCCCCCCACCAATATATTGGCCGGCCCCCCTTCTCTCTCTCCTATTTTCCAAAAGAAAAAATATCATTTCCAAAGTCAAAAAGCAATAAACAAATGCACCATACATTGACCCATGCCATGTCATTGTTCATGCCACCTCACACCCTCCACCTCATTATAAAAAAAATGAATTTCATAAAAAGGAAAATCAATAATGAGGTGGAAAATCTTCTAGAAGCTATTCCGTATAAAATACGGAATACTTCCCGGTACATGTATCGAAATACATATACGCGTATTCGTACCAAAATACGAATAGCCGAGAGAGAAAATAAATAGCGAACAATAATACTAGAATACATACATTCATACATACATACATACATACATATATATATATATATATATATATATATATATATATATATATATATATATATATATATACATATGTAAATTATTAAATCAAAACCCGATTTAATAATCCGGCTTAATTCTAAGCCGCTAGTATTATCAACCGTCCGATTAAAGTCTGCGCAGCATGTGCACATATTTAATCGGACACCTGTATGTATCAACATACCTCATGTACACCATATCGCCAGAGCCGTGAAAACCCTCTGTGTGGGATTCTAAAGACTCGTCAATACACTGGCAGTGGGTTTAACCACAAGCACGTCAGCGGCACTAGCTGTACGTAACGGCTACCCAGGTATTGAACGAAAGGGAGGCCGACGAGCAAACTCATGCAGAACCCCTACTGAGCCTGACAGTGACAATATCCGTACAGTCCGGTCTGTTCGTCTAAGAGTATTGCATATCGAGTCTAGGGGGTGGATAAAGTCAGACCCCTAACAACGCGATATTTAGTGTCGGCATATAACCCATCACCACCTGAGAAAGTATCGATCCTGGATCGGTAATTCTCGTTCACTATGACCATGGATTTCTGGTGATGGCCACCCGTACACAATGCGACATCAACCCCCAATACCGGGAGAGACGAATCCCCGACGATCCGATCACTGTCTCCATGTGGCTCGCGACTGTACCCAACTAAAACCTGTTTGCATGACTCCTTTCAGCCGTGGTAGGGTAGTAATCAAAGCACAGTGGGAACTCACACGAGACAAATGACGATCTCAGGTCGACAGACTAACCTGTACACATGTCACCTGGGAACTGCTATCTGACAATAGGTATAATACCAACTAGCAGATTCCCGGCGAGTCCGTCCATTATACTCATAACCCAATGAGCACCTACATACTATCTTAGGTGAACAAACTAACACCAATGGCTTGTGAGACCTGGCCACCGCCCCTCGTCGGGGTCTCGATCAGTATGCACTAGTCTACAGTGGAGTATCGATGCCCGATCTCGATACTCCTACGACTAGGGACATTTAAGGATGTGCTTATAGACCCCAGCTCCCACATATATGATCGCCATCATAATGCTGGCAGTCAAGCAAGAATCCTATGGGCTCTATCAACATGATGATAAAGACAAACCAGATAGCATACTGTCATCTTGAGTAAGACTGTTTTATCGGTATAGGTCCTCACTCAATCATCATAATCATAAGTCCGCGACTATGATAATTGCCTTGAGGGCACTATAGCCAACATTAATGACTCATGGATTGTCACGACCCGAAAGTACGGAACATGACCGGCACTTAAACTACGAACGTCTCGAGGCGTACGTAATCTAAGTAAACCAAAAACCCAGAAATCCAAACCAAGAAAGATGTAGAGTGCAGGAAAAACCAACTTAAAGCAAGTAGTTTCAATAGCAAAAGCCGAATTAGGCGGTTTTAAAAACATCAAAAATTTCCCGAAAATTTCGGCAGTCTCCTTTGTAAATACTGGCCCCCAAATGGGATACAACATGAATAGTATACGAAATCAATAAAAAGGCATCCCCAAGCGGGAGCTAGCTCTTTGTCAATCGACGGTCACAACCACACAAGCAATATAATATACAACGCCAAGGGCGAGGATCAAAATTCAAAAGGAAACTCAACAACCACAAGAAAACCACAGAAATACAACGCGCGACTCTAAGGTCGAAAGAATAAACATCACTGGTCTCTATCTCAAATAAATACATGTTTGGTTGATGGAACTTCTAGATACAACAGAATAATAATATACAAGATATAAAATGGGGGTACGATACAAGTAAACCCACCTACTAGCAAATCACCCGAAGGAAACTATGCCCGCAAGCCGTAAAGAAACCTGTACGGCAAACCTGCAAGAAACTGGGGCACAACGGGGGTGAGTTGCCAACTCGTGAATAGAAAAATATCTACGCACAGAAATCGCACAAATAACGCAACCTAGGTCAATGATCATTATATATCCTCAAATATATGGATAACACGTAGCCTATAACAAGGCTAGGGTAAATATCTAACCCGAGTGTAATCTCATGTGCCCGTGTCAGTGCCTCAAGTAGCAATATATCATATGAATGAGGTATGAATGCATGAAAACAGAATACATGTAAATGAAGAACCGTTTTCATAATTTAGTGAGATTTCCTTTGTATTTTTAAAATGAGGTATCATAATGAAATCAGCATAAAACAGTGCCTGGCATCGGCACAAAACGTAATCCCAATATCTCGATATCTCTGTATCACAGTCTCTGTACCTCAATATCTCGAAATCTCAATGTCTCAATCACAATATCTAGGGCGCCGTCAGTCCAGACCGGCCCCTACCATCCATCTCAAGACCACGACGGTATCCTCCGGATATCCGACGCGTCGGGTAAAGTCACCGGTAGGTAGTGCTCCCCTGCCATGCTCACATCGTCATCATCACGCGCTTCTTGCCCCGGGGTACCTTACCGGGTCCACCATGTACCCGAAACGGTTCATCCGTCTCCTCGAATCGGGTCTCGAAATCCATCAGCAAACTCATGGTGGACGACTCATACATCATGGGAAAAACCGCACTTTTTATTTAAAAAAAGAGAAATCAGTTTATATAAGTTTTGCGGTTTTCCCCCCAAATCCAGAAAATTTCATGGAAATCCGAATCCAAATCATCAATAGCATGTAAAAACCATGAATATAGGCATAACAATGAATAACAGTATGCATGAAGTGACAAGTAATAACTACAATGTTAAGCTGGCATATAAGGCAGGCACACTAATATCATGTCAAATTACTAACTAACAAGCTAAGTCAAGCAATAATATTTTCTAAGGTGTACGTGACATGGCAATTACCGATGAAGATGTGTGTGAGCCGGCAAGTAAGTGTACGTGGTACATACGCATCATCGGTAATGGTGCTGGTGTCTTAACAATATGATATCAACATTGCAATAAGAAATTATAACATAAGTATGCGATGCGAAGCGAACTACAATAATAAGCGGGAGCTGAATACTAGACGCAGCTGTAACTAACCTGCATTAATCTAATATAAGTCCTACAAATGGTGCCTTTTGAAATAACACGAATCATGGGGTTTTGAAAATAGGGGCTACGGTGTTTTTATGAAAAGATACGTCTTTTGAAATATCCGTAGGATCCCTTGGGCTGTCTTTTAAAATACCCACGATTCGTTAGGTTTTGAAATAGGTAAGAATCGAATCTAATCTAACAACTAAACTAAACTAAAGGGCTAAGCTAACAAGCTGGACTACAGGTAAGGAAACCGCCTAACATCTGAGTCGATCCATATACATACCTGTATATATATTAGTCGGTGATCCCGCCTCAATAATATCATATCCGATACCATATCTACAATCAGCCATCCCAAGTCAAGAGTGCGAATCAATCATCAAGATATAGCTCGTACGTAAATCCGTCGTACGGCATCCCCAAATCTGGGTACGGGTCAATATCATATTCCTCACACCATTCCTCTGGTATCCTCTTTATTCAAGATCATAGTCTAGGGTACTGACCTATGTCTAGTACAATATTAATATCCTCAATATACTCATGATCTGACTACAGATCGACAATCTCGTACAAACTGATACCGTCAGCACATAGCATCATCAAGGGTATACATCGCCCGATACGGCCTAATATCAATATCCTAGCATATCATGCCTCATATCACGATCACATGTCGACCATTTTATTTATAACACTATTCACCCGTATCGCCGCCCCAAGATCCGCTATAACACCAGGGCGTACCTTAAGTACGAATCCTGCCATATCACCGATATCACAACCACAAAACAAATCTCATCGACTCAGCTCAATCCCAAGTATCATCCTCAAATCCGTATGTGAACACATAGTCCCATACCCATGTGATCACATAACTATAAAGAATCCCATGAGCACATATAAATAGGAATGTATGCAAGTATGTAGGTGTGTATGTGTAGTGCAACACTACCCTAGGGTTCGCAACACTAAAATAATCCAACACACCAATATCCATCCTAAACATCGTTATTAATCCCAGATAACATATAATAAATTGTTGGTGTGTATACGCATCCGTATACACCACCACGGACTGCGGGGGTGCTATACGCCATCCACCCGACTTCTCCCCGTGGATATAAATCTACTCACCTGGTCCTCGTTCGCCGGTGCCGACGTCGCCACGCGCTTGCTTGTTGTCTCGAAGTCCACATGGGGTACCTACATATCATAACGCGCCATACCGCATTAAAATTCGACTCATGACCAAAACGACGCACGAATCCCACATAGGTCAAAACCTATGGTTGCTTTCGCAAATCGACCAAAAAAACCTCGACGTCGGCGTACAAACGCCAAACCATCGAGAAAACTCCCAACACACTCATTTGTACAATTACAAGCACTAATTATAATATAAAATAGCTTAAAATTCACAAAAACCCCAATTTCACTTAAAAAGTCATTTTTCCGAAAATCTAGCAAGCACAAATCACCGTTTTAGTACAAAACTTGATGTATAAACGAACCTAGCATCCACAATATTCACTAAATATCATAACAAAGTCATATAAACCATTCCTATAATTTATTCTCATCAATTTGCATAAATTCCAAAATCCTAGTTTGCAAAAATATCAATTTTTAACACCTTTTAAAGAAAAATTCACAATTCAACAATTAAGCTTGGTTTTGCATAACCTAAGATATTAAACCACTCATAATAATGTTAATGATGTCATAAAAACATAATTACATTTTTAACCCAATTATTTAACCAATTTTAAATAGCTAGTTAGCAAATTAGCGTAATTATCATAATTTTTAAACTAACAATTAACAACTAGCTACTAACTTTGTTTTAACAAGCCATAAGAGCCTATTCACATTACACAACCATACACCAATTTCACAAAACCCTAACTTGCATTCAAACCCTTTCTTGAATTTTATAACTAACAAAAATCCAACCCAAACTATACATGAAACACTAAATTAGCACTAATTTGAAGCCCAAAAAGCAAGTTAAACTCTTAGATTTGGTTTGTATAAAACACTAGATAGCAAAATAGAATAATTAACTTAATAATGGTGTGCTAAAAACCCTAGTTTAACTCAAACCATTCTCTTGAAGATCCTAGATGAAAATAGCACCAATATTAACACTAAAACAACTCATTTAAAGAAATCTAACCATAAGAATTTAAATGGGTAAGAATTATACCTCTAGATCTAGAGATCTAGCAAGAAATTTTGACTTCAAAGATGGCCTCCTAGCATCCAAAATCCATGCAAGAAAGGTTAAGAAGAATGGATGAAGGATGGGCTTGAAATTGTGAAGTTTAAATGGAATTTTGATGAGTTTAGAAGAAAAATGAGGGGGGGGGAATTTTGAGGCTGTTTATTGCAGGAATTTCGGCTGAGGAGGGAGTGGGGAGAGGTGTGGGGGAGTTGTGGAAAAGAATCCAAGTCAAAGCCCCTCCCAAATTACCATAATACCCCCACCTACTTTACTATATATAAAAACCTTATTTTAACCCATTTCTCACATGATTTAAGGTCAAAAATAGGGAAATAAAATTCTTGGGCTGCTACAATAGTGTGGGGCCGGCCAAGGGGAGTGAGGGTGAGTGTGAGAGACTTTACAAAAAAATTCTATGCAAAAAGACCCCCCACAATACCATATTTGCAAGTTTTAGTTCAAAATAACTATATTTTTGTTTTCCATAAAATAAATCAATTAAAACTTGAAATAAAATACTAAAAAATTATATTACAACTAGATTTTAATTAACATGATTTTAAAGATTAAAATTAGCCCATTTAAATTTGTATTTATCGCTAATTTAATGTATTTTCTTACCGGCTTAAAATAATATTAAAATAATTAATTTCGGAAAAAATTTCAGAAAATTTGAAATTTCAGCAGTGGCTCAATAAACACCAAATACTAGCAATTACATAGCTAGAATATGTATATTTAACTTTATAATAAAGATATTTGCATTTTGGCTTTTTACAGAAAACCCCCTTATTTTACCGTTTTTTCGAAATTTCACCGAAACGATTTTCAAAACGTTACAATCTTCCTCCCTTAAAGAAATTCGGTCCCCGAATTTAAATTAAAACTTCCCCCAAATACTAAAATATTTCAGCCAAAACCATCAAATCGCCGGGGCTCCGAAATCATAAATACATAAAACAAATCGTAGCGCAACGCATGCGCATGAAAAATGAGCATATAACTCAAATCAGAACTCCGTCAAGCATCCCGCAATCATCGGAGTCATGGGGAAGACATCAATACCAAATCCAAAGCAAAACCAATATGATATAACTCGAAACTATACATGTAAAATATATTCAGGTACTGTCCTCTGACTAGTCCTGCTCAGTACGAAAACACATAGCAATATCATAAAAACGTACTGCTCTATAAGAAAAAGCAATCCCCAAAATACGCGTATGAATACTACGTGCGTCTTGTGCGCACGGAAATCAAAATCTAAATATGTGCCATACATATGCACAGAAACAACATCTAAGTGCATCGGGTGTGCACGAAACATCTGTCATAGGCAACATGTGTGCCTGACAGCAAAATCAGGTGCATCTGACATGCACGAAAAATCTCGATTTAGTGCATCTGGTGTGCACCAAAATCACACTTCAAAACATGCGCCCAACATGCGCGAAAATCCAAATCAGGTGCAGCCATCGTGCACGAAATCATGAAATCCAATATCAAGTGCCGAACATGCGCAAAATCAAATCAGGTGCACAAGGTGCACAAAACAAATATCGAACATCACCATCGAAATCAAAGTCCAGGGCATCTAAATGCACAACATACGTAACACTGCACTGCAAGCATATATGAACTATACCGCGTGCAAAAACCAAATCGTGTGCGTATATACGCACAAAATCAACTCAAATGTCTAAAACCGTAAAATCGCAAACATGTGAAACCAAGCACGAAAACGATATCAAGTGCAACACTGTGCAAAGATCGTAAATCCTCAATCATCAAAATCAAATCATGCGAATCAATCACCCAAAACATCGAAATCAATAATGGCGGAATAGTACCGCTCAAGTGCATCCTCTAAGAATCTCGGACCAACTGTCGCGGTCACTAGTGGGACGTCTCGTCGATGATCATGAACTCTGGCCTACTGGTATGCGTAACACGACCACTCCTGGGTCCAAGTCTTCTCGTAATTTGTCCCAGAAAGGTCCTGTCGAGGTCTCTCCCAAATCTCGCCTCTGCCGAACTGTCCGAAATTCATCGTTCCTTACTAGATCTGTTCTCGTTCCAGAACGGCTGCATACTCATCACGACTCCTTCTGGAAGGTAAATCCAAGTACCATGCCTCGACATGCGCATCGCATCTCTGATGTCGGCGGAGTGGAACGTCGTCTCATCTAGATCTGGTACAAACCTCTTACTTCACTTTCCTCTAATGTCGTCTTCTTTGGACTCGTCTCGTCGCGGCTGCATGGACTGAGCTCCAACGGCTATCCTCGTATCTGGAGTCTCCCAAGAAATGCATCTCACCACCTAGCATCCGAATTAAGTCGAGCCATCCGATCGAGTCGTCAAAACCTCATAATCCCCCAATAGCTCAACATCTTGGGCACAGTTTAATAGTATCGAGTACATACCACAGCATCGGTGGTCCAGCCGTAGAAGGGCAAACCCAAGCCTCACTAATGGCGCCGTAGAACTGCCGCAAACCCGAAGGTTCAAAGGCTTTCACACGGTCATTAAGTCGAGTTAGGGTTTCATTCTTCTAGAGGGACCATAGAATTGCCTGCATGTCTTTCCGACTACTTTAAACTTGGAATAATAGGTTTCTGACATTCAATCGTCTCTGTCGACTCCCAACGTCTCCACGTGAAGTCGTCTCTAGCTGGAATCAATCTATCTGATGACCTCGCATCGGGGTAGGCGAACGATCCACATGTCCTAGTCATTCATCCTCGATGACTAGCGACCTTCTATCATCTCTTAGTACAACTCGTTCTGCACTAACGCCAGCATCTATGGCAATATCTCGTCGTTCGCAGCAATAACTGGCTCGCTCGTCTGCACGCTGAACTGTGCCTCGACCATCATGAATAAGCAACACACCAACGATCATCAAAATCTGGCTGGCCTCTGTTAGTGGCCCAATCCTCTGATACTGATCGGCACGTCCGAGAAATCTCATAAAGGCGATCCGCCAAACGCTCGTGGCGCGGAAACACAGTAAAAAGACACATCTCCGCAATCGAGTGTCGCCGGAATTTCGCCCTGGTCAGTCCTCGTTCATGACGAGCTCGTGCTGACCGCAACTCTAGCCGTAGCTCTCCCTGCCCATAATCGTGGCAGCAAAACCATAACCGGTACTGATGAGGCTAGATCGGAATGAATATAATACTGAGCAAAGAAATGTACATCCTGAGGCTTCTTAAGTGGAGTAGCGTATCGTAAATATGCCGCGGAACATACCCACGGTACGTCACTCTACTTTAGTCACCTATTCCATCAACCAAGGGTCATCCTACGCTCCGAAGGTAAAACATAACGCTTTGATACCAACTTTGTCACGACCCGAAAGTACGGAACATGACCGGCACTTAAACTACGAACGTCTCGAGGCGTACGAAATCTAAGTAAACCGAAAACCCAGAAATCCAAACCAAGAAAGATGTAAAGTGCAGGAAAAACCAACTTAAAGCAAGTAGTTTCAATAGCATAAGCCGAATTAGGCGGTTTTAAAAACATCAAAAATTTCTCGAAAATTTCGGCAGTCTCCTTTGTAAATACTGGCCCCCAAATGGGATACAACATGAATAGTATACGAAATCAATAAAAAGGCATCCCCAAGCGGGAGCTAGCTCTTCGTCAATCGACGGTCACAACCACACAAGCAATATAATATACAATGCCAAGGGCGAGGATCAAAATTCAAAAGGAAACTCAAAAACCACAAGAAAACCACAGAAATACAACGCGCGACTCTAAGGTCGAAAGAATAAACATCACTGGTCTCTATCTCAAATAAATACATGTTTGGTTGATGGAACCTCTAGATACAACAGAATAATAATATACAAGATATAAAATGGGGGTACGATACAAGTAAACCCACCTACTAGCAAATCACCCGAAGGAAACTATGCCCGCAAGCCGTAAAGAAACCTGTACGGCAAACCTGCAAGAAACTGGGGCACAACGGGGGTGAGTTGCCAACTCGTGAATAGAAAAATATCTACGCACAGAAATCGCATAAATAACGCAACCTAGGTCAATGATCATTATATATCCTCAAATATATGAATAACACGTAGCCTATAACAAGGCTAGGTAAATATCTAACCCGAGTGTAATCTCATGTGCCCGTGTCAGTGCCTCAAGTAGCAATATATCATATGAATGAGGTATGAATGCATGAAAACAGAATACATGTAAATGAAGAACCGTTTTCATAATTTAGTGAGATTTCCTTTGTATTTTTAAAATGAGGTATCATAATGAAATCAGCATAAAACAGTGCCTAGCATCGGCACAAAACGTAATCCCAATATCTCGATATCTCTGTATCACAGTCTCTGTACCTCAATATCTCGAAATCTCAATGTCTCAATCACAATATCTAGGGCGCCGTCAGTCCAGACCGGCCCCTACCATCCATCTCAAGACCACGACGGTATCCTCCGGATATCCGACGCGTCGGGTAAAGTCACTGGTAGGTAGTGCTCCCCTGCCAGGCTCACATCGTCATCATCACGCGCTTCTTGCCCCGGGGTACCTTACCGGGTCCACCATGTACCCGAAACGGTTCATCCGTCTTCTCGAATCGGGTCTCGAAATCCATCAGCAAACTCATGGTGGACGACTCATACATCATGGGAAAAACCGCACTTTTTATTAAAAAAAAGAGAAATCAGTTTATATAAGTTTTGCGGTTTTCCCCCCAAATCCAGAAAATTTCATGGAAATCCGAATCCAAATCATCAATAGCATGTAAAAACCATGAATATAGGCATAACAATGAATAACAGTATGCATGAAGTGACAAGTAATAAC
Source organism: Agapanthus africanus (assembly GCA_030015575.1). Taxonomy (NCBI): domain Eukaryota; kingdom Viridiplantae; phylum Streptophyta; class Magnoliopsida; order Asparagales; family Amaryllidaceae; genus Agapanthus; species Agapanthus africanus. Next base: position 332,275,213 of record JASDDO010000012.1, on the reverse strand, counting down.
TACAATGTTAAGCTGGCATATAAGGCAGGCACACTAATATCATGTCAAATTACTAACTAACAAGCTAAGTCAAGCAATAATATTTTCTAAGGTGTACGTGACATGGCAATTACCGATGAAGATGTGTGTGAGCCGGCAAGTAAGTGTACGTGGTACATACGCATCATCGGTAATGGTGCTGGTGTCCTAACAATATGATATCAACATTGCAATAAGAAATTATAACATAAGTATGCGATGCGAAGCGAACTACAATAATAAGCGGGAGCTGAATACTAGACGCAGCTGTAACTAACCTGCATTAATCTAATATAAGTCCTACAAATGGTGCCTTTTGAAATAACACGAATCATGGGGTTTTGAAAATAGGGGCTACGGTGTTTTTATGAAAAGATACGTCTTTTGAAATATCCGTAGGATCCCTTGGGCTGTCTTTTAAAATACCCACGATTCGTTAGGTTTTGAAATAGGTAAGAATCGAATCTAATCTAACAACTAAACTAAACTAAAGGGCTAAGCTAACAAGCTGGACTACAGGTAAGGAAACCGCCTAACATCTGAGTCGATCCATATACATACCTGTATATATATTAGTCGGTGATCCCGCCTCAATAATATCATATCCGATACCATATCTACAATCAGCCATCCCAAGTCAAGAGTGCGAATCAATCATCAAGATATAGCTCGTACGTAAATCCGTCGTACGGCATCCCCAAATCTGGGTACGGGTCAATATCATATTCCTCACACCATTCCTCTGGTATCCTCTTTATTCAAGATCATAGTCTAGGGTACTGACCTATGTCTAGTACAATACTAATATCCTCAATATACTCATGATCTGACTACAGATCGACAATCTCGTACAAACTGATACCGTCAGCACATAGCATCATCAAGGGTATATATCGCCCGATACGGCCTAATATCAATATCCTAGCATATCATGCCTCATATCACGATCACATGTCGACCATTTTATTTATAACACTATTCACCCGTATCGCCGCCCCAAGATCCGCTATAACACCAGGGCGTACCTTAAGTACGAATCCTGCCATATCACCGATATCACAACCACAAAACAAATCTCATCGACTCAGCTCAATCCCAAGTATCATCCTCAAATCCGTATGTGAACACATAGTCCCATACCCATGTGATCACATAACTATAAAGAATCCCATGAGCACATATAAATAGGAATGTATGCAAGTATGTAGGTGTGTATGTGTAGTGCAACACTACCCTAGGGTTCGCAACACTAAAATAATCCAACACACCAATATCCATCCTAAACATCGTTATTAATCCCAGATAACATATAATAAATTGTTGGTGTGTATACGCATCCGTATACACCACCACGGACTGCGGGGGTGCTATACGCCATCCACCCGACTTCTCCCCGTGGATATAAATCTACTCACCTGGTCCTCGTTCGCCGGTGCCGACGTCGCCACGCGCTTGCTTGTTGTCTCGAAGTCCACATGGGGTACCTACATATCATAACGCGCCATACCGCATTAAAATCCGACTCATGACCAAAACGACGCACGAATCCCACATAGGTCAAAACCTATGGTTGCTTTCGCAAATCGACCAAAAAACCCTCGACGTCGGCGTACAAACGCCAAACCATCGAGAAAACTCCCAACACACTCATTTGTACAATTACAAGCACTAATTATAATATAAAATAGCTTAAAATTCACAAAAACCCCAATTTCACTTAAAAAGTCATTTTTCCGAAAATCTAGCAAGCACAAATCACCGTTTTAGTACAAAACTTGATGTATAAACGAACCTAGCATCCACAATATTCACTAAATATCATAACAAAGTCATATAAACCATTCCTATAATTTATTCTCATCAATTTGCATAAATTCCAAAATCCTAGTTTGCAAAAATATCAATTTTTAACACCTTTTAAAGAAAAATTCACAATTCAACAATTAAGCTTGGTTTTGCATAACCTAAGATATTAAACCACTCATAATAATGTTAATGATGTCATAAAAACATAATTACATTTTTAACCCAATTATTTAACCAATTTTAAATAGCTAGTTAGCAAATTAGCGTAATTATCATAATTTTTAAACTAACAATTAACAACTAGCTACTAACTTTGTTTTAACAAGCCATAAGAGCCTAATACATTACACAACCATACACCAATTTCACAAAACCCTAACTTGCATTCAAACCCTTTCTTGAATTTTATAACTAACAAAAATCCAACCCAAACTATACATGAAACACTAAATTAGCACTAATTTGAAGCCCAAAAAGCAAGTTAAACTCTTAGATTTGGTTTGTATAAAACACTAGATAGCAAAATAGAATAATTAACTTAATAATGGTGTGCTAAAAACCCTAGTTTAACTCAAACCATTCTCTTGAAGATCCTAGATGAAAATAGCACCAATATTAACACTAAAACAACTCATTTAAAGAAATCTAACCATAAGAATTTAAATGGGTAAGAATTATACCTCTAGATCTAGAGATCTAGCAAGAAATTTTGACTCCAAAGATGGCCTCCTAGCATCCAAAATCCATGCAAGAAAGGTTAAGAAGAATGGATGAAGGATGGGCTTGAAATTGTGAAGTTTAAATGGAATTTTGATGAGTTTAGAAGAAAAATGAGGGGGGGAATTTTGAGGCTGTTTATTGCAGGAATTTCGGCTGAGGAGGGAGTGGGGAGAGGTGTGGGGGAGTTGTGGAAAAGAATCCAAGTCAAAGCCCCTCCCAAATTACCATAATACCCCCACCTACTTTACTATATATAAAAACCTTATTTTAACCCATTTCTCACATGATTTAAGGTCAAAAATAGGGAAATAAAATTCTTGGGCTGCTACAATAGTGTGGGGCCGGCCAAGGGGAGTGAGGGTGAGTGTGAGAGACTTTACAAAAAAATTCTATGCAAAAAGACCCCCCACAATACCATATTTGCAAGTTTTAGTTCAAAATAACTATATTTTTGTTTTCCATAAAATAAATCAATTAAAACTTGAAATAAAATAATAAAAAATTATATTACAACTAGATTTTAATTAACATGATTTTAAAGATTAAAATTAGCCCATTTAAATTTGTTTTTATCGCTAATTTAATGTATTTTCTTACCGGCTTAAAATAATATTAAAATAATTAATTTCGGAAAAATTTTCAGAAAATTTGAAATTTCAGCAGTGGCTCAATAAACACCAAATACTAGCAATTACATAGCTAGAATATGTATATTTAATTTTATAATAAAGATATTTGCATTTTGACTTTTTACAGAAAATCCCCTTATTTTACCGTTTTTTCGAAATTTCACCGAAACGATTTTCAAAACGTTACATGGATGATTCATCATAATGTATTAAATGAAGCATGGTTGTAATTATCTAATATGATTTATTAGATAATTATCATGCTTCATGAAATTTAGAAATGAGTTATATTTTCATTTCATTCTCACATACACACTCTCTCTCCTCAAGCTCTCCTCTTCTTCAACCTAACCCTAATCCTCTCATGTGTTGAGATCCTAAGTATTAGAAAGACTAATAGATCCTTAATCCACTTCTATATCTTCTAGGTCACTTGGATTAGCAATCCTAGCCACTTAGTTACCTCAAGTTAGAGGTTAAAGCTTGGAGAAGGAACTCTCGGGTGGATCTTCTATCACATCGAGGAGGCCGACGAGGAGGTGAACAATAAGAACAAGAAGGACTAGTATCTTGAGGTATAATCATATATCATAGTAGTTTAGCACTTCCAGTTAGTTTGTTAGTTTGGGTTTAGCAAAGATCCGTAAAGTTAGTCGATGTTACCTTAAACAAAATGATTGTTTTACCTATTCCGCATCCCCGCATCTTGTGGGGTGTCTAACGTCGACTTATAGTGGTATCAGAGCCTATCTAAAGCATAACTAACATGTTAGCAAAGTATTTAGAAATTCGATCGCAAAATAATCCCGAAAAAATGACATTTTCACCTAGTTTCTGCCGTTTTTAAATTGGGGTCTAAAATTTTTTCAGGGACCCTTAAAAGTACAAGCAGGGTTTTTTAAGAATTGTGAAGAAATTTGGGATCGTGACTCGTCCAAACCACCGCAGAACCGCGGCCGATCCAAGAGATCCGCCGCGGATCCGCGGCCGAGTTGACACCGAGTCAATCCAAATTTGCTCAGTTATTCTTCTGTGTTGATGTTGTGTTTTCTGGGATGTTTTGTTTCTGCTCAGGTTTTATGTGCACAGAGAATTGTTTGGAGTAGATTCATATGTGTTACTTGATCGAAATTCTAAGAACTTTGGCTAACTGGATTATATTTGTGTTGTGATTAATGTGTTCGTAAACCTCCCCTAACTGCTAGTATGTCGGTTAGCAGGGGGTTGTACATTTCTGTAATGGTTTTTACTGGTTTGTGAATATGAACTTGTTGGATTGTCGTGAATGGATAGCCGAGGATGTGAGACGAGTGTTTCTTTCATTCAAATGTAAATTATAATTTGTTGTAATATTCTTTTACGGGGCACATCCGGGTTGAGGTTGGAGCCACCGTTGTATTATTTCATTTACTATTTTCTGCTCCTAGGATAGACCCAAGGTGGGGTGCACAAACTACCGGGTACTTTGAAATGCTTAGTGGCCTACTCATGTTGTTGAGGGAGACCGCTTCACTTCGGGTACTTGGTGGATAGTTTGCCGTACCCGTAGGGTCTAGGGTGGGGTTGGCTATTCATCACGACTATGTAATCCGTCTTTCATTGCAGGCTCAAACGAAACGCGGATTGCTTGTATATCTAATATGTTCATCTGTGATCTGGAATGCCTATTATTGCGTCTGACGAATGTACAATATCTATATATGATATCTGGTAGGCGTTACTTATGTTTTGCACCCGCGCTAGCCCAGCCCCCGCTCTGTCGTTAGTTAAGTAACCTAACGGGTGAATGACGGGGCCCAGTGGCGAATGCGGATGGCATAAGCGGACGTTGTATTTTCGTTGTTTTCTGCAATGATAGGTTAAATGATGGGACGCATTATATTAATGCAAAGAAAATAAACCAAAGTTGAATCGTTGGAACAATTTAAAAGAAACCACTCGGTTATTTTTAAAACAGCAGATTTTTAATTGCGGAGCTTAAACCACTCCTTTTAAAAGCTATCAGGTTCCTTCGATCATATCAAGTTCACTACGTTCACGGTTTCGCCAAAACCATTCGTAGCCCTCCGTCATTTCATTTGGGTATTCAGTAGTATTCAAGCTATGTATTTTGACCAACGCCAAGGCATAGTGTTTGGTAGCTGCTGGGTATTCATCTGTTGCATAGATAGATGAGTTGGTTTGGGACAGTCGTACTGCCATTTGGCCAACGTCAGGGGTATGTACGGGTGGGTTCAAATTAACAAGATAATGATGGATAGAACTTGACATGTGACTTATGACATTTTGACCAACGCCAAGGTCATAAGAGCGTGGGGCATAAATCCACATCTGGAATTTCTAAAGAAACTGAAATTTGCTAGAGTTGCATACCATTTGGAGTGTGATAATTTTGGTAGGATTCCTTCAGCTTTATCACACGATGATATTTGGATCCCGATCCTACTGTGAGTATATGCTACACATCGGGAGATTCTTTCACTTAACGATCAATGCTATAAACTAAGTAGGTGTCGAGAAAGGTGTCAGCGGGGCCACGCCCCCAGAGAAAAGAGGTTATTTAATTAAGGAACTTCGCGAAAGCGTCGTAAAACCTCCCTCGATGTACCGACACCGGCCTGGCTGAACGGTTAAGCAAGTATTGTACAGTAAGAATAGTCCTGGCTAGTTCTTCCTTTTTGGTTTGAGGAAGGATTCGAGAAACAGTGGGAGCCATCCTGTTTAGATAAACTAAAAACCACTCTAGACTTGCAAGAGCATCATGCTAAACTGTTTCCTCTCTCTCTCCTAATTGCAGCGTCCCAGAACATGACTGGCCTTAAGTTATTATTAGATAAAAATATTTTGACAGGGCCAAACTATAAAGATTGGTTCCGGAATGTCAAGATGGCAATAACTTATGACAAGTTGGGGTATGTCCTTACTACTAAGGCCCCTGCCGTCCCATGTCCAGAATCCAGTGTCGCGGATAAGGAAATCCGCAAGACCTGGTAGATTGATTGCGCGAAGGCCAAATGCATCGTGCTTGCCTCTATGAATAATGAACATCAGAGGAGGCACGAGAATATGGATCTTGAATCCATATTTCTCCACACCAAGGAACTGTATAAAGAGCAATCTCGTATAGCTAGATACGAGACCTCGAAGAACTTGTTTCAGTCGAAGCTGGCTGTCGGATCATCTGTAGGGGAGCATGTCCTTAAGATGATTGGCTATATTGAAGAGCTCGCGGACCTCGGGACAACATTAGAGAACGAGCTGTATACAGACTTGGTTCTTCAGTCCCTTCCTTCTACCTACGCCCAGTTTATCTTGAATTTCAACATTCAAGGTAAAGAAGTTGAACTTCCAGAACTCCTTAACATGTTGAGGAGTACAGAGGGCACCTTGCAGAAAGCAAGGGAAACACCCACTATATTTGTTCATGGTGCTTCCTCTTCCAGGTCCAAGGCAAGGGCCAAAGGAAGGAAGAAGAAGGCCGCTACCAAACGGAGAGGTGGTGTTGGTAAGGTGGGAGTCAAGGGAAAGGTAAAGGTTGTGGTGCCGGTAGTGGCAAAGGACGAGTGCTTCCACTGTCGTAGGAAAGGCCATTGGAAGAAAGATTGCAAAGCTTGGATTGCCAAGAACCAGGACCCGAGGCAAGTTGTGGCTTCAGCTTCAGGTGTGTTAGTAATTGAAAATTGTCTGTCAATTAACTCTACTTCCTGGGTATTGGATACCGGATCAGGATCTCATATATGCAATTCATTGCAGGCACTGAGAAACTGTAGAGTGCTGAAGGTTGGTGATATGACCCTCCAGGTTGCTAACGGAGCTAGCGTGAATGCTGTGTCCGCAGGGGATTATCACCTTGGATTGACGAGTGGACATATTTTGGTTTTGCGCAACTGTTTTTGTGTACCTAGTTTAACGTGTAATATCATATCAGTATCCTTGTTATCAAAAGAAGGTTATGATTTCACGTTTGTAAGCGATATTGTTAACATCCACCTTAATCATGGTTTGATTGGGTCCGGTACACTAGATAACGGTATATACGTATTAAACCAATTGTATATTTTCAATATCCAGAACACACTAAAAAGAAAGTCTCCAGATATAAATCAGGCTTTCTTATGGCATTATAGACTGGGTCACATCAATGAGACAAGGTTAACTAAGTTACATAGAGAAGGATATTTGGATCCGTTCGAATATCAATCTTATACCACTTGTCAATCATGTCTTAAAGGAAAGATGACAAAGACTCCATTCACTGGACATGGAGTAAGAGCGAGTGAGCTCTTAGGACTCATATACAGCGATGTATGTGATCCAATGTCTATACATGCAAGAGGCGGTTTTTCATATTTCATTACTTTTACGGATGATTTCTCTAGGTACGGATTCATTTTCTTGATGAAACAAAAATCTGAGGCCTTTGAGAAATTCCGAGAATATAAGAATGAAGTAAAAAACCAAACTGGCAAAAGTATCAAGACTCTGAGATCTGATCGAGGTGGTGAATACTTAAGTGCTGAGTTCCTAGGTTACCTAAAAGAGAATGGAATTCTCTCTCAGCTTACTCCTCCATACACTCCACAACACAACGGTGTATCGGAGAGACGGGTATGTTCCATGATGAGTAATGCTGAGTTACCGCAATCTTTCTGGGGTTATGCACTAGAATCAACTGCATATCTTCTGAACAGGGTTCCTACCAAGACTGTGCCTACCACACCATATCAGATGTGGAGTGGGAAGAAACCCTATCTTCAGTATTTGAAGATATAGGGATGTCCAGCTTTTGTTAAAAAGCAGCATGCGGACAAACTCGAGGCACGCTCAGTACAGTGTAAGTTTGTGGGATATCCAAAGAACTCCAAAGGGTATTTTTTCTATTACGCAGAGGAACAAAAGGTTTTTGTTTCTCGTAATGCCCATTTTCTAGAACAGCAGTTTTTAGAAAAGGAAACAAGTGGGAGCGCAATAGAACTGGAAGAAATTCCAGAACCACAAACTACTACTGAAAGTTTGGTAGAACCAGAAGTTCTAGAAGAACAGGACATTCCCGCACCCCTCCGCAGGAGTAGTAGGCCGTCTCATCCGCCTGAGAGATACTACGGTTTTCTCATAGACGGGGATAGAGAGGATTGCGTCATTGATAATGATGAACCTACTAGCTTCCAGCAGGCCATCCAGAGCAGTGACTCAGTAAGATGGCTGGATGTAATACGGACCGAGATGGAGTCCATGTACACCAACAAAGTATGGACTTTGGACTTTGCTCCAGATGGGGTAAAACCCATAGGATGCAAGTGGATCGTTAAGAAGAAGATTGGTGTAGATGGACAGGTGGAAACCTATAAGGCTAGACTTGTTGCAAAGGGTTTTAGTCAAAGACCTGGTTTGGACTATGACAAAACTTTTTCTCCAGTGGCTATGCTCAAATCCACTCGGATCCTTCTTGCCATTGTTGCCTTCCATGATTATGAGATCTGGCAGATGGACGTAAAGACGACTTTTCTAAATGGTAATTTAGAAGAGTGCGTCTATATAGATCAGCCAGGAGGTTTCAATCAGAGTGGGAGCAGCGGGAAAGTGTGCAAGTTGCTTAAATCCATTTATGGACTAAAGCAGGCATCGCGGAGTTGGAACATCTGTTTTGATGAAACGGTCAAAGAATATGACTTTATCAAAAATCCAGATGAACCATGTATATATAGTAAAATTGTACCACGAACTATCATATTCTTCGTCTTGTACGTGGATGACATTCTCTTGATAGGAAATAACATTCTTATGCTACAATCTGTCAAAGGATTCTTGTCACACAGGTTCTCCATGAAAGACCTGGGTGATGCCTCTTACATACTGGGGATCCAGATCTATCGTGATAGATCTAAGACGATGTTGGGACTTTCGCTGTCCAGGTATATCAACACTATACTGAAAAGATTCAGTATGGAAGATTCTAAGCATGGTAATTTACCGGCTTGTCATGGAATCACCCTCTCCAAAGAGATGTCTCCCAAGACTGATTTGGAAAGGGTTCGCATGTCGATTATACCCTACGCTTCTGCAGTAGGTTCTATAATGTATGCGATGTTGTGCACCAGACCAGATGTAGCTTACGCACTGAGCGTGGTAAGACGGTATCAGTCAGACCCAGGGGAGAAGCACTGGATAGCAGTAAAGAACATTCTCAAGTACCTGAGAAGGACTAAGGATATGTTCTTGGTTTACGGCGGAAAAGACCTCCAGATCGAGGCTTTTGCTGACTCCGGCTTCCAGAGTGATAAGGATGACTCTAAGTCCATGTCAGGTTATGTCTTTACCCTCAATGGAGGGGCGGTGTGCTGGAAGAGTTCTAAGCAGGACACCGTTGCTGACTCGACGATGGAATCGGAGTATATCGCTGCTTGCGATGCCGCAAAAGAAGCAGTCTGGATGAAGAAGTTCCTCACAGAACTTCAGGTGGTTCCATCCATTGTTGATCCAATACGTTTATATTGTGACAACAACGGGGCTATAGCTTTAGCAAAGGAACCCAGGTCCCATCAGAAGTCCAGACACATCTTAAGACGGTATCACCTGATCAGGGAGATCATAGATCGCCAGGAGATCGAGGTTCGGAGAGTTGCTACAGAGGATAACACTGCAGATCCATTCACAAAGGCCTTACCTCAGATACAGTTTGAGAGGCTACTCGAGATGATAGGTCTTCGATACGCCAGTACATGGCCCTAGTGCAAGTGGGAGATTGTTAGTGTATATGCCCTAGGAGCCATTATTGTATCATATTAGCTTGTATATTACTTAATGGAAGCTTGGGATGTTCACAGTTGTATTAACAGTCTTGCTCAACATAGTAATATGCTACTTGGTTTATATCTATCTTAATATGTGTATATGTTTCTTTTAGCATATCGCGAATACATATTGATAGAGCCCATAGGATCTTGCTTGACTACCAGCGTTGTGATGGCAGTCACACTAGTGGGGGCTGGGTAGTCTACAAGCACATCCTTTTTCAGGTCCCTAGTCATAGGATTATCGAGATAGGGCATCGATACTCCATAGTAGACTAGTGTATACGCTTCTCATCCCAGCAGGGGAAATGGTCTGTCCCACAGCCATTAGTACGTTGTACTGGAGATAGTATGTAGGTGCTTGTTGGGTTACGGGTACACCGGACAGGACTCACAGGGAACTGTTGGTTGGTATTATACCCGTTGTCAATTAACAGTTCCCAGGTGACATGAGTACAACATAGTCCATAGACTTGACACTGCTACTTCACCTCGAGTGTGTTCCCACTGTTCTTAGATTGCTACCCTACCATGGCTCAAAGGAGTCGTGCAAACAGGTAGCAGTTGGGTGCAGTCCCGAAACACTTGGAGGCAGTGGCGGTTAGATAGGATTCGTCTCTCCCGGTATTGGGAGTTGATATCGCGCTGTGTTTGGAGAGCCTTTATGCAAAGTCCCTGACCAGGGCAAGCGAGATTTACTAGTAGGTTTTCCAGTAGCTTTTCAAGGTATAATGGGCTTCACTCCGACACGACTTATATCGCCTTTTAGGGGACTGACGCTTGCCGCCCCCTAGGCCCGATATGCGATAGTCTTAGACAAACAGACCGGACTGTACGGAGATTGTCACATCAGGCTCAGTAGGAGTTCGGATGGGTTTCCTCATCGGCCTTCTTATCGACATCTACCTGGGGACCATTACGTACAGCTAGTACCACTTGCGGCCTGTGGTTAAACCCACTGCCAGCGTAGTGTTGAGTTTTTAGAGTCCCACACAGAGAGTTTCCCTGCTTCAGGCGAAACGATATAGAGGTCGTATGGTTTTACGACAGGGTTCCGACATATATGTGTACTTGTGCACGTACGATGTTCGGACAGATTAAACTAGCGGGCTTTAGTTTAAGCCAAATTCTAGTATTGGATTATTGGATTTATGCAGTCTCAGTTTATCTGTGTTTTTCGTAAATACGGATGGGAGGGGCATTCTCGTAATTAGTCGAGAAGCTTCCAGAAGAAAGGTGACTCATTTAGATTTAATTTATAAATAAATTAAATCTAAATGAGGTGGAGAGCTTATGTGTTATTTTCATTAAATGATTTAATGACTAATGTGATGATTCATCCAAAGTGAGTTAATGAAGCATTTATTGTTTTAGTGACTCATGGATGATTCATCATAATGTAATAAATGAAGCATGGTTGTAATTATCTAATATGATTTATTAGATAATTATCATTCTTCATGAAATATAGAAATGAGTTATATTTTCATTTCATTCTCACATACACACTCTCTCTCCTCAAGCTCTCCTCTTCTTCAACATAACCCTAATCCTCTCATGTGTTGAGATCCCAAGGGTTAGAAAGACTAATAGATCCTTAATCCACTTCTATATCTTCTAGGTCACTTGGATTAGCAATCCTAGCCACTTAGTTACCTCAAGTTAGAGGTTAAAGCTTGGAGAAGGAACTCTCGGGTGGATCTTCTATCACATCGAGGAGGCCGACGAGGAGGTGAACAACAAGAACAAGAAGGACTAGTATCTTGAGGTATAATCATCTATCATAGTAGTTTAGCACTTCTAGTTAGTTTGTTAGTTAGGGTTTAGCAAAGATCCGTAAAGTTAGTCGATGTTACCTTAAATAAAATAATTGCTTTACCTATTCCGCCTCCCCGCATCTTGTGGGGTGTCTAACGTCGACTTATATGTGGGTTACCATTGTATCGTACTCACACTTGTATATTCATATCTTCTTGTATCTAGTAAAACTCCATCGACTTAGAACTGGTATATTATGGACTTAGAAACGAGACTTAGAATTGTGTGTTTGTGGGCGTCATACTCATTGGAGTCGACCTTTTTATATTGCTGATTTGTTTCGCTTTTCTTTTCTTCGCCATTGTGCGTCGTATAGTGTTTGCTTGGTTGCTTCACCGTTTGGACGTAGAAGTTAGCTCCCGTTAGGATGCTATTTTTATTGTTATGTTTGTATCTGGTTTTATTCAAAATTTACAAAGGAGGTGCTGTCGAATTTTAAAATGCCATAGATGTTTTTCAAACATACTTAGTTAGACTTAAATGTTTATTTTAAACCGATCCCATCTGATGACTATTTTAAATCTCACCTCCAATATTTTCAATAAGGGTTTAGATTCTGGGTTTCGGCTTACTTGGACCGCGTCGACATGTTTAGATGTCACATGATTTATGTGCCGGTCACGTGCCACATTCGGGTCATGACAAACCCGCGACCACCTCTTGTTGAAACGCCATAGCGAATCGCGCTCCAGGATCGTTTCTATCCTACCCGCACTGCACTTCCAACTTGTCTTTCACTTCCACCGGCCAATGGGGATAATTTCGAAATTAAGCACCACTTCATCAACATGTTGCCCAAATTTCACGGGCTTGAATCCGAAGATGCCTATATCTTCATCAATAAATTCCAGAACGTTTGTGCGATGATGAAGACAACCCAACTGTCTGATGATGCTATACGGCTACGAGTTATTCCTTTCACTTTGTCCGACCTTGCTGAAAAGTAGCTGTATAGCGCCGCATCTCATTCGATAACCAGTTGGGACGAATTTGTGAAGGCGTTTCTAAAAAAATTCTACCCAAATCATAAGACCGCACGGATCCGAAACGAGATAAACCAATTCACCCAGCTTCCAACCGAACCTTTTTGGAAGTGCTTTGACAGGTACAAGGACCTCCTTGTTCAGTGTCCTCATCACGGTATAGAAAAATGGCAACTTTGCCAAACTCTGTACGAGGGCCTGAATCCAGCAACCAGACAGTTGATGGAGACCATCTGTCAGGGCCACTTCCTATCCAAATCTGACGAGGAGGCTTGGCAATTCTTTGACGATCTTGGGGAGCAAACGCTGCAGTGGGAGAGCACCCGACCGAACACCTCAACTTCTTTTTCTTCTTCAGGTCTCTTTAGGACAGGAGTTCATCAACTCAACATCTCAATTGCAATGAAGGCCGAGATGGCTGCAATCACGCGGAAACTGGAAGCAATTGAAAGTAAATTCTCATCTCCTTCTCCTGCCCCTGTTCTTCCCCCTCGTACCATTTGTGCTTGTTGTTCGGATCCATCTCATTTGACCGAAGAGTCTCCTTACAATCCACCATCTCAAGGACAGGATCAGGTTAATGCTGCATTTCAGCAAAGACCAAGAAACGATCCATACCCTTCCACATACAATCCCGGTTAGAGGAACCATCCCAATTTCGTCTGGAATCAGAACTAGCATCAATTCCAAGGCCACAACAACTTTCAAAGGCCTCCTCCTCCTCCTCAACAACAAATTCAACAACAATTTCAGCAGCCTTTCCAACCCCAACCTTTTCAGAATCCGACGAACAACTTTGCACCCTGCAACAATTCTTTTCCTCAAAACAACTTTGTTCCTTAACGATAAGGTTTCCTCGCTAGAACGGAGTCTAGAGGCTTTTGTAAAGAAATCGACTCGATCCACCGCCAACATCCAGTCTTCTATTCAATCTCTGGTGCAACACACCGCTGCATACGGGCAAAGCATCAAGACCATCGAAGCCCAGATTGCACAGCTGAACGCGGCTTTAAGAGAGCGAGAGAAAGGAAGGCTTCCATCTTAACCACTCCTAAATCCTGGTCACCCACATAATGTACATATTGCTCTTGAACAACAGAACCATAATATGAGTGCCGTGACTACGTTGAGATCTGGAAGAATGCTGAACAACAATATCGGCACACGAATTGATGATGATGACACCCCGGCCGTCTCTTCTACTCCTACTTTTTCTTCTTAGCCTATTCTCTATTCTTCAAAAAGCTCTTCTTCTTCAATCGCTGCTCGTACGGATCCGCATCTCACTCCACTCACACTCCAGTTTTGGGATCCGTTCCAACTCCACAATCTCTTCCACAAGCATTGGACTCAACCAATTTCAAAAATGTTCCATTTCCAAACTGGTTGAAGTCCAATAAATAAAATCCACAAATGGAGAAGATTCTGGAGTTGTTCAAACAGGTTAACATCAACATTCCCCTCTTAGATGCAATCCAACAAGTCCCCTCCTATGCAAAAATCTTGAAAGACTTGTGCACTAAGAAGAGGAAATCTCAGGTACCAGAAAAGGTTTTCCTAGCTAGTATCGTGAGTGATGCTCTTACCTAAAATTTACCACAAAAACGGAAGGACCCTGGCTGTCCTACGATTTCAATAACCATTGGGGATAAGAACATCAACCACGCTCTTTTGGATCTTGGTGCCAGTGTTAACCCGCTTCCTTATTCTGTATATGAGCAACTAGGTGTAGGAGAACTGAAACCTATATATTGTACTCTTCAAATGGCCGACCGATCTATCACCCATCCTAGGGGTGAGCTAGAGGATGTGTTAATAAAGGTTGGGAACTTCATATTCCCCGTTGACTTCATTGTTTTAGATACACAACCTGTTGCTAACCCCTGAATTCAAATTCCGATAATACTCGGTCGCCCATTCCTTGAAACCTCAAATGTTGTGATCAATTGTCGAAATGGTTCGAAGAACCTATCTTTTGGAAACATGACAATTGAACTCAACAATTTTAGGTTAGGGAATCAGCCATCCGAACAAAGTGCTCATATACTATATGTTTGTTCCATTCAGGAGATCGCCCCCGAGGACTGTGAATTTGAGGAATTCTTGTTTGATCACAGTAATCTTGACACCAGTAGTGCGTTCCTCTTTGAACTTGCTGCTGCTTCCACTTCCAACAATGATTACGATTATGAGTGCTTCACGTTTTCAAACGATCTTGGCTTGTCACCACCCGAGTTTGAATCTTTTGAATTTTCGGATGTGTTAGTTGAACCATCCGACTCGGTCGCATACACTCACTTTGAACCCCTATTGGAATCTTTTGAATTCGAGACATTTTCTCCAATCTTGCCTTCAGTCATTTCACCTCCTACGCTCGAACTCAAGCCTCTGTCGTCTCACCTCAAGTATGCTTACTTAGGTGAAAACGAGACCCTCCCAGTCATCATCCCGGCTTCTCTAGCTCTAGAACAAGAGAAAGCCCTTCTCACGGTCTTACAATCCAATCGCCAAGCTTTCGGCTGGATAATGGCGGACATCAAGGGGATTAGTCCTCTAATCGTTGAACATCACATTCATATGATGAATGATGACAAACTAGCTCGGGATCCACAGAGGCGATTAAATCTAGTCATAAAGGAGGCTGTGAAAAAGGAGATCGTCAAATGTCTGGATAGTGGTATCATTTACCCTATTTCAGATAGCCAATGGGTCAGTCCTATACACGTTGTCCCTAAGAAGTCGGGCATTACGGTCATCACAAACGAGGATAATGAGTTGATCCCTACTCGCACCCAGATCGGGTGGCGAGTATGCATTGATTATCGAAAACTCTACGCCGCAACGCGGAAGGATCACTTCGCGCTGCCATTCATTGACCAAATGCTCGAAAGATTAGCTGGATATGAGTATTACTGTTTTCTGGACGGTTACTTAGGCTACAACCAAATTCCCATCGCCGAGAAATATCAGGACAGAACCACTTTCACTTGTCCTTTCGGCACGTTCGCATATCGCCGCATGCCCTTTGGGCTATGCAACGCTCCCGCTACCTTCCAACGGTGTATGATGGGAATTTTCTCTGACACGGTTGAGAAATTTTTGGAGATATTCATGGATGATTTCTCCATCTTTGGCGATTCTTTCGACGAGTGTCTGCAACATCTTGACGCTGTCCTTACCCGATGTAAGGATAAAAATCTCACTTTAAACTGGGAAAAATGCCACTTCATGGTACGCGAAAGTATTGTCCTAGGACATATCATTTCGCAAAATGGCATTGAGGTTGACAAAGCAAAGATTGATGTCATTTCCAACCTCCATCCTCCTAAATACGTCAGAGATATCCGATCCTTCCTTGGCCATGCCAGTTTTTACAGACGGTTTATCAAGGACTTTAGCAAGATTGCTAGACCCTTGACTCTTCTTCTAGCCAAAGATACCACGTTCAACTTCGACTCGAGCTGTTTGACTGCTTTTGAATCCTTGAGAAGCTCGCTAACCACTGCTCCCGTTCTTTCTTCACCCGACTGGACGCATCTTTTCGAGATTATATGTGATGCATCCGACTTTGCTATCGGTGCGGTCTTAGGACAGCACATCAATAAGATGCCGCACGTAATCTACTACGCTAGCCGGACCCTGAATGACGTCCAAATGAATTACACAACAACCGATAAAGATTTCTTGGCTGTTGTATTTGCTTTAGAGAAATTCAGGCCCTATCTGATCGGCTCTCCAGTCATTGTCTACACAAACCATTCCGCTCTAAGACATCTTTATGCGAAGAAGGATGCAAAGTCTCGGCTAATATGTTGGATCCTTTTACTTCAAGAATTTGACCTTATCATTAAGGGCAAAAGAGGATATGAAAACGTAGTAGCCGATCATCTTTCACGACTTCCTTCTTCGTCGACGCTCCCTCTCCCAATCAACGATACTTTCCCTGATGAACAACTCTTGACAATATCTTGCGAATCCTGGTTCGCAGATATTGTGAACTACTGGCGAATGGACTCATACCTAACGATTGGTCGAGTCGGGACAGACTTAGATTTTTATCCCAAGTAAAACACTTTTAAATGGAAGAACCCTACCTGTTCAAGTACTGTCCAGACCAAATCATCCGCCGGTGTGTTCCGGAAAACGAATTCAAGAGCGTGTTGTCTTTTTGCCACGATCAAGCATGTGGCGGGAATTTTGTCCCAAGAAAGACAGCTGAGAAAGTCTTGCAATGTGGCTTTTACTGGCCAAAACTTTTCAAAGATGCGCATGAGTACTGCAAGACCTGCTCCCGGTGCCAAAATTTGGCTGGATTTCCAGGCGAAATAAGATGCCGCTCCAACCAATCTTGGTTGTTGAGATGTTCGATGTTTGGGGAATTGATTTCATGGGCCCATTTCCCAACTACTTTGGGAACCTGTACATTCTCTTGGCTGTTGATTATGTCTCCAAATGGTCGAGGCAGTACCGAGCCAAACTAACGACAACAAGGTTGTTATTAGCTTCCTTAAAGAAAACATCTTTTCCAGGTTTGGGCACCTTTGCGCTATCATTAGCGATAATGGGACGCATTTCTGCAATAGGTCTTTCGAGGCCTTGATGCGGAAATACTCAATTAATCATAAGCTATCCATGCCCTACCACCCCCAAACATGTGGACAAGCCGAAGTTTCGAATCGACAGATCAAGCAGATTTTGGAAAAAACGGTTTCCAAGAACCGTAAAGATTGGTCTTTGAAATTAACCGATACCCTTTGGGCATTTCGAACTGCATATAAGACTGATCTTGGCATGTCTCCCTATCGGCTTGTGTACGGAAAGGCTTGCCACCTCCCTGTAGAAATCGAACATCGTGCTATTTGGGCGATCAAAGAGCTGAATCTCAATCTTGAATATGCGGGCAGCTATCGGAAGTTGCAACTTAACGAACTGAATGAGCTTCGGGATGAGGCTTATGACAACGCGGTTGTTATAAAGAACCGAACGAAGGTATTTCATGATAAACACCTTATGCGCAAAACCTTTATGCCTGGACAACAGGTACTTCTTTATGACACCCGACTCCGTTTCCATCCCGGTAAACTTCAATCTCGCTGGAAGGGACCTTTTATTGTGCTGTGTGTGTACCCGCACGGCGCAGTGGATTTGGAGAATCTAAAGGACGGTTCGTTCTCCAAAGTAAACGGACACAGATTGAAACTGTTCCTTAGCGTAGAACCATCAGAAGAGTTCCTAATATTGCAGGAGCTGGTTTACCCTGCATAATCTTCCTCTGTTTATCACCAAACTTCGATTATCCAGCCATAAACAGTGGAGACACTGTTTCAAATAAGTTTGGGGGTATGTATATACTATTCTTTTTATATATATTTGTGGATATTCTTGTCATGTGCATATCTTCTTTTTTTTCTTTTTGACAAGCAACCTTGTCTTGTGATGCTCAGTCATTTGTTCATTACAAAACAAAACAAAACAAAAAAATAAAATAAAATAAAAAAAAGGGAACCAACGATTTTGACCCTTCAACTATTTTGCCCTCGTGATGTACAATGACAGTGAGGGCACTGTCCAGTTTAAGTTTGGGGATATTTGTGCTCGTTACGAATTTCTAACCTTCGCATTCATGTGTATAATTTGCATTTACATACTTATTTAAAAACCCATTAAAATCGGAAAATTTTACAAAAATATAAAAACTTTGTCGTCAAGATAGCTAGTGGGAGAACTTAGATTCGATATTTCGACAGTTTTGTTTAATAAGATAGGAACAACTAAATCCTTTTTTAGATTTTGAAAACCTGAAAGATAACCCTCCTTTGAGTTTAACTGTAGCTAATATACGTCTTTACATCACACTACACATGTCGTGAGTTTTGAAAATTAGATAACAAGTCTAATATGTCTGAAAACTTTTAAATTGATAAACTATTTTTTGAGGATCAAATAGGTTTGTTCTGAAATAAGTAATATCAAGAATAGTTTCGAAAGTAAAGTGGATATGAAGGGATATTATAGATACCTTAATAGGAACTAATTCTGAATAATAACCCATCTGGAACTTGATTGAAGTGATTACACACCTGATCAACTAAACACGCCTTTTATCCTAAAAATAATTGAACAACTGGTTATATCTCCGTTCACATTAAATCGTTAAGATTTTCACGCCAAAATGGTTTTTTTAGGGCCTGGGTAACTTGAGCAATTAAGTCCGCCGGGGTGTCTCTACACCTAATGCCCTAAAACCAACTGGTTTGGGAGCATTGGCCCAAAGCTCACTAAGAAGCCTAGAAAGTCCAAATTAAAACAAAAGTCAAGCAAGTGTTCTCTCCGAGTTAAAATTCCTAACGGTTCTTTGTGTGAGAATAATCTTGACAAAAGTCAGGTTTTATAAAAATATTTTTAACAAAGATATGAAGGTTTTATCCTATGATGAAGACTAACATTCACAAAGGTGTGTATGAAACGAAAATAAGTAAAAAGTGAAGTGAAACATAAGACCTAGTTTCCTATTAAGGAAGATAGAAATTCTGAATTTGAAACCTAACTGGAAAACGAAACTTGAGAAATACTTAACTCTTTATAAAACTTGTGTGATCCTTTTTAAGTTTTTATCTGGGCTTTATTTTGTGATATGATGACTTTAATCGATCCTTTTGAAACTTAACGACATTATTTGCACCGCATGTAAAGACATATATGATCTTAAGTTAAATAAGAAGCGAGGTGTGAAAAATAAAGGTTCGATATTTCTAACTTAGGATAATAGAATTTTTAGCTTTAAAGCTAAACCTTAGGGTTAGAATCAATAGTTATCTCGCGAAACTAGCTTGACAGGATTTTGTGGGTGAAATCCACTGAAAACCCTCAGGAGACAACACTCCTCCTACTAGGGACACCTAGAGGTTTAACGGCTTGTTGCACAAGCTTGGTGCAACCGTGTTTCCTGCGAAAGTGAGGTTAGGATTTTTGTTTTGCTCGGGACGAGTAAATGATAAGTTTGGGGGCATTTGTTCATCTCAGGAAACTGCATTTTAATACCGCTCATTCATTATCTATTTTGTTATATATCGGTACTATTAACCAGTGTCTGCTCAGTAAATACAAATTATAGGTATTCGTGACAAAATACTGGAAACACACTCAAAGTCATGGATAAAACGTTTGGGCGTCAACATTGCAAACAGAACAGAAAACCGATCGTAATCCAAAGAGTTCTTTTGCAAATAAATGTGTGCACACAATTTTTGGTCCAACACAATACAAGTGTGCATATGCTCTTTGGCACATGGAGCACGGTGGAGCTGCCTTGGCACACATAACATGATGAATTGTGCAAGTAGGGAACATGAGCATTAAATGCTAATAGAGTTGATGTGATTTAAAGCATCATGATTTTCCTCCAAAAGCTACTAAGCATATCAAGAAATCAAACAATGCCAGTAGACTTGTGGAGTGCATACAACATCACAGAACCAAGACGAGACCCAGTGGCCTAAACAAAACCGGCGAAACACTCCAAAAAACCGCCGCCGCCGATCCAATCAAGCCCAATGCACCCCAATTTTCTTCTGGTTGTTTATTTGGGTCACATCATCTTATTTTTATTGTTTGTTTATTCTGGAAGGAGGCCTATAAATACCAGATCAATGGGCAAGGGGAGAGGATACTTTTTTTCTTTAGTTTTAGTTTAGAACAAATTGTAATTTGTAACTTGTCTTTCCTTTGAACTCTTGCCCCTTTTTCTTGACCTTGCAACTTTTTCATTGAACTTGCAAGCTTAAGAGTTAGGTTCTTGAATCAAGATTAGTTGTATCTTATTTGAAATTCAATAAAAAGTTCTCATTGTTCATTAAATGTGTCTTGCTTTCTACAAACTTCAAACTTGTGAAATTCTTGCCTTACTTTGATCTTGCAATCTCTTAAGTGAGCTTGCAATCTTAAAGTTTGGTATTTTGATTTTACATTGGTACAGACTTAAAGAACATTTGAAGATATTTGTACGTAGGACATACCGGTTCTTAACTCTCTAACCTTAACTTTGCTTTCCTTGCAATCTTTGTTATGTGCCTTACTCTTTTCTTTCTTTTTATTTTTGGTATTGTAAATATGTATGAGTAATTGATTTACTTGTTAAGGGTAGAATATGGTTAGTTTGTGTTAGGAGATGTGTTTCCTAAAATCTTAAAAACCTTACCTTTGTAATTTAAACTCCGACCAAACGACTCGCAATTCCGCTCCGTTAGGCACCCTATCCTACCACGATAGTGGTGAATCCTAATCGTGACCGGTTGCAAATGGTTTGCCGAAGGCTAGGTCAAGAGACAACAACGGAAGGACAATGGACAAGAAATACGGATTTAGCACACAATCGCAAATACCGTATTTCAAGTTACCTAATCCACGTTGTTGCCTATTGTCTTAGTGTCAATATCAGAATTAAGTCTATAAGGAAATGGCAAACATCATCGTAATGCAAGCTAACCTAAAACTACCCCTAACAAGTCTTTTTATCGAACATTTCATAGTTACAACACTTAGTATAAACAACAACCCAAGTTATGGTATTAACTCGTTAAAACAAGCTTAAAATCCTACCATCTCCCTGCGGACGACCCGTGCTCATCGCGGCTCGCTACACGCTACACCGTCTTTGATTGCGGTAACTTTAAATTCTTTGCAAATACGACACGGTGAAAACCAGCTTAATCACCGAGCTAAGACTCCCTGGTTTTACTGAGCTACCAAGAACGCAGAGCTCAAGCGCCTCCGCCACGGCTCCGCGAATCTCACCAGACGCGAGATATCCGCCATCCCACGATCTCGCGTTCCACGCCGTTGTATCCCCCATTAACGAGCGCATCTCGTCATTAATGGGGGGATCCCGTCATTCACGCAGGCGTAATGTCAGGGACGTAACCGACGGCGAAGATCTCACGCCAGCTCACTCCATGCGACCACTATAAAAAACCCTCTGCCAGATGACTCAGATAACGCAATTTTATTCCAATAAACCGCTACTCTGCCTAAATTTCTCGGCTAACTTGATCGTCGGAGGGTCCACGGTGGTACAACTACCCCGGGACTTCTTTTGCAGATAGCTCGGTTTCGCCTCAAAACAAGCCCACTGAGATCCACACGCTCAAGGAGGCAACACTCAACACTAATCTCATCCATTTACCAACGCTCGCGACAGATCGACGGAGGACAACATCTGAAGGAGATCCTAACCTCCATCAAGTTCCCTTCCCTATTTTTACACTCTTTCTATATTCAGAAACACTTTCTCCCTCACCATTATTTAATAGCTCGTCTAAAGCACTACTACCATCATACCATCTCCCTGCGGACGATCCGTAACCATCACTTGCTTCTCGCAAAGTGTTGCTTACAGTATTTCTTATTACACGATTCCATACTTCAAATTTTAAGTGAAAGACCGCGTTCCGAAATTGAGTTCGAAGACCGGCTTACATAGGGCTTCTTAGGGGGGGTGTCCTGATAGTATTCGGATTATTGATAGGAAAATGGCCAATACCAGGCATTAACAATATTAAGAAAATGTAGGTTTTTCAATGGGTATCGGATCCGGAGGCGACTCTTGGGTTTAGTACAGGCTTCGGATCCAGCAATGGAAAGATCCAATAAGCAAAGGCTCCGATCCAACGATTGCACGTGACATCCAAAGGCCTTGGACTTTTCCTTTTATCAGATGTCTTAATATGGCAAACCTTTTAAGTTGCATGATGTAATTTTGTCGAAAACCAAGCCCAGTTTAACAACGAAATGCCCCAATGATGCTATAAAAAAACAAGAAGACCCACAAAGCGACAGCAGCTCAGCGCTGTTTGTTGCTCTGAACCCCTCGAATTATTATCATCAACAACAGCGTGGGTCGAAATTAAAATTTATTGCTAAATTTATTTCCCCAAAAAAGAAACCTCACAAAAATTCGCCTCTTTTTCCTCTCGATTTCTCTCGTTGTTGTCGGATCTGGGGTTTAACGGGTCGGATCTTGGGCGATCGGAGATGAATTCGAGCGACGGCGGCGTGATGGAGACCCGCACGTTGACGACGGAGGAGGAGGCGTTGAAGAGGAACACTGATTGCATCTACTTCTTGGCTTCGCCGTTGACTTGCAAAAAGGTAATTTTGTTGATCTTCTTGAATTTTCTTTCTTTATTTTGGGTTTTGTAAGGTCAAGATATTTATGATGTTGGATCTTGAACCATGGGTTCTATGTTAGTATGATCATATCTTGAATTCTTGATGCTGTGACCTAGATGATTATGATGATGATGATGATGATTTGGTCTTGGATTAGGAAACTTTGTGAATTATTTCGTATTTGTTAAAAAAGTGTTCTTTAAACATGTGTAGCGATTTTCTTAATTTTCTTGATATTTTTTGAAATTTTTTTCTAGGGCAGAATTTTAACGTTGTTGGATCTTGAATTATCTTTTGTGTTTAATTTTATGTCATCTTGAATTCGGTAGTGTGATCTAGATGAAGGTTTGGTCTTCGATCACTTTACTGTTTGAGTTCTTCGAGTTAGTTGACTGTAAATTAATTTGTAAAGGTGTGAACTTTAACGAGGAATGTGGAGGTCAAAGGTATAGGAGAAAAAAAGCCCATTGATCGGTCAAAAAGTCAAAAGGCTATCATTTTTTTAATGATTGATGTCGTTCGTCTTCTTGATTAACATGTTCTAAGGCATGCACACACAAAACTGGGTGATTTCGATACTTCTTGCACTTACTATGGAGGATCGCAAATTTAATGGTTTACCGATAATATAACATTACGCATAACTATATCAACAGTCAAAGTGTAATCACATATTAATTGGTGTACATATGCTTAGGCCATGAAGATTAAGATAGATGGCGCCAATCATAAAAAATTTTGTGGAAAGTTGACTTTATGACCAATATATGAGAGCAACACTTCTATGCCTTTGATGTCCACATTTCTCTCAGGATATTTAGGTTTTATTTTTCTTATCATTGTACTATCTTGTGGATGGGCTAATAAGAAGTTTGAGAGAGAGAAAATATAGGGCGTAGCTACTTCTCGTGTTTGTAATATCTGCATAGATGTGACTTAATTTGTATCAGTTTTTTAGGAAAACCATCATCATTGTGTTGATATTCTTCCTTTATTGGTTTGGTTTAATCTTGCTAAAGTGTTATCCCTAGTTTGCTTTCTCCTTCATACCCTTTCCATAATCAATCTCCATCTCTTCTAACAACTCAATCCACAAGTCATATGCTAGCACTCATAAAGCATCACCTCCAAAATGTGAATCTTGATAATGACAGCTAGAATAGGTTTAATTCAGTCTTATATATGAGATCCAATGGAGCAAATGTGGTAAAACTTCTCTCCAAGTGAGATGACGTTGCTTCAATTTTTGTGGGGGTCTCCATCCAAAAAAAAAAAATCTTCAATATATATTAGACATGCAATATCCTTTGATATTAATCAGTCAACTAGCTAAAAGGAATTAAATCGGGTATTCTTCGTTTGTACGAACATGCCAGCAAGATTTGTTTGCCTAGGTTTCATCTTAGCAAGTGATGCCAGATTGGGTAATTTTGGTGATTTCACAGTTTATTACAGGTCAAAGACAGCTCTTGCTCTTTTAGTCATAATTTGGCCTAGCCTTCATGTGTTTATCAATTGAAAATTTAATGGGCTGGTCACTGCATTTCATGTTAAAACTGATTTTTTGATGAGGCTGATTGAACCTAGGTAGTTGACCTGGAGCACGATATGCTCGATATCTTTACCTAGGGATGGATCTTGGCCTTATGATTCGGGATTTTTGTGCAATACCCTTTATTTAATTGTTAAATCATATGGTTATGTGTCAAACCAGATAGTTATATTATGCATCCAAATCCATTTCAATGCCATTCCTATCACATATGACTTGTTGACTGATCTGGTCAAGCTTAGCTGGCCTAGATACAAGACCCTGTAACTTAAGAACTCCATATGCTTTCTTTGTTGTGAGATTAGTTTGTTTCCTGGAGCTTCACATCCATGGCATAGTACTCTTAGAGCATTATTCTCCATTATTCCACAAACATTATTTTCATTCTGTTTCATGTAAAACTCCCAAGTTCACTACTATATCTTTAAATATTAGTTATTCTGGTTATATCTTTGTATTGAATTTAATTGTTTCCTTTGCTTTTCTATTTTCTTTTGGAGCATTAATCATTCCCAATTTGTTTCTTTCTCCATGATGTAATTCATGTTACCTGTTTTTGGTGTTCAATTGATCTAAAGAAAAAAAAACTAATATATTTATTTGTTTTATAGGGAAAGGAATGCGAGTATCGCCATATTGAGGGTGCTAGGCTTAACCCTAGGGATTGCTATTACTGGTTGAATAGCACCTGCATGAATCCTAAATGTGCATTCCGACATCCAGTAAGTATTTCTTCTATTGTTTTGATAAGAAATGAATCGAAATTTTTGTTACGCAATTAGAGCTTAAATTGCGATAATCAATGTCTTTAAACCTCGCATTTTAATCAGAAATGTTAATATCGTTTCATTCTTTTTCAGCCGCTTGATGGCCTGCCGCAGAAAATGGCTGTAGCATCAAAACAAATTCCCATGGAACAGTCGCCTGCTTATAATATGAATAAGCAAAGTGTTGCATGCATTTATTTTCAAAAGGGTCACTGCTTAAAGGGCGAGAGGTGCCCTTTCTCTCATGGCACACAGGATATGTGCAATCCTGCTCCACCGAAAACTTCATCTCTCCCAGAACAGCGAAAGGCGATCAAGGTAGAATCTTGGGGCTTCAAGCAGTGCGCTAATCAGCAGTTAGTCCCAAAAGCGAGTGCCATTTCATCAGAGAATGCTGCTATCAGAGCTGAGAATCCAACTTCGAATGGTTTGTCACATGCAAAGAATTTGATACCTCATCCTTCGGGCAATAAGCTTGCCAGGCCTCAAGCAGCACATGCGCCTCCTGTGATAAACAAAGCCCAGAACCATCTGATTCGTCCATCAGATGAACACCTTCAAAATGGTTTGGAGCCTGGTGAGATTGTTGGGGAACATTCTTTGGTATTCAATGACAGTACTATGAAATCAAGTAGTTATATGCGTTACAGGTATGAATTTGGAAGAAAATCGGCCCAAGGTGGTGATTACGGCAAACACCGCCCTTCTGATTATAATAAACCTGCCCCTGTCTGGGAAATAAGTCAATTTGAGAAGAATGGATGGGTCGAGGACTACTATGACACTAAACCACGCAGGATTTCATCTGAAAGGAGTACATTGTTACCTGAAAGAAGAGAAGTACAGAGACGCAGGAGCCCGGATGAAGTGGTGGATAAGTCCGATTTGAGACACCGGTTGAAACAAAGAAAGATCGATGATTCAGATAAAATTCGTGGCCATCATTCTCGAAGAGATCAGCTTCAGGCACTTCCTGAAAACTCGGTAAGCACTCGACTTCGAGGTAGAATAAGCCTTCCTGAGAGAGAAGTGTCTAGGAATCAAGGCAGATTATCACTAACGAGACCGTATGATAGAACAAGAAGGTCAAGTGAAGGCCCTAATTCTGGTGCTGCAGGTGGTAGAAGCTTGGGAGGTAGGCTGAGCAGAATAGAGGATGTTGATTCTCTTAACTTTACCGGTCCAAAATGTCTAGCAGAGCTAAAAGGGGTGAAACCCAAAGAGCAATCAACCAAAAGCATCAGTGGTAATCAGAAAAATGGAGCTTCAGAAGTTTCTCTGTCATTTGATAGTCCAAAACCTTTGAATGTTCTGCTCAAGAGGAAAAGAGAGGAGGCGCCCGTTGCTGTAACTGCAAATTCCAGCGATGTCGATGAAAATACCCAGAGAAATGAAAGTTTTGAAATTTGTGATGAGGAAGTGCATCGCATTTTTGTTGAGTCGAATAAAGAAGAACCTGTTGAAGAGGAGTTATTGACCCCTTCAAGAAATGAGGAATTAATTTATGAGGGTCAGTCCTTGGTAAAAGATGATGAGCTTGAAGCCGAAGACTACATGGAAGTCGATGGTGCGAATGATCAAGAATTGCAAAATTTTGAGGGGGATGATGAATATGATTATGAGGAGGCAACCGAGACGGGAGAATTCAAAACCGAATACGAAGATCAAGGAGAGGAAGAAGAGGATGATGATTTGGATGATGAGGAAGCCTTTGCTAAGAAGGTCGGCCTTGTATTGTCATGATAAGATGACCTTTTTTCATGGGTCGATATTTATAAGGATGCTTTAAGATTCAGAAATGTAGCTAAGCAGAGTTTGGAGGTTAGCTCTGGTAGTTGTATCTTAATTTGTTCTGCAGCTTTCCTAATTGGATTTGCTTTAAAATTGTTGAATTATTAAGAGTTGAATAATTGATTGTTGATTATGTAATTGGTTTATCTATGCAGAATCGAATAATGAAAACCCCTCTTGTTTCTCAGTTTTTCCAATTTCTGGGTCATACGAGGCAAATTGATTTACATGAAAGAAATTAAAATAGCTTGTGTGAACCAACTGCCTTAATGTGCCTATTGTTTCATTTTAAGTAATAATATTTGTGTATATGTTTTCTGAAGTTGGATACAGGTTGTGAAGAAAATTTCGAATTTGATAGGCTTATTGAAAACAGAGAAAATATGGTTTCAATCCGATATACTCGAGATTTGGTTGTGGATGGAGTGTATATATTGCTCAAGATATATAGACTGTGTATGTATCCGGAGAGAGATCAATAAATTGGATTTCAGTTTTAACCCCTTATAAATTTTGCGAGTGATAAGATTTGGGTACAAGCTTGACATATTCAAGGAATTTTTTTTATCAAAATAATACTATATAATGAAACATTTTCCAAACTAATACCATGCCAAAACTCTTTCCTAAAATAGAAAATAGATCTCCGTACTGCCATGTAGAAATAGAACTCGCGCGGCAGTTGAATGGGGAAAACGCTACTGACAGTAGCGTTTTCCTCCTAATGAAAACACTACTATCAGTAGAGTTTTCAAACAGGCATATCCATCCACTACGAGAAGTCTCGGGTTGAGGCCGGGGGATTTATGCCTAATGAAAACGCTACTGTCAGTAGCGTTTTCAATACAAGGAAAAGGCTACTGTTAATAACGTTTTCCTTGGAACTACCTACCACCTGAATCTAAAAATCCCTTAGCAACTGACATTCATGAAATATAGAATCAGATTTATCGGTAATATAACTTTTTTGATGCCAAATAGCCACAACGGCTTCCCGCGAATACTTATATAACCACGTTTTAAAAATAAAACGGACAATATCTCCTTTGCATATATTAAGATCTATCCACAAATACATAATAATCTGTGCCATATAGCACTACACGCCTGTCACGACCCAAAATTTGGCACGTGACCGGCACTTAAACCACGAAACGTCTACAGGCGTAACGCAATTTAAGTAAACCGAAACCCACAAATCTAAACTATCAAAAATAGTAAGTGATGAAAACATTGTTAAAAACATTTGGAAATATCAAGTAAAAATCTTTAAAATTTAAATTATTTTCTTAGAAATTTCGGCAGCACCTCCTTTGTAAAAACTAGCCCCGAAACGGGTACACCATAAAACATAAGTAAAACAACATATGAAATAAATAAAGCATTCCCAACGGGAGCAAATCACGATCCAAAGACGGAAATAACCACCACAACATAATATACGACGACGGAGCGAAGAAATAGACAGTATAAGTGAAAAACGACATAAAGAGATAAAACTGCATAATAAAAGCCGGATCACATGAGCACGACACCCAGAGTAACAAAATAATATACAATATTGCCCTCACATCTCGTCTTTAAGTCAATACATGAAGTGGTAGATGGAGAATACTAGATACAATAAGGTGTACAATGAATATAAACAGATAACCGCAAAACCCATCTATAGCAAAACGGCTCACAGCCAACTGTAGCGGTATCCGCTGCAAAAGATACGGTAAGATGGCCCTGCCGCGACTACTCTGAAGGTCAACATGCAAAACACTGTGGCGCAATGGGGGTGAGTTGCCAACTCGTGAATAGTAAGTAACATCATACAGGTAATCGCAGGCATGCACGTACTGCGATACCCTATCATATGTAATCTGATAGTATCGATATGGAAATATGGATATGCGATAATCATGAAAGGTACTCTATCAGGTACTATAAATAAATGATGCAATGCATATCAATAAATGCCGAGTATGGGATAAAATATATCATCATCACGAATCATCATCGTGGAAAAACCCGGTGTCCATCAATACACCTCAAATCCCAATACCTCAGGCGCCGTCACTCTGACCGGGCCTCATATCCTGTAAATCTCATGGAATCTGAGTGCCCAAAATCGGCACTCGAAAACATCATGAAATACTCGTGTCCAACACCGACACGTAAATACTCATCTCTCAGGCGCCGCATACCAGATCGGCCCTCAATATATCTCATGTCATAACTCCCAGACGGTATCCTCCGGATATCCGTTGGGCTCTATACTATCACCGGTAGGTCATACTCCCTCTGCCAGGCTCATCGTCTACACCACGAAAATCATCTCTCGTTCCGGGAAACCATACTGGATCCACCATGTACCCGCAAACGGTGCCTCCCGCTCCTCGAATCAGGTTTCTAACACAAGTCTTAGAACCGAGAAAACTCATGGCGGACGCACTGAAATATCATATCAAGAGAACCGGGTTTTTCAAAACAATGCATACTTTCTTGAAATAATACCACGGTTCTCAAATCCATAAATCACATGAAATCCGTATCTCAATGCGTAAATCCATGCAATATGATATATGCAACATAAAACCGTAATATGAGCATATTAACGGAAAAACGCTCTTTTAAATAAATCCAGTTTTTAAATGTGTCATGCGGTTCCCAATTTCTCCAAAATCAAATCCAACATCATATAAAGATGTATATGTAGCTATGTATGCACGATGTATCTCATATGCGCAATAAAACAATAATCCATGTGTCAATATCAATAACAAGTACAATACAACATAAGTGTATAGGTTGTGAGTGTCATGGCAATTACCGACGGTGTGGGTGTAGCATAAAATTTAGTGCTCGTGCAACATGAACCGTCAGTAATGGTGCAATGTCCACTAGGTACTAGGTCAAGGCACAACAAGTAATGGTATGTATGATGCTCATGCACAATCAACATATATGATTATAAACATGCGGCTATAATATATTATCAAGCCTTGACGCATAACTTCATACGGGCGATTGTTCCGTAGATGTTAAATCTACTCACAGTGATCTCGAGCTAGGTATATTCAACCACCTGCTTCTCTTTCTTCGCAGCGTCCGAAGTCCCCGCCTGCTATCCTATTAACACAAAACATAGCAAGTGCAACTCAGAATCGACCAATAATACATACAATTACGTTTAAATCGACGCACCGCTTCCTACAACCTATAAAGTGCTCGCTTAGCGGCTAACGTGTGTTAGTGTTTATGCCCTAGAAGGCCATTACTGTATCATACTAGCTTGTATATTACTTAATGGAAGCTTGGGATATTCACATGTATATAACAGTCTTGCTAAACATGGTAGTATGCTACTTGGTTTTTTCTATCTTAATATGTGAGTGTACGTATTGATAGAGCTCTTAGGATCTTGCTTGTCTACCAGCGTTGTGATGGCAGTCACACTAGTGGGGGCTGGGTAGTCTACAAGCACATCCTCATTCAGGTCCCTGGTCGTTGGATTATCGAGACAGAGCATCGATACTCCGGAGTAGACTAGTGTGTACGCTTCTCATCCCAGTTGGGGAGATGGTCTGTCCCACAGCCGTCAGTACGTCGTACTGGAGATAGTATGCAGGTGCTCGTTAGGTTACGGGTACACCGGACAGGACTCACAGGGAACTGTTGGTTGGTTTGATACCAGTCGTCAGTGAACAGTTCCCAGGTGACATGAGTACAGCGTAGTCCGCAGACTTGACACTGCTACTTCGCCTCGAGTGTGTCCCACTGTTCTTAGATTGCTACCCTACCACGGCTCAAAGGAGTCGTGCAAACAGGTAGCAGTTGGGTGCAGTCCCGAGCATTTGGAGGCAGTGGCGGTTAGACAGGATTCGTCCCTCCCGGTATTGGGAGTAGATATCGTGCTGTGTCAGAGAGCCATTACGCAAAGTCCCTGGCCAGGGCAAGCGAGATTTGCTGGTAGGTTCCAGTAGTTTCTCAGGGTGTAATGGGCTTCCCTCCGACACGACTTATACCGCTATTAGGGGACTGACGCTTGCCGCCCCCCTAGGCCCGATATGCGATAGTCTTGGACGAACGGACCAGACTGTATGGAGATTGTCACATCAGACTCAGTAGGAGTTCGGATGGGTTTTCTCATCGGCCTTCTTATCGACAACTACCTGGGGACCGTTACGTACAGCTAGTGCCGCTTGCGGTCTGTGGTTAAACCCACTGCCAGCGTAGTAGTCGAGTCTCTAGAGTCCCACACAGAGAGTTTCCTACTCCAGGCGAAACGATATAGAGGTTGCATGGTTTTGCGACAAAGGGTTCGGACGCATACGTGCGTTTACGCGCGTACGACTTTCGGACAGTTTTTACCAGTCGGCTTTGGTTTAAGCCAGTTACTGGTATCCGGTTATTGGATTTTTACAGTCTAAAGTTTTTCCGTATTTTTGCGGATCGGAGGGCGTTCTCGTAATTGTTCGAGAAGCTTCTAGAAGATGGTGACTAAGGAGGGTTATGTGTCATATTCATTGAATGAGGTTATGAGTCATGGTGGTGATTCATTCATTTCCATTAATGCACATTTATTGCTTAATGACTCATGCTAATGAATCACCACTAGATATTTTATGAAGCATGATTAATCATCACTCTTTATTCTTTTCTTATTATTAGAAAATGCTTCATATATGATATGATACTCATAAACTTATATCATAATATTATTCACATTCTCTCTCCTCAAGCTCTCTCTCTTCAAAAGACTAATCCTCACCCTCATGTGTTGAGATCTAGGATTAGTTAGACTAATCAATCCATAACCATCACTCTATTTCATCTATCTTCTTTGATTAGCAATCCAAGAAGGTTAGTTGCCT
Organism: Agapanthus africanus; assembly: GCA_030015575.1. Taxonomy (NCBI): domain Eukaryota; kingdom Viridiplantae; phylum Streptophyta; class Magnoliopsida; order Asparagales; family Amaryllidaceae; genus Agapanthus; species Agapanthus africanus. Next base: position 332,243,309 of record JASDDO010000012.1, on the reverse strand, counting down.
CAAGTTTAGAGGTTTAGCTTGGAGTTTTGCTCTCGGGTGGATCGTCTACTACCTAGAGAAGGCCGAGGAGAACAAGGAGATCGTAAAGACGAAGGACTAGTTTCGATAGGTATAATCCCTAAGCATAGTAGTTTAGAATAACTATATGTTCGGTTAGTTATCGTTTAGCTTCGATTCAAGCGGTTAGTCGATGTTCGTTCTTTAAACTTGATCGTTTTTGAAATTTCCGCCTCCCCACAAGTACTGGGGTGTACTACATCGACTTACAGTGGTATCAGAGCCTCGCTAAACAATAAATAACTTGATTGCAAATTTATACGAATTTCGAACGGAAAAACGAAGCCGGAAAACCCTAAATCTGTTCAGTTTCTGTCGAACTTAAAATGAAGTCCAAAATTTTTTCAGGTGTGCTCAGAAAGCTAGAAAGGAGTCCAGGAGAACACCCAAGAAATTCGAGCCCATGAATCGGCAACTCGGCCGCGGAAGCGCGGCGGATCGGTGTGATCCGCCGCCCTTCCGCGGCGCTTTAGCCGAGTCATGGACTCATCTTTCATGTGTGGGTCCCCTGTGATATTTGGGGTTTTCTGGAATATTTAATATTTGCTCAGGTTACTGTTTAACAGAGCAGATTTTGGAGCAATATTGATGTTGTTTAATCGATCGAAATTGTACAGTATTTGCATATTGGATTATATCTGTGATTGTTTAATGTGTTCGTAAACCTCCCCCAACTGCTAGTATGTCGGTTGGCAGGGGGTTGCACATTTCTGAAATGGTTATATCTGTTTGTGCATATAAACTGTATTGGACTGTTGTGGTGTATAGCCGGGGTTTGCAATAGGTTATTGTTTAATTCATTTGTTGTAAATGTAATTTGTTGTAATATTATTTTTGCGGGGCACTTCCAGGTTGCGGTCGTAGCCACCGTTGTATTATTTCATTTTACTGTTTTTGCTCCTAGGACTGACCCAAGGTGGGGTACACAGACTACCGGGTGGGTAGTTTGCCGTACCCGTAGGGGTCGAGGGTGGGGTAACGGCTATTCATCACAACTGTGTAATCTGTCTTTTCTTGCAGGCTCAAAAGAAATACAGATTGCTTGCAAATCCAATATTGTTTATCTGTGTTCTGGAATGAATATCATTGCGTCAGACGAATGTAAAATATCTATATTTATGATAGCTATTTAGACGCCACTTATGTTTTACACCCGCGCTAGCCCAGCCCCCGCTCTGTCGTTAGTTAAGTAACCTAACGGGTGATGACGGGACCCCGTGGCGAATGCGGATGGCATAAGAGGACGTTGTATTTTCGTTGTTTTCTGCAATGATAGGTTAATGATGGGACGCATTATCTATAATGCAAAGTAAAACAAACCAAAGTTTAAATCGTTGGAACAATTTAAAAGAAACCACTCGGTTATTTTTAAAACAGATATTTTTAAATGCGGAGCTTTAACCACTCCTTTTAAAAGCTATCAGGTTCCTTCGGTTATATCAAGTTCACTACGTTCACGGTTTCGCCAAAACCAGTCGTAGCCCTCCGTCATTTCATTTGGGTATTCAGTAGTATTCAAGCTATGCATTTTGGCCAAAGTCAAGGCATAGTGTTTGGTAGCTGCTGGGTTTTCATTTGTTGCATAAGATAGATGAGTTGGTTTGGGACGGTCGTATTACCATTTGACCAAAGTCAGGGGTATATACTGGTGGGTTCAAATTGACAAGATAATGACGGGTAGAACTTGACATGTGACTTATGACACTTTGACCAAAGCCAAGGTTATAAGAGCATGGGGCAAAAACTTATATCGGGAATTTCTAAAGAAACTGAAATTTGCAAAGAGATGCATACCATTTTGAGTCTGATGAATGTTGGTAGCATTCCTACAACATTATCAGACGATGATATTTGGATCCCGATCCTACTGTGAGTATATGATACTTATCAGGATATTCGTCACTTAACGATCAATGCTATAAACCTAGTAGGTGTCCAGAAAAGTGTCAGCGGGGTTACGCCCCCAGAGAAAAGAGGTTATTTAATTAAGGAACTTCGCGAAAGCGTTGGAAAACCTCCCTCGAAGTATCGACACCGGCCTGGCTGAACGGTTAAGCAAGTATTGTACGGTGAGAATAGTCTTGGCTAATTCTTCTTTTATGGTTTGAGGAAGGATTCGAGAAACAGTGGGAGCCATCCAGTTTAGATAAACTAAAAACCACTCTAAACTTGCAAGAGCATCATGCTAAAGAGTTTTCTTCTCTCTCTCCTAATTGCAGCGACCCTGAAAATGACTGGACTTAAGTTACTTTTAGAGAAAAATATACTGACGGGGCCAAACTATAAAGATTGGCTGCGGAATGTCAAAATGGCTTTGACCTATGACAAACTGGGGTACGTCCTCACCGCTACGGCACCTGCTGTCCCTGGTCCCAAATCTAGTAATGCGGATAAGGAAATCCGCAAAACCTGGGATTCAGATTGCGCGAGAGCCAAGTGCATCGTGTTTGCCTCGATGAACAATGAACATCAGAGGAGGCACGAGGATATGTCCCTAGATGGCATATTTCTCCATACAAAAGAACTTTATGGAGAGCAATCTCGTATAGCAAGATACGAGACCTCTAAGAACTTGTTTCGAGCGAGGTTGGCTGTCGGGTCATCGGTAGGTGAACATGTCCTAAAGATGATCGGCTATATAGAAGAGCTCGCAGACCTTGGGACGACTTTGGATAATGAGCTCTATACAGACCTTATTCTCCAGTCCCTTCCTCCCACCTATGCCCAGTTTATCCTCAACTTCAATCTTCAAGGAAAATAAGTTGAACTTGCGGAACTCCTGAACATGTTAAGGAGTGCAGAGGGCACCTTGCAGAAAGCAAGGGAAACACCCGCTATGTTTGTTGGCGGTGCATCTTCTTCCGGGTCCAAGGCTAGGGCCAAAGGAAGGAAGAAGAAGGCCGCACCCAAACCTAGAGGAGGTGTTAGTAAGGTGAGAGGGAAGGGAAAGAAAAAGACTGCAGTACCGATAATTGGTCAGGATGAATGCTTCCATTGTCACAGGAAAGGGCACTGGAAGAAGGATTGCAAGGCGTGGAACGCCAAGAACCAGGAACCGAAGCAAGCTGTGGCTTCGACTTCAGGTGTGTTTGTAATTGAGAATTGTCTGTCGATCAACTCTACTTCCTGGATATTGGATACCGGATCAGGATCTCATATTTGCAATTCATTGCAGGCACTGAGAAACCGTAGAGTGCTGAAGGAAGGTGATATGATCCTCAGGGTTGCTAACGGAGCTAGCGTGGGAGCTGCGTCCGTCGGGGATTATCACCTAGGATTGACGAGTGGACACATTTTGGTTTTACATAACTGTTATTTTGTACCTAGCTTAACGTGTAATATCATATCAGTTTCCTTGTTATCAAATAAAGGTTATGATTTCACGTTTGTAAGAGATGTTGTCAACATCCACCTTAATCATGGTTTGATTGGGTCCGGTACTCTAAATAACGGCATATATGTTTTAAACCAACTCCAAATTTTCAACGTCCAGAACACACTAAAAAGAAAGTCTCCAGATTTGAATAAAGCTTTCTTATGGCATTGTAGACTGGGTCACATCAATGAGAGAAGGTTGACTAAGTTGCATAGAGAAGGATATTTGGACACGTTCGAATATCAAACTTATGACACTTGTCAATCTTGTCTCAAAGGAAAGATGACAAAGACTCCATTCACTGGACAAGGAGTAAGAGCGAGCGAGCTCTTAGGACTCATACACAGCGATGTATGTGGTCCAATATCTACACATGCGCGAGGTGGTTATTCCTACTTCATTACTTTCACGGATGATTACTCAAGATACGGATTCATTTATCTGATGAAACATAAATCCGAGGCTTTTGAGAAATTCCAAGAGTATAAGAATGAAGTAGAAAACCAAACCGGCAAAAGTATAAAGACACTGAGATCTGATCGAGGTGGAGAATACTTAAGTGCCGAGTTCCTAGGTTACCTAAAAGAGAAAGGAATTCTCTCTCAGCTTACTCCTCCATACACTCCACAGCATAACGGTGTATCGGAGAGACGGAATCGAACCCTATTGGATATGGTACGATCCATGATGAGTAATGCTGAGTTACCGCGATCTTTCTGGGGTTATGCGCTAGAATCAGCGGCATATCTTCTGAACAGGGCTCCAACCAAGACTGTGCCTACCACTCCATATCAGATGTGGACTGGGAAGAAACCCCATCTTCAGCATATGAAGATTTGGGGATGTCCAGCTTTTGTTAAAAAGCAGCATGTGGACAAGCTCGAGGCACGATCAGTAAAATGTTTGTTTGTGGGATATCCAAAGAACTCCAAGGGATATTATTTCTATTACGCAGAGGAACAAAAGGTCTTTGTTTCTCGTAATGCCCATTTTCTGGAACATCTGTTTTTAGAAAAGGAATCAAGTGGGAGCGAAATAGAACTGGAAGAAATTCCAGAACCACAAACCAATACTGAAAGTTTGGTAGAACCGGAAGTTCAGGAAGAACAGGACATTCCCGCACCCCTCCGCAGGAGTAGTAGGCCGTCTCATCCGCCTGAGAGATACTACGGTTTTCTCATAGACGGGGATAGAGAGGATTGCATCATAGAAGATGATGAACCTACTGACTTCCAGCAGGCCATCCAGAGCGGCGACTCGGTACGATGGCTGGATGCAATGCGGACCGAAATGGAGTCCATGTACACCAACAAAGTATGGACTTTGGACTTTGCTCCAGATGGGGTAAAACCCATAGGATGCAAATGGATCTTCAAGAAAAAGATTGGTGTAGATGGACAGGTGGAAACCTATAAGGCTAGACTTGTTGCAAAGGGTTTTCGTCAAAGACCTGGTTTGGACTATGACGAAACTTTTTCTCCAGTGGCTATGCTCAAATCCATTCGGGTCCTTCTTGCTATTGCTGCCTTCCATGATTATGAAATCTGGCAGATGGACGTAAAGACGGCTTTTCTGAATGGAAATTTAGAAGAGAGCGTCTATATGGATCAGCCAGAGGTTTTCAATCAGAGTGGGAGCAGCGGGAAAGTATGCAAGCTGCTTAAGTCTATTTATGGACTAAAGCAAGCATCGCGGAGTTGGAACATCTGTTTTGATGAGACAGTCAAAGAATATGACTTTATCAAAAATCCAGATGAGCCGTGCATATATAGTAAAGTTGTAGCCAGAAGTGTCGTATTCCTCGTCTTGTACGTGGATGACATTCTATTGATAGGAAATGACATTCCTATGCTACAATATGTCAAAGGATTCTTGTCAAACAGGTTCTCCATGAAAGACCTGGGTGATGCCTCTTACATTCTGGGGATCCGGATCTATCGTGATAGATCCAAGAGGATGTTGGGACTTTCGCGGTCCAGGTATATCGACACTGTACTGAAAAGATTCAGTATGGAAGATTCTAAGCGCGGTAATCTACCGGCTTGTCACGGAATCACCCTCTCCAAAGAGATGTCTCCCAAGACTGATTTGGAAAGGGAACGCATGTCTATTATACCCTACGCTTCTGCGGTAGGCTCTATAATGTATGCGATGTTGTGTACCAGACCAGATGTAGCTTACGCACTAAGCGTGGTAAGCCGGTATCAGTCAGACCCAGGGGAGAAACACTGGATAGCAGTTAAGAACATTCTCAAGTACCTGAGGAGGACTAAGGAGATGTTCTTGGTTTACGGCGGAAAAGACCTCAGGTTGGAGGCCTTTGCTGATTCCGGCTTCCAGAGTGATAAGGACGATTCCAAGTCCATGTCGGGTTATGTCTTTACCCTCAATGGAGGGGCGGTGTGCTGGAAGAGCTCCAAGCAGGACACCGTTGCCGACTCGACGATGGAAGCGGAGTATATAGCTGCTTGCGATGCCGCAAAAGAAGCAGTCTGGATGAAGAAGTTCCTAACAGAACTTCAGGTGGTTCCTACCATAGTTGATCCAATACCTCTGTATTGCGACAACAACGGAGCTATAGCTTTAGCGAAGGAACCAAGGTCCCATCAGAAGTCCAGACACATCTTGAGGCGGTATCACCTGATCAGGGAGATCATTGATCGTCAGGAGATCGAGGTTCAGAGAGTTGCTTCAGAAGAGAACATTGCTGATCCATTCACAAAGGCCCTTCCTCAGATTCAGTTCGAGCGGCTACTCGAGATCATCGGTCTTCGATACGCCAGTACATGGCCCTAGTGCAAGTGGGAGATTGTTAGTGTTTATGCCCTAGAAGGCCATTACTGTATCATACTAGCTTGTATATTACTTAATGGAAGCTTGGGATATTCACATGTATATAACAGTCTTGCTAAACATGGTAGTATGCTACTTGGTTTTTTCTATCTTAATATGTGAGTGTACGTATTGATAGAGCTCTTAGGATCTTGCTTGTCTACCAGCGTTGTGATGGCAGTCACACTAGTGGGGGCTGGGTAGTCTACAAGCACATCCTCATTCAGGTCCCTGGTCGTTGGATTATCAAGACAGAGCATCGATACTCTGGAGTAGACTAGTGTGTACGCTTCTCATCCCAGTTGGGGAGATGGTCTGTCCCACAGCCGTCAGTACGTCGTACTGGAGATAGTATGCAGGTGCTCGTTAGGTTACGGGTACACCGGACAGGACTCACAGGGAACTGTTGGTTGGTTTGATACCAGTCGTCAGTGAACAGTTCCCAGGTGACATGAGTACAGCGTAGTCCGCAGACTTGACACTGCTACTTCGCCTCGAGTGTGTCCCACTGTTCTTAGATTGCTACCCTACCACGGCTCAAAGGAGTCGTGCAAACAGGTAGCAGTTGGGTGCAGTCCCGAGCATTTGGAGGCAGTGGCGGTTAGACAGGATTCGTCCCTCCCGGTATTGGGAGTAGATATCGTGCTGTGTCAGAGAGCCATTACGCAAAGTCCCTGGCCAGGGCAAGCGAGATTTGCTGGTAGGTTCCAGTAGTTTCTCAGGGTGTAATGGGCTTCCCTCCGACACGACTTATACCGCTATTAGGGGACTGACGCTTGCCGCCCCCTTAGGCCCGATATGCGATAGTCTTGGACGAACGGACCAGACTGTATGGAGATTGTCACATCAGACTCAGTAGGAGTTCGGATGGGTTTTCTCATCGGCCTTCTTATCGACAACTACCTGGGGACCGTTACGTACAGCTAGTGCCGCTTGCGGTCTGTGGTTAAACCCACTGCCAGCGTAGTAGTCGAGTCTCTAGAGTCCCACACAGAGAGTTTCCTACTCCAGGCGAAACGATATAGAGGTTGCATGGTTTTGCGACAAAGGGTTCGGACGCATACGTGCGTTTACGCGCGTACGACTTTCGGACAGTTTTTACCAGTCGGCTTTGGTTTAAGCCAGTTACTGGTATCCGGTTATTGGATTTTTACAGTCTAAAGTTTTTCCGTATTTTTGCGGATCGGAGGGCGTTCTCGTAATTGTTCGAGAAGCTTCTAGAAGATGGTGACTAAGGAGGGTTATGTGTCATATTCATTGAATGAGGTTATGAGTCATGGTGGTGATTCATTCATTTCCATTAATGCACATTTATTGCTTAATGACTCATGCTAATGAATCACCACTAGATATTTTATGAAGCATGATTAATCATCACTCTTTATTCTTTTCTTATTATTAGAAAATGCTTCATATATGATATGATACTCATAAACTTATATCATAATATTATTCACATTCTCTCTCCTCAAGCTCTCTCTCTTCAAAAGACTAATCCTCACCCTCATGTGTTGAGATCTAGGATTAGTTAGACTAATCAATCCATAACCATCACTCTATTTCATCTATCTTCTTTGATTAGCAATCCAAGAAGGTTAGTTGCCTCAAGTTTAGAGGTTTAGCTTGGAGTTTTGCTCTCGGGTGGATCGTCTACTACCTAGAGAAGGCCGAGGAGAACAAGGAGATCGTAAAGACGAAGGACTAGTTTCGATAGGTATAATCCCTAAGCATAGTAGTTTAGAATAACTATATGTTCGGTTAGTTATCGTTTAGCTTCGATTCAAGCGGTTAGTCGATGTTCGTTCTTTAAACTTGATCGTTTTTGAAATTTCTGCCTCCCCACAAGTACTGGGGTGTACTACATCGACTTACAACGTGTGTGGCGACACAACTAAAATAAACCCTACGTGCAGAAATCACGCGAAGCACATAAACCGATTCGGACACCGTATCGGATATCGTAACGCGCGTCGTCGAAATACTAAAACTAGCAAATTGATCCCAAATTTTACCCACTATCATTACTTAAAAATCTAGCAGTACCAAATATCCCAGAACAACAACAGACAACAACCCTAAAAGTTACAACACCCCAGGCCACCGTACGGCCGAGCTCGCCGGAAAAGTCCTTCATGTCGCCGGCCAAAACCGGTGGGATCGGGTCAGGGTTTCAGGTAAAAACTGTTAGTTGTATGTATGCCCTAGAGGCCATTATTGTACATATGATGTATATTATAGTGGATGCTTGGACATATACAGAGAGGACTTTCTTGCTCGACATAATAATATGTTATCTTGTTGCTCTTTATCTTAACATGTATACTTGTCTCTAGATACTGTCTTGTGGTTACATGTTGGTAAAGTCCTGTTCATATCAGATTTTTGCATTTTTATACCGCCCATTTTTTATCACATTGCTTATCGGTAGGTACTCTTGAGCCGTGTTTGCTAGTTAATTGCAGGATACAGGTTCTCAGCTCTAAACAGTGAAATTCATGGAAAAGCGCGACAAATGCTGGATTACTGCCAACCACAGATAAAATACGGGTCTCCGCTCGCTATCCGTATGTTGCCGCACACCAGTTTAAGGGACAAAATGACAAATCGATGGTCATTTTCATGCACAAAGCACAATGTCAACACAAGATCCAACATGTCTATACGGAGCTCAAGAAAATCATGGCAAAAGAACCACATCAAATCACCTTTTGATCTGCTAAAAATCTGGAAAAAATGTGAAAAGCTTCTGAGAAACCAAGCATACCACAATGAAGAGTACAGCCAAATAGGGAAACCCACAAAATTTGGTGACCTAACTCCCTTAGATAGCCGCGGATCCGCGGCCAACATGGCTATTTGGCCGTGGATCCGCGGCCTAATAGACTCGGCAGTTGAATATTTTTCAGGGGCAGTTTGGTCATTGCATGTTTGTCACGCCCCGCTTCCCAAAGTACACTAAAGTGGGCACGTGACATAGCCAACCATGCTACCTGTGGATAGGAAGAATCCTTCCACAGTCACATTACGGCTGTGGAGATATCAAGAACAGGAAAGTAGACTAACTATCTAGTACATATCCATAAGCCAGAGTAAAAGAGTCAAGAGATAATAATATGCGGAAGCCAAAAGATACAATAAATGAAACACCTGGAGTGAAACTACATACCGACAGGAACCTCACCGCTCGTCTAACAGCGGCAAAACTCCTAATCAGCCTGCAACAGGGTAGAAGAATCCGGGCCATGCAAAACCCAGATGTCAGTGTGTCAAGTCATCAAGTAATAACATAATAAACAGGCAATGCGAATATAAACATGAATAAAGCAGGGGTAACAATAATATGAATCAGAGCAGTACAGGGTAATGTGCAGTAGGTAAACTAACTGTTCTATCAGGTTTTCTGTTCTAAAGTCTTTGAAACCAAATTGATGAATCATCGATGTAACTCAATAGTATCCCGTGCATGCCCGGGACCACGGTCTAAGACTCTCGGGCTGAAACCGAGACGTGCCGCTAGGCACTAACAGGGAAAGGATAAAGACCAACGATGTCAGCAGCATCGTCACGAGGCGGGCCTGGCCTCTAAAACTGATCAGTACAGGTAGTGAACTGTTGAGTTACAAGTCAGGTTTCACCTTTGATTTTCCCATACCCCCAAGTTATATGTGTAAGTCAAGTCAGGTATCCCGAAATCATGAAACTAATGCTAACACAGGATCAGGTAAACAGGTTTGTCTGGATAGACAACAGGAACGGTCCATGAGGACTACATGTCAGGTTTGTTGGCATTAGACACAAGATAACAGATCAGGTCATGGTACATCATGTCAAGTCAAGCAGTATACGGTACCATGTCGGGTCAATCAATGTGTAGATAGCAAGACAGGTCAAGAAGTAAGCGATATCACAGGTGTGCTCACAATCAGTTATATAATCAAGCATGGGTATCAACAACATGAGATAAGCAATGAATTAAGCAATAGGCAGATTCATCCAATTAGCAATACCGTTATCAATTGTGTCACAGAGATGTTTTCAAGAATGCAGTAAGACAATTATAGCCATTTAATCATATTAACAAGGTTTAAACGCTTTAGAGATGCAATGATTTATATAAAAGTTCGATACAACTATTACAGGTTAAAATGCATACGGGTGTCCGAATGGAACAAAACTATAGAGATAAATGCCATAAGCTATGTCAATATTAAAATGTGATTAAACAGGTAAATGTGGTTATTAGGTTCAATTGCAAACTGTAGGTTCCAAGTTTAAAGATAAAATGATATATAACAATATTGTACATGGAAATGAGAAATGATTGTACCAAAGTTAAATTTACAGGTTTAGGGTGTCATAATATATATGTAAATATTGTATAGCATGTAGCAAGGGGTACTTGCCTCAACAGGTCGCGAACCGGGAAAAACGGAACGTAGAATGTCGGCAGGGAAAACTCGAGACGGGCGCATGGTTCACGGAACGAACCCAAACGACGAACAGTGGAACCACACGGGTCGGGGTACCTCGCTGGAACGTCGGGACGCGTCGCCGGCACGGCCGGATTCCGGCGAGATGCAAAACAGCGATGGTCAAGAATTGCAATCAAGAAAAGAAAAGAATCAAGGAAGAAGAGAATGCTTACAAAGGTTCTGCTCTTGTGGTTTATCTAGAGGGGAGATGTGAGGATGACGACGAGGTCGACGGAGCTCCAGCGATGGCCTACGACGACAGCGACGAGATCCTGCAGTTCAAGAAACTTCACGGAGAAGGAAAAAAGAGGAAAGGAAGGAGGAGGAGAGGAGAAGAGGCTTATAGAGGCGTTCAAGGGTGGTCTGGTGATCGTCGGCGACGACTAAGGGCGGCGCAGGCGCGTGCAGGGGGTTTGCTGGTGGCCACGGCGAAGATGCAGGGTGCACGGGTCTGGTCGGAGATGCACAGGGAGAAGAGAAAAGGAGGATGTGGATGGAACGAGACTGAGGAGGCGAGGGTGCTGGTGTCGGTGTCGTCGGCGTTGGGGTTGCGGCGGCGAGGAGGGAGACGGCGGTGGCTAGGCTCAGCGATGGGTTAGGGTTGCGCGTGAGGAAGAAATGGAGGAGGATGAGAGAGAGGGCGAGGATGGTGAGGGGATGACGAGGACGAGGAGGCCGGTGATGGTGTCGTCGGCAGTGGGCTGCAGCGGCGAGGGCAAGCGGCCGCTTCTCGTGGGGTTTGGGTTTTGTTTTAAAACGAAGGAAGAGGAGGGAACTAAAATAGTATAGAGGAGAGAGATAGAGATATAAGAGAGAGAGAGAGAGAGAGAGATGGGAGTGGGGCCTACGGGAAGAAAAGGAGAGGGCTGATTGGTTGTGAAGGAATTAGTTGTTAGGTAATTTTTAAATAAAGAGATTTAAAAGATATAAGAAACAGTAAAAATATTATAAGTTTAAGGAATATTCGATGGTTATAAAATATAAAATTTGGGATTTTGGCGCAAAATAAAACATTTCCAAATCACGCCCGGATCAGGTCCAAAAATTTGAAATTGAAATAATAGGATTTTAAGCGGGGTCCAAAAGTGAAAAAGAAGTATTTTATGATAAAAAAGCATACCCCCAAAACGGACATACGTACGTGCACGTAGCCATCCAAACTCGCCCGTTTCACTGAACGGGACGAGAACACGATGCACGGACGGACGCTACAGCAGGGTTAGGGGTGTCAAGTAGGCCAAGATGAATATTTTTAATTTTATTTTAGATGCCAAAAATTGTTATATGCAGAAATGAATTTGCCGGTTAAAGTTTTACAGTAAATAACAATCAAGCAAGATAAATGAAATAAGTGCCACACTACGTTCAAACGGTAATAGAAATTAGTAGCATTGGGCTCGGGTGTTACATTATACCCAACTACAAAAAGAATTTCGTCCTCGAAATTCCAAAAATACAAAGATAGAAAACTACAAGAAAATGTGAGGAAACTTCTGCCGGATTTCATCTTCTCGTTCCCAAGTGGACTCCCCATGCGAGCGATTACCCCAAGAAACAAGTACAAGAGGGATAACCTTGTTCTTAAGGACCTTTTCCCTATGATCCACAATTTCAACCGGTCGTTCCTCAAAAATCAAGTCTTCTCGTACTGTTAGCTCCGAATGATCCAATACGTGCATTTCATCTCGAACATACCTTCGTAGTTGAGATACGTGAAACACATCGTGCACATTTGCCAAGGACTGCGGTAACGCCAAACGATACGCTACCTCACCAACACGCTCCAAGATCTCAAAGGGTCCAACGAATCGAGGACTAAGCTTTCCTCGACTTCCAAAACGAATCACCCCTCTAGTCGGTGATATCTTCAAGAATACCAAACCACCCACGACGAACTCTATAGGTCTTCTTGACGTGTCTGCCCAACTCTTCTGTCGGTCTTGTGCTGCCTTCATATGATTTCTGATAGTGTTAACCTTCTCAACTGTCTGCACAACCAAATCTGGTCCCAACAATCTTCGTTCACCGACATCGTCCCAGCAAACAGGTGAACGACACTTACGACCATGCAAAGCATCAAATGGAGCCATCTGGATAGTTGCTTGAAAACTGTTGTTGTAAGAAAACTCCACCAAATGTAGATGATCCTCCCAAGAGCCCTTGAAGTCCAACATGCATGCTCTCAACATATCCTTAAGAGTTTGGATCGTTCTCTCCGACTGACCATCAGTTTGAGGATGATAAGCTGTGCTAAACTTCAATCGAGTCCCCAAACTTTCCTGTAAACTTCGCCAAAAGTGTGATAAGAACCGAGTGTCCCGATCGGACACAATGCTCACCGGTACTCCATGCAATCTTACAATCTCTTGCACGTACCGCTCTGCCAAAGTCTCTGTTGATTGACCAACCCGGAAAGGAATAAAGTGAGCTGCCTTGGTCAATCGGTCCACAATTACCCATACTGCATTGTTGCCTTTTGGACTCCGCGGTAAAGCCGTCACGAAATCCATGGTTATATGTTCCCACTTCCACTGAGGAATCGGAAATGGTTGCAATAAACCAGCAACCCTTTGATGTTCAGCCTTAACTTGCTGACACACTAAGCACTTAGCCACAAAGCGAGTAATCTCCCGTTTCATGCCTTCCCACCAGAAATGCTGTCGGATATCTCAGTACATCTTTGTGCCTCCTGGATGTACAGAATAAGCTGAACTGTGTGCCTCCCTCATAAGCTCTTCGCGAATGTCTCCCTTTGGCACACACAAACGGCTACCATACCTCAACGAACCATCTTCGTGGATCAATAAATATGTTCGTAGTCCGGCTTCAATCTGTCCTCGAAACTTTTGCAGTCTAGGATCCTGCGATTGTGCTGCTTTAATATTCTCGATCAACGATGACTGTACTTGCAGCTGCATCAACTGTCCCGTAGAATGCGGTAGCACAACCTCCAAGCCAAATCTTCGAAAATCTGCAACGATCTCCTTCTGCGTAGTTAACACCTGAATTGCTGGTAACCGACTAAGTGCATCCGGCACGACGTTAACCTTCCCCGGATAGTAGTTAAGATCAAGATCGTAGTCAGCCATCAGCTCCAACCATCTACGCTGTCACATATTAAGCTCCTTCTGTGTGAACACATACTTCAAGCTCTTATGATCTGTAAAAACTTCGACCCTTTCGCCCAAAAGGTAGTGTCTCCAAATCTTCAAAGCGAAAATCACTGCCGCAAGCTCCAAGTCATGAGTTGGGTAATTCTTCTCATGGGTCTTCAACTGTCTCGATGCGTACGCTACAACCTTCCCATGCTGCATCAAACACATCCCAAACCTTTCCCAGGTGCGTCGCTGTGAATCACCAATCCCCGGAATTGTCTGGCACGGTCAGAATAGGGGCGGTTATCAACTTCTGCTTCAACCTCTCAAAAGCTAACGCACATTTATCCGTCCATACAAAAGGTACCTCCTTGCGCGTAAGCTTGGTTAACGGCTCCGCCAGACGAGAAAAGTTCTCCACAAATCTTCTGTAATATCCGGCCAGTCCAAGGAAACTTCTTATCTCAGCAACATTCTTTGGAATCGGCCAATCTCGAACTGCTACAGTCTTCTCTGGATCGACGGCAATTCCATCGCCAGATACAACATGTCCCAAAAACTTCACTTCCTCCAGCCAAAACTCGCACTTACTCATCTTTGCATACAACTTCTCTTGTCTCAACGTTTGCAGTGCGATCTTCAAATGCTCAGCATGCTCCTCAAAACTCTTCGAGTAAACCAGAATATCGTCAATGAACACCACGATAAACTGGTCCAAGAACGGTGAAAAGATTCGGTTCATCAAGTCTATGAATACTGCCGGCGCATTCGTTACTCCGAAGGGCATCACTAAGTACTCGTAATGTCCGTACCGAGTTCGGAACGCCGTCTTGCAAATATCTTCTGCTTTCACTTGGACCTGATGATATCCGGATCGCAAATTCAGTTTCGAGAATACCCTCGCGCCACTAAGCTGCTCGAAAAATTCGCCAATGCGAGGGATCGGGTACTTGTTCTTAATAGTCACCTGGTTTAATTCTCGATAGTCGATGCACATCCTTCTTGTGCCATCCTTCTTCTTTACTAGAAGAACTGGAGCTCCCCAAGGCGAGTTACTGCTTCGAATCCAACCTTTCTCGAGCAATTCAGCAACCTGTTTCTTGACTTCTTCCAACTCTACAGGTGCCATTGGATAATATGCCTTGGATACTGGCGCTGCACCAGGAATAAGATCAATTGCGAACTCCATGTCTCGCTTCTGCGGCAAACCGGACATAACCTCAAACACCTCTATGAAATCACGAACAACAGCCGGCTCTTCACTCTCATCAACTTCCATTACTGCAAGAATATCGTTTGTCGGCCTAGTCCTAAACTCGACTGGCCCGACAGAACTGCTTCCTTACCGCAACTGCTGTCTGCTGCAAACTCCCCTTCATCCCAGATAAACTCTGTGCTCTCGGCTGCCGCAATTACTTGTGAGAAAGTGGTCAAACCCAGAGAGACAATCTGCTTCTGGGTGTCCACGTCCAAGCTGCGTATGAACCTCCATGCCCTGTCTGCAACGTTGGCAACTAAAGATCCATCGAATCTACTGAGTCTTGCCCATTCTCCGGCATGCACATCTACGGGTGCTCCATTCTGCTTTAGCCCGATGAATTTTTCCTCCATTTCCTCCCGTGTAGTCCGCGGGAAGAACTTCTCCAGGAAACTCTTTGAAAAATCCGCCCACTTAATCGGCTAGGGCAAACGGTTCTCTTCCACAAGCCACCATTCTCGGGCGTAGTCCACTAACTGAAAGCGTATCATAACAACTCTTTCTCATCTGGAATCCGTGCTGCAAAAAGCAAGTTCTCCGTGTCCACTAGCCACTGCTCTGCTGGTAACGGTTCCTCCAAACCAGTAAATGTAGACGGACCCAAGTGTCTGAAATCTGCTACTGTCCCTACTCGGTCAACTGGTTTAGCTCCAACATTGTTCACAGACTGCTGAATGATCTGCAAACCTTCCTAAAACGAATCCGCTTGCTGCTGGATCAGCTCGGTCTGTTTCTTTGATTCTCCAGCATTCCTCTTATCACCCCAAGCGTGGCGGCTTCGTCCACACGCCTTTGGTACGTCTTCAAATTCTTACCGGCCAAAACAAATACCCGACACTTGCATGATGATAGATTCGAAATATAGATCAAGGCTAGAACTCCAAGATACTTAAATAGAGTGCCGTATTGTAACTATGTCGCGGTATCATAGCCACAATTACATAACTCCATCCAAGTCGCCTAAGTCCTAGAGATAACAAGGAATCAGGTTTTCGAGTCGATATGCAAAGGAAGTTTGCACATCGTAAAAGATATAATCAGGAAGAATGTGATTCAGGAATGGTAAAACGATCAAGGTGGCAGGACATGTTTCCTAAACACGGGTATTCTGATTCGTGTATTGGGTACAATACCCAACTATAAAAGAATCAACCCGACTATCCTATGGCTCTGATACCAAAAGAACCATGTCACGCCCCGCTTCCCAAAGTACACTAAAGTGGGCACGTGACATAGCCAACCATGCTACCTGTGGATAGGAAGAATCCTTCCACAGTCACATTACGGCTGTGGAGATATCAAGAACAGGAAAGTAGACTAACTATCTAGAATATGTCCATAAGCCAGAGTAAAAGAGTCAAGAGATAATAATATGCGGAAGCCAAAAGATACAATAAATGAAACACCTGAAGTAAAACTACATACCGACAGGAACCTCACCGCTCGTCTAACAGCGGCAAAACTCCTAATCAGCCTGCAACAGGGTAGAAGAATCCGGGCCATGCAAAACCCAGATGTCAGTGCGTCAAGTCATCAAGTAATAACATAATAAACAGGCAATGTGAATATAAACATGAATAAAGCAGGGGTAACAATAATATGAATCAGAGCAGTGCAGGGTAATGTGCAGTAGGTAAACTAACCGTTCTATCAGGTTTTCTGTTCTAAAGTCTTTGAAACCAAATTGATGAATCATCGATGTAACTCAATAGTATCCCGTGCATGCCCTGGACCATGGTCTAAGACTCTCGGGCTGAAACCGAGACGTGCCGCTAGGCACTAACAAGGAAATGATAAAGACCAACGATGTCAGCAGCATCGTCACGAGGCGGGCCTGGCCTCTAAAACTGATCAGTACAGGTAGTGAACTGTTGAGTTACAAGTCAGGTTTCACCTTTGATTTCCCCATACCCCCAAGTTATATGTGTAAGTCAAGTCAGGTATCCCGAAATCATGAAACTAATGCTAACACAGGATCAGGTAAACAGGTTTGTCTGGATAGACAACAGGAACGGTCCATGAGGACTACATGTCAGGTTTGTTGGCATTAGACACAAGATAACAGATCAGGTCATGGTACATCATGTCAAGTCAAGCAGTATACGGTACCATGTCGGGTCAATCAATGTGTAGATAGCAAGACAGGTCAAGAAGTAAGCGATATCACAGGTGTGCTCACAATCAGTTATATAATCAAGCATGGGTATCAACAACATGAGATAAGCAATGAATTAAGCAATAGGCAGATTCATCCAATTAGCAATACCGTTATCAATTGTGTCACAGAGATGTTCTCAAGAATGCAGTAAGACAATTATAGCCATTTAATCATATTAACAAGGTTTAAACGCTTTAGAGATGCAATGATTTATATAAAAGTTCGATACAACTATTACAGGTTAAAATGCATACGGGTGTCCGAATGGAACAAAACTATAGAGATAAATGCCATAAGCTATGTCAATATTAAAATATGATTAAACAGGTAAATGTGGTTATTAGGTTCAATTGCAAACTGTAGGTTCCAAGTTTAAAGATAAAATGATATATAACAATATTGTACATGGAAATGAGAAATGATTGTACCAAAGTTAAATTTACAGGTTTAGGGTGTCATAATATATATGTAAATATTGTATAGCATGTAGCAAGGGGTACTTGCCTCAACGGGTCGCGAACCGGGAAAAACGGAACATAGAATGTCGGCGGGGAAAACTCGCGACGGGCACACGGTTCACGGAACGAACCCAAACGACGAACAGTGGAACCACACGGGTCGGGGTACCTCGCTGGAACGTCGGGACGCGTCGCCGGCACGGCCGGATTCCGGCGAGATGCAAAACAGCGACGGTCAAGAATTGCAATCAAGAAAAGAAAAGAAAAGAAACAAGGAAGAAGAGAATGCTTACAAAGATTCTGCTCTTGTGGTTTATCTAGAGGGGAGATGTGAGGATGACGACGAGGTCGACGGAGCTCCAGCGATGGCCTACGACGACAGCGACGAGATCCTGCAGTTCAAGAAACTTCACGGAGAAGGAAAAAAGAGGAAAGGAAGGAGGAGGAGAGGAGAAGAGGCTTATAGAGGCGTTCAAGGGTGGTCTGGTGATCGTCGGCGACGACTAAGGGCGGCGCAGGCGCGTGCAGGGGGTTTGCTGGTGGCCGCGGCGAAGATGCAGGGTGCACGGGTCTGGTCGGAGATCCACAGGGAGAAGAGAAAAGGAGGATGTGGATGGAACGAGACTGAGGAGGCGAGGGTGCTGGTGTCGGTGTCGTCGGCGTTGGGGTTGCGGCGGCGAGGAGGGAGACGGCGGTGGCTAGGCTCAGCGATGGGTTAGGGTTGCGCGTGAGGAAGAAATGGAGGAGGATGAGAGAGAGGGCGAGGATGGTGAGGGGATGACGAGGACGGGGAGACCGGTGATGGTGTCGTCGGCAGTGGGCTGCAGCGGCGAGGGCAAGCGGCCGCTTCTCGTGGGGTTTGAGTTTTGTTTTAAAACGAAGGAAGAGGAGGGAACTAAAATAGTATAGAGGAGAGAGATAGAGATATAAGAGAGAGAGAGAGAGAGATGGGAGTGGGGCCTACGGGAAGAAAAGGAGAGGGCTGATTGGTTGTGAAAGAATTAGTTGTTAGGTAATTTTTAAATAAAGAGATTTAAAAGATATAAGAAACAGTAAAAATATTATAAGTTTAAGGAATATTCGATGGTTATAAATTATAAAATTTTGGATTTTGGCGCAAAATAAAACATTTCCAAATCGCGCCCGGATCAGGTCCAAATATTTGAAATTGAAATAATAGGATTTTAAGCGGGGTCCAAAAGTGAAAAAGAAGTATTTTATGATCAAAAAGCATACCCCCAAAACGGACATACGTACGTGCACGTAGCCATCCAAACTCGCCCGTTTCACTGAACGGGACGAGAACACGATGCACGGACGGACGCTACAGCAGGGTTAGGGGTGTCAAGTAGGCCAAGATGAATATTTTTAATTTTATTTTAGATGCCAAAAATTGTTATATGCAGAAATGAATTTGCCGGTTAAAGTTTTACAGTAAGTAACAATCAAGCAAGATAAATGAAATAAGTGCCACACTACGTTCAAACAGTAACAGAAATTAGTAGTATTGGGCTCGGGTGTTACATTATACCCAACTACAAAAAGAATTTCGTCCTCGAAATTCCAAAAATACAAAGATAGAAAACTACAAGAAAATGTGAGGAAACTTCTGCCGGATTTCATCTTCTCGTTCCCAAGTGGACTCCCCATGCGAGCGATTACCCCAAGAAACAAGTACAAGAGGGATAACCTTGTTCTTAAGGACCTTTTCCCTATGATCCACAATTTCAATCGGTCGTTCCTCAAAAGTCAAGTCTTCTCGTACTGTTAGCTCCGAATGATCCAATACGTGCGTTTCATCTCGAACATACCTTCGTAGTTGAGATACGTGAAACACATCGTGCACATTTGTCAAGGACTGCGGTAACGCCAAACGATACGCTACCTCACCAACACGCTCCAAGATCTCAAAGGGTCCAACGAATCGAGGACTAAGCTTTCCTCGACTTCCAAAACGAATCACCCCTCTAGTCGGTGATATCTTCAAGAATACCAAATCACCCACGGCGAACTCAAGAGGTCTTCTTGACGTGTCTGCCCAACTCTTCTGTCGGTCTTGTGCTGCCTTCATATGATTTCTGATAGTGTTAACCTTCTCAACTGTCTTTACAACCAAATCTGGTCCCAACAATCTTCGTTCACCGATATCGTCCCAGCAAACAGGTGAACGACACTTACGACCATGCAAAGCTTCAAATGGAGCCATCTGGATAGTTGCCTGAAAACTGTTGTTGTAAGAAAACTCCACCAAATGTAGATGATCCTCCCAAGAGCCCTTGAAGTCCAACATGCATGCTCTCAACATATCCTTAAGAGTTTGGATCGTTCTCTCCGACTGACCATCAGTTTGAGGATGATAAGCTGTGCTAAACTTCAATCGAGTCCCCAAACTTTCCTGTAAACTTCGCCAAAAGTGTGATAAGAACCGAGTGTCCCGATCGGACACAATGCTCACCGGTACTCCATGCAATCTTACAATCTCTTGCACGTACCGCTCTGCCAAAGTCTCTGTTGATTGACCAACCCGGAAAGGAATAAAGTGAGCTGCCTTGGTCAATCGGTCAACAATTACCCATACTGCATTGTTGCCTTTTGGACTCCGCGGTAAAGCCGTCACGAAATCCATGGTTATATGTTCCCACTTCCACTGAGAAATCAGAAGTGGTTACAATAAACCAGCAACCTTTTGATGTTCAGCCTTAACTTGTTGACACACTAAGCACTTAGCCACAAAGCGAGTAATCTCCCGTTTCATGCCTTCCCACCAGAAATGCTGTCGGATATCTCAGTACATCTTTGTGCCTCCTGGATGTACAGAATAAGCTGAACTGTGTGCCTCCCTCATAAGCTCTTCGCGAATGTCTCCCTTTGGCACACACAAACGGCTACCATACCTCAACGAACCATCTTCGTGGATCAATAAATATGTTCGTAGTCCGGCTTCAATCTGATCTCGAAACTTTTGCAGTCTAGGATCCTGCGATTGTGCTGCTTTAATATTCTCGATCAACGATGACTGTACTTGCAGCTGCATCAACTGTCCCGTAGAATGCGGTAGCACAACCTCCAAGCCAAATCTTCGAAAATCTGCAACGATCTCCTTCTGCGTAGTTAACACCTGAATTGCTGGTAACCGACTAAGTGCATCCGGCACGATGTTAACCTTCCCCGGATAGTACTTAAGATCAAGATCGTAGTCAGCCATCAGCTCCAACCATCTACGCTGTCTCATATTAAGCTCCTTCTGTGTGAACACATACTTCAAGCTCTTATGATCAGTAAAAACTTCGACCCTTTCGCCCAAAAGGTAGTGTCTCCAAATCTTCAAAGCGAAAATCACTGCCGCAAGCTCCAAGTCATGAGTTGGGTAATTCTTCTCATGGGTCTTCAACTGTCTCGATGCGTACGCTACAACCTTCCTATGCTGCATCAAACACGTCCCAAACCTTTCCCAGGTGCGTCGCTGTGAATCACCAATCCCCGGAATTGTCTGGCACGGTCAGAATAGGGGCGGTTATCAACTTCTGCTTCAACCTCTCAAAAGCTAACGCACATTTATCCGTCCATACAAAAGGTACCTCCTTGCGCGTAAGCTTGGTTAACGGCTCCGCCAGACGAGCAAAGTTCTCCACAAATCTTCTGTAATATCCGGCCAGTCCAAGGAAACTTCTTATCTCAGCAACATTCTTTGGAATCGGCCAATCTCGAACTGCTACAGTCTTCTCTGGATCGACGGCAATTCCATCGCCAGATACAACATGTCCCAAAAACTTCACTTCCTCCAGCCAAAACTCGCACTTACTCATCTTTGCATACAACTTCTCTTGTCTCAACGTTTGCAGTGCGATCTTCAAATGCTCAGCATGCTCCTCAAAACTCTTCGAGTAAACCAGAATATCGTTAATGAACACCACGATAAACTGGTCCAAGAACGGTGAAAAGATTCGCTTCATCAAGTCCATGAATACTGCCGGCGCATTCGTTACTCCGAAGGGCATCACAAAGTACTCGTAATGTCCGTACCGAGTTCGGAACGCCGTCTTGCAAATATCTTCTGCTTTCACTTGGACCTGATGATATCCGGATCGCAAATTCAGCTTCGAGAATACCCTCGCCCCACTAAGCTGCTCGAAAAGTTCGCCAATGCGAGGGATCGGGTACTTGTTCTTAATAGTCACCCGGTTTAATTCTCGATAGTCGATGCACATCCTTCTTGTGCCATCCTTCTTCTTTACTAGAAGAACTGGAGCTCCCCAAGGCGAGTTACTGCTTCGAATCCAACCTTTCTCGAGCAATTCAGCAACCTGTTTCTTGACTTCTTCCAACTCTACAGGTGCCATTGGATAATATGCCTTGGATACTGGCGCTGCACCAGGAATAAGATCAATTGCGAACTCCATGTCTCGCATCTACGGCAAACCGGATATAACCTCAAACACGTCCATGAAATCACGAACAACAACCGGCTCTTCACTCTCATCAACTTCCATTACTGCAAGAATATCGTTTGTCGGCCTAGTCCTAAACTCGACTGGCCCGACAGAACTGCTTCCTTACCGCAACTGCTGTCTGCTGCAAACTCCCCTTCATCCCAGATAAACTCTGCTGCTCTCGGCTGCCGCAATTACTTGTAAGAAAGTGGTCAAACCCAGGGAGACAATCTGCTTCTGGGTGTCCACGTCCAAGCTGCGTATGAACCTCTGTGCCCTGTCTGCAGCGTTGGCAACTAAAGATCCATCGAATCTACTGAGTCTTGCCCATTCTCCGGCATGCACATCTACGGGTGCTCCATTCTGCTTTAGCCCGATGAATTTTTCCTCCATTTCCTCCCGTGTAGTCCGCGGGAAGAACTTCTCCAGGAAACTCTTTGAAAAATCCGCCCACTTAATCGGCTTGGGCAAAAGGTTCTCTTCCACAAGCCACCATTCTCGGGCGTAGTCCACTAACTGAAAGCGTATCACAACAACTCTTTCTCATCTGGAATCCGTGCTGCAAAAAGCAAGTTCTCCGTGTCCACTAGCCACTGCTCTGCTGGTAACGGTTCCTCCAAACCAGTAAATGTAGACGGACCCAAGTGTCTGAAATCTGCTACTGTCCCTACTCGGTCAACTGGTTTAGCTCCAACATTGTTCACAGACTGCTGAATGATCTGCAAACCTTCCTGAAACGAATCCGCTTGCTGCTGGATCAGCTCGGTCTGTTTCTTTGATTCTCCAGCATTCCTCTTATCACCCCAAGCGTGGCGGCTTCGTCCACACGCCTTTGGTACGTCTTCAAATTCTTACCGGCCAAAACAAATACCCGACACTTGCATGATGATAGATTCGAAATATAGATCAAGGCTAGAACTCCAAGATACTTAAATAGAGTGCCGTATTGTAACTATGTCGCGGTATCATAGCCACAATTACATAACTCCATCCAAGTCGCCTAAGTCCTAGAGATAACAAGGAATCAGGTTTTCGAGTCGATATGCAAAGGAAGTTTGCACATCGTAAAAGATATAATCAGGAAGAATGTGATTCAAGAATGGTAAAACGGTCAAGGTGGCAGTGCATGTTTCCTAAACACGGGTATTCTGATTCGTGTATTGGGTACAATACCCAACTACAAAAGAATCAACCCGACTATCCTATGGCTCTGATACCAAAAGAACCATGTCACGTCCCGCTTCCCAAAGTACACTAAAGTGGGTACGTGACTTAGCCAACCATGCTACCTGTGGATAGGAAGAATCCTTCCACGGTCACATTACGGCTGTGGAGATATCAAGAACAGGAAAGTAGACTAACTATCTAGAACATGTCCATAAGCCAGAGTAAAAGAGTCAAGAGATAATAATATGCGGAAGCCAAAAGATACAATAAATGAAACACCTGGAGTGAAACTACATACCGACAGGAACCTCACTGCTCGTCTAACAGCGGCAAAACTCCTAATCAGCCTGCAACAGGGTAGAAGAATCCGGGCCATGCAAAACCCAGATGTCAGTGCGTCTAGTCATCAAGTAATAACATAATAAACAGGCAATGCGAATATAAATATGAATAAAGCAGGGGTAACAATAATATGAATCAGAGCAGTGCAGGGTAATGTGCAGTAGGTAAACTAACTGTTCTATTAGGTTTTCTATTCTAAAGTCTTTGAAACCAAATTGATGAATCATCGATGTAACTCAATAGTATCCCGTGCATGCCCGGGACCATGGTCTAAGACTCTTGGGCTGAAACCGAGACGTGCCGCTAGGCACTAACAGGGAAATGATAAAGACCAACGATGTCAGCAGCATCGTCACGAGGCGGGCCTGGCCTCTAAAACTGATCAGTACAGGTAGTGAACTGTTGAGTTACAAGTCAGGTTTTACCTTTGATTTTCCCATACCCCCAAGTTATATGTGTAAGTCAAGTCAGGTATCCCGAAATCATGAAACTAATGCCAACACAGGATCAGGTAAACAGGTTTGTCTGGATAGACAACAAGAACGGTCCATGAGGACTACATGTCAGGTTTGTTGGCATTAGACACAAGATAACAGATCAGGTCATGGTACATCATGTCAAGTCAAGCAGTATACGGTACCATGTCGGGTCAATCAATGTGTAGATAGCAAGACAGGTCAAGAAGTAAGCGATATCACAGGTGTGCTCACAATCAGTTATATAATCAAGCATGGGTATCAACAACATGAGATAAGCAATGAATTAAGCAATAGGCAGATTCATCCAATTAGCAATACCGTTATCAATTGTGTCACAGAGATGTTCTCAAGAATGCAGTAAGACAATTATAGCCATTTAATCATATTAACAAGGTTTAAACGCTTTAGAGATGCAATGATTTATATAAAAGTTCGATACAACTATTACAGGTTAAAATGCATACGGGTGTCCGAATGGAACAAAACTATAGAGATAAATGCCATAAGCTATGTCAATATTAAAATGTGATTAAACAGGTAAATGTGGTTATTAGGTTCAATTGCAAACTGTAGGTTCCAAGTTTAAAGATAAAATGATATATAACAATATTGTACATGGAAATGAGAAATGATTGTACCAAAGTTAAATTTACAGGTTTAGGGTGTCATAATATATATGTAAATATTGTATAGCATGTAGCAAGGGGTACTTGCCTCAACGGGTCGCGAACCGGGAAAAACGGAACGTAGAATGTCGGCGGGGAAAACTCACGACGGGCGCACGGTTCACGGAACGAACCCAAACGACGAACAGTGGAACCACACGGGTCGGGGTACCTCGCTGGAACGTCGGGACGCGTCGCCGGCACGGTCGGATTCCGGCGAGATGCAAAACAGCGACGGTCAAGAATTGCAATCAAGAAAAGAAAAGAAACAAGGAAGAAGAGAATGCTTACAAAGGTTCTGCTCTTGTGGTTTATCTAGAGGGGAGATGTGAGGATGACGACGAGGTCAACGGAGCTCCAGCGATGGCCTACGACGACAGCGACGAGATCCTGCAGTTCAAGAAACTTCACGGAGAAGGAAAAAAGAGGAAAGGAAGGAGGATGAGAGGAGAAGAGGCTTACAGAGGCGTTCAAGGGTGGTCTGGTGATCGTCGGCGACGACCAGGGGCGAGGGCAAGCGGCCGCTTCTCGTGGGGTTTGGTTTTTTTTTAAAACGAAGGAAGAGGAGGGAACTAAAATAGTATAGAGGAGAGATATAGAGATATAATAGAGAGAGAGAGAGAGAGATGGGAATGGGGCCTACGGGAAGAAAAGGAGAGGGCTGATTGGTTGTGAAGGAATTAGTTGTTAGGTAAATTTTAAATAAAGAGATTTAAAAGATATAAGAAACAGTAAAAATATTATAAGTTTATGGAATATTCGATGGTTATAAAATATAAAATTTGGGATTTTGGCGCAAAATAAAACATTTCCAAATCGCGCCAGGGTCGGGTCCAAAAATTTGAAATTGAAATAATAGGATTTTAAGCGGGGTCCAAAAGTGAAAATGAAGTATTTTATGATCAAAAAGCATACCCCTAAAACGGACATACGTACGTGCACGTAGCCATCCAAACTCGCCCGTTTCACTGAACGGGACGAGAACACGATGCACGGACGCTACAACAGGGTTAGGGGTGTCAAGTAGGCCAAGATGAATATTTTTAATTTTATTTTAGATGCCAAAAATTGTTATATGCAGAAATGAATTTGCCGGTTAAAGTTTTACAGTAAGTAACAATCAAGCAAGATAAATGAAATAAGTGCCACACTACGTTCAAACGGTAACAGAAATTAGTAGCATTGGGCTCGGGTGTTACAATGTTGGTCCTGAATGTTGCCCTAGGTTCTCTGTTTCCTGCTTATAAATAGCCCAGAACATGCCAAGCCAAAGGGTGCTTACTTCTTGTATTAGGTTTAGGATATATATTTTTTTCTTCTTCCTCTTTTCATCTTTTCTCCATTAAAAATCTTGTAGTGAGCTTTTTATGAGTGAAGGATGAATAAAAGAGTTCTTTTCCTTATCATGCTTGTCTTGTTATTTTATTAATTGTAATTGCTTGTAATTTTCATTTGCTAATCTAGTTGTTGTTATTTGTTGTTGTTTCTTTCTTGTTCTCTTTTTTCTTTATCCTTAACAACAATGATGCTTAAGCTTGATCCTTGCCAAGGTGAGGTCTCAAATAGCTAGTTGTAATCTTCTAACCTCTCTCTTTCTATCTTCCTCCTTTTGTTGTATTTTCTTTTTCTTGTAATTGATGAGTAGTTTTCTTACTTGTTAGGGTAGGATAAGGAAAGTTTGAGAGAAGGAAATTTCTCTCACTCTTTTCTTGCCCAACATCTTAATTCGGACTCCCGTTAATTGAACCACAATCCGCTCCCTACGGCACCCTATCCTACATGATAGCGGTGATTCCTTAGTGAGACCGGTTGTGGTTGAATTAACCGGAGGTTAAGGCTAAGAGCCAAGAACGGACAGACAAGTACCAAAAGGAAGAACTTAAGCGTTGGAAAGCCTAGCTTATACTCGCAAGTTCCTTCCTAGTCGTGCTAATCCCCGTTGTTGCCGATTACCAAAACACCGATATTTAGAGTGGCAACGAAAGAAGTGAGCGACTCCTAACTCAAACTAACCTAATCCTAACAAGCTCTCTTTATATAACATTTTAGCACATAATTAATCTCAAACAAACCTGGACATTTGGACTTAACTCGTTAAAGCACATAGAAAAAGATTCCCATCTCCCTACGGACGACCCGTACTCAACCGGCTAGCTACAAGCGAAACCGTGTTGATTGCGGTAATTAACTAAGCACGAAAAAATTCTATCAATCAAATGGCACCGTTGCCGGGGAGACGGTAGTTTATTTCTTTGTGTAATTTCGGGTTAATTTGTGAATATAACCGAAAAACAAAACAAAAAAATTTACATTGTAAAAATCATCTTGTTATTTTTGATTAGTTTTTGTGCAAGTGTGCAGGAGAAAAGGAAAGGTCGAGTTCAGTGCCAAAGACGTGGGAAGTTAGACCCATATCTTGCGGCTACACCGCGGGTGATCAAGACGGAACAAACGGTCTACTGAAAGATTCTGGAGCAGATCCAGTAAGCAAATCAAGATTCAGGAGCTCCAAACAAGAAGAGAACACCCAACCGAGCACAGACCAGAAAAATCAAGGCCCAAATCCACACTCTGGCTGCAGAACCGCGGCATAAGCGCTCTTAGGCCGCGGAACCGCGGCGGTTTGCTGACATCAGCAACCCGAATTTTCTGTAAGTCCTTCTACCCTCTTCCCCACTCCTCTGAACTCCACTGAACTGTGTTTTCTGCAGCATTCTTTGCGCAAACTCTCTTCCCCCTTCCAATAAATTGTTTTTGTGCAGGATTCTTTGCGCCGCGCTAAAAAATTAAAAAATTGATTGTTGTTGATTGTTACTGCTTTGTATATTTTAATCGGACTTTAAGGGGCTTGAAACCAATCCAGATTGGGTGGAGATTTCATCACCCTTCCCAGGACCCCATAAATCATAAAGAGCATATGCATTGACCATTATTTAATTAAAAAATACCAGACTCAGCTCTAAGGACGTTGCGCTCAATAGGACAGAGGACTGGTTGTACGCATCGTCCGTTTATCCTATCCTGATTTTGCGGTGTCTAGGCAAGTGTGTCTAAGGCAAGTGGTTACTTAATTAGGACCACTACTTACGTAGTGGGGAGCCTCCCACTTACCTGGCACTTACCTGGCCGCAATTGGCGGAGAAGAGACGGTTTGAGATCCTATTTCTAGCCCTTTGGAACAGTTAGGAGCTGTCTAGCTGACCTAGGTGACCCTAGATCTAGGTGTGATTGTGCATATTTTGTCTGTGATTGTTTGAAGCCGTAAGTCTGTACATATTTCTGTAAAGCTCTTTCGGAAAAAAAAAGAAAAAAAAAACAAAAAAAAACTTTTATAAAAACTTGCCCTTTGTCGCCAGAATCCCATTTTTTCACCCACCACCTATCTATTTCTCCATTGACGTTTTCTTACCCTCACATTCTATGCTTTGACTACACTGAACTAGTTTAGTGTATGTCCAGTTGGACTCGGGACACTAGCGCCCGCCTAGTCCGCGTTACGTTAGTCGCTACCGACTACGCGATCGACTCAGACGTCGAAACTCCTTCCACGCCTCTTTCACCCTTAACTTTGCCGGCCAACTCCGACGTTGACCGGAATTCTGTTCATATATCCTCACCTTCACCATCACCAACCTCTTCTTCTGCGATGTCAGGATTTAATCCAAACATCCCTTTGACTCCCCCGGGATTGATTCCACCTCCTATGGATGCGAATAACCCACAACCACCGCCTGTTGTAGCGCCATAGCGAATCACGCTCCAGGATCGTTTCTATCCCACCCGCTCTGCACTTCCCACCTGTCTTTCCCTTCCACCGGCCAATGGGGATAATTTCGAAATTAAGCCCCACTTCATTAACATGCTTACGAAATTTCATGGGCTTGAATTTAAAGATGCCTATATCTTCATCAACAAGTTCCAGAATGTTTGCGCCATGATGAAAACGACCCAGCTGTCAGACGATGCTATACGGCTATGGGTCATTCCGTTCACTTTGTGCGATCTTGCTGAAAAGTGGTTGTATAGCACTGCTTCCCACTCCATAACCAGTTGGGATGAGTTTGTGAAAGCATTTCTCAAGAAATTCTATCCGAATCACAAAACCGCTAGGATCCGTAACGAAATCAACCAATTCTCCCAGCTTCCTACTGAACCTTTCTGGAAGTGCTTTGACCGGTATAAAGACCTTCTTGTTCAGTGCCCCCACCACGGTATTGAGAAATGACAACTTTGCCAAACTTTATACGAGGGCCTGAACCCAGCAACCAAGCAGTTGTTGGAAACCATTTGTCAGGGCCAATTCCTATCAAAATCTGACGAGGAAGCATGGCAATTCTTCGACGACCTTGCGGAACAAACGCTTCAATGGGAGAGCACCAGACCAAGTACTTCTTCTTCTTCCTCTACTTCTACTGGTCAGTCTAGGGTAGGCATTCACCAACTCGATGTCTCTATTGCAATGAAAGCCGAAATGGCTGCAATAACGAGAAAACTTGAAGCGATAGAGAGCAAATTTTCATC
This sequence comes from Agapanthus africanus, assembly GCA_030015575.1. Classification (NCBI taxonomy): domain Eukaryota; kingdom Viridiplantae; phylum Streptophyta; class Magnoliopsida; order Asparagales; family Amaryllidaceae; genus Agapanthus; species Agapanthus africanus. Next base: position 332,213,999 of record JASDDO010000012.1, on the reverse strand, counting down.
TCCTGCTCCTACCCCTGTTCTTCCCCTTCGTACCATTTGTGCTTGTTGTTCCGACCCATCTCACTTAACCGAAGAGTGTCCTTACAATCCACCATCTCAAGGACAGGATCAGGTTAATGCTGCATTTCAGCAAAGACCAATAAACGATCCATACTCTTCCACCTATAATCCTGGTTGGAGGAACCACCCCAACTTCGCCTAGAATCAGAACCGGCATCAATTCCAAGGCAACAATTTCCAGAGGCCCCCTCCGCCGCAACAACAAGCTCAGCAAAAAACTCAACATCAATTTCAGCAGCCCTTCCAACCCCAACCTTTTCAAAATCAGATGAACAACTTTGCACCCAACAATTCTTTTCCTCAAAACACTTTGTTCCATCAAGCAACGATAAGGTTTCCTCGCTAGAACGAAGTCTGGAGGCGTTCGTTAAACAATCGACACAATCTACCGCAAACATCCAGTCGTCTATTCAGTCTTTGGTGCAACACACTGCTGCACACGGGGCAAAGCATCAAGACCATCGAAGCCCAGATTGTACAGCTGAATGCGGCGTTAAGCGAGCGAGAAAAGGGGAAGCTTCCATCTCAACCACTCGCAAATCCTGGTCACCCACATAATGTGCATGTTGCTCTTGAACAACAGAACCATAATGTGAGTGCTGTGACTACATTGAGATCTGGAAGGATGCTGCACAACAACATTGGCACACAGATCGACGATGACACCCTGGCCGCTCCTTCTTCTTCTTCGTCTTCTGAGCCCATTCTCTATTCTTCAAAAGGCTCTTCCTCTTCTTTTGATCTAAACGGACCCACTTCTCACTCCACGAAAACTCCAGCTCTGGGATCCGTTCCAACTCCACAATCTCCTCCATAAACATTGGACTCAACCAATTTCAAAAACATTCCATTTCCAAACCGGTTGAGGTCCAATAAACAAAATCCACAAATGGAGAAGATTTTGGAGTTGTTTAAGCAGGTTAACATCAACATTCCCCTTTTAGATGCTGTCCAACAAGTCCCTTCCTACGCAAAAATCTTAAAGGACTTGTGCACGAAAAAGAAGAAATCTCAGGTACCCAAGAAAGTTTTCTTAGCTAGTGCTGTGAGTGATGCTCTTACCCAATCTTTACCTCAAAAACGAAAGGACCTTGGCTGTCCTACGATTTCTATTACCATTGGGGATAAGAACATCAACCGCGCACTTTTGGATCTTGGTGCCAGTGTTAACCTGCTTCCGTACTCAGTATATGAGCAATTATGTGTAGGAGAGCTGAAATCCACACACTGTACTCTCCAAATGGCCGACCGATCGATCATCCATCCTAGGGATGAGCTAGAGGATGTGTTAATCAAGGTTGGGGACTTCATATTCCTCGTTGACTTCATTATTTTAGACACACAGCCTGTAGCCAACTGATCAGTCGAAAATACTGCATCTTTAACACGGCAATTTCCCTATCATTTGCACCCATCTAGAAGTGTTCGGTATTCATATTGCACATATTAACAAAACAATCGGAAAATATCAGATTGCATGTGTTAGACTTTAAAACCGGCATTTCGTTCTTTATTTGAAATTTGAATTGAAAGATTTATTTCATTACAATTTTGAGATCAAAATTCGCACAAAATCTAAACGTATTGTTGTGATTTGATTGCGAGGAATTCTGGAAGCTGTGGAGAAAGTGAATTTTTTTCCAGACATTTCCAGAGAACTCAGGAGGTGAAAATAAGCCTTCTGTGAAATTTTTGTGCAGCGAAGCCACTGCACCACCGCGATTCCGCGGCCCTGGCCCTCTATTGCGGCGGTTCCACGGCCTCCTCAAGGCATTACTGCACCAAATTTGCTCAGGTAATCTCTAACTTTCTTATCTCCTTCTCTGTCTGCTCCAATTAACATTTTTCTGCAGGCTTCTTTGCAAAAATCGCAGCGCCGCAAAATGCAAAATAAATTATGCGTGTTTTTGGTTTTGTGGTTGTTTGCATATTAATAAGGAAATTAAGGGGCAAAGACCAAATCCAGATTAGGTGAGGAGTTCATTACCCTTCCTAAGCCCCAAAAATCGCAAAACTTGCATCCGCATTTACCCTCATTAACTAAAAAATATCTAGAGATGACTCTAAGGACCGTCGCGCTCACTTAGGACAGAAGAAGGCCGTGGGTAATTCATTGCTTATCCGCGTTTCTTTTGTGGTGTCTAAGGCAAGTGTGTCGAAGGCTAGTGGTTACTTAATTAGGCCCACTACTTACGTAGTGGAGAACCTCCCACTTATCTGGCACTTACCTGGCTACAGGAGAGACAAAGAGGCAGTGGAGGATTTATCCCGCGACTTGTCTTTTGGCAGTTAGGAGCGGTCTAGAGATTTGACCTAGGTGACCCCTAGAATTAGGGTTTTGCTTGTTGCACTTGTTGTGATCGCATCATTTTTTCAAAAATCCGTATCAATTTTCAAAACAAACACCGCATTCATTCATTCATTTCCCCTAATTATAAATCTACGCTGCCACTTGTACTAACCCTTTTTAGTGCAAGATAGGATGGACACAGGATTCTAGTGCCCGTTTAGTCCGCGTATCCCCAATCGACCCAAAAGTCGGTATTTCTACATTTACCTTTTCTTTACCCACCACCACACCCACATCGATGGATCCATCTCCATCGAACTTCTTTACCACTACTCTGCCGCCGTCCGTTGGTGCGCAGAATCCACCCCGCATCTCTCTCCAAGAGAGGTGCTATCCTACACGAGGTCCCCTTTCCACCCGTCTTTCCATTCCACCAGCCAACGGGGAAAATTTTGAAATTAAACCCCAATACATCAACCTTCTACCAAAATTTCACGGTCTCGAGTCTGAAGACGCATATGCCTTTATCACCAAATTTGAAAATGTATGCGCAATGATGGGTACCTCACAGCTTTCTATGGATGCTATGCGTCTACGTTTTCTCCCATTTACCTTGTGCGATATAGCCGAGAAGTGGCTGAATAACACTACCGCACATTCCATCTCAAACTGGGGAGAATTCTTCAAAGCATTCCTTAAGAAATTCTACCCACATCATAAAACAGCTCGAGTCCGTAGCGAAATAAATCAATTCACCCAGCTTCCAAATGAACCATTTTCAAAATGTCTTGAACGCTTCAAGGATCTGTTAGTCCAATGTCCACATTACGGAATCCCTAGATGGGAACTGTGCAGAATCATTTATGAGGGCATTAATCCTAACACAAGACAGACCCTTGAATCCATGTGTCAAGGCAACTTCATGACTAAAGATGATGGGGAAGCCTGGAAATTCCTAGAAGATTTCGCTGAAAAATCGTTACAGTGGGAGGGTGTGAGTCAATTGTCTAGGGATGGTAATGATATTTCCATAGGAGTTAGAGCTGAAATTTCAGCTTTACACAAGAAATTCGACGCTATGGAAAATAAATTTTTAGCCGCCGCCCTAAGTCAAATGTCACTCTCCAAAACTGTATGTGGATGTTGTTCTGATCCTTCTCATTTGACGGAAGAATGTCCACGAAATTCTCTGTTTCATGGTCATGAGCATATCAATTCTGCTTTCCAACAACGACCTAGGAACGATCCATTTTCTTCCACATATAATCAGGGTTGGAGGAATCACCCTAACTTTGCTTGGAACCAATCACAATCTTAAAACACGGTTCCAACACAACACAATTTCCAAAGGGTCCTTCCACCACAACAGCAACCACCACAATTGAGTCAGCACCCCTTCCAAGCACAAAACTTTCAATATCCGGTCAACACACCTGCACCGTGTAGTCCTTTATAGTTGACCGGGACTGATGAATCCTCTACATTTGCACAATACATGAATTTGGTCTTAACAAATATCATGCAAGTTTCGGCTGAAATGAAGTCTTCTGTCGATAAAATTGAGAAAAACTCTGCGTCCCAAAGCGAGAGTATTAAATCGATGGAAGAAGAAATTTCACGATTAAAAGCCGAAATGAGTGCAAGAGAGAAAGGGAAACTTCCAGCTCAACCCTTACCCAATCCTGGCTTTTCATATCATGTGAATGCAATCACCACGTTGAGATCTGGAAGAGTGCTTGACAATCACGTTGGGGAAGAGATTGATGACACTGAAAAATCTATCAATGATACCCCGGCTGAGACCTTTCCTTCCACTTCTACTTCTAATTCTGACCCCAGTTCTTCTACCACACCACCTTCTTCCGAGCCTATTCTCCGTTTCCCATAAGGCTCGCCACCTCAGCCCATCTCTTCTAGTTCTCAACGGACGATCCCCACCTCTATTCTAGGATCGGGTCCACACACACTTCCTTCTCCTTTGATGGACCCAGCGCTTATTGCACAAGCTCCTTACCCAAATCGGTTAAGGGTAAACAGACCAAGTCCACAAATGGAGAAGATCACTGAAATCTTGAAACAGGTTAACATCAACATCCCTCTTCTAGATGCTATCCAACAAGTCCCCGCTTATGCGAAAGTTCTTAAAGACTTGTGCACTACAAAGAGGAAGACTCAAGTGCCTAAGAAGATATTCATAGCAAAGACAGTAGACACAGCTTTCCCCCAACAATTATCGAGGAAACGTAAGGATCCTGGCTATCCTACGATTTCCATTTCTATTGGGGAGAAACACATTAACCGTGCTCTACTTGACCTTGGCGCAAGTGTTAACCTGCTTCCTTTCTCAGTCTATGAGCAGTTAGGGATCGGAGAGTTGAAACCAGCCCATTGCACTCTCCAGATGGCTGACCGATCAATCACCAAACCTAGGGGTGAACTGGAGGATGTATTAATAAAAATCGGGGAATTTGTATTCCCTGTGGATTTTATTGTAATTGATACACAGCCTGTAGCGAACCCACGGAATTAAATTCCGATGATTTTAGGTCGCCCCTTTTTGGCCACTTCCAACGCTATCATCAACTGTCGTAACGGTTCTATGACCCTATCTTTCGGGAATAGGTCAATAGAACTGAACATTTACAAGTTGGGAAGTGTACCCTCCAAACCTACTGCTCAGGTCTGTTCTGTCGACTCAATGGATGTTGACAGCAGCGAATTTGATGATACTCATGATACCGATCTTGACTCTTTTCATACGTTGTTGTTTGACCCAACTATGTATCATACACATACGGACTCTTCCACTGAGTTGTCCGGGTCAATAACTAACACTGATTATGAATTGCTTTTAGAGTCTGAAGATCACCCCGCACTTTGTGATGACATTATTTATCGGGGTATTGATGAGACTTTTGAGGAGATCTTCGCTGATGAACTCGCATTTTTGAATGACACGGGTGTTGAGATGAATCATCTCCCAATCAATGAAATTGAACCTCCACCCCTTCTTTTGAACTGTAAAATGAATGCGAGCAATCCATCACATTCACTGCATCGTCTCTCCAAAATGAGACGCACCCACATTCTATTCCACCACTTACCCTTTCCCCACTTCTTCTTCCACCAACCAGAGCACTGCATTGATAAAATTTTTGAATGGTTGGTGTTAACCTTCGGTCTTTGCAAAGCTTGGCATCGACCACTGATTTTTGACCCCCTCATGTGATTTTCAAAGATTAACATTGCATAACTCAAGTTTGGGGGGGCATTTTTTCTGGCTCTTGATAAGAAAATTTTTACACAAAATGATGAGCCCAAAATAAGTTTGGGGGAGGGTCTTCACTTAAATATTTTTTCCCCTACTAATAAATTTCCTCTCAAGCTTACAGGTTTTTCGAAATTTAGCAGATGGCAACAGTGAGGACACTGTTGAAAACAAGTTTGGGGGAGGTTTGTGCTTATTTTCGCATCATTTGCATCATACTTTGCATAAGCACAAAACATTTTTTTCAAAATCCATAAAAATTTAAAAGTTTTCAAAATATAAAAATATTTTAATATTTAAACATTTTTTGTACATAAATAAGATAATAAAAGATTAGATAGTGAAAAATTACATCCATGAGATTAGAAAAATTTAAGAAAACTAAGAAAATTAGAAGTTTTCTTATATGAACTAGTAATAAGTAGTTATGAGCTGTTGTCCCAAGGGTTAGTAAGATGAAGGAAGTCACTAATCTAAGGATAAAAATAAGTCTGAAAAATAGTTCCTATTCTGGAAGCCAAACATTTTGAACGTTGATACCCTGCTATTCGCACTTACACACGTCTTGAAGCCCGGGATAGTAGAGGATACCTTGAAATGCTCTTGTCTAAAAGCCAAAGTATGAAGGAAATAAAAAAAATGAAGAAAATATAAAATGGTGAGAAAAATGGACACTGGTTTTGTTATCGCCAAGGCAGCAATAAAAAAATATAGCGAGGGTGCCTCTTCACCTAGTGCCCTAAGGCCAACTGGTCTGGGAGTCACTGCTAAGCCTTACGTGGTGCAAGACGAGAAAAAACACCAAATAAGCAAGCACATGAGTAATCGGTCGGTTAGTACCTCAAGAAGTATTAACGGTCGCATAAAAGTGTGTGAGCAACTTCATCTAAATATTCATTAATTAAAAAGTACTGAAGTAGATGGACAAGAGTATGATAGCTTGAATTGAATTCTCCGGGTGTAGGGATGTATATTACACACACGTAGGGTTATATGATCGATGTTTGGACGAAAGATAGGAATGAAGAATAAGACGATGTTTTATTGAGGGATTATGTGATTTCTAACATTTTTTCATGACTATTAAGATAGGGCTCATGACAACCGAAAAGCTAGCTTAGTTGGAAACCCTAACTTTCAAGGCTTTTCTTTTACAATTCTTGTCTTTAAATGTAATATTCATGATCTTTCTTTTATTATTGGATTTTGTGGGTGCAATCCGCTGAAAACCCTCAGGAGACAACACTCCTCCTACTAGGGACACCTAGAGGTTTAAAGGCTTGTTGCACGTGCTCAGTGCAATCGTGTTGCCTAAGAAAGTGTGCTAGTTAGTATTTCTCTTTCTTTATTTTCTCCTTCTCTTTTTAATAAAACAGTTTACTCGAGACGATCGAAAATAAGTTTGGGGGGAGACGATCGAAAATAAGTTTGGGGGAATTTGATCAGTCGAAAATACTGCATCTTTAACACGGCAATTTCCCTATCATTTGCACTCATCTAGAAGTGTTCAGTATTCTTATCGCACATATTAGCAAAACAGTCGTAAAATATCAGATTGCATGTGTTAGACTTTAAAACCGGCATTTCTAAGGAAATTGACTGTATTTCATAGCATGTCATCATTCCTATATTGCGCAACTTGTGTTTCGAAGTCTGTCCAGGAAATTACAGAAGAATGGTCAAATTTACATAACAGTGCTACTAAAGAATACGCCAACTCAAGGAGTTGGAATCTGGCAATGATCTAAAAGGCATTCAGAGATTAAATATATCAGAGAAATACCAACATGTCATCAGAAAGCTGCATATGAAGTATGAGGCTCTGAAGCAGCCACATGGCCGCGGCCGGAGCCGCCTTGAGCCGCGGAACCGCGGCGGCCATGCCGCGTCACCTATCCTTCTCTGCTGCAGTACTCTTCTCTCAGGTCCTACAGCTCATCAAGACACGTCAAATTCCAGAATTCTCCAGAGTCTTCTACCAGATCAGCAAGGATGATTAATTAAGCTAATCTTGATTAAGCTAATCAAACTCCTAACAAACTAGTTCTAGAAGCTCCCTCTAACTAACTACTTCTAGAAGCCTTTCTAGCTAACAAACTTTTGGAGGGAAATTCAAATTTTGAATCCTAGATCTAGGGTTTTGGAAGTCTATAAAAGAGAGCCTAGATCTAGGGTTAATGGCTAATTTTTTTGGTTGTTGAAAGCTAATCAATCTTTAGTTCTTCTTCTTCAATCTCTAATCTCCCCCATTTTCTAACACAAGTTGAGTGACACGACTTGTGCCAAACCCTAACCCTAATCAAGAAACCAAATTCAAGATCCTTTGAGTTCTAGCAAGCAAGTCTTCAACCATCCTTTAGAAGCGAAGCCGAACTTCATCGGAGCACGAGATCCAAGCCGATCCACGACTCAAGGAGCCGATGCAACGCTAGATTCGACAATCTTGTTCCTTCTCAAATTCTTGTAGTCTTGAGCAATGTGTAACAATTTGTGGAATAAATAAAGGTGAAGATTCTTTAAACTTGCTTATATTTCAATTCGAGCATTATGCTTATATTTCGATTCTTGAATATATTCTTTATGGTGATGCTTGAATAAAACTCCGCTCGTGGAGGAATCGAGATGATTGTAGAATGATGATGTTGATGAATCTTTAAACGTTTTCTTAAGTCCTATAACAATTGTAAATTCTTGAAAATTGAATGATCGATGATCTAGATGCGAAATGCGTTCTTGATTCTTTTCGCACGATCTAGAGATCAACGATCGATCAATCGATTTCCTAGAAGCTATCTAGTGAATGCGATTCATTGAAGGACAAAGGATAGGATGAGGAACCCTAATTCTTCGCAAGATCCTTAATCCTCGATGAATCTACATCGATTTAGCATCAATGTGTTAATGGATAAGAAACGATAATTTCTAGTCTTCTTCACATCTACGATCTAATCGATTCTTACGAGCTTTACTTCAAATCTTGAAACTTAAATCGATTGGAATTCTATCTTTCTTGATTCTTGATGTTTAACGCTTTCTTGATTCTTGATTTGATTTAGTTAATTCTTGAAATTCATCGATAAAAATCTTGAATCGTTTTTGCTTTTCTTTTCTATTAAATTTTCAATTCAAACAAAACAAAATACGAACGAATCGCACAATCCCTGTGGACGATCCGCACTCACTAATGCGCTACAAACTGACACCGTTATTGATTGCGGTCAAATAATTCTTTGATTGTGATTTCTATTCATTTTCTAAACCGACACACGAAGAAAAGATCAATCACCAACCCCCGGAATCAAATTCCGGTGATACTCGGTCGTCCATTCCTTGCAACCTCAAATGCTGTGATCAATTGTCGAAATGGTTCGATGAACCTATCTTTTGGAAACATGACAATTGAACTCAACATTTTTAGGTTGGGGAATCAGCCCTCCAAACCTAATGCTCATATACTAGACGTTTGCTCAATCCAGGAGATCACCCCGGAGGAGTGTGAATTCGAGGAGTTTTTGTTCGATCACGACAACCTTAACACCACTAGTGCGTTCCTCTTCGAACCTGCTGCTGCTTCTGCGCCGACAATGACTACGAGTGTTTCACTTTCTCGAACGATCTTAGCCACTCACCACCCGAGTTTGAATCCTTCGAATTTCCGGATGAGTTACCTGAACCATCCAACTCGGTCGCTTACACTCGTTTTGAACCTCTGCTGGAATCCTTTGAGTTCGAGACCTTTTCACCAATCTTGCCTTCAATCGTTTCACCTCCAACGCTCGAACTCAAGCCATTGCCGTCTCACCTTAAGTACTCTTACTTGGGTGAAAACGAGACCCTCCCTGTTATCATCTCGGCTTCTCTAGTTCCCGAGCAAGAGAGAGCCCTTCTTGCGGTCTTGCACAGCAATAGGCAAGCTTTTGGCTGGTCCATGGCGGACATCAAGGGGATTAGTCCCCTGATCGTTGAATATCACATTCATCTGATGGATGATGCCAAACCAGCCAGGGATCCACAAAGGCGACTCAACCCAGTCATGAAGGAGGCTGTAAAAAAGGAGATCGTAAAGTGTCTGGATAGTGGTATCATTTACCTTATCTCTGATAGCCAGAGGGTTAGCCCCATTCATGTTGTCCCCAAGAAATCAGGCATAACGGTCATAACCAACGAGGTGAACGAGTTAATCCCTACTCGCACCCAGACTGGGTGGCGAGTATGCATCGATTACAGAAAACTCAACGCCGCAACACGGAAGGACCACTTTCCGCTACCTTTCATTGACCAGATGATTGAACGATTGGCCGGACACGAGTACTACTGCTTTCTTGATGGCTACTCCGGCTATAATCAGATTCCCATCGCCGAAAAAGACCAGGACAAGACCACATTCACTTGTCCTTTCGGCACGTTTGCATATCGTCGCATGCCCTTTGGGTTATGCAATGCGCCCGCTACCTTCCAGCGGTGTATGATGGGAATCTTCTCAGACATGGTGGAAAAATTCTTGGAAATCTTCATGGATGATTTCTCCATTTTCGGCGATTCCTTTGATGAGTGTTTGCTGCATCTCGATGCTGTCCTTACCCGGTGTAAGGACAAGAACCTTACTTTGAATTGGGAGAAGTGCTACTTCATGGTGCGTGAAGGTATAGTCTTAGGACATATCATCTCGCGAAATGGCATTGAGGTAGATAAAGCAAAGATTGAAGTCATTTCGAATCTCCCTCCTCCCCGATGCGTCAAAGACATCCAAGCCTTCCTTGGCCATGCCGGTTTCTATAGACGGTTCATCAAGGACTTTAGCAAGATTGCTAGGCCCTTGACTCTTTTGCTGGCCAAGGACACGCCATTCGACTTCAACTCGAGCTGTGTGACTGCGTTCGAGTCATTAAAAAGTTCACTCACTTCTGCTCCCTTTCTTTCTTCTCCTAACTGGACGCACCCATTTGAGATTATGTGCGATGCATCCGACTTTGCTATCGGTGCTGTTCTTGGACAACACATCAACAAGATGCCGCACGTAATCTATTATGCTAGCCGAACCCTGAACGACGCTCAACTGAATTATACAACAACTGAGAAGGAATTCTTGGGTGTTGTATTTGCCTTAGAAAAGTTCAGGCCCTACCTCATCGGCTCTCCAGTCATCGTCTATACGGACCATTCTGCTCTGCGCCATCTTTTTACGAAGAAAGATGCAAAATCTCGGCTGATACGTTGGATCCTTTTGCTTCAAGAGTTTGACCTTGTCATCAAGGACAAAAGAGGATGTGAAAATGTAGTCGCCGACCATCTCTCACGACTTCCTTCTTCGCCATCGCTTCAAATTCTGATCAACGACGTTTTTCCGGATGAACAGCTCTTGACAGTATCTTGCGAACCCTGGTACGCAGATATTGTGAACTATTTGGCAACAGGATTACTACCGACTGAATGGTCAAGTCAGGACAAACTTCGATTCTTATCCCAAGTAAAACACTTTTACTTGGACGAACCCTATCTGTTCAAGTAATGTCCCGACCAGATTATTCGTCGGTGTGTCCCTGACAATGAATTCAAGAGTGTGCTGTCATTTTGCCACGATCAAGCATGTGGCGGGCATTTTGGCCCCAGAAAGACAACAGAGAAGATCTTGCAGTGTGGTTTCTACTGGCCACAACTCTTCAAAGACGCTCATGACTACTGCAAGACTTGCTCCCGGTGCTAACACTTGGGTCGGATATCCAGGAGAAACGAGATGTCACTCCAACCAATCTTGGTTGTTGAGATTTTCGATGTTTGGGGGATTGATTTCATGGGGCAATTTCCCAGCTCTTTTGGGAACTTGTACATCCTTCTCGCTGTTGATTATGTCTCTAAGTGGGTCGAGGCTGTGCCCAGCTGGACTAACGACAACAAGGTTGTCGTTAGATTTCTTAAGGAAAACATTTTCTCCCGGTTTGGGCACCCCGAGCGATCATTAGCGACAATGGAACTCATTTCTGTAATAAGACTTTCGAGGCCTTGATGCGGAAATATTCCATTAATCATAAGCTATCTACGCCCTACCACCCCCAAACCTGTGGGCAAGCCGAAGTTTCAAATCGGCAAATCAATCAGATACTGGAGAAGACGGTTTCCAAGAACCGTAGGGATTGGTCGTTAAAACTCACTGATGCCCTTTGGGCATTTCGAACTGCTTATAAGACCGATCTTGGCATGTCTCCCTATCGGCTTGTTTACGGAAAGGCTTGCCACCTTCCTGTGGAAATAGAGCATCGCGCCTTTTAGGCGATAAAGGAGCTGAATCTGTCTCTCAAAGATGCGGGCAGCCATCGGAAGCTGCAGTTGAACGAATTGAGCGAGCTTCGGGATGAGGCTTACGAAAACGCGGTTGTCGTTAAAAACCGAATGAAGGTGTTTCACGATAAACACCTTTTGTGCAAAACTTTCGCACCTGGCCAACAGGTACTGCTTTACGACACCCGGCTACATTTTCATCTAGGTAAGCTCAGATCTCGCTGGAAAGGGCCGTATTTTGTGCGGAATGTGTATCCGCATGGCGCTGTGGATTTGGAGAATCCAAAGGACGGTTCATTTTTCAAAGTAAACGGACACAGACTAAAACCGTACCTTAGCGCCGAACCAACAGAGGAGCTCCTGGTCTTACAGGAGCCGGTTTACCCTGCATAATCTTCCTCTGCCTACCACCAAACTTCGGTTATCCAGCCAAAACAGTGGACACTGTTTCAAATAAGTTTGGGGGTATGTATATACCATTTTGTATATATATGTGGATATTCTTGTCCGGTGCATATCCATTTTTATTATTTTTCTTTTCTTTAAAAACAAAAACAAAAACAAAAAAATTGTGCATATCTAACCGACAATTTTGACCCTTCAATGATTTCTTCATGCAATGACAGTGAGGACACTGTTAGTTATATGTATGCCCTAGAGGCCATTACTGTACATATGATGTATATTGTAATGGATGCTTGGACATATATATGGAGGACTTTCTTGCTCGACATGATAGTATGCTATCTGGTTGTAGTTTATCTTAACATGTACTCTGATTGTCTCTATATTACATGTTGATAAAGCCCTTAGGATATGTACTCGACTATTGGGACTATGATGAGATCATACTAGTGGGGCCACGGTAGTCGACGAGTACATCCTATAACTGTTCCTAGTCGAGGGTGTATCGAGACAGGGCATCGATGCACCAGAGTAGACTAGCGTATACGCATCTTGACCCATATGATGGGTGATGGATGATCCCATATCCATCGGTGTTTGACATCAAGGATGGTGTACGGGTGCTCAGTAGAGACTGGGTACATTGGACGGACTCGCCGAGAACTCCCAGATGGTATTATACCTCACGTCAGATGGCAGTTCTCCGGTGACACTGGTACAGAGTAGTCTGTTGACCCGAGATCGTCATAGAGTCTTGTATGATTCCCACTGTGCTTTGATTTCCATCATACCACGTCCAAGAGGGCGTGCAAAAAGGTGGCTTTTGGGTACATTCCCGATTCACATGGAGGCAATGAGCGATAGGAGGGGATTCGTCTCTCCCGGTATAGGGAGTTGATGTTGTGCTGTGTTCGATTGGCTATAATCGGAAATCCCTGGCCAGGGTTGCTGAGATTTACTGGTAAGTGTTATCAGTAGTTTTTCGAACTGTTATAGACCTCATATCTACATGACTTATCGAGCTACTGGGGTCTGACGTTTACCACCCCTAGGCGAGATATGCGACATATCAGACGAAGAGACCGGACTGTACGGGAGTGTTACTGATTGGATTCACAGGAGAATGTACAGGCTTGCTTGTTGATCTTCTGAGTGCTCAATACCTGGGTGGCTGTTACGTTTAGCTGACCGCTTGCAGCTTGTGGGTGTTTGATATGATCATCACCTACTGCCGGCGTATTGACGATTCTTTAGAGTCCTACACAGAGGTTTCTTGACTCAGGCAAAACGGAGTAGGAGCACATATATGTACGGGACCGAGGATAATACGATATGAGATACCGTATTCTATTCTCGCGATATTTGATATCAGCCGGGTCATCGGATCAAGTGTTGATTCGATGAATCGGTACGGATAAATATTAGTCGGTTATATGGGATATAGCTGAATTGTCGGATCAAGTGTTTATTCGATAATTTAATGTATAATAATATATATGATATATTAAATTACATTAACTAATATTTTCTCACTAAAAGATTCTTTTTCTCACTCGGGTAATACATTGATATATATGCGATATATGTTAATTGTATTATTTTATTTGGTTACAATAAATATTATATATGTGATATATAATATTGTAACATGATATGATAACTAATGCAACATGTTTAGTAGAGATTAAACAAGATTAGGGTTTGATTTGGGTTAATGCTTTCTAGATGATTCTAGAAGGTTTAGTTTTGTTTTGTGAAAGATATTTTGTTATAACTCATTCCTTGACCTAACCCAAACCCTAGCCCTAGTTAAGTCTCTACAATGGTTTAGTCAACCATGGTTGCATTATTCATCATTATCTCCTTTGCTTTATTCATCACAAAAGGATTCTAATTGATTGATTCATCTTCTTCCTTTTCTTTCTTTCATGAAAAAGCTTACTAGCTTTTTTGCAAGTGATGAATGAGTGTGAGAAAAAGATAATAAAAGAGGGAAAAAAATCCTACTTCATCATCCTCATCTATCCTTGCCATTTATATGAGGGTGTTCACTTCATATTATGAGTGTTAGCTTGTGTTAACGAAACTTCAAGGTACATCATCTTTGTATCGAAGATCGGAAGCAAGACTGCATCTTTCTCTTCGTGGAACCTCTCGAGAGTCCGGAACACGATGATCGCAGTGAAGGGACTTCAACACGGAGCTTATGAAGTGAAGGACCGGATCTACAAAGGTTGTAATCCCTCTCACTTAGTGTTAAAGTGTTTAACATAAGTTTTCGCCTAAACTCTAGTTTAAAGATCCGGCTTTGGGTTGTTCGGCACGGCTAAATTTTTAATCGGGTATGGTTGATGCCTCGTAGAACCTTGTGAGCATGCCTAGCAACCCTATAGTGGTATCAGAGACAAGCTAGAGCTTTAGGCGAAGTCTAGGCGAAGTTTAAAGTCCGATCGAACTCCGAATACCCGGTTTATACCCCTCTCTGTACATTTTCTAAAAATGTGTTTTTTTTATGGATTAAAAATACTCAGAAAATAATGCAGGAAAAACTAAGAATTACTGTGAAGTACAGACCATTAATGCTCTCAAAGGACCGCGGAACCGCGGCCAAAATTATGATTTGGTCCCTCGTATTTCATATATTTATTCTTAGGCCCTTTCTTGTTATTTTTTTCTGTGAATTTTTTAATTCCACTCAAGTGTTGAGTTTTCTAGGGTTGTATTAGGGACTCGTTGAGTCGATCAGATAATTTAACTTTGTTTACTTTGTCCGGATATTTTTTAGAAATTGTTAAAAAGTTCGAACGGATATCAATAACTCACTTTTTCCCCTGCCGGAAAATTTCCAAGCGTTGGATTTTTCCGTAGTTTAAGAACGTTCTAAGTCATGCAAGTAACGCGGTGGACCCTCTAGAAGACAACAAACCTTAGCTCGATTATGTGACCATCTTGAACGGCCTCTAAACCTTAGGGTTTGTGGCAGTACGACGTGCCACATGTGAGGCGTTGGCTTGACCCTTCTACGGCTGGACCATTGGTACTGTGGCATGTGATGGATGTTTTTAAACTAATTTCAAGTGTTGAGAACTATTTGGAAAAACTTGGATGTTTGATTATTCGATCGGAAAGTTTAACATTGTCTATTTATCTGGAATGTGATACAATATTTGGAATCCACATGTAGTTATGAGATAACTAATTTGAATGTTGTAAATCTACCAGTTCAGTCTCAGATGATCGGTTGCCACGGGATTTTGATGCGATCAAAAGTCCGTCGCAATCACGTAGCGTACGCGGATACTCGTCGGGTAAACTTAATAGACAATGACGCCCCATAGCCCCGACCAAGTGACTGTAGGAGAACCCCGTCGCCAAAAGCAGCCGTTCGGGTGCTCGCGGCAGCGGTGTTCCGCCTTAGTGCACTTCGTCGACGGCATCTGGGGGTGCGGCCGTCTACTAAAGTTTGCGACGAGCATTCGATCAGGATGTCGGGAATCCTGTTGAATTTCCCGACTTGATATTGAAAAGAGTTTTCGATAATGAGACTAAAATGCGGGGTTTATAATTGTTAGGCATGCGATGTCTAAGGAATTCATTTGGTTAGGCATACGATGTCTAAGAAGGTTGCGGATTCCAACTGTTGTAGTTTTACACTTTATTTTCTGTGACCGTAAGCGTAGTATGTGGTGTATCGCCGTCTTCGTTTCTATACATCAACGACAATCGGGATACGCATACTTGCTTACGTTGATGATATGAGATATTATGTGTTGCTGTGATATGTTATATTGGATCGTTGCATTCTGAATAGCCGGGGGTTTTATGTGAGATGAGAGTTTTTTCTTTTTCATTCATGTAAAATTCATTTGTATGTAATATTCTTTTATTGGGGCACTTCCGGGCTGAGGATGATGTCACCATTGTATATTATTTACTTTTCCGTATTAGGTAGACCTAAGGCGGGGAGCACAAGTAACCGGGTTCTAGGGTCCAGTGGGAGACCATCTCGAGGAGTCGAGACCGGGTCTCCTAACCCTAGAATTGGCAGTGTTACTTGCCGCTCTCGTAGGGGTCTAGGGATGTGGGTTTGGCTATTCATCGTGACCGTGAAATCCGTGTTTTATACAGGCTCGTATTTAAAACACGGACGTCCTAGTATATCCAATATTTCATATATGTTCTTCTGCTGCAATGTTCTGTGATGAGATCATATTACTGCCTGAGACGAATGTTTATATTATATATATGAGATATATGTTATATTGCAGATTTCGTTTCAAAAGAGATGCTTGTGAAGCATAATAAAATGGGACTTCATTAATGAGATTAATGAAATAAATGAAACCTAAGATGTTGTAGAAACTTGTTTAAAAACTGGTAGCTCTAGTTCTTGCTTTGCATAGCGGTGTTCCTTGTAGAACATCCATCACCTTATTCGATAAGGAAAGAGCCGAGATCCCTTCACCGGGAGTGACCTCTTTAGTGAAACTAGCAGATGCTACAAACTCGGTTTGTCTTTTGATTGCTTCTATAGTTCTTGCTTTGCATAGTGGTATATATGATATACCCTGCACCTTATTCGATGAGGAAAGAGCCGACGATCCCTTCACCGGGAGTGACCTCTTTAGCAAAACTAGAAAAGGCCTCAAAAACATTCCATTTAAAATCACTCAATTCTACAACGATATCATGTTCATTACGCAAAGGGTTTTCTTAAAAACCTGTCGTAGCCCTCCGTCATTTCAGATAAGTAGTATTTAGTATTCGTGCTGCGTTTGTTGACCACTGTCAAGGCGTAGTGTGCGGTAGCTGATTAGTGCTTATTTGTATAAACATATGATGTGATTGATTTAGGGTAGTCGTGCGACCTTGTTGACCTCTGTCAAGGGTCGTGCGGGTGGGTTTACTTCAATCAGGAAATGACGGGTTGAACTGTTAGTTGTATGTATGCCCTAGAGGCCAGTATTGTACAGATGTTGTATATTATATTGGATGCTTGGACATATATAGAGATGACTTTCTTGCTCGATATGATAGTATGCTATCTGGTTACTCTTTATCTTAACATGTACACTAGTCTCTTTATACTGTCTTGTAGTTACATGTTGGTAAAGCCGTTAGGATGTTTACTTGACTACCTGGACTATGATGCAGATCATACTAGTGGGGACATGGTAGTCCATAAGTACATCCTTCAAGGTCCCTAGTCGTGGGTGTATCGAGATGGGGCATCGATATACCAGAGTAGACTAGCATATACGCTTCTCGACCCATGTGATGGGCGATGGATGATCCCATATCCATTGGTGTTTGACATCAGAGATGGTATACGGGTGCTCAGTGGAGACTGGGTACACTGGACGGACTCGCCGAGAACTCCCAGATGGTATTATACCTCACGTCAGATGGCAGTTCTCAGGTGACACTTATACAGGTTAGTCTGTAGACCCGAGATCGTCATAGAGTCTTGTGTGATTCCCACTGTGCTTTGATCTCCACCTTACCACGTCCATGAGGGCGTGCAAAACGGTGGTCTTTGGGTACAGTCCCGAGTCACATGGAGGCAATGAGCGATAGGAGGGGTTTCGTCTCTCCCGGTATTGGGGGTTGATGTTGCGCAGTGCTCGATTGGCCGTAGCAGGGAAGTCCCTGGCCAGGGCTGATCAGAGATTTGCTGGTAAGTGTTACCAGTAGTTTCTCGACCCGTTACGAGCCTCACATCGGCACGACTTATCGGGTTATTGGGGTCTGACGTTTACCACCCCTAGACTTGATATGCGACATATCAGACGAAGAGACCGGACTGTACGGTAAGTGTTACTGGTCGGATTCGCAGGAGTGTGAGCGGGCTAGCTCGTCGATCTTCTGATCGCTCAATACCCGGGTGGCCGTTACGTTTAGCAGACCGCTTGCGGCTTGTGGATGCTTGATATGATCATCATCTGCTACCGGCGTATTGACGAGTCTTTAGAGTCCTACACAGAGGTTTCCTGGTTCAAGCGAAACGAAATAGGAGCGCATATGAGATATGTGCGGGACCGAGAATAATACGTGTATGTGATACCGTATTTAATTCTCGCGATTAATGTTTCGTATGGTTGTATGCGATATAACCTAGTTATCGAATCGAAGATCGGTTCGATAAATCGATACATTGAATACTAGTCGGTTATGTGCGACATGACCGGATCATTGAATCAAATGTTGATTTAATGATTTAATGTATAATTATATATTTGATATATTACTTTGCATTAGCTAGTATTGGTTCACTTTAAACGGATTTTTCTCACTTGGATTGCACATTGTATATGTGATATACTTTTGTGCAAATATATGTATCATGTTTGATGATGCATGTAGTTTTGGCTTTGTGTAAAGAATGCAACCATGGTTATGAGAGTGGTTAGGGTTTAAGATTTATTCTCTTATTATTAAATCCATTTATTATTTATTAAATAGATTTATGGAAACAAAAGGGTTTCATTTTATCATGAAGTGTGGTGAAGCTTCATGAAGCTTTTTGTAATGATGCCATTTTGTCTCCTTGCTTAAACCTAACCACTCCCACTAACCATGGTCAATTCTCTACACTTGACCATGGTTAGAAGATGATAAGAATTCCTTTATTATTCATTTTAGAAATAACTTATCATAAGTTTTTTATCATCATCTTCTTCTTCTCAAAGTGAGAAACCTTGATGCCATTAATGGCAACTTGTGATCTAGAGTGAGAAATCCAAATCTAAAGTGAACCCATCTCCTATTTCTTCATCCTCTACCTCTTGCCAAGTGGTTTTGGGTGTTTTCTTCACAAGTTTTACAAGTTTGTGAAGTCGGAGCTTGAACTAGTGCAACCTCGACGTAGATCGTCTTTGACACGAAGCCGACGACCTTGCTCGCCCGATTTTCCGATGAAGCCGACGTGTGAGTCGAGGATTCATGATGGACAGCGAGAGCATGACCAAGTGGAGCTAAGGAGGTGGAAATCCGGATCTACAAAGGTTGTAGCATCTAACCTATAGTTAATTTGTTAACTAGCTTTTTCGTTTCGCCTAAACATCTAGTCTAAAGATCCGTAGTCTAGGGTTTCTCGGCACAAAAATTTTAAATTGGCATGTCCGATGCCGCGTGAGACCTTACTAGAGTGCCTAGGAACCTTTCACTGGTATCAGAGCCTAGCTAGAGCCTTAGGCGAAGTCCAGACGGAATTTGAAGTCCGAACGAACCCGAATCCCGATCACAAAAAATGCTCTCTGTCCCGATTTTAAAAATGTGGATTTTTGTGTATTAAAAATGTCCAGGAAATTCAGTAAACAATTCTAAGGATTACGGTAAAAACTCAGGCCCATGATTCAATTAAACGGCGGCGGAACCGCGGCAGAAGCCCTGCTTCTGCGGCGGTTCCGCGGCGGTTTGTTGACATCATCATTCACTGTTTGTACTGTAATTCATTGTTTCTGGTGCTGGATTTTCTGGAATTTTTTAATATTTATTCAAGAGTTGAATTTTCAGCAGTTGTTTTGGGGATTCGGTGTTTCGATCGGGTTATCAAATTTTGTCTATTTGGTTTTCCGGATAAATTTTAGAATATGTTAAAAAGTTCGATCGGATATAAATACCCAAATTTTCCCCTGTCGGGAAATTTCCAAGTGTTGGATTTTTCCGTAGTTTAACGACGTTCTAAGTAGTGCAAGTAACGCGATGGACCCTCTAGAAGACAACAAACCTTAACTCGATTATGTGACCGTCTTGAACTGCCCTTTGAACCTTCGGGTTTGGGGCAGTACGGCGTGCCACATGTGAGGCGTTGGCTTGACCCTTCTACGGCTGGACCGTCGGTACTGAGGCATGAACTGAATGTTGTTAGACTTATTTCATGTGTTGGACTGTATCGGGAAAACTTGGGTATTCGACTGTTCGATCGGAAAGTTTAACATTTTCTGTTTGTCTGGAATGTGATACAATAATTGGAATTCACAAACAGTTATGTGATAACTGAATGAATGTTATAAATTTAGCAGTTTAGTCCCATATGATATTGAAAAGAGTTTTCGATAATGAGACTAAAATGCGGGATTTATATCTGTTAGGCATGTGATGTCTAAGTATTTCATTTAATTAGGCATGCGATGTCTAAAGAAGTTGCGGATTCCAATTGTTGTAGTTTTACACTTTCTTTTCTGTGACCGTAAGTGTAGTATGTTCATATCGCCGGTTTCATTGCTATATGTCAAAGACAATTGGGGTATGCATACTTACTTACGTTGATGATATGTGATGTTATGTGTTGCTGGATATGTTATATTGGATCGTCGTGTTTGAATAGCCGGGGGGTTTTATGTGAGATGAGTGTTTTTCATTTTCATTCATGTAAAAACTTGTATATAATATTCTTTTATTTGGGGCACTTCCAGGTAGCGGAAGATATCACCTTTTGTATATTATTTACTTTTCCGCATTAGGATAGACCCAAGGAGGGGAGCACAAGTAACCGGGTTCTGGGGTCCAGTGGGAGACCAACTCGAGGAGTCGAGTCCGGGTCTCCTAACCCTAGAATTGGCAGGGTTGCTTGCCGCTCTCGTAGGGGTCTAGGGGTGTGGGATTGGCTATTCGTTACGACCGTGGAATCCGTGTTTTATACTGGCTCGTATTGAAAACACGGACGTCCTAGTATATCCAATATTTCATATGTTTATTCTGCTGCGATATCTGTGTTGTGACGCTGTGATGGATATAATATATATAGTATATATGATATATTATATAGACGTTACTTATGTTTTACACCCTCGCTAGCCCTGCCCTGCTCTGTCGTTAGTTACCTAACCTAACGGTGCACAAGGGGACATCGAGGCGAATGCGGATGGCATAAGTGTACGTCATATCTATCTGTGATGTTTAGGTATTTAAATGATGGGACTTCATTAATGTGATTAATGAATGATAAGAAACCTAAGATGTTGTAGAATCGAATTTTAAAATAAAACAGGTAGCTACAGTTCTTGCTTTGCACAGCGGTATATGTGATATACCCTGCACCTTATTCGATGAGGAAAGGACCGAGATCCCTTCACCGGGAGTGACTCCTTTAGCGATAACTGGCAGATGCTACAAACTCGGTTTGCTTTTGACTGCTTTTGGGTTTTGCTTTGCACAGCGATATATATGATATATCCCGCACCTCATTCGACGAGGAAAGGACCGAGATCCCTTCGCCGGGAGTGACTCCTTTAGCAAAACTAGAAAAGCCTCAAAATCACTCCATTTCAAAACTTCATTTGATTCTACAACGATATCAAGTTCATTACGCAATAGGTTTTCAGAAAAACCTGCGTAGCCCTCCGTCATTTCAGATAGATTACATATAGTATTCGTGCTACATTTGTTGGCTTTCGTCAAGGTGTAGTGTGCGGTAGCTATGTGTTGTTTATCTGCTGCATATGATGCGACTGGATTAGGGTAGTCGTACGGCTTTGTTGGCTTTCGTCAAGGGTCGTGCGGGTGGGTTTGATTCAGTCAAGAAATGTACGGGTTGAACTTGACTAGCGGGCTGTGATTTGTTGGCTTTCGTCAAGGTCATAGCACGCTAGGGGCAAAAGCATTATCGGGAATTTCAAGTGTTGAAATATGCAATGAGATTGCATACCTTCTATGAGATAGTTGGATCCCGATACCCACTGCGAGTAAGAGTTACTCCTGGGAGAGTTTTACACATTGCAATTAGCTGATCAAGTAGGTGTCTAGAAAGGTGTTAACGAGGTTACGCCTCTGGGAAAACGAGGTTTACATTAATTAGGTTCGTGCGAAAGCACGGGGGACCTCCCTCAAAGTACCGACACTGGCCTGGCTGAAAGATTGGCGAACTTGTAGTGTGTAATTAATCCCGGCTAGTCTTTCCTTTTAGGGTTTGGAGGAAGATTTGATAAAAAGCAGTGGGAGCCATCCTGATTAGATAAGATAATAACCAATCTGATCTTGCACGAGCATACGCTAAAGTGTTTTCTTCTCTCTCTCTCCAGGTAGCGACCAGTTCATGCCTTAATCAAGATAATAATATGGATGTATTGACCGAACCCGCATGTTATACTGTGCTGGGGAACGTTGGTTCCGTTCATTCTTATAAGAGTTATAGGAATGAACAGGATATAGGGGAATACCAGGATTCCCATGCCACCCGAATGAAGAAAGTACATGTTGATGCATTTTCTTCGGGTGTGTTCGTTACTGAGAACTGTTTCTCCATTTGCTCTACGTCCTGGGTATTAGATACCGGGTCAGGATCCCATATATGTAATCAGTTACATGGGCTTAGGAAAGGTAGAGAACTTGGAGAAGGTGATAAAGACATTAGAGTTGGAAATGGTGCAATTGTTGCAGCTAAGACTGTCGGGGAATATCACCTTGTATTACCAACTGGTAATACATTGGTTCTGAACGAATGCTATTACATGCCGAACCTGATATGCAACATTATATCGGTTTCTTTATTAAGCAAAGAAGGATATAATTTTGTATTACAGGACAATGTTATGAACATTTTCCGTGACCAAAAGTTGGTTGGATCAGGCACGTTATGCAATGGCATTTATGTTCTAAATCAATCAACAGTTCTGAGCATAACAAACACACACAAGAGGAAGAGTTCAGAACTGAACGAATCTTACTTGTGGCATTGTAGACTGGGTCACATCAATGTGACACGACTGGCTAAGTTGCATAAGGATGGATATTTGAAACCTTTCGAATTTTCATCTTATGACACTTGCCAGTCATGTCTCAAAGGCAAGATGACCAAAACTCCGTTTACGGGACACGGAGAAAGAGTTACCGAACTCTTGGGACTAATTCATAGTGATGTATGTGGTCCCATGTCTACACATGCCACGGATGGTTCTTCGTACTTCATTACATTCACTGACGATCTCTCAAGATACGGACATGTGTACTTGATAAGACACAAGTCTGAAGCTTTTGAGAAATTTAGAGAATATAAACAAGAAGTCGAAAACCAAACCGGAAAAAGTATTAAAATCCTTCGATCTGATCGAGGAGGTGAATACTTGAGCAATGAATTCCTGGACTTCCTAAAAGAGAATGGGATTCTCTCTCAACTGACTCCTCCATATACACCACAGCACAACGGTGTATCAGAACGGAGGAACCGCACCTTATTAGATATGGTGCGCTCTATGATGAGCACAGCTGAGTTACCTATTTCCTTCTAGGGGTATGCGCTTGAGACAGCCATACATCTATTGAATATGGTCCCCACCAAATCTGTGCCTACCACTCCATATGAGATATGGAAAGGGAAGAGAACAAGTCTTAACTATGTTAAAATATGGGGTTGTCCAGCCTATGTCAAACGACAAAATCCGGACAAACTCGAGGCACGGTCTGTTCTATGCAAATTTGTAGGATATCCCAAGAATTCTCAAGGGTATATCTTCTACCATCCTGAGGAACAAAGAGTGTTTGTTTCTCGGCATGCCACCTTTTTAGAAAAGGAATTTCTTGAAAAAGAGATTAGTGGTCATGAGGTAGAACTGGAAGAGGTTCCAGCTGCAGAAGCTGCAACAGAAGATCTGGTGGAACCAGAGGATTCCGTAGTTCCCGATGAACCCCAGCCTCTCCGCCGATCTGGTAGGGTTTCTCGTCCACCTGAGAGATACTACGGTTTTCTCATTGATGGTGGGAGCGAGGATTGCATCATGGAGGATGATGACCCAACTAGCTTCGAGCAGGCCATCACGAGTGGGGACTCAGTGAAATGGCTGGATGCTATGCGGTCTGAGATGGATTCCATGTACACCAACAAAGTATGGACTTTGGAAGTTGCTCCTGAAGGGGTAAAACCCATTGGGAGCAAGTGGATCTTCAAGAAGAAACTTGGTGTAGATGGGAAAGTGGAGACTTTCAAAGCTAGACTTGTAGCAAAGGGTTTTCGTCAAAGACCAGGTGTGGACTATGACGAGACCTTTTCTCCAGTGGCTATGCTTAAATCCATTCGGATCATGCTTGCCATCGCTGCATATCATGATTACGAAATCTGGCAAATGGATGTTAAGACCGCCTTTCTAAACGGTGATTTAGAAGAGTGCGTGTACATGACTCAGCCAGAGGGCTTCGTAGACAGTGGGAGCAACGGGAAGGTGTGCAAGCTGATTAAATCCATTTATGGATTAAAGCAAGCATCGCGGAGTTGGAACATCTGCTTTGACGTCGTTATCAAAGAGTTTGATTTCGTTAAAAATCCAGATGAACCTTGTATCTACAAGAAGGTGGCAGAGAGTAAGGTTGTCTTCCTCGTATTGTACGTGGACGACATACTCTTGATAGGAAATGATATTCCTATGCTGCAATCGGTCAAGCTCTTCTTATCACAAAGATTCTCAATGAAAGATCTTGGTGATGCCTCCTGTATATTGGGAATTTGGATCTATAGAGATAGATCCAAACGGATTTTGGGATTGTCCCAATCCAGGTACATTGACACCATACTAAAGAGGTTTAGTATGGAAGAGTCCAAGCGTGGGAACTTACCCACGATCTCTGGAGTCACTCTCTCCAAAGAGATGTCTCCCAAGACTGATTTGGAGAGAGCTCGCATGCAAGGGATACCCTATGCTTCGGCAGTAGGCTCTATCATGTATGCGATGCTATGTACCAGACCCGATGTAGCATACTCACTAAGTATAGTGAGCAGGTATCAAGCTGATCGAAGAGCATTCTCAAGTACTTGCGAAGGACTAGAGATATGTTCTTGGTGTATGGTAACGGAGAACTCCAAGTGGAGTCCTTTACCGATTCGAGCTTCCAGAGTGATAAGGACGACTCTAAGTCGCAGTCGGGCTTTGTCTTTACCCTTTACGGAGGGGCGGTTAGCTGGAAGAGTTCCAAGCAGGAAACCGTGGCAGACTCGACGATGGAGGCTGAATACATCGCTGCCAACGATGCTGCTAAAGAAGCTGTCTGGATCAAGAAGTTCATTTCTGAACTTGGAGCGGTTCCATCCATTGAGCATCCAATACCTTTGTATTGCGATAACAATGGAGCGGTGGCTTTAGCCAAGGAACCCAGGTCCCATCAGCGATCCAGGCATATTCTGAGGCGGTATCACCTGATCCGGGAGATAGTTGATCGCCGGGAGATCGAGGTCAGGAGAGTTGACACGAAGAATAACACGGCGGATCCACTCACGAAGGCCATTCCCCAGACACAGTTTGAGAGACTCTTCGGGATGCTCGGTATGCGATACTACAGCAGCTGGCCCTAGTGCAAGTGGGAGATTGTTAGTTGTATGTATGCCCTAGAGGCCAGTATTGTACAGATGTTGTATATTATATTGGATGCTTGGACATATATAGAGATGACTTTCTTGCTCGATATGATAGTATGCTATTTGGTTACTCTTTATCTTAACATGTACACTAGTCTCTTTATACTGTCTTGTAGTTACATGTTGGTAAAGCCCTTAGGATGTGTACTTGACTACCTGGACTATGATGCAGATCATACTAGTGGGGACATGGTAGTCCATAAGTACATCCTTCAAGGTCCCTAGTCGTGGGTGTATCGAGACGGGGCATCGATATACCAGAGTAGACTAGCATATACGCTTCTCGACCCATGTGATGGGCGATGGATGATCCCATATCCATTGGTGTTTGACATCAGAGATGGTATACGGGTGCTCAGTGGAGACTGGGTACACTGGACGGACTCGCCGAGAACTCCCAGATGGTATTATACCTCACGTCAGATGGCAGTTCTCAGGTGACACTTGTACAGGTTAGTCTGTAGACCCGAGATCGTCATAGAGTCTTGTGTGATTCCCACTGTGCTTTGATCTCAACCTTACCACGTCCATGAGGGCGTGCAAAACGGTGGTCTTTGGGTACAGTCCCGAGTCACATGGAGGCAATGAGCGATAGGAGGGGTTTCGTCTCTCTCGGTATTGGGGGTTGATGTTGCGCAGTGCTCGATTGGCCGTAGCAGGGAAGTCCCTGGCCAGGGCTGATCAGAGATTTGCTGGTAAGTGTTACCAGTAGTTTCTCGACCCGTTACGAGACGTTTACCACCCCTAGACTTGATATGCGACATATCAGACGAAGAGACCGGACTGTACGGTAAGTGTTACTGGTCGGATTCGCAGGAGTGTGAGCGGGCTAGCTCGTCGATCTTCTGATCGCTCAATACCCGGGTGGCCGTTACGTTTAGCAGACCGCTTGCGGCTTGTGGATGCTTGATATGATCATCATCTGCTACCGGCGTATTGACGAGTCTTTAGAGTCCTACACAGAGGTTTCCTGGTTCAAGCGAAACGAAATAGGAGCGCATATGAGATATGTGCGGGACCGAGAATAATGCGTGTATGTGATACCGTATTTAATTCTCGCGATTAATGTTTCGTATGGTTGTATGCGATATAACCTAGTTATCGAATCGAAGATCGGTTCGATAAATCGATACATTGAATACTAGTCGGTTATGTGCGACATGACCGGATCATTGAATCAAATGTTGATTTAATGATTTAATGTATAATTATATATTTGATATATTACTTTGCATTAGCTAGTATTGGTTCACTTTAAACGGATTTTTCTCACTTGGATTGCACATTGTATATGTGATATACTTTTGTGCAAATATATGTATCATGTTTGATGATGCATGTAGTTTTGGCTTTGTGTAAAGAATGCAACCATGGTTATGAGAGTGGTTAGGGTTTAAGATTTATTCTCTTATTATTAAATCCATTTATTATTTATTAAATAGATTTATGGAAACAAAAGGGTTTCATTTTATCATGAAGTGTGGTGAAGCTTCATGAAGCTTTTTGTAATGATGCCATTTTGTCTCCTTGCTTAAACCTAACCACTCCCACTAACCATGGTCAATTCTCTACACTTGACCATGGTTAGAAGATGATAAGAATTCCTTTATTATTCATTTTAGAAATAACTTATCATAAGTTTTTTATCATCTTCTTCTTCTTCTCAAAGTGAGAAACCTTGATGCCATTAATGGCAACTTGTGATCTAGAGTGAGAAATCCAAATCTAAAGTGAACCCATCTCCTATTTCTTCATCCTCTACCTCTTGCCAAGTGGTTTTGGGTGTTTTCTTCACAAGTTTTACAAGTTTGTGAAGTCGGAGCTTGAACTAGTGCAACCTCGACGTAGATCGTCTTTGACACGAAGCCGACGACCTTGCTCGCCCGATTTTCCGATGAAGCCGACGTGTGAGTCGAGGATTCATGATGGACAGCGAGAGCATGACCAAGTGGAGCTAAGGAGGTGGAAATCCGGATCTACAAAGGTTGTAGCATCTAACCTATAGTTAATTTGTTAACTAGCTTTTTCGTTTCGCCTAAACATCTAGTCTAAAGATCCGTAGTCTAGGGTTTCTCGGCACAAAAATTTTAAATTGGCATGTCCGATGCCGCGTGAGACCTTACTAGAGTGCCTAGGAACCTTTCATGAACTTGACTAGCAGCCTATGGTTTGTTGACCTCTGTCAAGGTCATAGGATGCTAGGGGTAAAAGATTATTGGGAATTTCAAGTGTTGAAATTTGCAATGAGATTGCATACCTTCTATGAGATAGTTGGATCCCGATACCCGCTGCGAGTAAGAGTTACTCCTGGGAGAGTTTTACACATTACAATTAGCCGATCAAGTAGGTGTCTAGAAAGGTGTTAACGAGGTTACGCCTCTGAGAAACCGAGGTTTACTTTAATTAGGTCCGTGCGAAAGCACGGGGCACCTCCCTCAAAGTACCGACACTGGCCTGGCTGAAAGATTGGCGAACTTGTAGCGTGTAATTAATCCCGGCTAATCTTTCCTTTTAGGGTTTGAAGGAAGATTTGACAAAAATAGTGGGAGACATCCTGATTAGATATATTAGATAACCAATCTAATCTTGCAAGAGCATACGCTGAGTGTTTTCTTCTCTCTCTCTTCAGGTAGCGACCATATCACGACTTAATCAAGATAATAAAACGGACGAATTGACCGAATCCGCTTGTTATATTGTGCTGGGGAACGTTGGTCCCGCTCCAACTTATAATTGTTATAAGACAGAGCAGGAAATTGGGGATTACCAGAATTCCCGTGCCGCCCAAACGAAGAAAGTGCATACTGATACATAATCTTCGGGTATGTTCATTACAGAGAACTGTTTCTCAATGTCCTTTATGTCCTAGGTATGAGATACCGAATCAGGATCCCGCATATGTAATTTGTTACATGGGCTACAGATAGGTAGAGAACTGAGAACGGGTGATAAGTTTCATGAGACAGAAAACTGTGCAAGTGTTGCAGCCAAGTCTGTTGGTAACTGTCACCCTGTATTACCAGAATACATTGATTCTGAACGAATGCTATTAGATACCGAACCTGATATACAACATCATATCACTCTCTTTATTAGTAAAGAAAGGATATAATTTTGTATTGTTGGATAATGTTTTGAACATTTCCTATATCAAGAGTTGATCGGTTCAGGCACGTTATCTAAAAGCATTGACGTTCTAAATCAAACTATATTTCTTAGTATATGGAACACACACAAGAGGAAGAGTTCAGAAATAAACGAATCCTTCTTGAGGCATTGTAGACTAGGTCATATCAATGCGACCCGACTAGCTGAAGTTATATTAAGATGCATATTTAAATTTGTTTGAATTTACATCTTGTGAAACTTGCCGGTCATATCACAAAGATAAGATGACCATAGCTTGTTTATTGGAAACAAAGAAAGAGTTAGTGAACTCTTTGGATTGATATATGCTGATGTATGAAGGTCCCCTGTCCACACATGCCAAGACCGGTTCTTTGTACTTCATTACATTCTCTGATAATCTCTCAAGATTCAGACATATGTTCCTGTTGAAACACAAGTCCGAAGCTTTTGAGATATTCACAGAATATAAGTTAGAAGTAGAGAACCAAAAACGGGTATAAGTATTATGTCCTTTGATGTGATCAGGGAGGAGAAACTTGAGCACGGAATTCCTGGATTATTCTAAAGGAGAATGAGATTCTCTCTCAGCATTACTCCTCCGTATACACCATAGCACGATGGTATATCGGGGCGGAGCAATAGCACTCTATGTGATATGGTGTGCTCTATGATGAGTACTATTGAGTTTCCTATTTCCTTTTGGGAGTTATGCACTTGAGATGCTGCATACCTATTGAATAGGGTTCAAATCAAATCAGTTGCCTACCACTTCATATGTGATATAGAATGGGAAGAGCCCATATCTTAAGTATGTTAAGATTTGGGGTTGTCCGGCCTATGTCTGAAAAGCAAAATCCGGACAAGCTCGAGGTAAAGTCAGATCTGTGGAAGTTGTTGGATATCCCAAGCATTCGCAAGGGAATATCTTCTACCAAACAGAGGAACAAAAGATGTTTCGTTTCTCAGCATGCCACCTTTGTGAAAGGGAATTTCTTGTGAAGAAATTAGTGGTCATGAGGTAGAACTGGAAGGAGTTCCAGCTATACAAACTACAGCAGATGATTTGGTAGAACCAAAGGATTCAATAGTTTCCAACGAACCTCAGCCTCTCCGCCGATCTAGTAGGGTTCCTCACCCACCTGAGAGATACTTCAGTTTTCTCTATGATAGTGGGAGCGAGGATTGCATCATGAGATGATGACCCAACTAGTTTCGAACAGGCCATTAGGAGTGGGACTCTGTAAGAATGGCTGGATGCTTAGTGATCTGAGATGGAATCCTTATACACCAACAAAGTATGGACTTTGGTTGCTTTATCTGAAGGGTTAAATCCCCATCAGGAGCAAGTATATCTTGAGAAGATTACTTGGTGTACATGGAAAAGTTGAGACTTTCAAAGCTATGCTTAAGTCCATCCAGATCCTACTTACCACGGCTACATACCATGACTACGATATCTGGTGGTTGGGTGTCATGACTGCTTTTCTAAAATGATGTTTTAGAAGAGAGCGTCTATAAGTACACAGCTAGAGGGCTTCGTAGACAGTGGGAGTAGCGGAAACGTGTGCAAGATGTTTTATATGATAAAACAGGTATCGCGGAGTTAGAACATCTGTTTTGATGTGATAGTCAAAGAGTTTGACTTCATCAAAATGGTAGATGAACAATGTATATACAAAAGGTAGTAGAGAGTATGGTGATGATCCTCGTAGAGTACGTGGATGACATACTCTTGATAGGGAAGGAGTTTCCTATGCTACGCTCGGTCAATCTCCGCTTATCACAATGGTTCTCCATATAGGATCAAAGTGATACCTCCTAAATCCTGGGTTTTGGATCTATGAGATAGATCTAATTGGATGTTAGAATTTTCACTAGTTGTAGTGTGATGGTATCAATCGATCCTGGGGAGAATCACTGGAAAGGTTCCAGTGTGATAAGGATGACTGAATGTCAGTCCCAGGCATTGTCTTTACCCTCAGCGGAGGGACGGTATGTTGGAAGAGTTCCAAGCTAGATACCGTGGCTTACTAGACGATTAAAGGCAAGATACATCGTTACCAAGGATGCTACCAAAGAGGCAGTCTGGATATATAAGTGTATAAGATGAACTTCGTTCCTACCATTGTGTGACAATGGAGTTGTGGTTTTAGCCAAGGAACTACCGTCCCATCAGAAATCCAGATATAATTCTTAGGCAGTATCACCTGATCATGGAGATGGTTGATCTCCAGGGAGATCGAGGTTATGAGAGTAGACACAGAGGACAACAGCGCGGATCCACTCACAAAGGCCTTTTTCCCAGTAGAGACTCTTACGGGATGGTTGAGTATAAGATACTTCAACCGCAGCTAATTGTTGGGTATGCGATACCACAACAGATGGCCCTAGTGCAAGTGGAAGATTGTTAGTTATATGTATGCCCTAGAGGCCATTACTGTACATATGATGTATATTGTAATGGATGCTTGGACATATATATGGAGGACTTTCTTGCTCGACATGATAGTATGCTATCTGGTTGTACTTTATCTTAACATGTACTCTGATTGTCTCTATATTACATGTTGATAAAGCCCTTAGGATATGTACTCGACTACTGGGACTATGATGAGATCATACTAGTGGGGCCACGGTAGTCGACGAGTGCATCCTATAACTGTTCCTAGTCGAGGGTGTATCGAGACAGGGCATCGATGCACCAGAGTAGACTAGCGTATACGCATCTTGACCCATATGATGGGCGATGGATGATCCCATATCCATCGGTGTTTGACATCAAGGATGGTGTACGGGTGCTCAGTAGAGACTGGGTACACTGGACGGACTCGCCGAGAACTCCCAGATGGTATTATACCTCACGTCAGATGGCAGTCCTCCGGTGACACTGGTACAGAGTAGTCTGTTGACCCGAGATCGTCATAGAATCTTGTGTGATTCCCATTATGCTTTGATTTCCATCATACCACGTCTAATATGGCATGCAAAAAGGTGGCTTTTGGGTACAGCCCCGATTCACATGGAGGCAATGAGCGATAGGAGGGGATTCGTCTCTCCCGGTATAGGGAGTTGATGTTGTGCTGTGTTCGATTGGCTATAATCGGAAATCCCTGGCCAGGGTTGCTGAGATTTACTGGTAAGTGTTATCAGTAGTTTCTCGAACTGTTATAGACCTCATATCGACATGACTTATCGAGCTACTGGGGTCTGACGTTTACCACCCCTAGGCGAGATATGCGACATATCAGACGACGAGACCGGACTGTACGGGAGTGTTACTGATTGGATTCACAGGAGAATGTACAGGCTTGCTTGTTGATCTTTTGAGCGCTCAATACCTGGGTGGCTGTTACGTTTAGCTGACCGCTTGCAGCTTGTGGGTGTTTGATATGATCATCACCTACTGCCGGCGTATTGACGATTCTTTAGAGTCCTACACAAAGGTTTCTTGACTCAGGCAAAACGGAGTAGGAGCACATATGTGATATGTACGGGACCGAGAATAATACGATATGAGATACCGTATTCTATTCTCGCGATATTTGATATCAGCCGGGTCATCGGATCAAGTGTTGATTCGATGAATCGGTACGGATAAATATTAGTCGGTTATATGCGATATAGCTGAATTGTTGGATCAAGTGTTGATTCGATAATTTAATGTATAATAATATATATGATATATTAAATTACATTAACTAATATTTGCTCACTAAAAGATTCTTTTTCTCACTCGGGTAATACATTGATATATATGCGATATATGTTAATTGTATTATTTTATTTGGTTACAATAAATATTATATATGTGATATATAATATTGTAACATGATATGATAACTAATGCAACATGTTTAGTAGAGATTAAACAAGATTAGGGTTTGATTTGGGTTAATGCTTTCTAGATGATTCTAGAAGGTTTAGTTTTGTTTTGTGAAAGATATTTTGTTATGACTCATTCCTTGACCTAACCCAAACCCTAGCCCTAGTTAAGTCTCTACAATGGTTTAGTCAACCATGGTTGCATTATTCATCATTATCTCCTTTGCTTTATTCATCACAAAAGGATTCTAATTGATTGATTCATCTTCTTCCTTCTTCTTTCTTTCATGAAAAAGCTTACTAGCTTTTTTGCAAGTGATGAATAAGTGTGAGAAAAAGATAATAAAAGAGAGAGAAAAAATCCTACTTCATCATCCTCATCTATCCTTACCATTTAGATGAGGGTGTTCACTTCATATTATGAGTGTTAGCTTGTGTTAACGAAACTTCAAGGTAGATCATCTTTGTATCGAAGATCGGAAGCAAGACTGTATCTTTCTCTTCGTGGAACCTCTCGAGAGTCCGGAACACGATGATCGCAGTGAAGGGACTTCAACACGGTGCTTATGAAGTGAAGGACCGGATCTACAAAGGTTGTAATCCCTCTCACTTAGTGTTAAAGTGTTTAACATACTAGTTTTCTCCTAAACTCTAGTTTAAAGATCCGGCTTTGGGTTGTTCGGCACTGCTAAATTTTTAATCGGGCATGGTTGATGCCTCGTAGAACCTTGTGAGCGTGCCTAGCAACCCTACAGACACAGTCCAGTTTAAGTTTGGGGGTTCGCTCGGTACGCATTTCTAACCTTCGCATTCATATGTATATTTTGCATCTGCATACTAAAATCCATAAAATCCATAAAAATCTAAATTTTTTCTAAAAACATAAAAACTTTTTTGTCAAGTTAGCTAGTGGGAGAACTCAGATTTAACATTTCGACGGTTTTGTTTGATAAGATAAGAATAACTAAATCTTATTTTTATATTTTGAAAACCTGAAAGATAACTCTCCTTTGAAGTTAACTATAGCTGATATACGTCTTTACATCACACTACGCGTATCGTGAGTTTTGAAAATTAGATGACAAGTCTATTGTGTCTAAAAACTTTTAAATGGATAAATTATTTTCTGAGGATCAAATAGGTTTGTTCTGAAATAAGTAATATCAAGAATAGTTTATGAAGTGAAGCGAATATGAAGGAATGTTATTGATGCCTTAATTGGAACTAATTATGAAAAATAACCCATCTGGAACTTGATTGGAATGATTACACACCGAACCCACTAAACACGTCTTTTATCCAAAAAATAATTGAACTGCCGGTTATATCTCCGTTCGCATTGGATCATCATGATTTTCACGCTAAATTGTCTTTTGTTTTTGGGCCTAGGTAACTTAAGTAATTAAGTCCGCTGGGGTGTCTCTACACCTAATGCTCTAAAGCCAACTGGTTTGGGTGCATTGTCCCAAAGCTCGTTAAGAAGCCTAGAAAGTCCAGATTAAAACAAAGTCAAGCAAGTGTTCTCTCCGAGTTAAAATTCCTAACGGTTCTTTGTGTGAGAATAATCTTGACAAAAGACAGGTTTTTATAAAAAAATATTTCTAGCGGAGATATGAAGGTTTTATTCTATGATAAAGACTATTGTACGTTCAGAGAGGTGTGTATGAAATGAAAACAAGAAAAAGGTGGAGTGAAAAATAAGACCTAGTTTCCTGTTATGGAAGATAGAAATTCTGAAATTGAAACCTTACTGGAAAACGAAACTTGAAAAATACTTAAAACTTATGTGATCCTTTTAAAAATTTTATCTGGGCTTTATTGTGTGACATGATGTCTTTAATCGATCCTTCTGGAACTTAACGACACTATTTGCACTGCACGTAATGACATATAAAATCTTAAGTTAAATAAGAAGCGAGGTGTGAAAAATAAAGGTTCGAAAGTCTAGACTTAGGATAATAGAATTGTTATTTTCTGAAACAAAACGTTTGGGTTTGGATCATAGTTATTTTGCAAAACTAGCTTGACGGGATTTTGTGGGTAGTATCCGCTGAAAACCCTCAGGAGACAACACTCCTCCTATTAGGGACACCTAGAGGTTTAACGGCTTGTTGCACATGCTCAGTGCAATCGTGTTCCCTGCGAAAGTGAGGTTAGGAATTTTTTGTGAATAAACCGGCTTTGCTCGGGACGAGCAAATGATAAGTTTGGGGGTATTTGTTCATATCAGATTTTTGCATTTTTATACCGCCCATTTTTTTATCACATTGCTTATCAGTAGGTATTCTTGAACCGTGTTTGCTAGTTAATTGCAGGATACAGGTTCTCAGCTCTAAACAGTGAAATTCATGGAAAAACGCGACAAATGCTGGATTACTGCCAACCACAGATAAAATACGGGTCTCCGCTCGCTATCCGTATGTTGCCGCACACCAGTTTAAGGGACAAAATGGCAAATCGATGGTCATTTTCATGCACAAAGCACAATGTCAACACAAGATCCAACATGTCTACGCGGAGCTCAAGAAAATCATGGCAAAAGATCCACATCAAATCACCTTTTGATCTGCTGAAAATTTGGAAGAAATGTGAAAAGCTTCTGAGAAACCAAGCATACCATAATGAAGAGTACATCCAAAGAGGAAACCCACAAAATTTGGTGACCTAACTCCCCTAGATAGCCGCGGATCCGCAGCCAACATGGCTATTTGGCCGCGGATCCGCGGCCTAATAGACTCAGCAGTTGAATATTTTTCAGGGGCAGTTTGGTCATTGCATGTTGGTCCTGAATGTTTCCCTAGGTTCTCTGTTTCCTGCCTATAAATAGCCCAGAACATGCCAAGCCAAAGGGTGCTTACTTCTTGTATTAGGTTTAGGATATATTTTGTTGTTCTTCTTCCTCTTTTCATCTTTTCTCCATTAAAAATCTTGTAGTGAGCTTTTTATGAGTGAAGGATGAATAAAAGAGTTCTTTTCCTTATCATGCTTGTCTTGTTATTTTGTTAATTTTAATTGCTTGTAATTTTCATTTGCTAATCTAGTTGTTGTTATTTGTTGTTGTTTCTTTCTTGTTCTCTTTTTTCTTTATCCTTAACAAAAATGATGCTTAAGCTTGATCCTTGCCAAGGTGAGGTCTCAAATAGCTAGTTGTAATCTTCTAACCTCTTTCTTTCTATCTTCCTCCTTTTGTTGTATTTTCTTTTTCTTGTAATGGGTGAGTAGTTTTCTTACTTGGTAGGGTAGGATAAGGAAAGTTTGAGAGAAGGAAATCTCTCTCACTCTTTCCTTGCCCAACATCTTAAGTCGGACTCCCGTTAATTGAACCACAATCCGCTCCCTACGTCACCCTATCCTACATGATAGCGGTGATTCCTTAGTGAGACCGGTTGTGGTTGAATTAACCGGAGGTTAAGGCTAAGAGCCAAGAACGGACGGACAAGCACCAAAAGGAAGAACTTAAGCGTTGGAAAGCCTAGCTTATACTCGCAAGTTCCTTCCTAGTCAGGCTAATCCCCGTTGTTGCCGATTACCATAACACCGATATTAAGAGTGGCAACGAAAGAAGTGAGCGACTCCTAACTCAAACTAACCTAATCCTAACCCTAACAAGCTCTCTTTATATAACATTTTAGCACATAGTTAATCTCAAACAAACCTGGACATTTGGACTTAACTCGTTAAAGCACATAGAAAAAGATTCCCATCTCCCTGCGGACGACCCGTACTCAACCGGCTAGCTACAAGCGAAACCGTCTTGATTGCGGTAATTAACTAAGCACGCAAAAATTCTATCAATCAAGTCCTTAGGATGTATACTTGACTACCAGGATTATGATGCAGATCATACTAGTGGGGCCATGGTAGTCCATATGTTCATCCTTTAATATTCCTAGTCGTGGGTGTAGGGTGTATAGAGACGGGGCATCGATATATCAGAGTAGACTAGCGTATACACTTCTCGACCCACGAGATGGGCGATGGCTGATCCCATATCCATTGGTGTTTGACATCAGAGATGGTATACGGGTGCTCAGGGGAGATGGGGTACACTGGATGGACTCGTCGAGAACTCCGAGATGGTATTATACTTCACGTCAGATAGCAGTTCTCTGGTGACACTAGTACAGATTAGTCTGTAGACCCGAGATCGTCATAGAGTCTTGTGTGATTCCCACTGTACTTTGATTTCCACCTTACCACGTTCAAGAGGACGTGCAAAACGGTGGTTTTTGGGTACACTCCCGAGTCACATGGAGGCAATGAGCGATAGGAGGGGATTTCGTCTCTCCTGTTATTGGGGGTAGATGTCGTGCTGTGCTCGATTGGCTATAACTGGAAGTCCCTGGCCAGGGCTGATTTAGAGATTTACTGGTAAGTGTTATCGGTAGTTTTTCGACCCGTTATGAGCCTCGTATCGGCATGACTTATCGAGTTATTGGGGTCTGATGTTTACCACACCTAGACTTGATATGCGACATCTCAGACGAAGAGATCGGACTGTATGGTAGTGTTATTGACAGGCTTTACAGGAGCTAGAGCGGGCTTGCTTGTTGATCTTCTGATCGCTCAATACCCGAGTGGCCGTTACGTCCATCTAGTACCGCTGACGGCTTATGGGTGCTTGATGTGATCATCACCTACTGCCGGCGTATTGACGAGTCTTTAGAGTCCTACACAGAGGTTTTACTGGCTCAGGCTAAACGAAGTAGGAGCACATATGTGATATGTGATATGTGCGGGACCGAGATTAATACTAGTATGTGATACCGTATTCTATTCTCGCGATATTTGTATCGGTCAGTTATATGTGATATAGCCGGGTTATCGAATCAAGTGTTGATTCGATAAGTTGGTACATATTATATTAGTCGGTTATATGTGATATAGCCGGATTATTAAATCAAGTGTTGATTTGATAATTTAGTGTATAATTGTATATTTGATATACTAGTTTACATTAACTAATATTAGCTCACTTAAACATTTATTTTTCTCACATGTGCACACTTAATATATATTTGATATATATTAATTGTGTTTTATTTTGCGTCATGGTTGATGATACATGCAACATGGGTGTATGAGACTTACACCATGATAAAGATAATGTAGGGTTTATTTATTTATGGTAATTCAATTATTAGTTGGAAATTTGTCACATGGCATGAAGCTTCATGAAGCTTTGAGAGCCATTGACTTAGTCCACTAGTTTTGTCTTACACTAGATATTTGTTAACCCAACCATTATCTTAACTCATGATTAAGTCTCTACATGAGTAATATTAGATATTTTCTCACCCAAGGTTGCCAATCTCTCTCACAACATTATCTCTCTTCATCTTCTTCTTCAAAACTCAACTGCTCTCTAGCTTTTGTGAAAGTGAGAAAATCAATTCTAAAATGAGCAAAAAATCCTACTTCATAATCCTCTATTAAATTAGCACTTTAGTATAGGGTGTTAGCTTCACTAATCTCTCATTAGTGAAATAGTAGCTTGAGTTAGTGTCTCCTCGACGTAGATCATTTTCGGCCTCGAAGACTTCAAGCAAGTTCGTTCCTTTCACCTTGAGAAGCCATGCAAGAGTCCGGGAGTTCCATGATCGCAGGGAAGGGACCACTACAAGGAGCTATTGAAGTGAAGTACCGGTCTACAAAGGTTGTATTTCGTTATTACTTAGATGTAAAGTAGTTTACATTTTGTTTCGTATGATTCTCTAGTTAAAGATTCTAGTTTAGGGTTCTTTAAAATGGCAAAATTTTTAAAATGGCATGGACGATACCTCCCGAAACCTTGCTGTCGTTCATAGGAACCCTACAGTGGTTTCCGAGTCTAGCTAGAGAATTAGACGGATAGTGTAGGATTACGAAACCGAAACAACTCCGAAACTTAAAACAAGATTACCTAGTTTCTGTCGATTTTAAAACGTGCTCTAAAATTTTTTTAAACAACTGCAGAATGTTGTATGAGATGCAACATGAACACAGACCAAATTTTAATCCAAACCCTTGGATTTTGGCCGGCCACATGGGCTAAAAATCCGGCCTGCTCGGATTTTTGGATGAGTCTGGGGTTGAAATTTGTACTGTGGTCCAGTCTCTGGGTTTTGGTGTTTCAGGTGTTGTTTGTTTTTGCTAATTTTTCATGTGATGTTAACTTTTTGCAAAGGCAACTCGGAGTGTTTCGTAGTCGTAATTCTAACAGTTTTTCGGGTTAATTTAGACGGTGTTAAAAAGTTCGAACGGATATCAAATACCCATTTTAACCCTCGCCGGAAATTTTTCCAAGTGTTGGATTTTTTCCGAGTTAAAGAACATTCAAACATCATGCAAGTAATGCGATGGACCTTCTAGAAGAACAAAACCTTAACTCGATTATGTGACCGTCAGAACCGCCACTAAACCCTAGGGTTTGTGGTAGTTCAGCGGTGCCACATGTGAGGCATTGGTTGACCCTTCTACGGCTGGTCCATTGGTACTGTGGCATGAGCTGAATCTTTTTAAACTCCGCTCAAGTGTTGAGCTTTTTGGGTAATTTTGGGTGTTTGTTGATTCGATCGGAATGTTTAACATCGTCTAACTATTTGTGGAATGTGATACAATATGTGGAATTCATATAGTTAGGCATGAAATCCAAAGTATGTGATATTTTGGGTTTATGATGTCTAAGGTTATTATGGATTCCAAATGTTGTAGTTTGACATTTTCTTTTCTGCGACCGTAAGTGTAATATGTAGTGTATCGCCAGTTTCGTTGCTATATATCAACGATAATTGGGATACGCATATTTACTTACGTTGATGACATGTGATGTTATGTGTTGCTGTGATATGTTATATTGGATCGTCGCGTTTTGAATAGCCGGGGGTTTTATATGAGATGAAAGTTTTTATTTTCATTCATGTAATATTCTTTGTATGTAATATTCTTTTATTGGGGCACTTCCGGGTTGAGGATGATATCACCATTGTTGTATATTATTTACTTTTCCGCATTAGGATAGACCCAAAGAGGGGAGCACAAGTAACCGGGTTCTAGAGTCCAGTAGGAGACCAACTCGAGGAGTCGAGTCCGGGTCTTCTAACTCTAGAATTGGTAGGGTTGCTTGCCGCTTTCGTAGGGGTCTAGGGTGTAAGTCGATGTACAACACCCCACGAGTTGCGGGGAGGCGGAAATATGAAAAACGATCTTGTTCTATATGCAAACATCGATTAACCGAAGAATCTTTACTAAACGATAACTAACAAATACATAGAAGTTGTTAAGTACTATGAGAAGAGATTATACCTAGTGAACCTTGTCCTTCGTCTTTTCGTTCTCTACGTCCTCCTCGGCCTCCTCTACGTGATAGATGATCCACCCGAGAGCTTCTATTCCAAGCTTCACTTCTAATCTTGAGGTAACTAAGTTTCTTTAGTTGCAAATCAAAGGAACCTAGGTGATATAGAGTGAGGTTATGGATGAATTAGTCTATTCTAATCCTTGATCTCAACACATGAGTGGTATGATTAGGGTTTGAAGAGAGAGTGAGCTTGAGGAAAGAGAAGGTGAACATGATAATCATAATGAAATTGTTTCTGACTTGAATATATGAAGCATAATGTTTTATCAAATAAATGAATAAATATGATTAATCATCATGCTTCATTAATTCTATATGTGTGATTCACTATATGAGTCATTAACCATTTAATGATGCATTAATGATATGGATGAATCATACAAATGATTCATAAATGCATTTAATGAAAATGCCACTAAACCCTCAAGTCACCATGCTTCTAGAAGCTTCCGGCAAAATTACGAGAACGCCCCTCCCATCCGTGAAAACACGGAAAAACTTTAGACTGTATAAATCCAATAACCCGATACTAGAATCTGGCTTAAACCAAAGCCGGCTAGTAAAAACTGTCCGAACGTCGTACGTGCGTAAACACACGTATGCGTCCGAACCCTTGTCGTAAAACCATACGACCTCTATATCGTTTCTCCTGGAACAGGGAAACCCTCTATGTGGGACTCTAAAGACTCGACTAGCTGTACATAACGGTCCCCAGGTAGATGTCGATAAGAAGGCCGATGAGGAAACCCATCCGAACTCCTACTGAGCCTGTCCGTGACAATATCCGCGCAGTCCGGTCTGTTCGTCTAAGAGTATCGCATGTATGGTCTAGGGAGGTGGTGAACATCAGACCCCTAATAACCGTACAAGTCGTGCCGGTATGGCTCAAGACCATCCGAGAATCTACTGATCTGTCCACCAGTAATCCTCAATCAGCCCTGGCCAGGGACATATGGTAATGACCAACCGATCACAGTGCGATATCAACTCCCTATACCGGGAGAGACGAATCCCTAACAGTCACTCACCGCCTCCACGTGGCTCGGGACTGTACCCAACTAAAACCTGTTTGCACGACTCCTTTGAGCCGTGGTAGGGTAGTAATCAAAGTACAGTGGGAACTCACACGAGACAAATGACGACCTTAAGTCAACAGACTATTTGCACACATGTCACCTGAGAACTGCAATATGACGTTAGGTATAATACCATCCAGTCGGTTCTCGGCGAGTCATGTCCGGTGTACTCACACTCAGTAAGCATCTGTATACAATCTTAGGTGCACATCACCAATGGCTGCGGGACCAATCCATTGCCCCTCGTCAGGGTCTAGATATGTATACATTAGTCTACTCTGGAGCATCGATGCCCAGTCTCGATACTCCTGTGACCAGGGACATTTAAGGATGTGCCTATTGACTATCCAGCTCCCACAAGTATGACTGCCATCACAACGCCGGTAGTCAGGCAAACACCTTATGGGATTTATCAACATGTTTATAAATACAAAGTAAAATATATCACACGTTAAGATAAAGTCAAACCAAATAGCGTACTATCATATCAAGCAAGATTGTCATGTACACACATATCCCTAGCATCCTATACAATGAAGGCCTCTAGGACATATATATCCAACAATCTCCCACTTGCACTAAGGCCTATAATTGGTGCAATGAGTACCCACTGTCTGTACTAGATCCAGTTGCTGGCGTACCGCATGCCCAACATCTCAAACAACCTCTCGAACTGGTTTTGAGGGATGGCCTTAGTGAATGGATCTGCCGTGTTGTCTTTTGTGTCCACTCTCCGCACCTCGATCTCCCGACGATCTACGATCTCCCTGATAAGGTGATACCGCCTCAAGATATGCCTGGATTTCTGATGGGACCTTGGATTCTTCGCTAATGCTACAGCCCTATTGTTATCACAATACAAAGGTATTGGATTGGCAATGAACGGAACCACATGATGTTTAGAGATGAACTTCTTTCGCGGCTTCGCTAGCAGCTATATACTCAGCCTCCATAGTTGAGTCTGCGACGGTATCCTGTTTGGAATGTTAGTGTATATGCCCTAGAGGCCATTACTGTATCATACTAGTTTGTATATTACTTAATGGAAGCTTGGGATATTCACCTTGTATAGACAATCTTGCTCAATATAGTAGTATGCTACTTAGTTTGTTTCTACTTCAATGTGTACATGTGTTTATTTTAGTATATCACCTATACACATTAGTGGAGCCCTTAGGATCTTTGCTTGATTACCAGCGTTGTGATGGCAGTCAC
This sequence comes from Agapanthus africanus, assembly GCA_030015575.1. Lineage (NCBI taxonomy): Eukaryota > Viridiplantae > Streptophyta > Magnoliopsida > Asparagales > Amaryllidaceae > Agapanthus > Agapanthus africanus. The sequence goes on along the minus strand of JASDDO010000012.1, from coordinate 332,171,777 downwards.
ACTAGTAGGGGCTGGGTAATCTATAAGCACCATCCTTATGCAGGTCCCTAGTCGCAGGACTATCGAGATAGGGTATCGATACTCCGGAGTAGACTAGCGTATGCGCTTCTCATCCCAGTGTGGGAGACGGTCTGTCCCACAGCCGTCAGTACGTCGTACTTGAGATAGTATGCGGGTGCTCGTTGGGTTACGAGTACACTGGACAGGACTCGTCGGGAACTGCTGGTTGGTACTATACCTATCGTCAGTTATCAGTTCCCAGGTGACATGAGTACAGTTTAGTCCGCTGACTTGATACTGTCACTTCGCCTCGAGTGTGTTCCCACTGTACTTATATTACTACCCTACCACGGCTCAAAGGAGTCGTGCAAACAGGTAGTAGTTGGGTGCAGTCCCGAAGCACTTGGAGGCAGTGACAGTTAGACAGGATTCGTCTCTTCTGGTATTGGGGGTTGACATCGCGCTGTGTCTAGGAGAGCCATTACACGAGTAGTCCCTGGCCAGGGCAAGCGAGATATACTGGTAGGTTTCCTGTGTTATCTCATGGTGTTCTGGGCTTCACTCCAACACGACTTGTACCGCTATTAGGGGACTGACGTTTACCGCCCCCTAGGCCCGCCATGCAATGTATCAGACGAACAGACCGGACTGTACAGAGAGATTGTCACATACAGACTCGGTAGGGGTTCAGATGGGTTTCACCTCGTCCGTTTTCTTGTCGGCATCTACCTGGGGACCGTTACGCACAGCTAGTGTCGCTTGCGGTCTGTGGTTAAACCCACTGCCAGCGTAGTGTCGAGTCTTTAGAGTCCCACACAGAAAGCTATTCGCCTTTAGGCAAAAGAGTAGGGGTCGCATGGTTTTGCGACAGGGTTCGGTCACATCTGTGCACTTGTGCACGTACAGTGTCCGGACAGTTAACACTAGCGGGCTTTGGTTTAAGCCAGATCCTAGTGTACGTTTTGGGATTGGTTTTATCTCGTTTGTATTCGTGTTCCTCGGAACGCGGATGCGGGTGTGTATGCACAGTCGACAGAGAGACAGAGGCAGAGGATTCTCATTGGGGTTATTGACTGTTGACCGTTGACCATTGACTTTTGCTTAACCCTAATGAGAATAAGAAATATTATTAACATTAATATTAATTAAGTATTATAGTGACATGGTTGTTGAGGGATTGACTTTGTTGACTTGTTGACTTTGTTGACCGGTTGACTAGGTTGGACTAGTTGACCATCATCATGGCAATGGCTATCATTCCATGGTAAAGACTTTTGCTTGCTTGTTTATTTATTCAAAATGAGTGCATGAAATGATATAGCCATTTTGACTTAAACCATCACACAATACTTGATTATTATTTTTGTTATGATGGCTTTTGGATTATGAGAGGTGAGAATGAGAAGAGTATGGCTCATTCTTTCATTTGCTTTCTCTCTCTTGAGCTCTCTCACTCTCAAGCTCTCCCTCTTCCTCTTGCTCTCTCTAGCTCAAGGCAAACCATTCTCATGTGTTGAGACTCATTGCCTTAGAGATAAAAGACACCAAAATATTCCTCTACTCATTCTAGTTCACAAGGCCTAGTAAGCCAAGTGATCTAGTTTTCTTCAAAGTTCGAAGAAGAAGCCAAAGGTAGAAGCTTTCGGGTGGATCCATCTTCGGCGCAAGGAGACGATGAGGTGAGGCCAATCTGTACACCGGGAGGAGTTGAAGACGAAGGAGTTCAAGAAAGGTATAGCCCCTTAACCGAGTAGGTAAACTCTTGTTAGGTTGTTAGTTAGTCGTTTAACAAAGATCCATATTGGTAGTTCATGTTACCACCCTCTTGAAAATCGTTTTCACCACTTCCGCAACCCCGTAAGTACCGGGGAAGGGTAGCATGGACTTATAGTGGTATCAGAGCCTAGTTAAACACTATCTAACATGTTAGCTAAGTAAGTAGAAGTTCGATCGGAGAAAAAGTCACGAAAAACACCCGGAAAATCAAGTTTCTGTCGATTCTGTATTCTGTTCAAAAAATGATAAATCATACTCCAAAAATCGACTCAGGCTTTTTAAAAGACACTGTAGAAATTTGGTCCAGAGAACCGTTCAACGCGCCGCGGAACCGCGGCGGGAGCACGCTCCTGCCGCGGATCCGCGGCCGAGTGGAGTCGGTCGTGGGTCAAATTTCTTGCAGTGTGTTTCTGGGGGTATTTTAGGATTTTTACAATATGTCTTTTCTGCCCAAATTTTCCAGAAAGAAAAATTTGTTTTTGGGGCTTGAAAATCCGTATTTTTATCGAACTTATAAAGACTAAGGCTAACGGGTATATATCTGTGTTGTGATATATGTATTGAACGTCCGCTAATCGCTATACGTCGATTAGTGGGGGTTATACATATCTGTGATCTGTAATGTTGATAGTATGTGTATATGAATTCTTTGGATTGTCGCGGATGAATAGCCGGGGGTTGTGAGATGAGAGTTTTTCCTTTTATCTTTCAATTCATGTAATATGTAAATTGATGTAATATTATTTTTGGCCGCACAACCGGGTCGGGGTTGCAACCGTCATTGTATAATTTCTTTTTACTGTTTTTGTTCCTAGGATAGACCCAAGGTGGGGTGTACAAACTACCGGGTATCTCGAAGTGCCGAGTGGCCTACTCACGTCATTGAGGGAGGTTGCTCCACTTCGGATATTTGGCGGGTAGTTTGCCGCACCCGTAGGGGTCTAGGGTGGGGTATTGGCTATTCATCGCGACCGTGTAATCCGCTTTTCGTTACTGGCTCGTACGAATTGCGGATTCCTAGTATATCCAATGTGTTCATCTGTGATATGAAATGGCTATCATTGCAATATATCTATATATGATATTATTTAGGCGTTGCTTATGTTTTGCAGCCGCGCTAGCCCAGCCCCCGCTATGTCGTTAGTTAAGTAACCTAACGGGTAATGACGGGGCCCCGTGGCGAATGCGAATGGCTTAAGCGTACGTCATATTTTGGTTGTTTTCTGCATTGGTAGGATTAAATGATGGGACACATTAAAAGAACTAATGCAAGAAAAAGACGCATTAAAAGAACTAATGCAAGAAAAAATAAACCAAGTAAAAGTCGTTGGAACACTTTCAAAAAACCACTCGGTTTCTTTTCAAAATAACTTTTAAACGCGGAGCTTAAGCCACTCCTTTTAAAAGCTATCTCGTTCCATCGATTATATCAAGTTCACTATGTTCACGGTTTCGCCAAAACCATTCGTAGCCCTCCGTCGTTTCACATGGATGGTCAATAGTATTCAAGCTATGTTTGTTGGCCAAAGTCAAGGCATAGTGATTTGTAGCTATTGGGTATTCATGTGCAGCATAGATAGATGTGTTGGTTTGGGGCAGTCGTTCTACCTTGTTGGCCAAAATCAAGGGTATGTGCGGGTGGACTCAAATTAACCTGGAGAATGACGGGTACAACTTGACATGTGACTTATGATTTGTTGGCCAAAGTCAAGGTCATAAGTGCATGGGGCAAAAATCCACATCGGGAGTTTCAAAAGAACTGAAACTTGCTAGCGCTGCATACCATTTGGAGTGTGATGATTCTGGTAGGATTCCTTCAGTTTTGTCACGCAATGATATTTGGATCCCGATACTACTGTGAGTATATGCTACTCCTAGGGAAATTTCTCACTTAACGATCAATGCTATAAACCTAGTAGGTGTCTAGAAAGGTGTTAGCGGGGCTACGCCCCCAGGGAAAATAGGTTCTTAAATTAAGGAACTTCGCGAAAGCGTTGGAAAACCTCCCTCGAAGTACCGACACCAGCCTGGCCGAACGGTTAAGCAAGTATTGTACGGTGAGATTGATCCTGACTAATTCTTCCTTTTTGGTTTGAGGAGGGATTCGAGAGACAGTGGGAGCCATCCTGTCTAGACAAATTAAAAACCACTCTAAACTTGCAAGAGCATCATGCTAAAGTGTTTCTTCTCTCTCTCCTAATTGCAGCGACCAATCATCATGACCGGACTTAAGTTATTACTAGATAAAAACATACTGACAGGGCCAAACTACAAAGATTGGCTCAGGAATGTCAAAATGGCAATCACTTATGACAAGTTGGGGTATCTCCTTACCACCAAAGCTCCCCCTGTCACAGGTCCCACCTCCAGCGTCGCGGATAAGGAAATCCGTAAGACTTAGGAGATCGATAGCGCGAAGGCCAAGTGCCTCGTGCTTGCCTCTATGGACAACGAACATCAGAGGAGGCATGAGAATATGGACCTCGAATCCATATTTCTCCATACAAAAGAACTGTATGGAGAGCAATCTCGTATCGCAAGATACAAAGTGTCAAAGAAATTATTTTCGGTAAGGTTGGCCATCGGATCATCGGTAGCGGAACACGTGCTTAAGATGATTGGCATCATTGAGGAGCTCGCGGAACTTGGGACCACGTTAGAGAACGAGCTCTATACGGACTTGATTCTCCAGTCCCTTCCTTCCACTTACGCCCAGTTAATTCTGAACTTCAACTTACAAGAAAAAGAAGTTGAACTTTCAGAGCACCTCAACATGCTGAGGAGTACAGAGGGCACCCTACAGAAAGGTAGGGAAACATCCACTTTGTTTGTAGGAGGATCTTCCTCTTTTAGGTCCAAGGCGAAAGCCAAGGGAAAGAAGAAGAAAACCCCCGCCAAACCAAGGGGCGGTGTTAGTAAAGTGGATACGAAGGGAAAAGCAAAAGCAACAAAGATAGCGGGGAAGCTTATAGGGAAGGAAGAGTGCTTTTTCTGTCATAAGAGTGGGCACTGGAAGAAAGATTGCAGGGCTTGGAAAGCCAGAACACAGGAACTGAAGCAAGTTGCGGCTTCAGCTTCAGGTGTGTATGTTATTGAAAACTGTCTATCAATAAACTCTACTTCCTGGGTATTGGATACTGGATCAGGATCTCATATCTGTAATTCTTTGCAGGCATTGAGAAACCGTAGGGTTTTGAAGGCAGGTGACATGACCCTCAAAGTTGCAAACAAAGCTAGCATGGATGCTAAGGCCATGGGGGACTATCACCTGGGGTTGTCAGATGGACACGTTTTGGTTTTGCGTAATTGCTATTTTGTACCCAACGCAACTTGTAATATCATTTCTGTATCTTTGACTTCTAAAGAAGGTTATGAATTTGCGTTTGTAAGTAATGTTGTAAACATTCGCCTTAATCAAGCTCTGATTGGGTCAGGTACATTAAGCAATGGTATATACGTACTAAACCAACCACAGATTTTCAATGTCCAGAATACACACAAAAGAAAGTCTCCGGAAATAAATCAGACTTTCTTATGGCATTGTAGACTGGGTCACATCAATGAGAGAAGGTTGACAAAGTTACATACAGAAGGATATTTGAATCCGTTCGAATATCAATCGTATGCCACTTGTCAATCCTGTCTCAAAGGAAAGATGACAAAGACTCCGTTCACTGGACACGGAGTAAGAGCGAGCGAGCTCTTGGGACTCGTACACAACGACGTGTGCGGTCCAATGTCTACACATGCACGAAGCGGTTATTCTTACTTCATTACTTTTACGGATGACTTTTCAAGGTACGGTTATGTGTTCTTAATGAAACATAAGTCCGAAACCTTTGGAAAATTCCAGGAATATAAGAATGAAGTAGAAAAACAAACCGGCAAAAGTATCAAGACACTAAGATCGGATCGAGGTGGTGAATACTTGAGTGCCGAGTTCCTGGACTATTTAAAAGAGAATGGAATTCTCTCTCAGCTTTCTCCTCCATACACTCCGCAACATAATGGTGTATCGGAAAGACGGAACCGAACCCTATTGGATATGGTACGGTCCATGATGAGTAACGCTAAGTTACCGCGATCATTCTGGTGATATGCACTAGAATCAGCTGCATACCTTTTGAACCGATTTCCAACTAAGACTGTGCCTGCCACCATATGAGATGTGGTGTGGGAAGAGACCCTATCTTAATCACATTAAGACATGGGGATGTCCAGCTTTTGTCAAAAAGCAGCATGCGGATAAGCTCGAGGCACGCTCAGTACAGTGCAAGTTTGTGGGATATCCAAAGAACTCCAAGGGATATTTCTTCTATTGCGAAGAGGAACAAAAGATTTATGTTTCTCGTCATGCCCACTTCTTGGAAACTGAGTTTTTGGAAAATCAGATAAGTGGGAGCGCAATAGAACTGGAAGAAATTCCAGAACCACGAGCTATTACTGAAAGCTTAGTTGAACCAGAGGGTTCGAAAGATCATGACATTCCTACGCCGCTCCGCAGGAGTAGTAGGCAGTCTCATCCGCCCGAAAGATACTACGGTTTTCTCATAGACGGGGATAGAGAGGATTGCATCATAGATTATGATGAGCCAACTAGCTTCCAGCAGGCCATTCAGAGCGTTGACTCGGTAAAATGGCTGGATGCAATGCGGACCGAAATGGAGTCCATGTACACCAACAAAGTATGGACGTTGGACGTTGCTCCAGATGGGGTAAAACCCGTAGGATGCAAGTGGATCTTCAAAAGGAAGATTGGTGTAGATGGACAGGTTGAGACCTATAAAGCTAGACTGGTTGCAAAGGGTTTTCGTCAAAGACCTGGTTTGGACTATGAAGAGACCTTTTCTCCAGTAGCTATGCTGAAATCCATTTGGATCCTTCTTGCCATTGCTGCCTTCCACGATTATGAGATTTGGCAGATGGATGTAAAGACCGCTTTTCTAAATGGAAATTTAGAGGAGTGTGTTTATATGGACCAGCCAGAGGGTTTCATTCAGAGTGGGAGCAGCGGAAAGGTGTGCAAGTTGCTTAAGTCCATTTATGGACTGAAGCAGGCATCGCAGAGTTGGAACATCTGTTTTGATGAGACGGTCAAGGAATTTGGCTTTATCAAAAATCCAGATGAACCATGCACCTATAGTAGATTTGTAGCGAGAACTGTAGTATTCCTCATTTTATACGTGGATGACATTCTCTTAATAGGAAATGACATTCCTATGCTACAATCTGTCACACAGGTTCTCCATGAAAGACCTGGGTGATGCCTCATACATTCTGGGGATTCGGATCTATCGTGACAGATCCAAGAGGATACTGGGACTTTCACAGTCCAGGTACATCGACACCATACTGAAAAGATTCAGTATGGAAAATTCCAAGCGCGGTAATCTACCGGCTTGTCACGGGATCACCCTCTCCAAAGAGATGTCTCCCAAGACTAATTTGGAAAGGGATCGCATGTCTATTAACCCTACGCTTCTGCGGTAGGCTCTATAATGTATGCGATATTATGTACCAGACAAGATGTAGCTTATGCACTGAGTATGATAAGCCGGTATCAGTCAAACCCTGGGGAGAAACATTGGATAGCAGTAAAGAACATTCTCAAGTACCTGAGAAGGACTAAGGAGATGTTCTTGGTGTATGGCAGAAAAGACCTCCAGATCGAGGTCTTTGCTGACTCCAGCTTCCAGAGTGACAAGGATGATTCCAAGTCCATGTCGGGTTATGTCTTTACCCTCAATGGAGGGGCGGTGTGTTGGAAGAGTTCCAAACAGGAAACTGTTGCTGACTCGACGATGGAAGCGGAATATATCGCTGTTGCAGATGCCGCAAAAGAAGCTGTCTGGGTAAGGAAGTTCTTAACTGAACTTGAGGTGGTTCCGTCCATTGTTGATCCAATACCTCTGTATTGCGACAACAACGGGGCTATAGCTTTAGCGAAGGAACCAAGGTCCAATCAGAAGTCCGGACACATCTTGAGGCGGTATCACCTGATCAGGGAGATCGTGGGTCGCCAGGAGATCAAGGTTCGGAGAGTTCCTATGGAAGATAACACTGCTGATCCACTCACAAAGGCCTTACCCCAGACTCAGTTCGAGCGGCTGATCGAGATGATAGGTCTTCGATACGCCAGTACATGGCCTTAGTGCAAGTGGGAGATTGTTAGTGTATATGCCCTAGAGGCCATTACTGTATCATACTAGTTTGTATATTACTTAATGGAAGCTTGGGAGATTCACCTTGTATAGACAATCTTGCTCAATATAGTAGTATGCTACTTGGTTTGTTTCTACTTCAATGTGTACATGTGTTTATTTTAGTATATCACCTATACACATTAGTGGAGCCCTTAGGATCTTTGCTTGATTACCAGCGTTGTGATGGCAGTCACACTAGTGGGTGCTGGGTAATCTATAAGCACATCCTTATGCAGGTTCCTAGTCGCAGGACTATCGAGACAGGGCATCGATACTCCGGAGTAGACTAGCGTATGCGCTTCTCATCCCAGTGTGGGAGACGGTCTGTCCCACAGCCGTCAGTACGTCGTACTTGAGATAGTATGCGGGTGCTCGTTGGGTCACGAGTACACTGGACAGGACTCGTCGGGAACTGCTGGTTGGTACTATACCTATCGTCAGTTATCAGTTCCCAGGTGACATGAGTACAGCTTAGTCCGCTGACTTGACACTGTCACTTCGCCTCGAGTGTGTTCCCACTGTACTTAGATTACTACCCTACCACGGCTCAAAGGAGTCGTGCAAACAGGTAGTAGTTAGGTGCAGTCCCGAAGCACTTGGAGGTAGTGACGGTTAGACAGGATTCGTCTCTTCCAGTATTGGGGGTTGACATCGCGCTGTGTCTAGGAGAGCCATTACACGAGTAGTCCCTGGCCAGGGCAAGCGAGATATACTGGTAGGTTTCCTGTGTTATCTCATGGTGTTCTGGGCTTCACTCCAACACGACTTGTACCGCTATTATGGGACTGACGTTTACCGCCCCCTAGGCCCGCCATGCGATGTATCAGACGAACAGACCGGACTGTACAGAGAGATTGTCACATACAGACTCGGTAGGGGTTCAGATGGGTTTCACCTCGTCAGTCTTCTTGTCGGCATCTACCCGGGGACCGTTACGCACAGCTAGTGCCGCTTGCGGTCTGTGGTTAAACCCACTACCAGCGTAGTGTCGAGTCTTTAGAGTCCCACACAGAAAGCTATTCGCCTTTAGGCAAAAGAGTAGGGGTCGCATGGTTTTGCGACAGGGTTCGGTCAATCCGTGCACTTGTGCACGTACAGTGTCCTGACAGTTAACACTAGCGGGCTTTGGTTTAAGCCAGATCCTAGTGTACGTTTTGGAATTGGTTTTATCTCGTTTGTATTCGTGTTCCTCGGAACGCGGATGCGGGTGTGTATGCACAGTTGACAGAGAGACAGAGGCAGAGGATTCTCATTGGGGTTATTGACTGTTGACCGTTGACCATTGACTTTTGCTTAACCCTAATGAGAATAAGAAATATTATTAACATTAATATTAATTAAGTATTATAGTGACATGGTTGTTGAGGGGTTGACTTTGTTGACTTGTTGACTTTGTTGACCGGTTGACTAGGTTGGACTAGTTGACCATCATCATGACAATGGCTATCATTCCATGGCAAAGACTTTTGCTTGCTTGTTTATTTATGCAAAATGAGTGCATGAAATGATATAGCCATTTTGACTTAAACCATCACACAATACTTGATTATTATTTTTGTTATGATGGCTTTTGGATTGTGAGAGGTGAGAATGAGAAGAGTATGGCTCATTCTTTCATTTGCTTTCTCTCTCTCAAGCTCTCTCACTCTCAAGCTCTCCCTCTTGCTTTTGCTCTCTCTAGCTCAAGGAAAACCATTCTCATGTGTTGAGACTCATTGCCTTAGAGATAAAAGACACCAAAACATTCCTCTATTCATTCTAGTTCACAAGGCTTAGCAAGCCAAGTGATCTAGTTTTCTTCAAAGTTCGAAGAAGAAGCCAAAGGTAGAAGCTTTCGGGTGGATCCATCTTCGGCGCAAGGAGACGACGAGGTGAGGCCGATCCGTACACCGGGAGGAGTTGAAGACGAAGGAGTTCAAGAAAGGTATAGCCCCCTAACCGAGTAGGTAAACTCTTGTTAGGTTGCTAGTTAGTCGTTTAACAGAGATCCGTATTGGTAGTCCATGTTACCACCCTCTTGAAAATCGTTTTTCACCACTTCCGCAGCCCCGTAAGTACCGGGGAAGGGTAGCATGGACTTACATGGAACTCCTCCAACATACCGCCCCTCCATTGAGGGTAAACACAAAACCCGAAATGGACTTAGAGTCGTCTTTGTCACATTGGAATCCGGAATCGGTAAAAGTCTCAACCTGGAGGTCCCCATTACCGTAAATCAAGAACATCTCCTTAGTCCTTCTCAGGTACTTGAGAATGTTCTTTACTGCTATCCAATGCTTCTCACCTGGGTCAGACTGATACCTGCTTACTACACTAAGTGCGTAAGCTACATCTGGTCTGGTACATAACATCGCATACATTATGGATCCTACTGCCGAAGCGTAGGGTATAATGCCCATGCGAGCCCTTTCTTCATCAGTCTTTGGAGACATCTCTTTGGAGAGGGTGATCCCGTGACAAGCGGGTAAATTACCGCGCTTGGAATCTTCCATACTAAATCTCTTTAGTATAGTGTCAATATACCTGGACTGTGAAAGTCCCAACATTCTATTGGATCTATCACGATAGATCTTAATGCCCAGAATGTAGGATGCATCTCCCAAGTCTTTCATGGAGAATTTCTGTGACAAGAAGAGCTTTATTGATTGTAGCATAGGGACATCATTCCCTATCAGTAGTATGTCATCGACGTACAAAACGAGGAAGACTACTGCTCCTTCTACAATCTTCCTATAAATGCATGGTTCATCTACATTTTTGATAAAGTCAAATTCATTGACCGTCTCATCAAAGCAGATGTTCCAACTCCGTGATGCTTGCTTTAATCCATAAATGGATTTAAGCAATTTGCACACTTTTTCGCTGCGCCCACTGTCTAAGAAACCTTCTGGTTGATCCATGTAAACACTCTCTTATAAATGTCCATTTAGAAAAGCTGTTTTTACGTCCATCTGCCAGATTTCATAGTCATGGAAGGCAGCAATGGCAAGCAGGATCCGAATGGATTTAAGCATAGCTACTGGTGAAAAGGTTTCATCATAGTCCAATCCTGGTCTTTGACGAAAACCTTTTGCAACGAGTCTAGCTTTGTAGGTTTCCACTTGTCCAAATGTACCAATCTTCTTTTTGAAGATCCATTTGCATCCAACTGGTTTCACCCTAGGAGGAGCAACCTCTAAAGTCCATACTTTATTGGTGTACATGGATTCCATTTCGGATCTCATAGCATCCAGCCACTTCACCGAGTCGCTACTCGTGATAGCCTGCTGAAAATTAGTAGGCTCATCATCATCGATGATTCAATCCTCTCGATCTCCATCTAGAAGAAACCCATAGTATCTTTCAAGAGGATGAGAAAGCCTACTAGATCTGCGGAGTGGCGTTGGTTCGTCGGGTTCTATTGAAACCTGAGGTTCTACTAAGTCCTCGGCAGCAGTTTGAGGTTCTGGAATTTCTTCCAGCTCTACCGTGCTCCCACTAATTTCTTTTGCAAGAAATTCGCTCTCTAAGAAAAAAATGTGGCGAGCGACAAACACCTTTTGTTCTTTAGTGTGGTAGACCAGATATCCCCTTGAATGCTTGGGGTATCCAACAAACTTACACAAAACCGATCGTGCATCGAGCTTGTCCGGATTATGCCTTTTAACATATGCCGGACACCCCCATATCTTGATATACTTGAGATATGGTCTCTTCCCGCTCCACATTTCATATGGAGTTGTAGGTACCGACTTAGTTGGAACTCTATTCAATAGGTATGCTGCTGATTCTAGCGCAAAACCCCAGAAGGAAAGTGGCAACTCAGCACTACCCATCATTGAACGCACCATGTCAAGTAGCGTGTGATTCCTCCTTTCTGATACACCATTATGCTGAGGTGTATAAGGCGGAGTAAGCTGAGAGAGAATTCCATTCTCTTTTAAGCATTCAAGAAAACTGGTACTTAAGTATTCTCCACCTCGATCAGATCGAAGTGTCTTGATGCTTTTACCAGTTTGTTTCTCCACTTCATTTTTATACTCCTTAAACTTCTCAAAGGCTTCGGATTTATGCTTCATTAAGAACACATGTCCATACCTAGAGAAGTCATCAGTAAAAGTGATGAAGTAGGAGTGACCGCTTCGTGCATGTGTAGACATTGGACCACAAACATCACTGTGTACAAGTCCCAAGAGTTCTGTAGCTCTTTCTCCGTGTCCGGTGAACGGAGATTTGGTTATTTTTCCTTTGATACATGATTGACATGTTGCATATGATGAATATTCAAACGGATCTAAATATCCATCTTTATGTAACTTAGTCAACCTTGTTTCGTTTATATGACCAAGTCTACAATGCCATAGGAGGCTTGGTTTGAATCTGGAGCCTTTCTTTTAAGCGTGTTTTGAATATTGAAAACTTGAGGTTGATTATGTATGTATATGCCATTTTCCAGTGTGCCAAACCCAATCATTTCTTGATTTAGGAGAATGTTCATGACATTTCTTTCAAGCGCAAAATTATATCCTTCATTAGATAACAAAGATACTGATATAATATTACACAGCATACTGGGAATACAAAAACAGTTGTGGAATACCAAAATGTTCCCACTAGTCAACCCTAGGTGATATTCTCATATTGCAATAGCATCTACGTGCATTCCATTCCCATCCGGAGAGTCATATCACCTGTCTCCAGCACTCTACTATTTCTCAGATCCTGCAAAGAATTACAGATGTGAGAACCAGAACCGGTATCAAGTACCCATGATGTAGAGTTTACTGAAAGACAATTTTCGATAACAAACACACCTGAAGCAGAAGCAACCGCTTGCTTCGTGTCCTTGGCTTTGAAGGCCACACAGTCCTTCTTCCAGTGCCCTTGCTTGTGGCAATAATAGCATTCGTTCTTATCCGCCTTCACCCTTCCTTCCTTGTTCGTTCCCTGCACCTTCTTGACCCCGCCTTTCGGTTTGGTGGCTTTCATCTTCTTCTTCCCTTTAGCTTTCGCTTTTGATTTAGAAGAGGATGATTGGCCAACATACAGAACGGGGGTCTTCTCCTTTTTCAAGGAGGTCTCTGCTACCCTCAACTTGTTGAGGAGCTTTGAAAGATCAGCTTCCATTTCGTGCATGTTGAAGCTCAGCATGAATTGAGAGAAGGTGTGGGGAAGGGACTCCAAAATCAAGTCGATATACAAATCATTCTCTAGCACGCATCCCAGGTTTGCGAGTTCCTTAATGAGGCTGATCATTTTCTGGACGTGCTCTCCTACAGGTGATCCTGGAGCTAACCTCATCTGGAAGAGTTTCCTTGAGGTCTCGTACCTCGCGATACGGGAGTGCTCTCCATACAATTCCTTGCAATGGTGAAAGATGGATATAATATCCATACTCTCGTGCTATTTCTGGAGTTCATTGTTCATGGACGCCAGCACGATACACTTAGCTCTCTCACAGTCTAGATCCCAGGTTTTGCGAACCTCTTTGTCCGCAACTGAGGAATCTGGTCCTGGGATAAGGGGAGGAACAACGGTGGTAACATATGCTACTTTGTCATAAGTCAGTGCAATGTTGACGTTCCTTAGCCAATCTTTATAGTTTTGTCCGGTCAATATATTTTTTTCAAGTAATAGTTTTAGTCCTGTCATGGTAGCTGTCAGAGAGAGAGAAAAAAAACACTCAGCATATGCTCTTGCAAGTTTAGATTGGTTTATTAGTTTATCTAAACAGGATGGCTCCCACTGTTTCCTCAAATCCTTCTTCAAAACCTAAAAGAAGAATTAGTCAGGATTTAATCACACGTCATAATACTTGCTTAACCTTTCAGCCAGGCCAGTGTTGATACTTCGAGGGAGGTTTTCCAACGCTTTCGCGAAGTTCCTTAATTAAATAACCTCTTTTCCCTGGAGGCGTAGCCCCTCTGACACCTTTTTGGACACCTACTTGATTTATAGCATTGATTGTTAAGTGAGAAAATTTCTCGAGAGTAATCCTACTCATCAGTGGGATCGAGATCCAACTATCATTGTATGATGCCCTAGATGGAAGCCACTCTAGTCACCACACTCCAGAAGGTATGCTAATTCTGCAAGTTTCCTTTATGTTTGAAATCCCGATGTGATTTTTACCCCAAGCTCTTATGACCTTGACATAGGCCAACAAATCATAAGATGCAAGTCAAGTTCTACCCGTCGTTGTCCTGATTAATTTAGGTCCATCGTACATGCCCTTGACGTAGGCCAATAAGGCTGTACGTCTGTCCTAAACTAATGCATCTATCTATGCAACAAATAAGCAACACATTGCTACCATCCACTATGCCTTGACGTAGGCCAACAAACATAGCATGAATACGATGTGCTGTTTATTTGAAACGACGGAGGGTTACGGCTGGTTTTTTTGGCAAAAAACCGTTAACGTAGTGAACTTGATATAATCGAAGGAACCAAGATAGCTCTTTTTAAAAGGAGTGGTTTAAGTTCCGCATTTAAAATTTGCTTTTTGAAGAAAACCGAGTGGTTTTGAAATTGTTCCAACGATTAAGTTTAGGTTTCATTTTCTTTGCATTAATGATAATGTGTCCCATCATTAACCTATCATTGCAGAAAACAACGAAAATATAACGTCCTCTTATGCCATCCGCATTCGCTACTGGGTCCCGTCATCACCCGTTAGGTTACTTAACTAACGGCAGAGCGGGGGCTGGGCTAGCGCGGGTGTAAAACATAAGTGACGTCTAAATAGCTATCATATATAGATATTGTACATTCGTCAGACGCAATAATTGGAATTCCATATCATAGATGAACATTATTGGATATGTAAGCAATCAGCGTTTCTTTTGAGCCTGCAACGAAAAACGGATTACACAGTTGTGATGAATAACCATTACCCCACCTTAGACCCCTACGGGTACGGCAAACTACCCGCCAAGTACCCGAAGTGAAGTGGTCTCCCTCAACAACGTGAGTAGGCCACTAAACACTTCAAAGTACCCGGTAGTTTGTGCACCCCACCTTGGGTCTATCCTAGGAGAAAAAACAGTAAAAAGAAATAATACAACGGTGGCTACAACCGCAACCTGGATGTGCCCCACAAAATAATATTACAACATATTACAATTACATCGAATGAATGAATATAATAACCCATCTTAAACCCCGGCTAATCATCACAACAATCCAATACAGTTCATAATCACAAACAGTTAAAACATTACAGAAATGTGCAACCCCTTGCCAACCGACATACTAGCAGTTATGGGAGGTTTACGAACACATTATACAGTTCACAGATATTATATAATTAGCAAACATCGTATAATTTCGATCGATCAAACACATTAGATTCTACTCCAAAAATTCTCTGTGCACCTGAGACTTGAGCAGAAAATAAACATTCCAGAAAAGACAAAATATTCATAGAAGAGTTACTGGGGAGATTTGGGGTGAATCGGGCTCAACTCGGCCGCGGATCCACGGCGGATCGGTGGGATAGGCCGCGGTTCCGCGGCTGTTTGGCCGATTCATGCACCCAAATTTCTACAGTGTTCTTAGGTTTCCCTGATTGTATTTTTAGAGGTCCCTGAAAAATTTTTAGACCTCGATTTAAATTCGACAGAAACTATGTGAATACGATATTTTTTTCGGTTCGTTTTGCGTTCGAAATTCTTACGACTTTGCTAATAAGTTAATTATTGTTTAGCGAGGCTCTGATACCACTGTAAGTCGATGTACAACACCCCACGAGTTGCGAGGAGGCGGAAATATGAAAAACGATCTTGTTCTATATGCAAACATCGACTAACCGAAGAATCTTTACTAAACGATAACTAACAAATACATAGAAGTTGTTAAGTACTATGAGAAGAGATTATACCTAGTGAACCTTGTCCTTCGTCTTTTCGTTCTCTACGTCCTCCTCAGCCTCCTCTACGTGATAGATGATCCACCCGAGAGCTTCTATTCCAAGCTTCACCTCTAATCTTGAGGTAACTAAGTTTCTTTAGTTTCTAATCAAAGGAACCTAGGTGATATAGAGTGAGGTTATGGATTAATTAGTCTATTCTAATCCTTGATCTCAACACATGAGTGGTAGGATTAGGGTTTGAAGGGAGAGTGAGCTTGAGGAGAGAGAAGGTGAACATGATAATCATAATGAAATTGTTTCTCACTTGAATATATGAAGCATAATGTTTTATCTAATAAATGAATAAATATGATTAATCATCATGCTTCATTAATTTTATATGTGTGATTCACTACATGAGTCATTAACCATTTAATGATGCATTAATGATATGGATGAAACACACAAATGAGTCACAAATGCATTTAATGAAAATGCCACCTAAACCCTCAAGTCACCATGCTTCTAGAAGCTTCCCGAAAATTACGACAACGCTCCTCCCATCCGTGAAAACACGGAAAAACTTTAGACTGTATAAATCCAATAACCCGATACTAGAATCTGGCTTAAACCAAAGCCGGCTAGTAAAAACTGTCCGAACGTCGTACGTGCGTAAACACACGTATGCGTCCGAACCCTTGTCGTAAAACCATACGACCTCTATATCATTTCGCATGGAACAGGGAAACCCTCTGTGTGGGACTCTAAAGACTCGAATACTACGCTGGCAGTGGGTTTAACCACAGACCGCAAGCGGCACTACCTGTACGTAACGGTCCCCAGGTAGATGTCGATAAGAAGGCCGATGAGGAAACTCATCCGAACTCCTACTGAACCTGTCCGTGACAATATCCACGCAGTCCAGTCTGTTCGTCTAAGAGTATCGCATGTATGGTCTAGGGAGGTGGTGAACGTCAGACCCCTAATAACCGTACAAGTCGTGCCGGTATGGCTCAAGACCATCCGAGAATCTACTAATCTGTCCACCAGTAATCCTCAATTAGCCCTGGCCAGGGACTTATGGTAATGACCAACCGATCACAGTGCGATATCAACTCCCAATACCGGGAGAGACGAATCCCTAACAGTCACTCATTGCCTCCACATGGCTCGGGACTGTACCCAACTAAAACCTGTTTGCACGACTCCTTTGAGCCGTGGTAGGGTAGTAATCAAAGTACAGTGGGAACTCACACGAGACAAATGATGACCTTAAGTCAACAGACTATCTGCACACATGTCACCTGAGAACTACAATCTGACGTTAGGTATAATACCATCCAGTCAGTTCTCGGCGGGTCCTGTCCGGTGTACTCACACTCAGTGAGCATCTGTATACAATCTTAGATGCACATCACCAATGGTTGCGGGACCAATCCATCGCCCCTCATCAGAGTCTAGATATGTATACACTAGTCTACTCTGGAGCATCGATGCCCAGTCTCGATACTCCTGTGACCAGGGACATTTAAGGATGTGCCTATTGACTATCCAGCTCCCACAAGTATGACTGCCATCACAATGTCGGTAGTCAGGCAAACACCCTATGGGCTTTATCAACATGTTCATAAATACAAAGTAAAATATATCACACGTTAAGATAAAGTCAAACCAAATAGCGTACTATCATATCAAGCAAGATTGTCATGTACATACATATCCCTAGCATCCTATACAATGAAGGCCTCTAGGGCTTGCCGCTTTCGTAGGGGTCTAGGGATGTGGGTTTTGGCTATTCATCGCGACCGTGGAATCCGTATTTTATATAGGCTCAAAATAAAACACGGACCTCCTAGTATATCCAATATTTCATATGTTTCTTCTGCTGCTCTGTGATGTGATCACTGTGAATTCTGAGATGAGTGGATATACATTATATATGAGATATATAGTAGACGTTGCTTATGTTTTGCACCCGCGCTAGTCCTATCCCGGTATGCCGTTAGTTAAGTAACCTAACGGTGCATAACGGGACACTGTGGCGAATGCGGATGGCATAAGCGTACGTTGTATTTTCGTTTCTTCTGTGATGCTTAGGAAGCATAAATGATGGGACTTCATTAATGTGATTAATGAAAGAATAGAAACCCAAAAGATGTTGTAGAATCAAATTTTCAAAAAGGGTAGCTCTAGTTTTTGCTTTGCATAGCGGTATTCCTTGAAGAATATCCAGCACCTTATTCGATAAGGAAAGAGCCGAGATCCCTTCACCGGGAGTGACCTCTTTAGCAAAACTAGTAGATGCTACAACTCACTCGGTTTTGTTTTTGATTGCTTTTATAGTCTTTGCTTTGCATAGTGGTATTTGTGAAATATTCTGCACCTTATTCGGTAAGGAAAGAGCCGAGATCTCTTCACCGGGAGTGACCTCTTTAGCAAAACTAGTGAAAGTCTAAAAAACACTTCTTTTCAAAAATCACTTGTTTCTACAACGATATCAAGTTCATTATGCAAAAGGTTTTCTGAAAACCTGTCGTAGCCCTCCGTCATTTCAGATAAGTCCTACTTAGTATTCGTGCTGCGTTTGTTGACCTTGTCAAGGCGTAGTGTGAGGTAGCTGATTAGTGCTTATCTGCAAAGCATATGATGCGATTGGATTAGGGTAGTCGTGCGGCCTTGTTGACCTTGTCAAGGGTCGTGCGGGTGGGTTTAATTCAATCACGAAATGACGGGTTGATCTTGACTTGCGGTCTATGGTTTGTTGACCTTGTCAAGGTCATAGATCGCTTGGGGCAAAATATTATCGGGAATTTCAAGTATTGAAATTTGCAATGAGATTGCATACCTTCTATGAGATAGTTGGATCCCGATACCCACTGCGAGTAAGAGTTACTCCTGGGAGAGTCTTGCACTTTACAATTAGCCGATCAAGTAGGTGTCTAGAAAGGTGTCAACGGGGTTATACCTTTGCGAAAACGAGGTTTATTTTAATTAGGTCCGTGCAAAAGCACGGGGAACCTTCCTCAAAGAATCGGCACTGGCCTGGCTGAAAGATGGGCGAACTTGTAGGGTGTAATTAATCCCGGGTAGTCTTTCCTTTTAGGGTTTGAAAGAAGATTTGCTAAAAACAGTGGGAGCCATCCTGATTAGATAAAATAATAACCAATCTGATCTTGCAAGAGCATACGCTAAAGTGTTTTCTTCTCTCTCTCTCCAGTTTGCGACCATGTCACGTCTTAATCAAGATAATAATATGGATGTATTGACCGAACCCACATGTTATACTGAGCAAGGGAACGTTGGTTCCGTTCTTTCTTATAATTGTTATAACACTGAACAGGGAGTATGGACATATCTAGATTCCCACGCGACCCAAACGAAGAATTAGCATGTTGATGCATCTTCTTCGGGTGTGTTAGTTATCGAGAACTGTTTCTCAGTTCACTCTACGTCCTGGGTATTAGATACCGGATCGGGATCCCACATATGTAATATGTTACATGGGCCAAGGAAAGGTAGAGAACTGGGAATGGGTGATCATTCCATAAGAGTAGGGAATGGTACAAATGTTGCAGCCAAAGCAGTTGGCGAATATCACCTTGTATTACCAAATGGTAATACATTGATTCTGAACGAATGCTATTACATTCTGACCCTGATATGCAATCTTATATCAGTTTCTTTATTAAGTAAAGAAGGATATAATTTTGTAGTACAGGATAATGTTATGAACATCTTCCTGAATCAAAAGTTGATTGGATCAGGCTCGTTAAATAATGGCATGTACATTCTCAATCAAACCACAGTTCTTAATGTACAAAACACACACAAGAGGAAGAGTTCAGAAATGAACGAATTCTTCTTGTGGCATTGTAGACTAGGTCATATCAATGCGACACGACTAGCTAAGTTACATAAGGATGGATTTTTGAATACGTTCGAATTTTCATCTTATGACACTTTCCAGTCATGTTTCAAAGGCAAGATGACCAAAACTCCGTTTACAGGACACGGAGAAAGAGTTACGGAACTCTTAGGACTGATACATAGTGATGTATGTGGTCCCATGTCTACACATGCCATGAATGGTTCTTCATACTTTATTACATTCACTGACGATCTCTCAAGATACGGACATGTGTTCCTGATGAAACACAAGTCTGAAGCTTTTGAGAAATTCAAGGAATATAAATCCGAAGTCGAGAACCAAACGGGTAAAAGTATTAAAATCTTTCGATCTGATCGAGGAGGTGAATACTTGAGCACGGAGTTCCTGGACTTTCTAAAAGAGAATGGGATTTTCTCTCACCTTACTCATCCGTATACACCACAGCACAACGGTGTATCGGAACGGAGGAATCACACCCTATTAGATATGGTGCGCTCTATGATGAGCACTGCTGAGTTGCCTATTTCCTTATGAGGTTATGCGCTTGAGACAACAGCATACATATTGAATCAAGTTTCATCTAAATCTGTACCTACCACACCATATGAGATATGGAGTGGGAAGAGACCATATCTTAAACGAGTTAAGATATGGGGTTATCCGGCCTATGTCAAAAGGCAAAATTCGGACAAACTCGAGGCACGATCAGTTCTTTGCAAGTTTATGGGATATCCAAAGAATTCATATGGTTATTTTTCTACCACGGTGAGGAACAAAAGGTGTTTGTTGCTCAACATGCAACCTTTTTAGAAAAGAAATTTCTTGTAAAAAAATTAGTGGCAAAGAGGTAGAGTTGGAAGAAGTTCTAGATACACAAACTATAACTGAAGATTTAGTGGAACCAGAGGATTCGGTAGTTCCCAACGAACATCAGCCTCTCCGCCGATCTAGTAGGGTTCCTCATCCACCCAAGAGTTACTACGGTTTTCTCATTGATGGTGGAAGCGAGGATTGCATCATGGAAGATGATGACCTAACTAGCTTCGAGCAGGCCATACGAGTGGAGACTCTGTGAAATGGCCGGATGCAATGAGATCTGGGATGGAATCCATGTACACCAACAAAGTATGGGCTTTGGAAGTTGCTCCTAAAGGGGTAAAACCCATTGGGAGCAAATGGATCTTTAAGAAGAAACTTGGTGTAGATGGAAAAGTTGAGACTTTCAAAGCTAAACTTGTTGCAAAGGGTTTTCGTTAATGAGCAGGTGTGGATTATGACGAAACCTTTTCTCCAGTGGCTATGCTTAAGTCCATCCGGATCCTACTTGCCATTGCCGCATACCATGACTATGAAATCTGGAAAATGGATGTTAAGACCGCCTTTCTGAATGGTGATTTGGAAGAGTGCATGTACATGACTCAGCCAGAGGGCTTCGTAGACAGTAGGAACAGCGGAAAGGTGTGCAAGCTGCTTAAATCCATCTACAGGTTAAAGCAAGCATCGCGGAGTTGGAACATCTATTTTGATGTCATTATCAAAGAGTTTGATTTCGTCAAAAACGTAGATGAACCTTGTATATACAAGAAGGTGGCAGAGAGTAAGGTTTTCTTCCTCGTATTTTACGTGGATGATATACTCTTTATAGGAAATGACATTCCTATGCTGCAATCGGTCAAGCTCTTCTTATCACAAAGATTCTCAATGAAAGATCTAGGTGATGCCTCCTACATCTTAGGGATTAAGATCTATAGAGATAGATCTAAACGGATATTGGGATTGTCCCAATCCAGGTACATTGACACCATATTAAAGAGGTTTAGTATGGAAGAATCCAAGCATGGATTTTTACCCACGATCTCAGGACTCACTCTCTCCAAAGAGATGTCTCCCAAGACTGATTTGGAGAGAGCTCTCATCCAAGGGATACCCTATGATTCGGCAGTAGGCTCTATCATGTACGCGATGCTATGTACCAGACCCGATGTAGCATACTCACTAAGTATAGTGAGTAGGTATCAAGCAGATCCAGGAGAGAGTAACTGGACAGCTGTGAAGAGCATTCTCAAGTACTTGAGAAGGACTAAAGAGATGCTCTTGGTGTATGGTAACGGAGAACTCCAAGTGGAGTCCTTTACCGATTCGAGCTTCTAGAGTGATAAGGATGACTCTAAGTCGCACTCAGGATTTGTATTTACCCTCAATGGAGGGGCGATATGCTGGAAGAGTTCCAAGCAGGAAACTGTGGCAGACTCGACGATGGAGGCTGAATACATCGCTGCCAACGATGCTGCCAAAGAGGCTGCCTGGATAAAGAAGTTCATAACTGAACTTGGAGTGGTTCCATCCATTGAGTATCCAATACCTTTGTATTGTGATAACAATGGAGCGGTGGCTTTGGCCAAGGAACCCAGGTCCGATCAGAGATCCAGGCATATTCTGAGGCGGTATCACCTGATCCAGGAGATAGTTGATCGCCGGAAGATCGAGGTCAGGAGAGTTGACACGAAGAACAACACAACGGATCCACTCACGAAGGCCACTCCCCAGATACAGTTCGAGAGACTCTTCGGGATGTTGGGTATGCGATACTACATCAGCTGGCCCTAGTGCAAGTGGGAGATTGTTAGTTGTATGTATGCCCTAGAGGCCATTATTGTACATATGATGTATATTATAGTGGATGCTTGGACATATATAGAGAGGACTTTCTTGCTCAACATGATAGTATGCTATCTGGTTGCTCTTTATCTTAACATGTATACTTGTCACTAGATACTGTCTTATGGTTACATGTTGGTAAAGCCCTTAGGATGTATACTTGACTACCAAGATTATGATGCAGATCATACTAGTAGGGCCATGGTAGTCTAAAAGTTCATCCTTTAATCTTCTTAGTCGTGGGTGTATCGAGACAAGGCATCGATATACCAGAGTAGACTAGCGTATACACTTCTCAACCCATAAGATGGGCGATGGATGATCCCATATCCATTGGTGCTTGACTTCAGAGATGGTATACGGGTGCTCAGTAGAGACTGGGTACACTGGAAGGACTCGCCGAGAACTCCTAGATGGTATTATACCTCACGTCAGATAGCAGTTCTCTAGTGACACAGGTACATGTTAGTCTGTAGACCCGAGATCGTTATAGAGTCTTGTGTGATTCCCACTGTGCTTTGATTTCCACCTTACCACGTTCAAGAGGACGTGCAAAACGGTGGTTTTTGGGTATAGTCCCGAGTCACATGGAGGCAATGAGCAATAGGAGGGGATTTCGTCTCTCCCGGTATTGAGGGTAGATGCCGTGCTATGCTCGATTGGCTATAACTGGAAGTCCCTGGCCAGGGCTGATTTATAGATTTACTTGTAAGTGTTATCAGTAGTTTCTCGACCCGTTATGAGCCTCGTATCGGCATGACTTATCGAGTTATTGGGGTCTGACGTTTACCACCCCCAGACTTGATATGCGACATCTCAGACGAAGAGACCGGACTGTACGGTAGTGTTACTGACAGGCTTTACAGGCTAGAGCGGTCTTGCTTGTTGATCTTCTGATCGCTCAATACCCGGGTGGCCATTACGTCCAGCTAGTACCGCTGACGGCTTGTGGGTGCTTGATGTGATCATCACCTACTGCCGGCGTATTGACGAGTCTTTAGAGTCCTACACAGAGGTTTTACTGGCTCAGGCAAAACAAAGTAGGAGCACATATGTGATATGTGCGGGACCGAGATTAATACGAGTATGTGATACCGTATTCTATTCTCGTGATATTTGTATCGGTCGGTTATATGTGATATAGCTGAGTTATCAAATCAAGTGTTGATTCGATAAGTTGGTACATATTATATTAGTCAGTTATATGCGATATAGCCGGATTATTAAATCAAGTGTTGATTTGATAATTTAGTGTATAATTGTATATTTGATATACTAGTTTACATTAACTAATATTAGCTCACTTAAGCATTTATTTTTCTCACATGTGCACACTTAATATATATGTGATATATATTAATTGTGTTTTATTTTGTGTCATGGTTGATGATACATGCAACATGGGTGTATGAGACTTACACACTGATAAAGATAATGTAAGGTTTATTTATTTATGGTAATTCAATTATTAGTTAGAAATTTATCACATGGCGTGAAGCTTCATGAAGCTTTGAGAACCATTGACTTAGTGCACTAGTTTTGTCTTATACTAGATATTTGTTAACACAACCATTATCTTAACTCATGGTTAAGTCTCTACATGAGTAATATTAGATATTTTCTCACCCATGGTTGCCAATCTCTCTCACAACATTATCTCTCTTCATCTTCTTCTTCAAAGCTCAAGAGCTCTTTAGCTTTTGTTAAAGTGAGAAATAAAAGTGAGAAAATCAATTCTAAAGTGAGCAAAAAATCCTACTCACCTCAACATGCTGAGGAGTGCAGAGGGCACCCTACAGAAAGGTAGGGAAACATCCACTTTGTTTGTAGGAGGATCTTCCTCTTTTAGGTCCAAGGCGAAAGCCAAGGGAAAGAAGAAGAAAACCCCCGCCAAACCAAGGGGCGGTGTTTGTAAAGTGGATACGAAGGGAAAAGCAAAAGCAACAAAGATAGCGGGGAAGCTTATAGGGAAGGAAGAGTGCTTTTTCTGTCATAAGAGTGGGCACTGGAAGAAAGATTGCAGGGCTTGGAAAGCCAGAACACAGGAACTGAAGCAAGTTGCGGCTTCAGCTTCAGGTGTGTATGTTATTGAAAACTGTCTATCAATAAACTCTACTTCCTGGGTATTGGATACTGGATCAGGATCTCATATCTGTAATTCTTTGCAGGCATTGAGAAACCGTAGGGTTTTGAAGGCAGGTGACATGACCCTCAAAGTTGCAAACAAAGCTAGCATGGATGCTAAGGCCATGGGGGACTATCACCTGGGGTTGTCAGATGGACACGTTTTGGTTTTGCGTAATTGCTATTTTGTACCCAACGCAACTTGTAATATCATTTCTGTATCTTTGACTTCTAAAGAAGGTTATGAATTTGCGTTTGTAAGTAATGTTGTAAACATTCGCCTTAATCAAGCTCTGATTGGGTCAGGTACATTAAGCAATGGGATATACGTACTAAACCAACCACAGATTTTCAATGTCCAGAATACACACAAAAGAAAGTCTCCGGAAATAAATCAGACTTTCTTATGGCATTGTAGACTGGGTCACATCAATGAGAGAAGGTTGACAAAGTTACATACAGAAGGATATTTGAATCCGTTCGAATATCAATCGTATGCCACTTGTCAATCCTGTCTCAAAGGAAAGATGACAAAGACTCCGTTCACTGGACACGGAGTAAGAGCGAGCGAGCTCTTGGGACTCGTACACAGCGACGTGTGCGGTCCAATGTCTACACATGCACGAAGCGGTTATTCTTACTTCATTACTTTTACGGATGACTTTTCAATGTACGGTTATGTCTTCTTAATGAAACATAAGTCCGAAGCCTTTGGAAAATTCCAGGAATATAAGAATGAAGTAGAAAAACAAACCGGCAAAAGTATCAAGACACTAAGATCGGATCGAGGTGGTGAATACTTGAGTGCCGAGTTCCTGGACTATTTAAAAGAGAATGGAATTCTCTCTCAGCTTACTCCTCCATACACTCCGCAACATAACGGTGTATCGGAAAGACGGAACCGAACCCTATTGGATATGGTACGGTCCATGATGAGTAACACTGAGTTACCGCGATCATTCTGGTGATATGCACTAGAATCAGCTGCATACCTTTTGAACCGATTTCCAACTAAGACTGTGCCTACCACCATATGAGATGTGGTGTGGGAAGAGACCCTATCTTAATCATATTAAGACATGGGGATGTCCAGCTTTTGTCAGAAAGCAGCATGCGGATAAGCTCGAGGCACGCTCAGTACAGTGCAAGTTTGTGGGATATCCAAAGAACTCCAAGGGATATTTCTTCTATTGCGAAGAGGAACAAAAGATTTATGTTTCTCGTCATGCCCACTTCTTGGAAACTGAGTTTTTGGAAAATCAGATAAGTGGGAGCGCAATAGAACTGGAAGAAATTCCAGAACCACGAGCTATTACTGAAAGCTTAGTTGAACCAGAGGGTTCGAAAGATCATGACATTCCTACGCCGCTCCGCAGGAGTAGTAGGCAGTCTCATCCGCCCGAGAGATACTACGGTTTTCTCATAGACGGGGATAGAGAGGATTGCATCATAGATTATGATGAGCCAACTAGCTTCCAGCAGGCCATTCAGAGCGTTGACTCGGTAAAATGGCTGGATGCAATGCGGACCGAAATGGAGTCCATGTACACCAACAAAGTATGGACGTTGGACGTTGCTCCAGATGGGGTAAAACCCGTAGGATGCAAGTGGATCTTCAAAAGGAAGATTGGTGTAGATGGACAGGTTGAGACCTATAAAGCTAGACTGGTTGCAAAGGGTTTTCGTCAAAGACCTGGTTTGGACTATGAAGAGACCTTTTCTCCAGTAGCTATGCTGAAATCCATTTGGATCCTTCTTGCCATTGCTGCCTTCCACGATTATGAGATTTGGCAGATGGATGTAAAGACCGCTTTTCTAAATGGAAATTTAGAGGAGTGTGTTTATATGGACCAGCCAGAGGGTTTCATTCAGAGTGTGAGCAGCGGAAAGGTGTGCAAGTTGCTTAAGTCCATTTATGGACTGAAGCAGGCATCGCAGAGTTGGAACATCTGTTTTGATGAGACGGTCAAGGAATTTGGCTTTATCAAAAATCCAGATGAACCATGCACCTATAGTAGATTTGTACCGAGAACTGTAGTATTCCTCGTTTTATACGTGGATGACATTCTCTTAATAGGAAATGACATTCCTATGCTACAATCTGTCAAAGGGTTCTTGTCACACAGGTTCTCCATGAAAGACCTGGGTGATGCCTCATACATTCTGGGGATCCGGATCTATCGTGACAGATCCAAGAGGATACTGGGACTTTCACAGTCCAGGTACATCGACACCATACTGAAAAGATTCAGTATGGAAAATTCCAAGCGCGGTAATCTACCGGCTTGTCACGGGATCACCCTCTCCAAAGAGATGTCTCCCAAGACTAATTTGGAAAGGGATCGCATGTCTATTAACCCTACGCTTCTGCGGTAGGCTCTATAATGTATGCGATATTATGTACCAGACAAGATGTAGCTTATGCACTGAGTATGATAAGCCGGTATCAGTCAAACCCTGGGGAGAAACATTGGATAGCAGTAAAGAACATTCTCAAGTACCTGAGAAGGACTAAGGAGATGTTCTTGGTGTATGGCAGAAAAGACCTCCAGATCGAGGTCTTTGCTGACTCCAGCTTCCAGAGTGACAAGGATGATTCCAAGTCCATGTCGGGTTATGTCTTTACCCTCAATGGAGGGGCGGTGTGTTGGAAGAGTTCCAAACAGGAAACTGTTGCTGACTCGACGATGGAAGCGGAATATATCGCTGCTGCAGATGCCGCAAAAGAAGCTGTCTGGGTAAGGAAGTTCTTAACTGAACTTGAGGTGGTTCCGTTCATTGTTGATCCAATACCTCTGTATTGCGACAACAACGGGGCTATAGCTTTAGCGAAGGAACCAAGGTCCCATCAGAAGTCCGGACACATCTTGAGGCGGTATCACCTGATCAGGGAGATCGTGGGTCGCCAGGAGATCAAGGTTCGGAGAGTTCCTATGGAAGATAACACTGCTGATCCACTCACAGAGGCCTTACCCCAGACTCAGTTCGAGCGGCTGATCGAGATGATAGGTCTTCGATACGCCAGTACATGGCCTTAGTGCAAGTGGGAGATTGTTAGTGTATATGCCCTAGAGGCCATTACTGTATCATACTAGTTTGTATATTACTTAATGGAAGCTTGGGATATTCACCTTGTATAGACAATCTTGCTCAATATAGTAGTATGCTACTTGGTTTGTTTCTACTTCAATGTGTACATGTGTTTATTTTAGTATATCACCTATACACATTAGTGGAGCCCTTAGGATCTTTGCTCGATTACCAGCGTTGTGATGGCAGTCACACTAGTGGGTGCTGGGTAATCTATAAGCACATCCTTATGCAGGTTCCTAGTCGCAGGACTATCGAGACAGGGCATCAATACTCCGGAGTAGACTAGCGTATGCGCCTCTCATCCCAGTATGGGAGACGGTCTGTCCCACAGCCGTCAGTACGTCGTACTTGAGATAGTATGCGGGTGCTCGTTGGGTCACGAGTACACTGGACAGGACTCGTCGGGAACTGCTGGTTGGTACTATACCTATCGTCAGTTATCAGTTCCCAGGTAACATGAGTACAGCTTAGTCCGCTGACTTGACACTGTCACTTTGCCTCGAGTGTGTTCCCACTGTACTTAGATTACTACCCTACCACGGCTCAAAGGAGTCGTGCAAACAGGTAGTAGTTGGGTGCAGTCCCGAAGCACTTGGAGGTAGTGACGGTTAGACAGGATTCGTCTCTTCCGGTATTGGGGGTTGACATCGCGCTGTGTCTAGGAGAGCCATTACACGAGTAGTCCCTGGCCAGGGCAAGCGAGATATACTGGTAGGTTTCCTGTGTTATCTCATGGTGTTCTGGGCTTCACTCCAACACGACTTGTACCGCTATTAGGGGACTGACGTTTACCGCCCCCTAGGCCCGCCACGCGATGTATCAGACGAACAGACCGGACTGTACAGAGAGATTGTCACATACAGACTCGGTAGGGGTTCAGATGGGTTTCACCTCGTCAGTCTTCTTGTCGGCATCTACCTGGGGACCGTTACGCACAGCTAGTGCCGCTTGCGGTCTGTGGTTAAACCCACTGCCAGCGTAGTGTCGAGTCTTTAGAGTCCCACACAGAAAGCTATTCGCCTTTAGGCAAAAGAGTAGGGGTCGCATGGTTTTGCGACAGGTCGCATGGTTTTGCGATAGGGTTCGGTCACATCCGTGCACTTGTGCACGTACAGTGTCCTGACAGTTAACACTAGCGGGCTTTGGTTTAAGCCAGATCCTAGTGTACGTTTTAGAATTGGTTTTATCTCGTTTGTATTCGTGTTCCTCGGAACGCGGATGCGGGTGTGTATGCACAGTTGACAGAGAGACAGAGGCAGAGGATTCTCATTGGGGTTATTGACTGTTGACCGTTGACCGTTGACCGTTGACTTTTGCTTAACCCTAATGAGAATAAGAAATATTATTAACATTAATATTAATTAAGTATTATAGTGACATGGTTGTTGAGGGGTTGACTTTGTTGACTTGTTGACTTTGTTGACCGGTTGACTAGGTTGGACTAGTTGACCATCATCATGACAATGGCTATCATTCCATGGCAAAGACTTTTGCTTGCTTGTTTATTTATGCAAAATGAGTGCATGAAATGATATAGCCATTTTGACTTAAACCATCACACAATACTTGATTATTATTTTTGTTATGATGGCTTTTGGATTGTGAGAGGTGAGAATGAGAAGAGTATGGCTCATTCTTTCATTTGCTTTCTCTCTCTCAAGCTCTCTCACTCTCAAGCTCTCCCTCTTGCTTTTGCTCTCTCTAGCTCAAGGCAAACCATTCTCATGTGTTGAGACTCATTGCCTTAGAGATAAAAGACACCAAAACATTCCTCTATTCATTCTAGTTCACAAGGCTTAGCAAGCCAAGTGATCTAGTTTTCTTCAAAGTTCGAAGAAGAAGCCAAAGGTAGAAGCTTTCGGGTGGATCCATCTTCGGCGCAAGGAGACGACGAGGTGAGGCCGATCCGTACACCGGGAGGAGTTGAAGACGAAGGAGTTCAAGAAAGGTATAGCCCCCTAACCGAGTAGGTAAACTCTTGTTAGGTTGTTAGTTAGTCGTTTAACAGAGATCCGTATTGGTAGTCCATGTTACCACCCTCTTGAAAATCGTTTTTCACCACTTCCGCAGCCCCGTAAGTACCGGGGAAGGGTAGCATGGACTTACATGGAACTCCTCCAACATACCGCCCCTCCATTGAGGGTAAACACAAAACCCGAAATGGACTTAGAGTCGTCTTTGTCACATTGGAATCCGGAGTCGGTAAAAGCCTCAACCTGGAGGTCCCCATTACCGTAAATCAAGAACATCTCCTTAGTCCTTCTCAGGTACTTGAGAATGTTCTTTACCGCTATCCAATGCTTCTCACCTGGGTCAGACTGATACCTGCTTACTACACTAAGTGCGTAAGCTACATCTGGTCTGGTACATAACATCGCATACATTATGGATCCTACTGCCGAAGCGTAGGGTATAATGCCCATGCGAGCCCTTTCTTCATCAGTCTTTGGAGACATCTCTTTGGAGAGGGTGATCCCGTGACAAGCGGGTAAATTACCGCGCTTGGAATCTTCCATACTAAATCTCTTTAGTATAGTGTCAATATACCTGGACTGTGAAAGTCCCAACATTCTATTGGATCTATCACGATAGATCTTAATGCCCAGAATGTAGGATGCATCTCCCAAGTCTTTCATGGAGAATTTCTGTGACAAGAAGAGCTTTATTGATTGTAGCATAGGGACATCATTCCCTATCAGTAGTATGTCATCGACATACAAAACGAGGAAGACTACTGCTCCTTCTACAATCTTCCTATAAATGCATGGTTCATCTACATTTTTGATAAAGTCAAATTCATTGACCGTCTCATCAAAGCAGATGTTCCAACTCCGTGATGCTTGCTTTAATCCATAAATGGATTTAAGCAATTTGCACACTTTTCCGCTGCGCCCACTGTCTAAAAAACCTTCTGGTTGATCCATGTAAACACTCTCTTATAAATGTCCATTTAGAAAAGCTGTTTTTACGTCCATCTGCCAGATTTCATAGTCATGGAAGGCAGCAATGGCAAGCAGGATCCGAATGGATTTAAGCATAGCTACTGGTGAAAAGGTTTCATCATAGTCCAATCCTGGTCTTTGACGAAAACCTTTTGCAACGAGTCTAGCTTTGTAGGTTTCCACTTGTCCAAATGTACCAATCTTCTTTTTGAAGATCCATTTGCATCCAACTGGTTTCACCCTAGGAGGAGCAACCTCTAAAGTCCATACTTTATTGGTGTACATGGATTCCATTTCGGATCTCATAGCATCCAGCCACTTCACCGAGTCGCTACTCGTGATAGCCTGCTGAAAATTAGTAGGCTCATCATCATCGATGATTCAATCCTCTCGATCTCCATCTAGAAGAAACCCATAGTATCTTTCACGAGGATGAGAAAGCCTACTAGATCTGCGGAGTGGCGTTGGTTCGTCGAGTTCTATTGAAACCTGAGGTTCTACTAAGTCCTCGGCAGCAGTTTGAGGTTCTGGAATTTCTTCCAGCTCTACCGTGCTCCCACTAATTTCTTTTGCAAGAAATTCGCTCTCTAAGAAAAAAATGTGGCGAGCGACAAACACCTTTTGTTCTTCAGTGTGGTAGACCAGATATCCCCTTGAATGCTTGGGGTATCCAACAAACTTACACAAAACCGATCGTGCATCGAGCTTGTCCGGATTATGCCTTTTAACATATGCCGGACACCCCCATATCTTGATATACTTGAGATATGGTCTCTTCCCGCTCCACATTTCATATGGAGTTGTAGGTACCGACTTAGTTGGAACTCTATTCAATAGGTATGCTGCTGATTCTAGCGCAAAACCCCAGAAGGAAAGTGGCAACTCAGCACTACTCATCATTGAACGCACCATGTCAAGTAGCGTGTGATTCCTCCTTTCTGATACACCATTATGCTGAGGTGTATAAGGCGGAGTAAGCTGAGAGAGAATTCCATTCTCTTTTAAGCATTCAAGAAAACTGGTACTTAAGTATTCTCCACCTCGATCAGATCGAAGTGTCTTGATGCTTTTACCAGTTTGTTTCTCCACTTCATTTTTATACTCCTTAAACTTCTCAAAGGCCTCGGATTTATGCTTCATTAAGAACACATGTCCATACCTAGAGAAGTCATCAGTAAAAGTGATGAAGTAGGAGTGACCGCTTCGTGCATGTGTAGACATTGGACTACAAACATCACTGTGTACAAGTCCCAAGAGTTCTGTAGCTCTTTCTCCGTGTCCGGTGAACAGAGATTTGGTTATTTTTCCTTTGATACATGATTGACATGTTGCATATGATGAATATTCAAACGGATCTAAATATCCATCTTTATGTAACTTAGTCAACCTTGTTTCGTTTATATGACCAAGTCTACAATGCCATAGGAGGCTTGGTTTGAATCTGGAGCCTTTCTTTTAAGCGTGTTTTGAATATTGAAAACTTGAGGTTGATTAAGTATGTATATGCCATTTTCCAGTGTGCCAAACCCAATCATTTCTTGATTTAGGAGAATGTTCATGACATTTCTTTCAAGCGCAAAATTATATCCTTCATTAGATAACAAAGATACTGATATAATATTACACAGCATACTGGGAATACAAAAACAGTTGTGGAATACCAAAATGTTCCCACTAGTCAACCCTAGGTGATATTCTCATATTGCAATAGCATCTACGTGCATTCCATTCCCATCCGGAGAGTCATATCACCTGTCTCCAGCACTCTACTATTTCTCAGATCCTGCAAAGAATTACAGATGTGAGAACCAGAACCGGTATCAAGTACCCATGATGTAGAGTTTACTGAAAGACAATTTTCGATAACAAACACACCTGAAGCAGAAGCAACCGCTTGCTTCGTGTCCTTGGCTTTGAAGGCCACACAGTCCTTCTTCCAGTGCCCTTGCTTGTGGCAATAATAGCATTCGTTCTTATCCGCCTTCACCCTTCCTTCCTTATTCGTTCCCTGCACCTTCTTGACCCCGCCTTTCGGTTTGGTGGCTTTCATCTTCTTCTTCCCTTTAGCTTTCGCTTTAGATTTAGAAGAGGATGATTGGCCAACATACAGAACGGGGGTCTTCTCTTTTTTCAAGGAGGTCTCTGCTACCCTCAACTTGTTGAGGAGCTTTGAAAGATCAGCTTCCATTTCGTGCATGTTGAAGCTCAGCATGAATTGAGAGAAGGTGTGGGGAAGGGACTGCAAAATCAAGTCGATATACAAATCATTCTCTAGCACGCATCCTAGGTTTGCGAGTTCCTTAATGAGGCTGATCATTTTTAGGACGTGCTCGCCTACAGGTGATCCTGGAGCTAACCTCATCTGGAAGAGTTTCCTTGAGGTCTCGTACCTCGCGATACGGGAGTGCTCTCCATACAATTCCTTGCAATGGTGAAAAATGGATATAATATCCATACTCTCGTGCTATTTCTGGAGTTCATTGTTCATGGACGCCAGCACGATACACTTAGCTTTCTCACAGTCTAGATCCCAGGTTTTGCGAAACTCCTTGTCCGCAACTGAGGAATCTGGTCCTGGGATAAGGGGAGGAACAACGGTGGTAACATATGCTACTTTGTCATAAGTCAGTGCAATGTTGACGTTCCTTAGCCAATCTTTATAGTTTTGCCCGGTCAATATATTTTTTTCAAGTAATAGTTTTAGTCCTGTCATGGTAGCTGTCAGAGAGAGAGAAAAAAAACACTCAGCATATGCTCTTGCAAGTTTAGATTGGTTTATTAGTTTATCTAAACAGGATGGCTCCCACTGTTTCCTCAAATCCTTCTTCAAAACCTAAAAGAAGAATTAGTCAGGATTTAATCACACGTCATAATACTTGCTTAACCTTTCAGCCAGGCTAGTGTTGGTACTTCGAGGGAGGTTTTCCAACGCTTTCGCGAAGTTCCTTAATTAAATAACCTCTTTTCCCTGGAGACGTAGCCCCTCTGACACCTTTCTGGACACCTACTTGATTTATAGCATTGATTGTTAAGTGAGAAAATTTCCCGAGAGTAATCCTACTCATCAGTGGGATCGAGATCCAACTATCATTGTATGATGCCCTAGATGGAAGCCACTCTAGTCACCACACTCCAGAAGGTATGCTAAATCTGCAAGTTTCCTTTATGTTTGAAATCCCGATGTGATTTTTACCCCAAGCTCTTATGACCTTGACGTAGGCCAACAAATCATAAGATGCAAGTCAAGTTCTACCCGTCGTTGTCCTGATTAATTTAGGTCCATCGTACATGCCCTTGACGTAGGCCAATAAGGCTGTACGTCTGTCCTAAACTAATGCATCTATCTATGCAACAAATAAGCAACACATTGCTACCATCCACTATGCCTTGACGTAGGCCAACAAACATAGCATGAATACGATGTGCTGTTTATTTGAAACGACGGAGGGTTACGGCTGGTTTTTTTGGCAAAAAACCGTTAACGTAGTGAACTTGATATAATCGAAGGAACCAAGATAGCTCTTTTTAAAAGGAGTGGTTTAAGTTCCGCATTTAAAATTTGCTTTTTGAAGAAAACCGAGTGGTTTTGAAATTGTTCCAACGATTAAGTTTAGGTTTCATTTTCTTTGCATTAATGATAATGTGTCCCATCATTAACCTATCATTGCAGAAAACAACGAAAATATAACGTCCTCTTATGCCATCCGCATTCGCTACTGGGTCCCGTCATCACCCGTTAGGTTACTTAACTAACGGCAGAGCGGGGGCTGGGCTAGCGCGGGTGTAAAACATAAGTGACGTCTAAATAGCTATCATATATAGATATTGTACATTCGTCAGACGCAATAATAGGAATTCCAGATCATAGATGAACATTATTGGATATGTAAGCAATCCGCGTTTCTTTTGAGCCTGCAAAGAAAAACGGATTACACAGTTGTGATGAATAACCATTACCCCACCTTAGACCCCTACGGGTACGGCAAACTACCCGCCAAGTACCCGAAGTGAAGTGGTCTCCCTCAACAACGTGAGTAGGCCACTAAACACTTCAAAGTACCCGGTAGTTTGTGCACCCCACCTTGGGTCTATCCTAGGAGAAAAAACAGTAAAAAGAAATAATACAACGGTGGCTACAACCGCAACCTGGATGTGCCCCACAAAATAATATTACAACATATTACAATTACATCGAATGAATGAATATAATAACCCATCTTAAACCCCGGCTAATCATCATAACAATCCAATACAGTTCATAATCACAAACAGTTAAAACATTACAGAAATGTGCAACCCTTTGCCAACCGACATACTAGCAGTTATGGGAGGTTTACGAACACATTATACAGTTCACAGATATTATATAATTAGCAAACATCGTATAATTTCGATCGATCAAACACATTAGATTCTACTCCAAAAATTCTCTGTGCACCTGAGACATGAGCAGAAAATAAACATTCCAGAAAAGACAAAATATTCATAGAAGAGTTACTGGGGAGATTTGGGGTGAATCGGGCTCAACTCGGCCGCGGATCCACGGCGGATCGGTGGGATAGGCCGCGGTTCCGCGGCTGTTTAGCCGATTCATGCACCCAAATTTCTACAGTGTTCTTAGGTTTCCCTGATTGTATTTTTAGAGGTCCCTGAAAAATTTTTAGACCTCGATTTAAATTCGACAGAAACTATGTGAATACGATATTTTTTCGGTTCGTTTTGCGTTCGAAATTCTTACGACTTTGCTAATAAGTTAATTATTGTTTAGCGAGGCTCTGATACCACTGTAAGTCGATGTACAACACCCCACGAGTTGCGAGGAGGCGGAAATATGAAAAACGATCTTGTTCTATATGCAAACATCGACTAACCGAAGAATCTTTACTAAACGATAACTAACAAATACATAGAAGTTGTTAAGTACTATGAGAAGAGATTATACCTAGTGAACCTTGTCCTTCGTCTTTTCGTTCTCTACGTCCTCCTCAGCCTCCTCTACGTGATAGATGATCCACCCGAGAGCTTCTATTCCAAGCTTCACCTCTAATCTTGAGGTAACTAAGTTTCTTTAGTTGCTAATCAAAGGAACCTAGGTGATATAGAGTGAGGTTATGGATTAATTAGTCTATTCTAATCCTTGATCTCAACACATGAGTGGTAGGATTAGGGTTTGAAGAGAGAGTGAGCTTGAGGAGAGAGAAGGTGAACATGATAATCATAATGAAATTGTTTCTCACTTGAATATATGAAGCATAATGTTTTATCTAATAAATGAATAAATATGATTAATCATCATGCTTCATTAATTTTATATGTGTGATTCACTACATGAGTCATTAACCATTTAATGATGCATTAATGATATGGATGAAACACACAAATGAGTCACAAATGCATTTAATGAAAATGCCACCTAAACCCTCAAGTCACCATGCTTCTAGAAGCTTCCCGAAAATTACGACAACGCCCTTCCCATCCGTGAAAACACGGAAAAACTTTAGACTGTATAAATCCAATAACCCGATACTAGAATCTGGCTTAAACCAAAGCCGGCTAGTAAAAACTTTCCGAACGTCGTACGTGCGTAAACACACGTATGCGTCCGAACCCTTGTCGTAAAACCATACGACCTCTATATCGTTTCGCATGGAACAGGGAAACCCTCTGTGTGGGACTCTAAAGACTCGAATACTACGCTGGCAGTGGGTTTAACCACAGACCGCAAGCGGCACTACCTGTACGTAACGGTCCCCAGGTAGATGTCGATAAGAAGGCCGATGAGGAAACTCATCCGAACTCCTACTGAGCCTGTCCGTGGCAATATCCACGCAGTCCAGTCTGTTCGTCTAAGAGTATCGCATGTATGGTCTAGGGAGGTGGTGAACGTCAGACCCCTAATAACCGTACAAGTCGTGCCGGTATGGCTCAAGACCATCCGAGAATCTACTAATCTGTCCACCAGTAATCCTCAATTAGCCCTGGCCAGGGACTTATGGTAATGACCAACCGATCACAGTGCGATATCAACTCCCAATACCGGGAGAGACGAATCCCTAACAGTCACTCACTGCCTCCACATGGCTCGGGACTGTACCCAACTAAAACCTGTTTGCACGACTCCTTTGAGCCGTGGTAGGGTAGTAATCAAAGTACAGTGGGAACTCACACGAGACAAATGATGACCTTAAGTCAACAGACTATCTGCACACATGTCACCTGAGAACTACAATCTGACGTTAGGTATAATACCATCCAGTCAGTTCTCGGCGAGTCCTGTCCGGTGTACTCACACTCAGTGAGCATCTGTATACAATCTTAGGTGCACATCACCAATGGTTGCGGGACCAATCCATCGCCCCTCGTCAGGGTCTAGATATGTATACACTAGTCTACTCTGGAGCATCGATGCCCAGTCTCGATACTCCTGTGACCAGGGACATTTAAGGATGTGCCTATTGACTATCCAGCTCCCACAAGTATGACTGCCATCACAATGTCGGTAGTCAGGCAAACACCCTATGGGCTTTATCAACATGTTCATAAATACAAAGTAAAATATATCACACGTTAAGATAAAGTCAAACCAAATAGCGTACTATCATATCAAGCAAGATTGTCATGTACATACATATCCCTAGCATCCTATACAATGAAGGCCTCTAGGGCTTGCCGCTTTCGTAGGGGTCTAGGGATGTGGGTTTTGGCTATTCATCGCGACCGTGGAATCCGTATTTTATATAGGCTCAAAATAAAACACGGACCTCCTAGTATATCCAATATTTCATATGTTTCTTCTGCTGCTCTGTGATGTGATCACTGTGAATTCTGAGATGAGTGGATATACATTATATATGAGATATATAGTAGACGTTGCTTATGTTTTGCACCCGCGCTAGTCCTATCCCGGTATGCCGTTAGTTAAGTAACCTAACGGTGCATAACGGGACACTGTGGCGAATGCGGATGGCATAAGCGTACGTTGTATTTTCGTTTCTTCTGTGATGCTTAGGAAGCATAAATGATGGGACGTCATTAATGTGATTAATGAAAGAATAGAAACCCAAAAGATGTTGTAGAATCAAATTTTCAAAAAGGGTAGCTCTAGTTTTTGCTTTGCATAGCGGTATTCCTTGAAGAATATCCAGCACCTTATTCGATAAGGAAAGAGCCGAGATCTCTTCACCGGGAGTGACCTCTTTAGCGAAACTAGTAGATGCTACAACTCACTCGGTTTTGTTTTTGATTGCTTTTATAGTCTTTGCTTTGCATAGTGGTATTTGTGAAATATTCTGCACCTTATTCGGTAAGGAAAGAGCCGAGATCTCTTCACCGGGAGTGACCTCTTTAGCAAAACTAGTGAAAGTCTAAAAAACACTTCTTTTCAAAAATCACTTGTTTCTACAATGATATCAAGTTCATTATGCAAAAGGTTTTCTGAAAACCTGTCGTAGCCCTCCGTCATTTCAGATAAGTCCTACTTAGTATTCGTGCTGCGTTTGTTGACCTTGTCAAGGCGTAGTGTGAGGTAGCTGATTAGTGCTTATCTGCAAAGCATATGATGCGATTGGATTAGGGTAGTCGTGCGGCCTTGTTGACCTTGTCAAGGGTCGTGCGGGTGGGTTTAATTCAATCACGAAATGACGGGTTGATCTTGACTTGCGGTCTATGGTTTGTTGACCTTGTCAAGGTCATAGATCGCTTGGGGCAAAATATTATCGGGAATTTCAAGTATTGAAATTTGCAATGAGATTGCATACCTTCTATGAGATAGTTGGATCCCGATACCCACTGCGAGTAAGAGTTACTCCTGGGAGAGTCTTGCACTTTACAATTAGCCGATCAAGTAGGTGTCTAGAAAGGTGTCAACAGGGTTATACCTTTGCGAAAACGAGGTTTATTTTAATTAGGTCCGTGCAAAAGCACGGGGAACCTTCCTCAAAGAATCGGCACTGGCCTGGCTGAAAGATAGGCGAACTTGTAGGGTGTAATTAATCCCGGGTAGTCTTTCCTTTTAGGGTTTGAAAGAAGATTTGCTAAAAACAGTGGGAGCCATCCTGATTAGATAAAATAATAACCAATCTGATCTTGCAAGAGCATACGCTAAAGTGTTTTCTTCTCTCTCTCTCCAGTTTGCGACCATGTCACGTCTTAATCAAGATAATAATATGGATGTATTGACCGAACCCACATGTTATACTGAGCAAGGGAACGTTGGTTCCGTTCTTTCTTATAATTGTTATAACACTGAACAGGGAGTATGGACATATCTAGATTCCCACGCGACCCAAACGAAGAATTAGCATGTTGATGCATCTTCTTCGGGTGTGTTAGTTATCGAGAACTGTTTCTCAGTTCACTCTACGTCCTGGGTATTAGATACCGGATCGGGATCCCACATATGTAATATGTTACATGGGCCAAGGAAAGGTAGAGAACTGGGAATGGGTGATCATTCCATAAGAGTAGGGAATGGTACAAATGTTGCAGCCAAAGCAGTTGGCGAATATCACCTTGTATTACCAAATGGTAATACATTGATTCTGAACGAATGCTATTACATTCTGACCCTGATATGCAATCTTATATCAGTTTCTTTATTAAGTAAAGAAGGATATAATTTTGTAGTACAGGATAATGTTATGAACATCTTCCTGAATCAAAAGTTGATTGGATCAGGCTCGTTAAATAATGGCATGTACATTCTCAATCAAACCACAGTTCTTAATATACAAAACACACACAAGAGGAAGAGTTCAGAAATGAACGAATTCTTCTTGTGGCATTGTAGACTAGGTCATATCAATGCGACACGACTAGCTAAGTTACATAAGGATGGATTTTTGAATACGTTCGAATTTTCATCTTATGACACTTTCCAGTCATGTCTCAAAGGCAAGATGACCAAAACTCCGTTTACAGGACACGGAGAAAGAGTTACGGAACTCTTAGGACTGATACATAGTGATGTATGTGGTCCCATGTCTACACATGCCATGAATGGTTCTTCGTACTTTATTACATTCACTGACGATCTCTCAAGATACGGACATGTGTTCCTGATGAAACACAAGTCTGAAGCTTTTGAGAAATTCAAGGAATATAAATCCGAAGTCGAGAACCAAACGGGTAAAAGTATTAAAATCTTTCGATCTGATCGAGGAGGTGAATACTTGAGCACGGAGTTCCTGGACTTTCTAAAAGAGAATGGGATTTTCTCTCACCTTACTCCTCCGTATACACCACAGCACAACGGTGTATCGGAACGGAGGAATCACACCCTATTAGATATGGTGCGCTCTATGATGAGCACTGCTGAGTTGCCTATTTCCTTATGAGGTTATGCGCTTGAGACAACAGCATACATATTGAATCAAGTTTCATCTAAATCTGTACCTACCACACCATATGAGATATGGAGTGGGAAGAGACCATATCTTAAACGAGTTGAGATATGGGGTTATCCGGCCTATGTCAAAAGGCAAAATTCGGACAAACTCGAGGCACGATCAGTTCTTTGCAAGTTTATGGGATATCCAAAGAATTCATATGGTTATTTTTCTACCACGGTGAGGAACAAAAGGTGTTTGTTGCTCAACATGCAACCTTTTTAGAAAAGAAATTTCTTGTAAAAAAATTAGTGGCAAAGAGGTAGAGTTGGAAGAAGTTCTAGATACACAAACTATAACTGTAGATTTAGTGGAACCAGAGGATTCGGTAGTTCCCAACGAACATCAGCCTCTCCGCCGATCTAGTAGGGTTCCTCATCCACCCAAGAGTTACTACGGTTTTCTCATTGATGGTGGAAGCGAGGATTGCATCATGGAAGATGATGACCTAACTAGCTTCGAGCAGGCCATACGAGTGGAGACTTTGTGAAATGGCCGGATGCAATGAGATCTGAGATGGAATCCATGTACACCAACAAAGTATGGGCTTTGGAAGTTGCTCCTAAAGGGGTAAAACCCATTGGGAGCAAATGGATCTTTAAGAAGAAACTTGGTGTAGATGGAAAAGTTGAGACTTTCAAAGCTAAACTTGTTGCAAAGGGTTTTCGTCAATGAGCAGGTGTGGATTATGACGAAACCTTTTCTCCAGTGGCTATGCTTAAGTCCATCCGGATCCTACTTGCCATTGCTGCATACCATGACTATGAAATCTGGAAAATGGATGTTAAGACCGCCTTTCTGAATGGTGATTTGGAAGAGTGCATGTACATGACTCAGCCAGAGGGCTTCGTAGACAGTAGGAACAGCGGAAAGGTGTGCAAGCTGCTTAAATCCATCTACAGGTTAAAGCAAGCATCGCGGAGTTGGAACATCTATTTTGATGTCATTATCAAAGAGTTTGATTTCGTCAAAAACGTAGATGAACCTTGTATATACAAGAAGGTGGCAGAGAGTAAAGTTTTCTTCCTCGTATTTTACGTGGATGATATACTCTTTATAAGAAATGACATTCCTATGCTGCAATCGGTCAAGCTCTTCTTATCACAAAGATTCTCAATGAAAGATCTAGGTGATGCCTCCTACATCTTAGGGATTAAGATCTATAGAGATAGATCTAAACGGATATTGGGATTGTCCCAATCCAGGTACATTGACACCATATTAAAGAGGTTTAGTATGGAAGAATCCAAGCATGGATTTTTACCCACGATCTCAGGACTCACTCTCTCCAAAGAGATGTCTCCCAAGACTGATTTGGAGAGAGCTCTCATCCAAGGGATACCCATGATTCGGCAGTAGGCTCTATCATGTACGCGATGCTATGTACCAGACCCGATGTAGCATACTCACTAAGTATAGTGAGTAGGTATCAAGCAGATCCAGGAGAGAGTAACTGGACAGCTGTGAAGAGCATTCTCAAGTACTTGAGTAGGACTAAAGAGATGCTCTTGGTGTATGGTAACGGAGAACTCCAAGTGGAGTCCTTTACCGATTCGAGCTTCTAGAGTGATAAGGATGACTCTAAGTCGCACTCAGGATTTGTATTTACCCTCAATGGAGGGGCGATATGCTGGAAGAGTTCCAAGCAGGAAACTGTGGCAGACTCGACGATGGAGGCTGAATACATCGCTGCCAACGATGTTGCCAAAGAGGCTGCCTGGATAAAGAAGTTCATAACTGAACTTGGAGTGGTTCCATCCATTGAGTATCCAATACCTTTGTATTGTGATAACAATGGAGCGGTGGCTTTGGCCAAGGAACCCAGGTCCGATCAGAGATCCAGGCATATTCTGAGGCGGTATCACCTGATCCAGGAGATAGTTGATCGCCGGGAGATCGAGGTCAGGAGAGTTGACACAAAGAACAACACAACGGATCCACTCACGAAGGCCACTCCCCAGATACAGTTCGAGAGACTCTTCGGGATGTTGGGTATGCGATACTACATCAGCTGGCCCTAGTGCAAGTGGGAGATTGTTAGT
Organism: Agapanthus africanus; assembly: GCA_030015575.1. Lineage (NCBI taxonomy): Eukaryota > Viridiplantae > Streptophyta > Magnoliopsida > Asparagales > Amaryllidaceae > Agapanthus > Agapanthus africanus. Next base: position 332,129,833 of record JASDDO010000012.1, on the reverse strand, counting down.
TGTATGTATGCCCTAGAGGCCATTATTGTACATATGATGTATATTATAGTGGATGCTTGGACATATATAGAGAGGACTTTCTTGCTCAACATGATAGTATGCTATCTGGTTGCTCTTTATCTTAACATGTATACTTGTCTCTAGATACTGTCTTATGGTTACATGTTGGTAAAGCCCTTAGGATGTATACTTGACTACCAAGATTATGATGCAGATCATACTAGTAGGGCCATGGTAGTCTATAAGTTCATCCTTTAATCTTCTTAGTCGTGGGTGTATCGAGACAAGGCATCGATATACCAGAGTAGACTAGCGTATACACTTCTCAACCATAAGATGGGCGATGGATGATCCCATATCCATTGGTGCTTGACTTCAGAGATGGTATACGGGTGCTCAGTAGAGACTGGGTACACTGGAAGGACTCGCCGAGAACTCCTAGATGGTATTATACCTCACGTCAGATAGCAGTTCTCTAGTGACACAGGTACATGTTAGTCTGTAGACCCGAGATCGTTATAGAGTCTTGTGTGATTCCCACCGTGCTTTGATTTCCACCTTACCACGTTCAAGAGGACGTGCAAAACGGTGGTTTTTGGGTATAGTCCTGAGTCACATGGAGGTAATGAGCAATATGAGGGGATTTCGTCTCTCCCGGTATTGAGGGTAGATGCCGTGCTATGCTCGATTGGCTATAACTGGAAGTCCCTGGCCAGGGCTGATTTAGAGATTTACTTGTAAGTGTTATCAGTAGTTTCTCGACCCGTTATGAGCCTCGTATCGGCATGACTTATCGAGTTATTGGGGTCTGACGTTTACCACCCCCAGACTTGATATGCGACATCTCAGACGAAGAGACCGGACTGTACGGTAGTGTTACTGACAGGCTTTACAGGCTAGAGCGGTCTTGCTTGTTGATCTTCTGATCGCTCAATACCCGGGTGGCCATTACGTCCAGCTAGTACCGCTGACGGCTTGTGGGTGCTTGATGTGATCATCACCTACTGCCGGCGTATTGACGAGTCTTTAGAGTCCTACACAGAGGTTTTACTGGCTCAGGCAAAACAAAGTAGGAGCACATATGTGATATGTGCGGGACCGAGATTAATACGAGTATGTGATACCGTATTCTATTCTCGTGATATTTGTATCGGTCGGTTATATATGATATAGCTGAGTTATCAAATCAAGTGTTGATTCGATAAGTTGGTACATATTATATTAGTCAGTTATATGCGATATAGCCGGATTATTAAATCAAGTGTTGATTTGATAATTTAGTGTATAATTGTATATTTGATATACTAGTTTACATTAACTAATATTAGCTCACTTAAGCATTTATTTTTCTCACATGTGCACACTTAATATATATGTGATATATATTAATTGTGTTTTATTTTGTGTCATGGTTGATGATACATGCAACATGGGTGTATGAGACTTACACACTGATAAAGATAATGTAAGGTTTATTTATTTATGGTAATTCAATTATTAGTTAGAAATTTATCACATGGCGTGAAGCTTCATGAAGCTTTGAGAACCATTGACTTAGTGCACTAGTTTTGTCTTATACTAGATATTTGTTAACCCAACCATTATCTTAACTCATGGTTAAGTCTCTACATGAGTAATATTAGATATTTTCTCACCCATGGTTGCCAATCTCTCTCACAACATTATCTCTCTTCATCTTCTTCTTCAAAGCTCAAGAGCTCTCTAGCTTTTGTTAAAGTGAGAAATAAAAGTGAGAAAATCAATTCTAAAGTGAGCAAAAAATCCTACTTCGTCATCCTCTACTAAATTAGCACATTAGTATAGGGTGTTAGCTTCACTAATCTCTCATTAGTGAAGTAGTAGCTTGAGTTAGTGTCTCATCGACGTAGATCATTTTCGGCCTCGAAGACTTCAAGCAAGTTTGTTCCTTTCACCTTGAGAAGCCATGCAAGAGTCCTAGAGTTCCACGATCGTAGCGAAGGGACCACTACAAGGAGCTATTGAAGTGAAGGACCGGTCTACAAAGGTTGTATTTCGTTATCACTTAGACGTAAAGTAGTTTACATTTTGTTTCGTATGATTCTCTAGTTAAAGATTCTAGTTTAGGGTTCTTTAAAATGGCAAAATTTTGAAAATGGCATGGACGATGCCTCCCAAAACCTTGCTGTCGTTCATAGGAACCCTACAAAAACTTGTGGTCTCTGGCACTACGCTACTACACTGCTTGATTTCACAGTGAATACTCGTGGTCACAGCAGGTTACAGATATCCTAAAACGACACTAAAACTACGATATCGTGCACAAAACTATATCTTTATTGTTCTAAACTGAAACTACAAAGCAACACAACAATAATAAACTCCTAATTAACAGTTTAGAGTCACTACCTTCCCAAACTTGCCCGAAACCCTAGCTTTCCATGCTCCAAGTGATCCTAGTGGCTTGGCTTGGCTTTGTGAAGGGTTTTGGTGGGGTTAAATGAAGATTTTGTTTGAGTTTTGTGAGGATAGGGTTATGGTTTCAGTTGAGAGATAAGGGAGAGGAATAGATGAGGTGAAGAAAATGTTGTGAGAATGAGGGTTGTGAATGAGAGAGTGAGGTTGTATGTGTGAGTGAGGGTGAGGGAATGAGGGGTGAGTTTAGAGAGCCATGCCCCTCTCTTTCCTCATTAAATGCATGGCATGCTTGCCATGCCTCATGATGCCCCCTCTCTCTCTTCCTCTCTCTCAAGTCAACCAAATAAAAAAAAACCATTTTTATTTATAATTTGAAAACTAATTAATTTAATTAATTACATATTACACTTAAAGGAATGGGGTTAGATGTCATGGCTACTTAAGCATGGTTTAACCCCAAATTAACCCTAGGTTAACATGCACATGTGTGTGCAAGCCCGCAATAAATATTAATAAAATATTAATTAATTTTGATAAAATATTTGAAAACTATTTTGGTAAACTTTTTACTAGAAATCCGTATTATCGCTTAATTAGCACTAATCGCATTCTAAGGTGTTACAATCACCCCCCTTAAAGAAATTCGTCCCCGAATTTAAAAATCTTACTATGCGTACCTTCAAAGAGATGAGGGAATTTCTTCCGCATCTCGCTCTCGGCCTTCCAAGTAACCTCTTCACTATTCAGGCTATGCCAAAGAACTTTCACAGATGGCATGAGCTTTGACCGAAGTTTCTTCACCTGCCGATCCAATATCACTATTGGCTGCTCGGTGAACGAAAGATCGTGCTCTAGCTGAACGGTCTGGTGCTGGATCACGTGAGAAGGGTCATGAAGGTATTTGTGAAGCATCGACACGTGGAATACGGGGTGAACATCCGGAAAATTGGGTGGAAGTGCCAAACGATAGGCAACAGTACCAACTCGCTCAAAGATCTCAAAAGGACCTACAAATCTGGGACTAAGCTTCCCTTTCTTCTCAAATCTCATCATGCCCTTCATCAGAGAAATCCATAGGAATACATGATCCCCCACTGCGAACTCGATCCTGCGACGACGACGGTCGGCATAAGACTTCTTTCTGCACTGGGTTGCTCTCATCCTATCCTGAATCAACTGAATTTTCTCCGTAGTCTCTTGAACTAGCTGGGGTCCCAAAATCCTGCTCTCGCGAAGTTCGGTCCAACAGACTGGCGATCGACACTTCCTACCGTACAAAGCCTCAAAAGGTGCCATCTGAATCGTCTTCTGATAACTGTTATTGTAGGAGAACTCTATCAATGGCAAGTGATGATCCCAACTGCCACCAAAATCAAGCACGCACGCACGAAGCATATCCTCCAGAGTCTGTATAATCCGCTCTGACTGACCATCGGTCTGCGGATGGAAAGCAGTGCTAAAGCTCAAACGGGTACCCAAGGTTTCCTGAAGCTTCTTCCAAAGGCGGCTAGTGAACTGGGTGCCCCTATCGGATACAATGCATGAAGGAACTCCGTGCAAACGCACAATCTCATCAATGTACAACTGAGCATACTGAGCATAACCGAAGGCGGTCTTCACTGGAAGGAAGTGAGCCACTTTCGTCAACCGGTCTACAATCACCCATATGGAGTCATACCCTCGACTAGACCTGTGTAGACCCATAACGAAGTCCATGGAAATCTGCTCCCATTTACACTCCGGAACGGGTAAAGGCTGCAACTCCACTGCCGGTCTCTGATGCTCAGCCTTGACTTGCCGACAAGTCAGGCACCTCAAAACAAAATCTGAAACATCACTCTTCATCCCTACCCACCAGTAGATATCTCTCATGTCATGATACATTTTGGTGGAACCTGGGTGAACACTAAAAGCTGACTGATGTGCCTGCTCTAGGATCTCGCGTCTCAATCTATTTGTATTAGGTACACACAAACGAGTCCCAAAACGCAGCACACCCTGGTCATCAATCAAGAACTCTGAATCTCTACCCTGCCGAACATTCTCACGAATCTCAGACAAACGGGCATCGGCGGGCTGTGTCTCACGAATACGATCTAGTAGAAGTGGACGGGCACGGACATGAGCAAGCTATCCCCCAGTGGAAGTGAACTCAAACTGTACTCTGCTGTCGCACAAGATCTTCTAATCTGCAGAAGACTGTATCTGAACTGCGCTCAACTGGGACAAGCTATCCCTGGGCCTACGACTCAAGGCATCGGCTACCACATTAGCCTTGCCCGAGTGATAAAGGATCTCACAATCATAATCCTTCACAAGCTCCATCCAACGGCGCTGCCTAAAATTTAGATCCCGCTGCTGGAAGATATACTTTAAGCTCTGGTGGTCTGTGAAAATCTGACACGACTCTCCGTACAAGCAGTGTCTCCAAATCTTAAGCGCAAAGAACACCGTGGCCATCTCAAGATCATGAGTGGGATAATTCTGCTCGTGCTTCTTCAACTGCCGGGAAGCATAAGCGATAACTCTATCATGCTGCATCAATACACAACCGAGCCCCACTCATGAAGCATCACAGTAAACGACAAAGCCGCCCGATCTAGAAGGCAAAGATAAAACTGGTGCAGTCGTCAACCGAGTCTTCAACTGCGAAAAACTATGCTCGCATGCCTCAGTCCATAGAAAATGAACTCCCTTCTTGGTCAGTTCGGTCAGCGGTGCAGCGATACTCGAGAAGTCCTGCACGAAACGGCGGTAATAACTGGCTAAGCCCAAAAAGCTGCGGACCTCTATCACTGATACAGGTCTGGGCCAAAGCTGTATGGCCTCGATCTTCCTCGGGTCCACACGAATACCGGCTCCCGTAACCACATGATCTAGGAAGTCAACACTATCAAGCCAGAAGGCACACTTCGAGAATTTAGCAAACAACTGGTGCTCTTTCAATGTCTGCAAAGCAATCCTCAAATGCTGCTCATGCTCCTCACGACTCTTGGAATAAACCAGAATGTCATCAATAAACACAATAATAAACTGGTCGAGGAACGGCCTGAAAATACGGTTTATCAAATCCATGAACGCTGGTGGTGCATTGGTGAGTCCGAACGACATCACCAAAAACTCATAATGCCCATAGCGCACACAAAAATCAGTCTTCAGAATGTCATTATTCCGAACCCGCAACTAATGATAACCTGATCTCAAATAAATCTTAGAAAAATATCCCGCACCCTGGAGCTGATCAAACAAATCGTCAATGCGAGGTAAAGGATACCTATTCCGCACCGTAACTCGGTTCAATTGACGATAATCAATGCACAACCTCAAACTGCCGTCCTTCTTCTTGACGAACAGGACAGGAGCTCCCCAAGGTGAAACACTCGGACGTACAAGTCCCCCATCAAGCAACTCTTGCAACTGATCCTTAAGCTCCTTAAGCTCCGCCGGGGTCATCCGGTAAGGTGGTATAGAAATAGGTCCCGTGCCGGGGATCAGATCAATGGAAAACTCAATCTCACGCTCTGGTGGAAATCCAGGCAACTCATCGGGAAAAACGTCGGGAAACTCTCGCACGATAGGAACCCGGTCCAACGAATCTATTATGGCTCCAGTATCACGAATGAAAGCTAAGAATCCCCGACATCCTCTCCTCAAAATCCGACTAGCGCAAAGGGCTGAAATCAAACTATGAGGGGCGGCACCGCGGTCCCCCTGCACAACAAGAACTGACTCACCGGGAAAAAAACCTGACTGTCTTCTCAAGGCAGTCCACAGACGCATAGCAAATAGCTAACCGGTCTATGCCCAGGAGAACATCGAAGTCTAACATCTCAAGAAGGATCAAGTCGACGGACCACTCTATATCTCCTATCCGAACGGCACACGACCGAAAAACATGTCGCGCAAAAAACGACTTGCCAACAGGAGTGGTCACAACAAGCGGCTGATCTAGCAAACACGACTCTCAGCCCAATCTCGGAACGAAGTGTGTAGAAACATACGAATGCGTAGTTCCCGGATCAAACAACACGTGTGCATCAAAAGAACATACTAAAAGAATACCTGAAACCACTGCATTGGACGCCTGCGCGTCCTGTTGAGTCAAAGAAAATACTCGTGCCTGCCCTCCACCTGCAACTGGCTGTCATCCGCCTCTGCCACCCCGTCCTCTCTGAACAAACCCTCCGCGACCACGACCTCTATGAGGTGGAGAAGGTGGTAAGGTAACATGTGGTACGGCTGTCTCTCTCTAGTGTATCATAGTACAATCCCTAACGAGATAATGTAGACTGCCACACCCAAAGCACCCATACGAGGACTGCTGACCCTCTTGGGGATAAGAGCTAAACAACCGGCCTCGTCCCATGTCTCTGCTACTCCCCGTACCGGAACGAAATTTGCTGCGGCGTCTAAACATCTGTCTTTGGGCTGATATACCAGTACGAACCCTCTTCGGTTCCGGAACGACCGACGTCTCGGAAAGACGCTCCTCGACTAAAAGGGCTGCATTCACTACTGCTGCATATGTATCACAATGCTGGGCGCTGATAGCAAGGAACAACTGGGTGAGCAAGCCTCGAACAAACCTCTTAATCCGCATCTCCTCAGTAGCCACCAAATACGGAGCATACACAAATAGCTCGGTAAACTGCACATCGTACTCTGCCACCGTCATACCCGGAGTCAGGCGTAACGACTCGAAACTGCACGCTCGAGCATCCCTGACGCTCTGCGGAAGAAAAAACGTGCAAGAATCACCGTCACGAACTCAGCCCAGGTCTTAGGAGAAAGACCTGCGGCTCTGCCCCTCTCTAAGGACTCGCACCACTTCTTGGCAAGACCTTCCAGACGAAAACTCGCGAACTCTACCCATCTCGCATCGGAGCATCTCAGCGAACGACATATCCTTGTGTAACATTTCAGAAAAATAAAATATTATTTTTGGGAATTTTTATAATTAAATATTAAATATAATGAATAATTTAATATTGTGGTAAAATTAAATACCAATAAAATGGGGAAAATTTTTGAAAATTTTGGAAATTACTAAAATGAGGGTGCTTTATTTGATTTATGCAAATTATGAAAGTTTATGATTTATTTGACACTATTTTAGTGCTAATCGCGATGAAAAATCGCTAATGGGCTTTAAGCATGTATTGTGCACATGACCTTCACATATTATTTTCACACTTGTTACATTTTTTCCTACATGATTCTTGTGTGTATGGTTATTTGTTTTGGGTTTCCTATTTCAAAGAGAAGAAAAGAAAAGAAAAATAGAAAAGAAAGGAAAACAATATTATATGAGGCATGGGCAAGTGAGAGAAAGAGAGGTGAGGGGTCTTCCTTTGACCAAGACCATTTATTTCATTCTCATCTTCATCCTTTCTCTTCTCCTCCCCCATGGCAGCACACTTTCCTTCCCCATCTCAAAACCCTCACAACTCCATGAAAAATTCACCAAAACATCTTCTCCTCTTCATAAATTTTGTGCACAAGCTCATGGCAAACCTTAGGACTAAGAAAGTTTGCATTTTGGCGCTGTAGAGAATTCATGGGTGCTAAATGAGGTAATCCCTTTACACTTAGTGTAGTTTTTCATTCACTTTAAACCATTTATGTGTTTAGTTGTGATTTGGTTCGATTTGGTGGACTTTGGAGATTTCTAGAGAGGGTTAGGGTTTGATTTGAGTTGTGATTGTGAATTGAGGCCTAGTGGTGACCTTAAACCCCTCCCAATTGATAGAAACCCAGACCAACCCAACTGAAACCTAAAAATACGGAAAAACAGAACTTTCATGCCGGTTTGTGAGAACTTAGAGTGTGCAGGGAAATCTGGGATGACTTGGGAACTTTACGAGATAAGCAAACAACTTGAGGAGCTTAGATTGACTACTAGGAGACCACCCTACCAATACAAGACGATTCCACCCTACCAAAACCGAGGAGGCCAGAAATATGGGGTATGTGGCCGGCCATGGGGTGGGGGTTAGGGCCCAGGTTGCTTCAGTAGGTCACATACACGCTATATATCACCCTAGTGTAATTTTGGAACATTGTTTTCACCTTAATCAAAATCTAGGACCGCTTTCTCAAGTTGCTGTTTTGATTATGGATATGGTTTTGCGTATTTTGAATTCTGGATTTTTGTAATTTGTGTCGTATTCGATCACTAGACGTTTGTACGTTGAAATCGAGTGTTATTTGGTGATTTTGAAAGCGTAGTCCATAGGTTCTAACCTATAGACTTTTAGGGTGTCGTTATGGTTTCGAATTGGGTTTTAATGCGACACGATACGTTATGATGTGTAGGTACCCTCATGAAGACTTCGAGACGACAAGCAAGCGCGTGGCGATGTCGGCATCGGCAAGCGAAAGTCAAGGTGAGTAGATTATATCTACGGGGGAAGTCGGGTGGATAGCGTATAGCACCCCCGCAGTTCGATGAATAGTATGCTATATATATACTATATATTCATATGATATCTTTTATGTGTGACATGGATATTCAAGATATGATTAGGTATTCATGGTTAGAATATGGTTATTAGAAGTGAACTAGTATAGCTTCTTAGTCGCGAACCCTAGAATAGGTTTACACTCACACGCACGCACATTCTTACTGTTATACTTGTGCGTATTTGGGGATAGATATACACACACACACATAGGTATGGGGACTGTGTATATATATATACACATACACCTACCCTTGGATGATGAGGATAATGGATGATATTTGGAGATGAGTCGATGAGTTTGGGCATGGTGCCACGAGATCGGTGATATGATGTGGTTGGTATTAGGAGATACGACATGAGATTTTAGCGGGCCTTTAAGTGTGTGTTTTCATACATGCACACATATATTTATAAATGGTATCAGCTTGTGCTAGACTTAGATCAGTACCCCAGTTCATGAGATATGATGATAAGGATACCCGATAATTGATGAGATAAATGTGAGATTCGACCCGTACCCAGATTTGGGAAGTGATTAGTGTCAAAACTTTTAATTACCGCAATCAGAAATGGCGTCGCTTCGCAGCTAGCCGGTGAGTGCGGGTCGATCCATAGAGACGGGTAAATTTCTTTATTGTGTTTTAACGAGTTGATTATATTTGTCGTTTTGGTTTTATAAAAATCTAGATCTAAAACTTAATTAATCTAATTTAAATTCTTGCTAGGGTTAGGCTTAGAGGAAGTTTTGGAGATTGATGTTTCCTCATCGCTTTCAATACCGTATTTTAGACCCATTAGGTGTTAAGATAATTATCGATAAAGTGGATACGACTCTTTTGGGAAGATGACTTCTTCCTCTAGATTCGTATCCTTCCTTTATCGTTAATTACCCTAACCCCCATGGAAAACGCGCGCAACCGGGCCTTTATACTGCGGTTCACCATTACCTCGAAGGGTAGGGTGCCGCAGGGAGCGGTTGTGCGCGCATGCATGGAGTTCTTAATTGGATAGTTTAATATGGCATTGAAAGGGATGAGAGATTTCATCTCTCAACCCTTTCCCTAAGGCTAACCCTAACAAGCGAGGAGACTACTCGCTCATTAGGGGATGAAATAACATTAAATTAAAAGGACAGAAATAAAATACTTACTAATGGTGATGGCTCCCTCTAAGCGATAAAGAACAGATCTGAATGTCACTTCCAGAATTTCTGAATTTTATTTATTGAAAAGAGGCATACAATTTTTAGATCTAAGATTACAATTTATAGGAAAATAGGAAACCTAGGGTTACAGACTCTCGCACATGCGCAATTACTGATTTGCCCACTTAAAATCACAACACTCACAACAGCGCACCGTCACAGAAAAACTGCGCCGACACGTGTTCTTGATGGCCGCGGAAGCGCGGCGCCAGGTAGGGTTTGGCCGCCCTTCCGCGGCCAATAAAGGGAATTGGGCAATGGTTTTTCTGGGCTTGGTTCACTGGACCTTTGGGCTTCTGTTTCTTCACTTGTTTTCTTTTTTGGGCTTCTGGTTCTTCTCCAGATATTTAGTGAAGACTTGTATTGGGCTTTTTAACCGTTTCACTTGACTTTTTGGACCTTGCACTGTTCTTCGGCTAGGCTTGACTAGGATCCGTCTACTTGTTGGTCAAAAGTCCCTTTTTCTGTTGTTTTGTGTCTTTTTTCACTGTATTTGCTCCAGAAACCTGTAACCTGTAATATGCAACAAACGTGCGTCAAGAGTACCTGTTTATTTATTAAAAGGGTAAGAATAGGGGAATGATAAATGCAATATTATGGTCTGAACAAATACCCCCAAACTTACCTTTTGCTCGTCCTCGAGCAAACTTATTGTTTTATTCTCTACAAAAAACCTAACCGCACTTTCGCAGGGAAACGCGATTGCACTGAGCACGTGCAACAAGCCGTTAAACCTCTAGGTGTCCCTAGTAGGAGGAGTGTTGTCTCCTGAGGGTTTTCAGCGGATTACACCCACAAAATCCTATCAATTTGGCTCATTGACTTTTGTTCTCCAATCAGGTTTTCTAATAAGGAATTCTATTATCTTTTGACTCGCAAATTGTCCACCCATATTCTTCACACATCCTTATCATTTAACTTAAGATTATATATGTTATGTAGACTTACTTAGCTTTCGGCATTTCTTAAGTTTTCCTTCTAGGGTTCCATCTCCACTTAGGAATTTCTATCAACTCTATTAAAGATACAAGTTCTATTCTTCATTCCTTTCTCTCATCTAAATTCCAATCACATACCCCTACGTGTGTGTATAAGTCACCCCTACACTTGGAAATTCAAATTAAGCAATCAACCCCTTGTCCGTTGTCCAAAGTACTAATTAGTGGTGAATTTAAATGAAATTTGCTTACACATCCTTCATGCGACCGTTAATACTTCTTGAGGTACCAACGACCGATTACAAAATGCGTTTGCACTTTAAAGCATACTTCCTAGTCTTTGCAACACCCAAGACTTTAGCAGTGACTCCCAAACCAGTTGGTCTAAGGCACTAGGTGATGAAGCACCCTCGCTAAGTATTTTTTCTATTTTTGCAGTCTTAAGTAATCACAAAAAACCAGTGTCCATTTTTTTTTCCTTATCCACACTTTTTCATACTAAGGACTTTAGACAAGAGCCTTTCAAGGTCTCTTCTACTATTCCAAGTTTTAAGGTGCGTGATTGTGCAAATTGTAGGGTATACGTTTTTAGATTCTAGACTTAAGCTAGGAGCTATTTTTCAAACTTATACTCTAATAAGAACATCAATACTCTTCCCTTGTTTCGACTTATCCCAAAAAGTGAGCCCAAAATTTGCCTATTTCTAAATAAACTACAAGGCATATACTTTCTACCGTTAAACCTTAAGGAATGTTATTTTTAGGGTTTTTAGTTTACTAAGTCTAAGATCTAGTTGTTCCTAGCCAGTTGACCTATTTGTCAAACTCTAGTCAAATAAGCCAAAATTGAATACATTAATTTTTATAATTTTTGAAATTTTTCAAATTTTTATGGGTTTTCAAATAAGTATGCAAATGCAAAGATATGTACAAATGAATGCGAAGGAAGAAGACGTACCGAGCATACCCCCAAACTTGAACTTGACAGTGTCCTCACTGTCATGCTAAATCAAGAGGGTCAAAATACCGATACTCCCCTGCTTAATTTTTTTTTTTTTTAAGAAAAACAAAAATATATACAAAAGACCCTCCCCCAAACTTCATTTAAACTATGTTAGACATTACTGCCAAACTTTGCATCGGCCAAAAGTCAACACCAACCATTTGAAAAATTTATTAGTAAAGGATATTGGTTGGTGGAAAAATAAGTTGTGGTGGTCTGCAAAGAATTTGGGAAGATAGAAGTAGTGGTATGGGAGGTGTGGAGGGAAATATACAGGTGATGGTGATGCATCGAAACGAGAATGCGAATGATCAGCAATCAGTGGAATGTTGGCATTCTCGTACCTTATTAAAAGAAAGGGGGGTATTTCAACTTCTAAGGGAGGAAGTTGACTCACCACAATACCCCCAAGATGTTCCTGTGGGTCCTTTATTGACATGGCATCATCCATCACATGTGTATGATATTCACTTATGAGGGAACTTATCTCCTCGATGTCCGCCATAGTCCAACTGGAAACTTGCCGCCTATCTTGTAAGACTTTTAAAATAGCGTTCTCTTGCTCGAAGGCTAGAGAGGCTGATATGATAATGGGAAAAGTCTCATTCTCACCTATGTAAGCAAATCTACGGTGAGACGGCAAGGGCGTGAGTTCGAGTTTTGGAAGTGAAAGAATCATTTCGGAACCTACCTCGAACTCAAAGGACTCCAACACTGGTTCGAAATCACTGCAGACAACCGATTCGGATGGCTCGAGTAACTCATCCAGCAATTCAAACGACTCATATTCGGGCTGTGAGTCGTCGTCATCCGAAAAAGTGAAACATTCATAATCAACTTCGGTTGTGTCAACGGTAGTAGGCTGAAGGAGGGACGCACTAGTGGCGTCAAAACTGTCTTCATCAAATAGAAATCTCTCAAGCTCGCAGTCCTCCTGCGTGATTTCGTGAATAGAGCAAACTTCTCGTGTACTTGTTTTAGGCACGTGGGGCAGACTTCCCATCTTATAAATATTGAACTCACTAGACCTCTTTCCGAAAGATAGAGTCATGGAGCCATTGCGACAATTTATTACTGCATTGGAAGTGGCCAAAAATGGTCGACCAAGAATCACCGGAATTTGGTTTATTGGGTTGGCAACAGGTTGTGTATCCATAACGATAAAATCAACGGGGAATATGAATTCCCCGACTTTGATCAACACATCCTCTAGTTGACCCCTTGGATAGGTGATTGATCGATCAGCCATTTGGAGAGTGCAACGAGTGGGTTTCAACTCTCCAACCCCTAATTGTTCGTACACGGAGTAAGGAATCAGGTTAACACTAGACCCAAGATCTAAAAGTGCTTGATTAATTTTCTTATCCCCAATTGTAATTGAAATCGTAGGACAGCCGGGGTCCTTTCGTTTTTGGGGTAAGGTTTGATGGTGGTTAATAGCATTGCTCACTGCACTAGCCACTAGCACTTTCTTGGGTACTTGAGATGCTTTTCTCTTTGAAGTGCATAATCCCTTTAAGATTTTCGCGTATGAAGGGACTTGTTGGATAGCATCCAAGAGAGGTATATTTATGCTAACCTGTTTAAATATTTCCACAATCTTCTCCACTTGTGTATTTGGTTTACTAGGACTCAACCTGTTTGGAAATGGTGCATTTTGAAAATTAGGTGAGTCAAATGTTTGTGGGGCAGACTGTGGATTAGGAACGGATCCCGGTGTAGATGTGTTCGTGTTGTGAGAAATGGGTCCGTTCGAGTCAGAAGAAGTAGAGCCGTGTGAAGGGTGGAGAATAGGCTCTAAAGAAAAAGGTGAAGAAGGAAGTGAAGAAAATGAAGAAGGGGAAGAAGAACCACCGGCGGGGATGTCATCATTAGTTTCCACATTATTTTGCAACTCTCTTCCGGATCTCAACGTGGTCACCGCATTTACATTGTGATTGTGATATGCGTTTTGTGCGTGACCGGGATTGGGCATTGGTTGAGATGGAAGCTTTCCCTTTTCTCTCTCGCTCAACGCAGCAGTTAATTGTGCAATTTATGCCTCAATAGATTTGATACTTTGATCGTGTGAGGCATTGTTGTTCATTAAAGATTGCACATAACTTTCAAATCTTGCTGCGGATTCTGTAGATTGCTTGAGAAATGCTTCAAGACTTTTCTCGAGCGAGCTAACCTTATCATCATTAGGTTGAACCAAGTTGTTCGTTTGATTTGTATAAGGTTGTTGTTGGAAAGGTTGCTGTATTTGAGTTTGTAAGGGTGCTTGTTGTTGTTGTGGAGGAGCTCTTTGAAAATTGTTATTCCCTTGGAACTGTTGATTTGGGTGACTCCTCCACCCCTGATTGTATGTCGAAGAGTACGGATCATTTCTTTGTCTTTGCTGGAATGCAGCATTGACTTGATCCTGCCCTTGAATAGGTGTATTATAAGGGCACTCTTCGGTTAAATGTGATGGGTTAGAACAACAAGCACAAACAGTTCTTGTGGGTAGAGTAGGGGCAGGAGAAGTCGATGAGATTTTTGTCTCAATGGCTTCTAGCTTTTTCATAAGTGAGGCCAGATTGACCAACTGAAGAAGATGATGTGGTCTTGGTACTCTCCCATTGAATTGTTTGCTCACTTAGGTCCTCAAGAAACTGCCAAGCTTCGTCGCTAGACTTGGAGAGAAAATAACCTTGACATATTGTTTCTAGCAACTGCTTCGTTGCTGCGTTCAATCCCTCGTATAATGTTTGGCAAAGTTGCCACTTTTCTATCCCATGATGAGGGCATTGAACAAGTAGGTCTTTAAATCTCTCGAAGCACTTCCAAAATGGTTCGGAAGGAAGCTGTGAAAATTGTATAATTTCGTTTCGGATTCTGGCAGTTTTGTGGTGAGGATAGAATTTTTTTAGAAAAGCTCTTACAAACTCGTCCCAATTTCTAATAGAATGTGATGCGGTGCTGTATAGCCACTTCTCGGCTAGGTCACATAAGGTAAAAGGAATGACCCTTAGCCTTATTGCGTCATCACTTAATTGGGTTGTCTTCATCATGGCGCAAACGTTTTGGAATTTATTAATGAAAATATATGCATCTTCAGATTCCAAACCATGAAACTTAGGCAGCATATTGATGAAGTGTGGTTTTATTTCAAAATTATCCCCATTCGCCGGTGGGGGTGAAAGACATGTAGGTAAGGAAGTACGGACGGGGTAGAAGAGATCCTGGAGCGCGACTCGTGCGGGTGCTACAACAGGCGGAAGATTCGGGTTATTCGCACCTGGCGGAGGTGGAATCATTCCCGTCGGTAAGGTATAGTTGGGGTCGTGTCCCGACATACCTTCGAAAGAATTTGAGGATGGAGGTAAGGAAATGGAAGGAACGTCGACGAAGGGTTCGTCGAAAGGTTCGTCGGTCGGTACCAACGAATCATGGACTAATCGGGCGTTAGTATCCCTAGTCCAAAATGACATGCACTAAAGGGTAGTGCAGTCAGAAAAAAAAATAGAAAAACAGAATGTGGGGGTAAGATAACGTCAGTGAGAAGAAGTGGTGGAAGTGAGTTTTTCAAGTTTTCTTTAGCGGCAAGTTGCAAGTTTTTAAAAGATTTTTCTTTTTCTTTTTCTTTATTTATGTGCGAGTTTTGCAAAAATGTTTTAGAAACGGGACTCGTGACACCAATGTGTCAACCACACATGCACAATCAGACCTAGATCTAGGGTTGCCTAGGTCTACTAGACAGCTCCTAACTAGGGCTAGAAATAGACCTCAAACCGCCTCTTCACGGACAAATACGGCCAAGTAAGTGGGAAGGAACCACCACTACAGTGGGCCTAATTAATAACCACTAGCCTAGACACTGCAATGTCGGTTAGGATAAACGGCCGATGCCTACCCTAGTCCTTTTCCTATTGAGCTCGCTGTCCTTAGGTCTGAGTCTAATCTTTTTTTAATTAATTGTGGTCGATGCAAAATGCTTAAGGTGTTTTCTGGGGTCCTGGGAAGGGTGATGAAATCCCCACCCAATCTGAATTTGGTCAAATAGCCCCTTAGAATCCGGTTAAATTATGCAAAACAAATAAAATTTCACTTGCAATCAGAATTTTTTTAGCGCGGCGCAAAGAAACCTGCAGAAATCTGTTATTTAGAAGGGGGAGAAAGACTCTTTACGCAAAGAAATCCTGCAGAAAGATTTTTACAGAGAGATATATGGGAGATTGCAGAGGAGAGAGAGAGAGATATCAAACCAGAAAGATTTTGTGCGCTGAAGTGGCACACCAGGCGCGGATCCGCGGCAGTTATAGGGTTTAGGCCGCGGATGGGCGGCGGAATGATGGGATCAGCCTCTGGAAAAAAATTTACTGTTCTGTTGGGCAATTTCTCCTCTGTTCTGATATGTAACTTTCTGATTTGCGCTCTGTAAAATTTCAGATCTTCGCTATTCCTGCAAGACTCAAAAATAACCCTTCAAACAGATCAAATTCGATAATTTTTTATATTTTTTATATTTTCAGATTTTTATAATTTTTTAAAATTTATATCAACCCGAAAATTCACAAAAAGAAAGATTACGCCGTCCCCGGCAACGGCGCCATTTGATTAGTGTCAAAACTTTTAATTACCGCAATCAGAAACGGCGTCGCTTCGCAGCTAGCCGGTGAGTGCGGGTCGATCCACAGAGACGGGTAAATTTCTTTATTGTGTTTTAACGAGTTGATTATATTTGTCGTTTTGGTTTTATAAAAATCTAGATCTAAAACTTAATTAATCTAATTTAAATTCTTGCTAGGGTTAGGCTTAGAGGAAGTTTTGGAGATTGATGTTTCCTCACCGCTTTCAATACCGTATTTTAAACCCATTAGGTGTTAAGATAATTATCGATAAAGTGGATACGACTCTTTTGGGAAGATGTCTTCTTCCTCTAGATTCGTATCCTTCCTTTATCGTTAATTACCCTAACCCCCATGGAAAACGCGCGCAACCGGGCCTTTATACTGCGGTTCACCGTTACCTCGAAGGGTAGGGTGCCGCAGGGAGCGGTTGTGCGCGCATGCATGGAGTTCTTAATTGGATAGTTTAATATGGCATTGAAAGGGGTGAGAGATTTCATCTCTCAACCCTTTCCCTAAGGCTAACCCTAACAAGCGAGGAGACTACTCGCTCATTAGGGGATGAAATAGCATTAAATTAAAAGGACAGAAATAAAATACTTACTAATGGTGATGGATCCCTCCAAGCGATAAAGAACAGATCTGAATGTCACTTCCAGAATTTCTGAATTTTATTTATTGAAAAGAGGCATACAATTTTTAGATCTAAGATTACAATTTATAGGAAAATAGGAAACCTAGGGTTACAGACTCTCGCACATGCGCAATTACTGATTTGCCCACTTAAAATCACAACACTCACAACAGCGCACCGTCACAGAAAAACTGCGCCGACACGTGTTCTTGATGGCCGTGGAAGCGCGGCGCCAGGTAGGGTTTGGCCGCCCTTCCGCGGCCAATAAAGGGAATTGGGCAATGGTTTTTCTGGGCTTGGTTCACTGGACCTTTGGGCTTCTGTTTCTTCACTTGTTTTCTTTTTTGGGCTTCTGGTTCTTCTCCAGATATTTAGTGAAGACTTGTATTGGGCTTTTTAACCGTTTCACTCAACTTTTTGGACCTTGCACTGTTCTTCGGCTAGGCTTGACTAGGATCCGTCTACTTGTTGGTCAAAAGTCCCTTTTTCTGTTGTTTTGTGTCTTTTTTCACTGTATTTGCTCCAGAAACCTGTAACCTGTAATATGCAACAAACGTGCGTCAAGAGTACCTGTTTATTTATAAAAAGGGTAAGAATAGGGGAATGATAAATGCAATATTATGGTCTGAACAGGAAGCCGTATGACGGATTTACGTACGAGGTACATATTGATGATAGATCCGCACTCTTGACTCGAAAATGTCATATTGTATATTGTATCGTATGTGATACTATTGAGGCGGGATCACCGACTATTATATTTATATGTATATCGACCCAGATTTTGGTGTTTTCCCTTACCCTTTCAGTTAGACTGTTCGTTTATTTATGTAGTACCTAGTAGATGTTAGACTAGTCTCAAGTCATGCCTATTTCAAAACTAACAAATCGTGAGTATTTTAAAAGACAGGCTAAGGAATTCTACGGATATTTCAAAAGACGCATCTTTTCTTAAAAACACCATAGCCCTTATTTTTCTAAACACCACAATTCGTGTTATTTCAAATGGCAAAACCGTATGATATATATATATATATATATATATATATATATATTGATATAGATTCTTCACTGTTGTGTTTATTATGCATTTTTCGCATATTCTTGCTATTCGCATCGCATTGCATGTTTAAATGTGTTTATGGTTATTTTAAACCCATGCTGTCAGGACACCAGCACCGTTATCGATGATGCGTATGTTCCACATACACCTGCTTGCTGGCTCACACACTCCATCATCGATAACTGCCATGTCACTACACAGTAGGACTGTTGCATCAGGATATGCCCCCTTGCATGACATAGTGGCACACATGCGTATTATACACTCATACATGTGTATATACCTACTTGTACATCCATATTGGTAGACATGCGTATTGTACACTCATACATGCGTATATACCTACTTGTACATCCATATTGGCACACAGACATTTTGTACACTCATACTTGCATACATACCAATCTGCACATACATAGATGATTCTGGCTTGATTTTGGAGATTTGGGAACCGCAAGATATATTTTAAAACTGGATTCATTTGAAAGAGCGGTTTTCCCTTGATATGTGCATATTACTATTCCATGTTGCATGATATACTGATATGCTTACATTTCTTTTATATGTCGCATACATCATGCTTTACGATTATACGCATTGAGATATGGTGTTTTCATGAGATTTCTGGATTTGAGAACCGAGGGTATTTCATATGTACTGTTTTTTAAAATAGTTGGTTTCTCTTGATATGATATTTTAGTGCGTCCACCGTGCGTTTTCTCGGTTCTGAGATGTGTGATATGTGAAACCCGATTCGAGGAGGCGGATGATTCCGTTTGCGGGTACATGGTAGACCCGGTATGGTACCCCGGGGCGAGAGAGAGATTTCGTGTGGATGACGATGAGCCTGCCAGAGGGACCACTACCTACTGCTGATTGTATTTGAGCTTGGTGGTTATCCAGAGGATACCGACCGGAGTTGACAGATGATACGGGCCGATCCGGACTGACGGAGCCCGTGGGCCGACCCATACTGACGGGGCTCTATATATATATGAGGATTTACGTGCCGATGCTTGGCACAGGTTTCATGATGTTTTCGAGTGTCGATGCTAGATGCTCAGGTTCCATGATTTGGTGTGTCGTGAGGGACACACGTTGATTTATATCCTCATACTTCCATGTATATGCTTTATGATATTTACATGGATGTTTTGTGTCATTGGTTGACACATGGACGAGATCCACATTTCATACATACATTGATTACATAGTTGGATGATATCCACATACTCATAGACTTCATGATATAGCTGACATTGATTCATGTTGATTACATTGATTATACCTCATATTTATGATATGTTGCTACCTGAGGCACTGGCACAAGCACTTAGTACTGCACTTATGTATAGATGTTTACCTTGCCACATTTTCATGCTTCAGACTTTATCATATCGAGGATATACTTTATTACTGATCGTATTGACCCAGGATGAGTCATACATACGATTTCTGCTCTGTGATATTTTCTACTCACGAGTTGGCAACTCACCCCCGTTGTGCCATAATTTCTTGCAGGTTTTGCCGTACAGGTTTCATTGCGGCTTTCTGGCACATTGGTTCCTTTCTGGGTGATTGCTTGGTGGGTGGGTTCACTCGCATCGTGACCACCCTTGTATTTATTTTAATCAGTTGTATCTAGTAATTCCAACAACCAAACTTGTATATTTATTTAGACTTAGAAACCAGTTGTGTATCATTTCGACCTTAGAGTCGCGCGCTGTAGTATTTTGGTTTTCTTGATGGTTTCGAGTTTCTTTTTGAGTTTTGATCTTCGCCCTTCGGCGTTTCATATTTTATTGCTTGCGTGGTTGTGACCGTCGATTGATGAAGAGCTAGCTCCCGCTTGGGGATGCATTTTATCATTCATGTATATATTTATCATTTTGTACCCCGTTCGGGGCCAGTATTTACAAAGGAAACTCTGCCGAAAATTTCAGAAAAGAATTTATGTTTTAAACACGCATAATTCGGCATTATGCTATTAAAATCACTTTCTTTAAAACAAGTTTTCCCTCATTTATTATTTAAAATGGTTTTAAAATCACTTTCTTTAAAACAAGTTTTCCCTCATTTATTATTTAAAATGGTTTTAGATTTCTGGGCTTTTGGCTTACTTGAATTAGATGGGGTCCTATAGACTTCATATGATTTAAGGGCTAGTCACGTGCTATTTCGGGTCGTGACAAAGTTGGTATCAGAGCGCTAGGTTAATCTTGGTTCGAGTCTAAGTTTGACTATGCGGAGCCTATAGCGTTTATATATATTCGGAACTTAGGCCTGACCTTACGAAACTTAGACTTAGTCGAGGGGGTATTACACCCGAACTTTCGTCGCATAGGTTGACCTTGGTTGATGGAGTAGGTGACTTAAGGAGAGTGACGTACCGTGTGTATGTTCCGCGGCATACTTACGATTGTAGGGTGTTTTTCGTCACCCCAGTGAGATGGGAATACGCGAGCGCTTGTCAGACGTACTACAGATTCCCCCTGCCTAGGGTAGGCCGGGGTTTAATGATTGTGGGGATCCGAATCTCCGGCAGCCGCGGACTAAGCTGCCGTTAATTACCCATCGCCTTTGGGGCGAGGGAACCTCCGATTAACGGGTTAAACTGGTCATGCGAACTCTGTAAGTCTACGTTAGCGCCCCGGCCGTCTACAGACGCCATAATGCGGAACAAAACTTTTAAACTGGCGCTATCGTATACTTTAACCCGGATCTGCCATTATTGCTAAACTAACAAACTGTAAAGAGTGTAGAATGGTTATACCGAACGATCCGAGTCCTTCGTTCTTCAACCATCATCCCACGCTCCGTTGCGGCTGCTCCGATCTCGTCGATCTCCGATCTCCTCGTCGAGGTGGCACCACATGATCGGTTCTTTAAACGGGCTCCCGCCTCTGACACGAGGCAACTCGATCGTCAAGTTTGCTAAAAGAGACAACCAAGATTGATGTAGAGAATGAGTAGATGACTTTGTCTCACTTCGTCCAAATCCGTGGACGATCGGTTAATGAAGTTGCCGAGGGAATTGGGTGATGGAATGAAATGAACTGTGAATTCCATACACCCCAAATCTATCATAATCTTTTCACAAATGAAAACAACAACCATGAAAAACTATCAAGTGAGAGAGAGAATGAGGAGAGAGAGAGGGCAAGCCATATATATAGCAAGAGGGAGGTGACCGTAGGAGAGGGTGGTGACCATAGGATAAAGCTTCTCACTTCTAAATATCCTAAGGAAAACAAGAATGCATTAATACAAAGCATGACTCACTAAACCTAGTCATCCTTTAATAAATGCAACCAATTAGAACACAACACCAATTAGCCTAGTCACCTCATCTAGAACCTTCTAGAAGAATCCACACTCATCTCAAGAAAAGACAAATCCGTCTTTAACCGAATGTTAAAAGACGGCTGATAGAAAACTGGAAACTGGCAACTTCCAAAAGTGATCCTGAAACGAATTTCAGGACAACCCCGAAACTGTATAAATATACCCGCATTTGTATTACGACCGAATACAAATGCAACTGAGACAAAGATATTATACCTACTCTATATAATACTCGGATCCGGCTTAAACTAAAGCCGACCAGTATCATCTGTTCGAAAATCGACACGTGCGTAAACGCACGTGCATTTTCCGAACCCTGCCATAAAACCATACGGCCTCTACAACGTTTCGCCCGAACTTGGGAAACTGCCTGTGGGGGACTCTAATGACTCGTCAGCACCCTGGCAGTGGGTTTAACCACAAACCGTCAGCGGCACTAGCTATGCGTAACGGCTGCCCATGGACTGACCTCAAGGGTGGCCGAGGAGCGAACTCAAGGGAGACCGATGAGCGAACTCCTCCGAAAACCCTACTGAGCCTAACAGTGACAATGTATATACAGTCCGGTCCGTTCGTCAATGAGTATCGCATATCTGCCTAGGGGGCTAGCAACGTCAGACCCCCAATAACAGTATAAGTCGTGTCGGAGTGAAGCCCAATCACACCCTGAGATACTACTGGAGTACCTACCAGTAAACCTCCTGCCACGGCCGTGGGCTTTGTGTAATGGCTCTCCTAGACACAGCACGATCTCGCCCCCAATACCGGGAGAGACGAATCCCCTGCCGATCCGCTCACGTGCCTCCATATGGCTCGGGACTGTACCCAAAAGCTACTTGTTTGCACGACTCCTTTGAGCCGTGGTAGGGTAGAAATCAAAGCACAGTGGGAACTCACACGAGACAAATGACGACCTCAGGTCGATGAACTAACCTGTACACATGTCACCAGGGAACTGCTATCTGACGGTAGATATAATACTAACTAGCAGATTCCCGGCGAGTCCTGTCCGGTGTACTCATAACCCAATGAGCACCTGTATACATCTTAGGTGATCCAACTGACACCAGTGGCTTGTGAGACCGGCCACCGCCCCTCGTCGGGGTCTCGACTGTATACACTAGTCTACTCCGGAGTATCGATGCCCTGTCTCGAAACTCCCACGACTAGGGACTACAATTAAGGATATGCATATAAACTACCCAACTCTCACGTATATGATCGCCATCATACTGTTGGTAGTAAAGCAAGATCCTAAGGGCTCTATCAAAGTGTAACATGCAATCAGTCACCTGAACATGTACACGACTGATAAAGGCAAACCAGATAGCATACTATCATCTCGAGTGAGACTGTGCTACCGGGATAGGTCCTCCGCAATCATTGCAATCACGTACCTGCGATCCAATAATTGACTATGAGGGCACTATCTCCAACAATCTCCCACTTGCACTCAAGGCTAATATTGCGATGTCGACTACTCACAGCCCGTGTGAAACCGAACATCCAACTCCTCTACTAATCAGTTTCACAAAGCCCGTTTGTAAAACTATTGTGTTCGAGAAATAGCCTCGGTGAGTGGATCCGCCTAGAAGTTTCTTTCTGTATCTCTCTTAATCTCAAGTTCGTGGAGAAAGCCATCTCCCGAATTGAGTAGTACCTGTCTTAGAATATGTCTGGATATCTGATGGGACCTTAGTTCATAAATGAACTCCATATCCAAACTTCTTAGACTGAATCGATCACTGAACCTAATCAGTATCGGGCACCATGCCACCCACAGTATCCTCTGGAACCACCTGTCCATAATACTGTCCCTCGTCAGAGGGAAAACTAAAACTCTGACAATCACTCTGTCATCCATGTCACCTTTGAAGCCTGGAATGATAACCGTCTCCCAAAAGAGGCTGCCGTTATCAAATCCGTAGAACATGTACTAATGTTCTAAAACCGCTTCCTTATGTTTCTCCAGGATTGGATTAATACAAACTTATTGCATCTAGTGCAAAACCAACATTTCGTGTGGTACTTTACATCTCATGATTGACTCAATTGCCTAAGCAAGTGATCTGCCAATCATGCACATCCCTCTCCCCTTTAGTCTGTAAGACACCTTTAGAGAGGGTGACTCCATCACCTGCAGGTACACCACCATGCTAGGAGTCAACTATTCCAAAAACCATTAGAATATCTGTCAAAGTACCCACATTGGGAAACTACCCAAATCCAGATCTAAAACCATAGATCTAGAAACCAGAATGTCAAATATTATATCCATATCCTGTCTGGAGAAACAACTGTGTGACGACCACAGTACAACCGATCGTAGTATAGAAATTTTACTTCCTACTCTGTGTATGTCATCCAGATACCATGACATCACACCCTACTACCTTCTTAACTGATCCATCCCCTATTCTGATTGAAGTCAAACCCATGACTGTCACATCAAAATTAGATGATCTATCTCCGCTATAACTGCTCAAGTCTATAAATAGATATAAGCATCTTGCCCACTATGCTTCCGCTGCTCCCACTGACTACGACAACCCTCCTACCGGGTCTCATATCCTGGAACAACAGTAGTGTCAAGTCTTGGTAGATAAGAACCTCCCTGTCACCGTCTCTGAGGCTACCGAAGTACCTCTGGGGCGTCTGAGGTTACCTACCATACCTGCGGAGTGGCTATTGGAATGTCAAACCTGATTGAATGTATAGGTCCTATTAAATTTTCCGTAATCGTTCGCGGTTCTGGAATCACTTCCAGTTCTACCATACTCCCACTACTGTTTTCTGAAAAAGATCCATTTTTACTAAAACTGTGGCGAGTCAAGAACAATATCACTATTGATCTTCCAAATGGTAGAATATCAACCCTCGTCATAGCCAGGGTCAACCCACAAACAGCCATTACAGAAACGTGCCCTGAGTTATCCAGTGTCTGGTTTTAATCATAAGCTGGAAAACTCCCCGTACCTTAATTTCTTTTAAGGTACGATCCATTCTATATCCAATACA
The DNA here is from genome assembly GCA_030015575.1 of Agapanthus africanus. Lineage (NCBI taxonomy): Eukaryota > Viridiplantae > Streptophyta > Magnoliopsida > Asparagales > Amaryllidaceae > Agapanthus > Agapanthus africanus. Next base: position 332,105,175 of record JASDDO010000012.1, on the reverse strand, counting down.
GAAACTTTGGCACTTATTTAATTGGAACCATATTCAATCCATGCATCTGTCTCCAGTGCATATCAACTTAATGGAAAGAGGCTAATCAGCATTACTCAACTTAGGAATCTATCCAATTATGAGTAACCTGAAAGAGAAACACGTTTCTCAAAACCATCACTATCATCTGAATACCAATCACAAGAATCTACATCTTCGATCTCTTTGAAGAATCCCGATACTTGTGACACCTGGTTCTCTACTTTATTCTTATACCCACAACTTCTCAAAACTTAGACCTTGTATTTCTACGAAACACTTGTCTAAAAACTAGAGAAATTATAAGTAAACAGAACAAAGTACGAGGACCTACCCCTTTGTCCTGAAGGACACTTGGACAACATACAATACTCTGTATAAGTCCGCTGAGTTAAACAACTCAAAACCTGTGCGTCGTAGGTAGAAAACTGTACCCTGGCGATTTCCTCAAATATCACCAATTACAACGAATTTCGATATAATGAGGATAATCACCTAATTCCCAATATCTTACTCCCACTCATCATCTGTAAAACCATACAGATATGAGAATGAAACCTGGTAAATACATACCCTTGGAGTAAGTGTCTAATCGGGAAAACAGTTTTTCCTTTAACAATGCACTGAAACATGAAAATGTTTCGTAGGGGTATCCTGGTATTCATAGCAATGCCTCTTCCATAATCCAATTCATGACTTCAACCGTATATTTTATTGCCGTCTCTCCAAATCCCTTTATTTGTCTTTAGTCGTTACCTTCTGTACACCATCGTTAGGCTAAATGGTTTTCTTCCTTCCCTACCGTTCGGCACCAGCCTATGGTTTGGAAGAAGACTATCCAGTAAGCATAATAGGTGTACCCTCCTAAACCAAGGAGTACTCGCATCTCGAGAGAAGGTGATGATAAAAGACAACTGAATAATACCTTATTCTTTTAAAGGTGAAATAGGAGCGGCGATGAAGTACGCGGTTTTGGTCGTGAATGATATCAGTCGCAACTTACTTTGCCCTCTTTCTAATCCCTTTATTTTGTCTTTACATATTACCTTCTGCACACCCTACTTAGGCTAATTGGTTTTCTTCATTCCCTACCTTTCGGCACCAGCCTATGGTTTGGAATAAGACTATCCAATAAGCGTAATAGGTGTACTCTCCTAAACTAAGGAGCTCTCGCAACCTGAGAGAAGGTGATAATAAAAGACAACTGAATAAACCAATTCTATTTCTCCTGAACCTGGATCCATCCCCGAAGAAGTCCCTTCGAGTTCGTATATAACCATACGATGGATCTATCCAATGGAAGTGGATATCCGTAATAATACGGGTGTTCTGAGAAATTCAAAGGGTAAAAGAAGGAGTGGCAATGACTTATGCAACTCAGACAATCCAAAAGCCAGTATTTTAAGAAGGTTCGGTCAAACTGGTCACTGAGTCATAGTCTAGGGTCGGTCAAAGGTCGCTGCCAAAGAGAGAGAGAGAAAAGAAACACTCTGCGTGCACTCTATCCTAGATCAGAATGGTCATCACTTTATCTAATCCGGAAACCTCCCACTGTCCTGTCAAATTCTCCTCCAAACCTAAAGAAGAATCAATCGGGATCACCCGAAGAGTAAACCAACTCATCAGTGGGAATCGGGATCCAACTCTCATCGCATGTTAACGTGATGGAATGCATCCACGTTATTCATACTCCAGAAGGTATGCGCATACTTGGCAAGTTTCAGTTTCTTTAGAAACTCCCGATATCATTTTCTTGCCCCATGCTCTTATGACCTTGGCGAAAGTCAACAAATCATAAGTCACATGTCAAGTTCTGCCCGTCATTATCTTGTTAATTTGAATCCATCCGTACATACCCTTGACGAAAGCCAACAAGGTAATACGACTGTCCCAAACCAACTCATCTATCTATGCAACAAATGAATACCCAGCAGCTACCAAACACTATGCCTTGACGAAAGCCAACAAACATAGCTTGAATACTACTGACCATCCATAAGAAATGACGGAGGGCTACGACTGGTTTTTGGCGAAAAACCTTTAACGTAGTGAACTTGATATCGCTGAAGGAACCTGATAGCTTTTTATAAAAATATAGTGGCGAAAACCTTTTGCTAAAGAGGTTATTCCCGGTGAAGGGATCTCGGCTCTTTCCTCATGGAATGAGGTGCAGGATATTCCACTGAATACCGCTATGCAAAGCAACTTGTAATCGACTATAGTGAAGTTATTACTCTGACGCAAACTTCTGTCCAAGGGGTCTTTCCCGGTGAAGGGATATCAGCCCTTGCCTCGTCGAATGAGGTGCTGGATATTCACACCGAATACCGCTATGCATAACAAAAAGAAACGACTTTGTAATAACACCTTTTTAAAATTGTTCCAACAACTCAAACAGGTTTGTTTTACTTTGCATTGATCAGAATCAACGCAGTCCCATCATTCAATCACACCAGAAAAGAACGAAAATAAAATGTACGTATATGCCATTCGCATTCGTCACTGGGTCCCGTCATCACCCGTTAGGTTACTTAACTAACGACAGAGCGGGGACTGGACTAGCGCGGGTGTAAAACATATACAACATCTAATAGTATATAAACCAATATACAATAATCGCTCCAGGCGTGATAGTATGCAACATTACAGAAAAGTAATAAGCATCACAGAACAATACAGATATCTGGGATCCCCGAGTTTCACAGAGCCGCTGCTGAAACTCGACGTTCCCCTGTCGTGTGGATAGCCTGTGCAATGAAACCTAGACCCCTACGGGTGCGGCAAGTTACCCGCCAAAACCTGAAGCGAGGCAGTCCCCCACAGCATAGTGAATGGAACACCCGGCACTTCACGGAATCCGGTAAATTGAGCACCCCTCCTTGGGTCAACCTGTACCCCCTACGAGTGCGGCGAATAGTCTGCCAATTCTGAAGTGGGGCCCCTCTGCCTCTCAAAGCCATGAGATGCGGACCCGTTGCTTTCCCGAACCCGGCTATCCGTGCACTCCGTCTCGGGGTAAAACCTAGTACAGTAATAAAAAATAGTACAATAGGTACATCGACCGCAACCTGGTCGTGCCCCAAAAGAATATTGTACAACAGGCAGTGACGGCAGTCCACAAGTTGGGCGCTCGCCCCGCAATATCAAATGTACAAATAAACTCAAACTGTACTACCATTGCACACTGCTATCCACCACGACAAATCCACAACATCACAGCACAACACAGAACATCAACGCGAATGTCACGTTCGCAAACCCGTCTAAAAGAACTATAGCAATCAGACGCAGTTTACCGATCAAATGACATTCCCGGTCGGAGATATAATGTAAGCACTGTAAACTAACGTGTTTAAATTACGATCGACCAAAGACCAAATATCAAAAAGTGGGCCCCACGGCTTACTGGTGAACAGTAACAAAACCTGGGCGAAAATGATATATACCAAAAATCACAAAATCCCAAATAAAGCAAACTGTGAAAAATTGGTGCACTGTTCCCTCTGAAGCGCGGCGGTTCCGCGGTCAAACCCTAGGTTTGACCGCAGAAGCGCGGCGCTTTAGTAGGATCACGTGACCGTTTTTTCTCAGATGTCTTAGAAAACCCTGCACTGATTTTTAAGATATACAGAAATCAATTTTGACACCGTTTAAAATTAACAGAAACTGTCGGGTTGAAATTTTGCAATTTTGGTTTTTCGGTTCGATCGAAGTTTTGAACACGTTAGCACAAGTTAGTATAGCAAAATGGTTAGGCTCTGATACCACTGTAAGTCTACGTTAGCGCCCCGGCCGTCTACAGACGCCATAATGCGGAACAAAACTTTTAAACTGGCGCTATCGTATACTTTAACCCGGATCTGCCATTATTGCTAAACTAACAAACTGTAAAGAGTGTAGAATGGTTATACCGAACGATCCGAGTCCTTCGTTCTTCAACCATCATCCCACGCTCCGTTGCGGCTGCTCCGATCTCGTCGATCTCCGATCTCCTCGTCGAGGTGGCACAACATGATCGGTTCTTTAAACGGGCTCCCGCCTCTGACACGAGGCAACTCGATCGTCAAGTTTGCTAAAAGAGACGACCAAGATTGATGTAGAGAATGAGTAGATGACTTTGTCTCACTTCGTCCAAATCCGTGGACGATCGGTTAATGAAGTTGCCGAGGGAATTGGGTGATGGAATGAAATGAACTGTGAATTCCATACACCCCAAATCTATCATAATCTTTTCACAAATGAAAACAACAACCATGAAAAACTATCAAGTGAGAGAGAGAATGAGGAGAGAGAGAGGGCAAGCCATATATAGCAAGAGGGAGGTGACCGTAGGAGAGGGTGGTGACCATAGGATAAAGCTTCTCACTTCTAAATATCCTAAGGAAAACAAGAATGCATTAATACAAAGCATGACTCACTAAACCTAGTCATCCTTTAATAAATGCAACCAATTAGAACACAACACCAATTAGCCTAGTCACCTCATCTAGAACCTTCTAGAAGAATCCACACTCATCTCAAGAAAAGACAAATCCGTCTTTAACCGAATGTTAAAAGACGGCTGATAGAAAACTGAAAACTGGCAACTTCCAAAAGTGATCCTGAAACGAATTTCAGGACAACCCCGAAACTGTATAAATATACCCGCATTTGTATTACGACCGAATACAAATGCAACTGAGACAAAGATATTATACCTACTCTATATAATACTCGGATCCGGCTTAAACTAAAGCCGACCAGTATCATCTGTTCGAAAATCGACACGTACGTAAACGCACGTGCATTTTCCGAATCCTGCCATAAAACCATACGGCCTCTACAACGTTTCGCCCGAACTTGGGAAACTGCCTGTGGGGGACTCTAATGACTCGTCAGCACCCTGGCAGTGGGTTTAACCACAAACCGTCAGCGGCACTAGCTATGCGTAACGGCTGCCCATGGACTGACCTCAAGGGTGGCCGAGGAGCGAACTCAAGGGAGACCGATGAGCGAACTCCTCCGAAAACCCTACTGAGCCTAACAGTGACAATGTATATACAGTCCGGTCCGTTCGTCAATGAGTATCGCATATCTGCCTAGGGGGCTAGCAACGTCAGACCCCCAATAACAGTATAAGTCGTGTCGGAGTGAAGCCCAATCACACCCTGAGATACTACTGGAGTACCTACCAGTAAACCTCCTGCCACGGCCGTGGGCTTTGTGTAATGGCTCTCCTAGACACAGCACGATCTCGCCCCCAATACCGGGAGAGACGAATCCCCTGCCGATCCGCTCACGTGCCTCCATATGGCTCGGGACTGTACCCAAAAGCTACTTGTTTGCACGACTCCTTTGAGCCGTGGTAGGGTAGAAATCAAAGCACAGTGGGAACTCACACGAGACAAATGACGACCTCAGGTCGATGAACTAACCTGTACACATGTCACCAGGGAACTGCTATCTGACGGTAGATATAATACTAACTAGCAGATTCCCGGCGAGTCCTGTCCGGTGTACTCATAACCCAATGAGCACCTGTATACATCTTAGGTGATCCAACTGACACCAGTGGCTTGTGAGACCGGCCACCGCCCCTCGTCGGGGTCTCGACTGTATACACTAGTCTACTCCGGAGTATCGATGCCCTGTCTCGAAACTCCCACGACTAGGGACTACAATTAAGGATATGCATATAAACTACTCAACTCTCACGTATATGATCGCCATCATACTGTTGGTAGTAAAGCAAGATCCTAAGGGCTCTATCAAAGTGTAACATGTAATCAGTCACCTGAACATGTACACGACTGATAAAGGCAAACCAGATAGCATACTATCATCTCGAGTGAGACTGTGCTACCGGGATAGGTCCTCCGCAATCATTGCAATCACGTACCTGCGATCCAATAATTGACTATGAGGGCACTATCTCCAACAAACTCAATGTGCAGTGTGCGTGTGTTTTGAAAGGGGGTTTTGGATATATCGGGAGCCACGCAGAGTTTTTACGGGGGTCCCGCTACCCGGATAGCGGGCTGGGGGTCAAGGGGGCTAGCAGCCCCCTTGCGGGGTTCGGGGCAGCGCCCCGGCCCGAAAATTTTTTGGAGGGGGAGAATGTGGCGGAGTATGTATATGTGTGAATTTGTATACATATGTATGTGTATATGTATGTACATAAAAAGAGAGGGAAAAGGCATCCAAGGGATGCGTGGGGGCCACGTGTCGGCACGCGAGCGCCTTGCGCACTTGCGCAGGTGCGCAAGCGCGCGTGCCACGTGTCGGCACGCGGGCGCCTTGCGCACTTGCGCAAGCGCGCAGGTGCGCAAGCGCGCACGCCACGTGTCGGCACGCGGGCGCCTTGCGCACTTGCGCAAGCGCGCAGGTGCGCAAGCGCGCGCGCGCCACGTGTCGGCACGCTGGCGCCTTGCGCACGTGCGCTGCGCGCCGGAGAGGCACAGGAGGCTTTTAGCCTAAAAAAATTTCTCAGAAGAGAAATCAGAGAGGAGTTGGACTCCTGAATGTGTTTTTCTTATTTTTTTGAGGGTTTAGTGAAAGATGTTCTTCTTCTTCCTCCTCTGTTAGCTGGATCTTGAAGATCAAGAGATGTGGGATTTCAAAATCTTTTCTTTTTGAGATCTGATGGAAGATCTGAGTTCCCCTTGATGGGTTTTGTGGTGAAAAACTAATTTGTTTTGAAAAAGGAAGAGTAAAACTCTTGATTTAATTCAAAAGAAAGAAGAAGGTTTTGGAACCTTGGAGAAGGAAGAAAGAGCTCAGCTCTGAAACTTTTCGGAGAGAGAAAAAGTTGGTGAGATATTTCATTATCTTTGCCTTTATAGGCCATTCATTTTACACATAGCCCCTTGGGCTTCACAAAATGGCATTTTGCCTATCCCATGGCTCATGTGCCATTTCTTTTTGCACATAAGCCATGGGCTTTACAAAAATTTGGCTTTATGCCTATTTTTCTTACATTTATCCATAAAATAAAAATAAAAGTAAATGCAACAAAATTATTTATTACAAAAATTTTATCTTGGCGTGGAGGAGGCCGGCCGCTTCATGTTCGGGCTCGACTCGGGCATGGGCCCACTGGGTCTGGGCTTGGGCCCACTTGGCTTGGGGTTGACTTGGATTTTGACTTGGTCACCTGGGGTGTAAATTTTTACCCCAACAAATTGCCCCCCATCAATAAATGCACACCACATATGTGGGTCGTGTGCATGAAATTGATGGATCTTCTTTCACGTGGAGGCGACTTGATTTGGTTCCCACCTTTTGGGAAGCTGGCACTGCCCTTTTTACGACATGGACGGTCGGTTCTGCCCTTTTTGCGACTTGGACGGTCGGTGCTGCCCTTTTAGCGACGTGGACGGTCGGTTCTGCCTTTTTGCAACATGGACGGTCGGTTTTGCCCTTTTAGCGACGTGGACGGTCGGTGCTGCCCTTTTTGCGACTTGGACGGTCGTGCTGCCCTTTTAGCGACTTGGACGGTCGATGCTGCCCTTTTAGCGACTTGGACGGTCGATGCTGCCCTTTTAGCGACTTGGACGGTCGATGCTGCCCTTTTACCGACGTGGACGGTCGGTGCTGCCCTTTTAGCGACGTGGACGGTCGGTGCTGCCCTTTTAGCGACTTGGACGGTCGGTGCTGCCCTTTTAGCGACGTGGACGGTCGGTGCTGCCCTTTTAGCGACTTGGACGGTCGATGCTGCCCTTTTAGCGACTTGGACGGTCGATGCTGCCCTTTTAGCGACGTGGACGGTCGGTGCTGCCCTTTTAGCGACTTGGACGGTCGGTGCTGCCCTTTTAGCGACTTGGACGGTCGGTGCTGCCCTTTTAGCGACGTGGACGGTCGGTGCTGCCCTTTTAGCGACTTGGACGGTCGGTGCTGCCATTTTAGCGACGTGGACGGTCGATGCTTGATTTGACTTGCTCTGCTTCTTGCAGTGTCAGGGGTAGACTTGACTTGCTCCGCTTCTTGCGGTGTTGAGATTGGATTCTGACTTGCTCCGCTTTCTGTGGCGTCGGAGTGGAAGTTGACTTGTTGATTTTGATTTGGGTTGACATCAGCATCGCTATACTGGAATATGGTACCAGGAGCGAATCATCATCTGTCATGGAGAGGATTTTGGGATTTTGGTTTTCGTTTGGCATCTGCATTGCTGCACTGGAATAATGCCAGGAGCAACTCATCATTTGCCCCGAGAGAATTTGAGGATTGATGGCTTAGGAGGCAGGTTTGGGTCCCTACCACCCAAGGCTTTTCAATTTTATGGGCCGTGAGGGTCCCATAAAAGCATTTTCTCCCTACGAGTCGAAAGGATCTCGTAGGCGTATTTTCTCCATAGGAGTCGTGGGGACTCCTAAGTGTGTTGCTCCTTTGTGAGTCGTAAGGATCTCACGCGGGAATTTTCTCCTCTCAAAGTCGAGAGGACTTTGAAAGTGCATTTCATCTTCTTTTCACGAGTTTGCGCCCTTTCAGGTTTTCACAAACTCGTCGGCAGTCCTGCTGTTTTTTTTACTCACGGAGCCCTTTCGGGTTTTCCCCCGTGCCCACTTTGCTTGTGGACATACCCCTTTTTTTTCTTTATTTTTTTTTTCCTTCTCTTTTTTTTTTAGTGGGACTTTGAATGTGGTCTCACCGGTAGGACTTAGGAGAGATTGGGATTGTTTTACGCCCGTGGATTGTATACGGTTTTGCAGGATGTATGATCCAGACCGTAGGGCCGAAAAAAGTTTGGGACTTTGTCGGCGTCTGCATCGCTGCACTGGAATATGGTACCAGGAGCGACTCATCATTCGCCGTTGGGGTATGGGATTTGGAATTTATTTGGCGTCTGCAGCGCTGCACTGGAATATGGTACCAAGAGCGACTCATCATTCGCCATTTGGGGATTGGGGAGCGATGGCTTAGGAGACAGGTTTAGATCCCTATCGCCTAAGGCTTTTCAATTTTATGGGCCGTGAGGGTCCCATAAAAGCGTTTTCTCCCTACGAGTCGTAAGGATCCCGCAGGTGTATTTTCTCCTTAGGAGTCGTGAGGACTCCTAAGTGTGTTTTTCCTTTATGAGTCGTAAGGATCCCACAAAGGTTTGTTCTCCTCATATATCGTGAGGACACATGAGTGGGTCTTATCAATGGAGCATCATTCCCAAAGCGGAGACCGGCCGCGTAACTGGTGATTACAGTGGGGCATGGGTATGATGAGAATTATTTGAGCCCGTGGATTGTATACGATGGTCAATTTGGGGACCCACCGTAGGGCCGGGAGAATTTTTAAAAATTGGATTTTGGTTGGCGTCTGCATCGCTGCACTGGAATGTGGTACCAGGAGCGACTCATCATTCGCCGTTTGGGGACTTGGAATTTGGATATTGTTTGGCATCAGCATTGCTGCACTGGAATAATGCCAGGAGCAACTCATCATTTGCCTCGGGAGGACTTGGGATTTGGGTTTTCGGTCGGCATCAGCACCGCTAACACTGAAGCGAAATGCCAGGAGCGACTCATCATTTGCCGTTGCCCGTTGGGGAACGATGGCTTAGGAGTTAGGTTTGGGTCCCTACCACCTAAGGCTTTTCAATTTTATGGGCCGTGAGGGTCCCATAAAAGCATTTTCTCCCTACGAGTCGAAAGGATCTTGTAGGTGTATTTTCTCCTTAGGAATCGTGAGGATTCCTAAGTGTGTTGCTCTTTTGTGAGTCGTAAGGATCTCACGCAGGGGTTTTCTCCTCACAAGGTCGAGAGGACTTTTTGAGTGTATTTCACCTCCTTTCCTTTTTACGAGTTTGCGTCCTTTCGGGTTTTCACAGACTCGCCGGTAGTCCTGCTGTTTTTACTCACGGAGCCCTTTCGGGTTTTCATTCGTGCCCGTTTTGCTTGTGGACATACCGTTTTTTTTTTGTGCCGCTGGTGGGACTTTAAAGTAGTCTCGCCGGCAGGATTTGGGAGAAATACGGTTTTGCAGGATGTCTGATCCAGACCGTAGGGCTGATGTGCTCAATTCGCCTGCGACTTGGAGCATTCACGTGTAGTATTTCTTGAGATATCGGCCATTGATGGGTGGCATGGGCCTTTCTCCCTCGGCACATATTAGTTGGTAGGATCCTCCGTCAAACACTTTCTCGATGACGTATGGTCCTTCCCAGTTTGGCTCGAATTTTCCCTTGGCATGTCGATTGGGGATAATCGGTCTCTTGAGGACCAACACCAATTCACCTTTCTTGAAGGCGCGGAGACGGGTTATCTTGTCATAAGCCCGTGACATTTGGGCTCGGTATAGCTCCAGATTTTGTTGCACCGCGAGCCTCTTTTCTTCGAGGGCATCGAGTTCTTCAAGTCGAAGGAGCACGTTTTCTTCCTCCGTCAACTCATGTTGGACGGCCATTCTTAAGCTCGGAACTTCAACTTCAAGGGGGAGGACCGCCTCCACTCCGAAGAGCAATGAGTATGGAGTGGACTGAGTTGGATACCACTGTAGGGTTCCTAGGCACTCTTGTGAAGGTTCATAAGACATCAAACATGCCCGGATTAAATTTTAGACGTGCCGAACAACCCAAAGCCGGGATCTTTGCTAGATTATTAGGGTTTAACATGTAATAAGATAACTTTTTATCTAAGTATGAGGGATTACAACCTTTGTAGTCCGCTCCTTCACTTCACAAGCTCCGAGTAGAAGTCCCTTTGCCGCGATCCACGATCTCCCGGACTCATGAGAGGCTCCACGACTCGAACGATCCATTCTAGCTTGTCGTAATCCAAATCTCCGATGATCTACCTTGAAGTTGCTTCGACTCAAGCTTTCTCACTCAAAAGAGAAGAACACCCTAATCCCAAGGGCTAGATGAGATGAGGATGAGAGAGTAGTGATTTTGCTTTCTTTTTATATCATTTTCTCGTATTTTATCATCACTTAAGGATTTTCAAGAGAGCTTCTTCAAGAGAGAAGAAGAAGATAATGGATAATCAATAATGAGATTAAAAACCTTTTGTGATGAATAGAAAGAATATATGATTGAATTGTAAACCATGGTCAAGGATGAGTGGATGAGAATGAGTAGAGAAACAACTAGGGTTAGGGTTTGGTTTGGTTTAGAATGTGTCATCACAAAAGATCTTTGTAATGACAAGAGAAAGAAAGCTTCTAGAAGGAACTTGAAGCATCCAACCCTAATCAAACCTTAACCTCAATTAATAATCCTTAAACATGTTTAACAATTAATCATATCATGTCACAATAATATATATCACATATATATTATATATTTGCAACAAAAGAAAATAATACAATTAACATATATCGCATATATATCAATGTATCATCCACTGAGAAAATGAAATAATAAAGCAAGCCAATATTAGTTAATATAATAATATATCATATATATTATTATATATTAAATCATCGAATCAACACTTGATCCGACGATCCGGCTATATCGAATATTACCGACTAATAAATCATGTACCGATTCATCGAATCAACACTTGATCCGATGACCCGGTTCAAAACTAAATATCGCGAGAATATAATACGGTATCCCATATCGCATTATTCTCGGTCCTGCACATATCACATATGTGCCTCTACTCCGTTTCGCCTGAGCCAAGAAACTTCTGTGTAGGACTCTAAAGAATCGTCAATACGCCGGTAGCAGGTGATGATCATATCAAACACCCACAAGCTGCAAGCGGTCAGCTAAACGTAACAGCCACCCAGGTATTGAGCGATCAGAAGATCAACAAGCTAGCCTGTGCGTTCTCCTGTGAATCCGATCAGTAACACTCCCGTACAGTCCGGTTTGTTCGTCTGATATGTCGCATATCAAGTCTAGGGGTGGTATACGTCAGACCCCAATAACCGATAAGTCGTGTCGATGTGTGGCTCATAACGGGTCAAGAAACTACTAGTAACACTTACCAGTAAATCTCTATATCAGCCCTGGCCAGGGGCTTCCAGTTATAGCCAATCGAACACAGCACAACATCAACTCCCTATACCGGGAGAGACGAATCCCTTCCTATCGCTCATTGCCTCCATGTGATTCGGGACTGTACCCAAAAGCCACCGTTTTGCACGCCCTCTTGGACGTGGTAAGGTGGAAATCAAAGCACAGTGGGAATCACACAAGACTCTATGACGATCTCGGGTCTTCAGACTACCCTGTACCTGTGTCACCGGAGAACTGCCATCTGACGTGTGGTATATCACCATCTGGGAGTTCTCGGCGAGTCCGTCCAGTGTACCCAGTCTCTACTGAGCACCCGTACACCATCTCTGATGTCTAACACCGATGGATATGGGATCATCCATCGCCCATCATATGGGTCAAGATGCGTATACGCTAGTCTACTCTGGTGTATCGATGCCCTGTCTCGATATATCCTCGACTAGGAACAGTTATAGGATGTACTCATCGACTACCGCGGCCCCACTAGTATGATCTCATCATAGTCCCAGTAGTCGAGTACAGATCCTAAGGGCTTTATCAACATGTGAGAGTAAAACAGTAAACCAATACAAGTCAACATGTTAAGATAAAGTGAAACCAAATAGCATACTATCATGACGAGCAAGAAAGTCATCTCTATATATAACCAAGCATCCATTATAATATACATCATATGTACAACAATGGCCTCTAGGGCATATACATAACTAACAATCTCCCACTTGCACTAAGGCCAGCTGCTGTAGTATCGCATACCTAGCATCCCAAATAATCTCTCAAACTGTATCTGGGGAATAGCCTTCGTGAATGGATCCGCAGTGTTGTCCTTCGTATCTACTCTCATGACCTCGATCTCCCGGCGATCAACTATCTCCCTGATCAGGTGATACCGCCTCAGAATATGTCTGGATTTCTGATGGGACCTGGGTTCCTTGGCTAACACCACAGCTCCATTGTTATCGCAATACAGAGGTATTGGATGCTCAATGGATGGAACCACACCAAGTTCACTAATGAACTTCTTGATCCAGACAGCCTCTTTGGCAGCATCGTTGGCAGCGATGTATTCAGCCTCCATCGTTGAGTCTGCAACGGTATCCTGTTTGGAACTCTTCCAACATACCGCCCCTCCATTGAGGGTGAAGACAAAACCCGAATGCGACTTAGAGTCGTCCTTATCACTTTGGAAGCTGGAATCGGTAAAGGACTCCACCTGGAGTTCTCCGTTACCATACACCAAGAACATCTCCTTAGTCCTTCGCAAGTACTTGAGAATGTTCTTCACTGCTGTCCAATGACTCTCTCCTGGATCTGCTTGATACCGACTCACTACACTTAGTGAGTATGCTACATCGGGTCTGGTACACAGCATCGCATACATGATAGAGCCTACTGCCGAAGCATAGGGTATCCCTTGCATGCGAGCTCTCTCCAAATCAGTCTTGGGAGACATCTCTTTGGAGAGAGTGAGTCCAGAGATCGTGGGTTGGTTCCCACGCTTGGATTCTTCCATACTAAACCTCTTTAGTATGGTGTCAATGTACCTGGATTGGGACAATCCGAGTATCCGTTTAGATCTATCTCTATAGATCATGATTCCCAATACGCAGGAGGCATCACCTAGATCTTTCATGGAGAATCTCTGTGATAAGAAGAGCTTGACTGATTGCATAGGAATATCATTTCCTATCAAGAGTATGTCATCCACGTACAATACGAGGAAGACAACCTTACCCTCTGCTACCTTCTTATAGATACAAGGTTCATCTATATTTTTGATGAAGTCAAACTCTTTGACTACAACATCAAAACAGATATTCCAACTCCGCGATGCTTGCTTTAACCCATAAATGGATTTAAGCAGCTTGCACACCTTTCCGCTGCTCCCACTATCTACGAAGCCCTCTGGCTGAGTCATGTACGCGCTCTCTTCTAAATCACCGTTTAGAAAGGCGGTCTTAACATCCATTTGCCAGATTTCGTAGTCATGGTATGCAGCAATGGCAAGTAAGATCCGGATGGACTTAAGCATAGCTGCTGGAGAAAAGGTTTCGTCATAATCCACACCTGGACGTTGACGAAAACCCTTTGCTACAAGTCAAGCTTTGAAAGTCTCAACTTTTCCATCTACACCAAATTTCTTTTTAAAAATCCACTTGCTCCCAATGGGTTTTACCCCTTCAGGAGCATTTTCTAAAATCCATACTTTATTGGTGTACATGGATTCCATCTCAGATCGCATTGCATCCAGCCATTTCACAGAGTCAGTACTTGTGATGGCCTGCTCGAAACTAGTGGGTTCATCATCATCCATGATGCAATCCTCGCTTCCACCATCAATGAGAAAACCGTAGTATCTCTCAGGTGGACGAGAAACCCTACTAGATCGGCGGAGAGGCTGGGGTTCGTCGGGTACTATTGAATCTTCTGGTTCTACCAAGTCTTCTGTTATAGTTTGTGTTGCTGGAACCTCTTCCAGTTCTACCTCATTGCCATTAATTTCTTTTGCACGAAATTCCTTTTCCAAAAAGATGGCATGTTTAGAAACAAACACCTTTTGTTCCTCAGTATGGTAGAAGATATACCCTTGTGAGTTCTTGGGATATCCTACAAACTTACATAAGACAGATCTTGCCTCGAGTTTGTCCGGATTTTGTCTTTTGACATAGGCTGGACAACCCCATATCTTAACATACTTAAGAGATGGTCTCTTCCCTTTTCATATCTCATATGGAGTGGTAGGCACTGATTTGGTAGGAACCATATTCAATAGATGTATCGCTGTCTCAAGCGCATACCCCCAGAAGGAAATAGGTAACTCAGCCTCGCTCATCATAGATCGCACCATATCTAATAGGGTCCGATTCCTTCGTTCCGATACACCGTTGTGCTGTGGTGTATAAGGAGGAGTAAGCTGAGAGAGAATCCCATTCTCTTTTAGATAATCTAGGAACTCACCGCTTAAGTATTCACCTCCTCGATCAGATCGAAGAATCTTAATACTTTTGCCCGTTTGGTTCTCTACTTCGTGTTTATATTCTCTGAATTTCTCAAAAGCTTCAGACTTGTGTTTCATCAGAAACACATGTCCGTATCTAGAGAGATCGTCAGTGAATGTAATGAAGTAGGAAGAACCGTTCCTGGCATGCGTAGACATGGGACCGCATACATCACTATGTACCAGTCCTAAGAGTTCAGCAACTCTTTCTCCGTGTCCACTAAACGGAGCTTTGGTCATTTTTCCTTTGAGACATGAATGGCAAGTATCATAAGATGATAATTCGAACGGATTCAAATAACCATCTTTATGTAACTTAGCAAGTCGTGTCGCATTGATATGACCAAGTCTACAATGCCACAAGTAGGATTCGTTCATATCTGAACTTTTCCTCTTGTGTGTGTTTTGTATATTCAGGACTGTATTCTGATTTAGAATGAATATGCCATTATGTAACGAGCCTGATGCAATCAACTTTTGATCTAGGAATATGTTCATAACATTATCCTGTACTACAAAATTATATCTCTCTTTACTCAATAAAGAAACTGATATAATGTTGCACATCATGTTCGGTATATAATAGCACTCATTTAGAATCAGTGTATTACGACTTGGTAATACAAGGTGATATTCGCCAACTGCTTTGGCTACAATACTTGCACCGTTCCCTACTTGAACGGAATGATCACCTTTTCCCAGTTCTCTACCTTTACGTAGCCCATGCAACTGTTTACATATGTGGGATCCTGATCCGATATCTAATACCCAGGACGTAGGGTGAACTGAGAAACAGTTCTCAATAACTAACACACCCGAAGAAGATGCATCAACATTCATGTTCTTTTGGGCGGCGTGAGAATCCAGATATTCTCCTGTTTCCTGTTCAGTCTTATAACTCTTATAAGAAAGAACGGGTCTAACGTTCCCTTGCTCAGTACAATAATCAGGTTCAGTCAATACATCCATTTTATTATCTTGATTATGGCATGAAATGGTCGCTACCTGGAGAGAGAGAGAAGAAAACACTTTAGCGTATGCTCTTGCAAGATTAGATTGGTTATTATCTTATCTAATCATGATATCTCCCACTGTTTTTATCAAATCTACCTTAAAACCCTAAAAGGTAAGATTAGCCGGGATTAATTACACCCTACAATTTCGTCAATCTTTCAGCCAGATCAGTGTCGGTACTTTGAGGGAGGTTCCCCGTGCTTTCGCACGGACCTAATTAAAGTAAACCTCGTTTTCCCAGAGGCGTAACCTCGTTAACACTTTTCTAGACACCTACTTGAATGACTAATTGTCCTGTGTAAAACTCTCCCAGGAGTAACTCTTACTCGCAGTGGGTATCGGGATCCAACTATCTCATAGGAGGTATGCAATCTCATTGCAAATTTCAACACTTGAAATTCCCGATAATGCTTTTGCCCCTAACGTTCTATGACCTTGACGAAAGCCAACAAACCATAGTGCGCTAGTCAAGTTCAACCCGAACATTTCTTGATTGAATTAAACCCAGCCGTACGTCCCTTGACGAAAGCCAACAAAGCCGCACGACTACCCTAACCCAATCTCATCATATGTAACAGATAAGTAATAATTAGCTACCGCACACTACGCCTTGACGAAAGCCAACAAACGTAGCACGAATACTAAGTATTACCTATCTGAAATGTCGGAGGGCTACGCAGGTTTTTCAGAAAACCCTGAGCGTAATGAACTTGATATCGTCGTAGAATCAAGTGATTTTTGAAAAGGAGTGTTTTTGAGGCTTTTCTTGTTTCGCTAAAGGGGTCACTCCCGGTGAAGGGATCGTCGGCCCTTTCCTCATCGAATAGGGTGCAGGATATATCATATATACCGCTGTGCAAAGCAAAACACTTAAAGCAATCAAAAGACAAACCGCGTTTTGTAGCATCTGCCAGTTTTGCTAAAGGAGTCACTCCCGGTGAAGGGATCTCGGTCCTTTCCTCATCGAATAAGGTGCAGGATATATCATATATATCACTGTGCAAAGCAAAACTGTAGCTACCCTTTTTATTAAGTTTTGATTCTACAACATCTTTAGGTTTCTTTTCTTTTATTAATCTCATTAATAAAAAACCCATCAGCTTATGCTTCCTAAGCATCACAGAAGAAACGAAAGCAGTAATATTTATATATCAGCATATATATATAGTATAAGCATTCGTCTCAGGCAGTAATATGATCTCATCACAGAACATTGCAGCAGAAGAACATATATGAAATATTGGATATACTAGGACGTCCGTGTTTTCAATACGAGCCTGTATAAAACACGGATTCCACGGTCGCGACGAATAGCCAAACCCACATCCCAAGACCCCTATGAGAGCGGGAAGTAACACTGCCAATTCTAGGGTTAGGAGACCCGGTCTCGACTCCTCGAGATGGCCTCCCACTGGACCCTAGAACCCGGTTACTTGTGCTCCCCTCCTTGGGTCTACCTAATGCGGAAAAGTAAATAATATACACTGGTGACAGCAACCGCAACCTGGAAGTGCCCCAAATAAAAGAATATTACATTACAAATGAATTTTACATGAATGAAAATAAAAACCCTCATCTCACATAAAACCCCCGGCTATTCTGATCGCGACGATCCAATATAACATATCACAGCAACACATAATATCTCATATCATCAACGTGAGTAAATATGCGCATCCCAATTGTCGTTGACATATAGCAACGAAACCGGCGATATCACATATTACACTTACGGTCACAGAAAAGAAAGTGTAAAACTACAATATTTGGAATCCACAATCACTTTAGACATCATAAATCCGAAATATCACATACTTCGCATTTCATGCCTAACTCTATGAATTCCACATATTGTATCACATTCCAGATAAATATACAGTATTAAACTTTCCGAACAGATAATCAAACACCCAAAATTTCCCAAAGTGCTCAACTCTTGAGCGGAGTTCAAATAATCCCAGAATATGTCACAGTACCGGTGATCCAGCCGTAGAAGGGTCAAGCCAACGCCTCACATGTGGCACGCCGTACTGCCCCAAACCCGAAGGTTCAAAAGGCAGTTCAAGACGGTCACATAATCGAGTTAAGGTTTGTTGTCTTCTAGAGGGTCCACCGCTTAACTTGTACAATTTTCCGAAAGATTTAAACCCAATAAAAATTCAACGCTTGAAAGTTTGCCGTGCCGGGAAAAAGTCGGTTAATGATATCCGTTCAACTAGTTTAACAATTTCTAAATATCCGGAAAGAAATACGAATTTAAAATTTTCGATCGAGTCTACTATTACAAAACAAACCCCAGAATTTTAAACACCTGGAACAGATTAAAAATACCCAGAATAGTCAGCAAGTACCTACGGTTAAAACCATGAAGCCACGTGTCCCAATCCTACAGCGCCGCCGCTGAACCGCCGCGAGAACCCTCTTTCTGTCGCGCTTCCGCGCTACTTTGGTGGAATTGTGGGCACGTGTTTCATGGTAATTCTTAGAATTCCCTGCTGATTTTTTTACATATTTTTAATTCTGAAAAATCCCAAAATTTAAAAAATTTCCAGAGAGGGGTCCATTTTGTTCGTTTCGGGTTCGATCGGAGTTTTAACTTCGTAAACACATCGCCTAATGCACTAGCTAGGCTCTGATACCACTGTAGGGTTCCTAGGCACTCTTGTGAAGGTTCATAAGGCATCAAACATGCCCGGATTAAATTTTAGACGTGCCGAACAACCCAAAGCCGGGATCTTTGCTAGATTATTAGGGTTTAACATGTAATAAGATAACTTTTTATCTAAGTATGAGGGATTACAACCTTTGTAGTCCGCTCCTTCACTTCACAAGCTCCGAGTAGAAGTCCCTTTGCCGCGATCCACGATCTCCCGGACTCATGAGAGGCTCCACGACTCGAACGATCCATTCTAGCTTGTCGTAATCCAAATCTCCGATGATCTACCTTGAAGTTGCTTCGACTCAAGCTTTCTCACTCAAAAGAGAAGAACACCCTAATCCCAAGGGCTAGATGAGATGAGGATGAGAGAGTAGTGATTTTGCTTTCTTTTTATATCATTTTCTCATATTTTATCATCACTTAAGGATTTTCAAGAGAGCTTCTTCAAGAGAGAAGAAGAAGATAATGGATAATCAATAATGAGATTAAAAACCTTTTGTGATGAATAGAAAGAATATATGATTGAATTGTAAACCATGGTCAAGGATGAGTGGATGAGAATGAGTAGAGAAACAACTAGGGTTAGGGTTTGGTTTGGTTTAGAATGTGTCATCACAAAAGATCTTTGTAATGACAAGAGAAAGAAAGCTTCTAGAAGGAACTTGAAGCATCCAACCCTAATCAAACCTTAACCTCAATTAATCATCCTTAAACATGTTTAACAATTAATCATATCATGTCACAATAATATATATCACATATATATTATATATTTGCAACAAAAGAAAATAATACAATTAACATATATCGCATATATATCAATGTATCATCCACTGAGAAAATGAAATAATAAAGCAAGCCAATATTAGTTAATATAATAATATATCATATATATTATTATATATTAAATCATCGAATCAACACTTGATCCGACGATCCGGCTATATCGAATATTACCGACTAATATATCATGTACCGATTCATCGAATCAACACTTGATCCGATGACCCGGTTCAAAACTAAATATCGCGAGAATATAATACGGTATCCCATATCGCATTATTCTCGGTCTTGCACATATCACATATGTGCCTCTACTCCGTTTCGCCTGAGCCAAGAAATTTCTGTGTAGGACTCTAAAGAATCGTCAATACGCCGGTAGCAGGTGATGATCATATCAAACACCCACAAGCTGCAAGCGGTCAGCTAAACGTAACAGCCACCCAGGTATTGAGCGATCAGAAGATCAACAAGCTAGCCTGTGCGTTCTCTTGTGAATCCGATCAGTAACACTCCCATACAGTCCGGTCTGTTCGTCTGATATGTCGCATATCAAGTCTAGGGGTGGTATACGTCAGACCCCAGTAACCGATAAGTCGTGTCAATGTGTGGCTCATAACGGGTCGAGAAACTACTAGTAACACTTACCAGTAAATCTCTATATCAGCCCTGGCCAGGGACTTCCAGTTATAGCCAATCGAACACAGCACAACATCAACTCCCTATACCGGGAGAGACGAATCCCCTCCTATCGCTCATTGCCTCCATGTGATTCGGGACTGTACCCAAAAGCCACCGTTTTGCACGCCCTCTTGGACGTGGTAAGGTGGAAATCAAAGCACAGTGGGAATCACACAAGACTCTATGACGATCTCGGGTCTTCAGACTACCCTGTACCTGTGTCACCGGAGAACTGCCATCTGACGTGTGGTATATCACCATCTGGGAGTTCTCGGCGAGTCCGTCCAGTGTACCCAGTCTCTACTGAGCACCCGTACACCATCTCTGATGTCTAACACCGATGGATATGGGATCATCCATCGCCCATCATATGGGTCAAGATGCGTATACGCTAGTCTACTCTGGTGTATCGATGCCCTATCTCGATATACCCTCGACTAGGAACAGTTATAAGATGTACTCATCGATTACCGCGGCCCCACTAGTATGATCTCATCATAGTCCCAGTAGTCGAGTACAGATCCTAAGGGCTTTATCAACATGTGAGAGTAAAACAGTAAACCAATACAAGTCAACATGTTAAGATAAAGTGAAACCAAATAGCATACTATCATGACGAGCAAGAAAGTCATCTCTATATATAACCAAGCATCCATTATAATATACATCATATGTACAACAATGGCCTCTAGGGCATATACATAACTAACAGTTACTCCGCTTAAGGAGCCATAGGATGTACATTTCTTTGTACAGCATTATATTCATTCATGATCTATCCTCATCGATATCGGTTTATGATTTTGCTGCCACGATTACACGGGGAGAGGGAGATACGGCTAGAGTTGCAGTCAGCACGAGCTCGTCACGAACGAGGATTGACCAGGGCATGATTCCAGGGATACGATTGCATAGAGGCGTCCTTTTATTTTGTTTTTGCGCCATGGGCGTTTGATGGATCGCTTTTACGGGATTTCTCGGACGTGCAGATCAGCACCAGAGGATCAGGCTACTGCTAGAGGCCAGCCAGAATGTGATGAACGTCGATGCACCTATTAATTGATGATTGAGGCACTGTTCAGCGTGAGGACAAATGAGCCAGTTGTTGCTGCGAACGACGAGATATCGCCCAAGATGATTGGAGCTATTGCAGTACGAGATGTACTTAGAGATATGATAGAAGGTCGCTAGTCACCCGAGGATGAAAGACTGGGACATGTGATTCGTTCGCTTACTCCGATGCGAGGTCATCAGATAGATTGATTCCAGCTAGAGACGACTTCACGCAGGTACGTTGAGAGTCGATGGAGACGATCGAATGTCAGGAGCCCATTTTCCAAGTTTAAAGTATTCAGAGACAAATGCAAGTAATGCTATGGACCCTCTAGAAGAATGAAACCCTAACTCGACGTAATGACCATGGAACGCCTTTGAACCTTAGGGCTTGCGGCAGTTCAGCGGTGCCATTTGTGAGGCTTGGGTTTGCCTTTCTACGGTTGGTCCACAGGTGCTGTGGAATGTACTGGATTACTATTAAACTGTACTCAAGATGTTGATCTGTTGGGGGATTATGAGGTTTTGACGAATCGATCGAAGGTTTCGACGTCATTCGGATATCATGTGATGGGATACATTGCTTGGGAGACTCCAGATACGAGTATAGCCGTTGGAGCGCAGTCCATGCAGCCACGAAGAGACGAGTCCGAAGTAGTCGACATTAGAGAAAAGTGGAGTAAGAGGTTCGTACGAGATCTCGATGAGATGACGTTCCACTCCGCCGACATCAGAGATGTGATACGCATGCAGAGGCGTTATATATGGATATATCTTCCAGAAGGAGTCGTGATGAGTATGCAGCCGTTCCGGAACTAGAAACAGATATAGAAAAGGGTGATAACCTCCGAGCGGTTCGGCAGAAACGAGATTTGAGAGAGAGACCTCGACAGAACCTTTCTGGAATACTATACGAGAAGACTTGGACACAGGAGCGGTCATTTTACGCACACACAGCAGGCCAGAGTTCGGCATCGTCGACCAGATAGTTGGCCAGAGATCTTTAGAGGATGTGCCAGAGCGGGACTGTTTCCATCGTCATTCCATATTTTGCCGTTGAGCCGAGGAGCTATGCATTTAGCAATCTGTAGTGAGAGACAAGAGCCTAAAAGCACCAGGCACCAGACCATGAACAGTAGGCAAGTTAATATCTTGCTCAGCTAGCATTGGATGCACCGACACCTTCTCGACTTTTAAGGAAGGACATATCGAAGTCAGTATTTATGATTTGTGATTTGGTGATTTGATTATCACGTATCCATTGTAGGGTTCCTAGGCACTCTTACAAGGGTCAATAAGGCATCAACCATGCCCGATTTAAAATTTAGACGTGCCGAACAACCCAAAGCGAGGATTTTTGCTAGATAATTAGGGTTACACATGCAAGTAAACATCTTTACAACTAAAAGTGAGGGATTACAACCTTTGTAGTCCGCTCCTTCACTTCATAAGCTCCAAGTAGTCATCCCTTCGCCGCGATCCATGATCTCCCGGACTTAAGAGAAGCTCCACAACCCGAATGATCCATGCTTGCTTGTGGTCTTCCTTTTCAAAGATGATCTACCTTGAAGTTTCTTTAACTCAAGCTCTCACGCACTAATGAGGTGAACACCCTAATCTAATTGGCTAGATTAGATGAGGATGAAAAAGTAGGATTTATGCTATCTTTTATTATCAAATTCTCACATTAAATCATCACAAAATGAAAACCTAGAAAGCTTTTTCAAAGCTCAAGGAAGAAGAAAAAGAATGAATATCCTTTTGTGATGAATAATGAAAATGTAATAATGATTACAAATGCAACCATGGTTCAATATGAGAAGGCTAACCCATGTAGAGACTTAACCTAGGGTGAAGGGTTTGGGTTGGGTTAGAAATATCTAGCAAAATATCAACCATAATATCTTTGCTAGAAACAAAGTAAAACCTTCTAGAAGTATCATGAAAGAACTAACCCAAATCAAACCCTAACCATGTTTAATCTCCACTAATCATGTTACATTAGTAATTATAATATGTTACAATATTATATATCACATATATAATATATTTTTTGTAACAAAAGAAAATAATACAACTAACATATATCGCATATATATCAATGTATTACCCGGTGAGAAAATGAAATAATAAAGCGAGCCACTATTAGATAATGTAATGCAATATATCATATATATAATCATACATTAAATTATCGAATCAACACTTGATCCGACAATCCGGCTATATCGAATATAACCGACTAATATATCATGTACCGATTCATCGAATCAACACTTGATCCGATGACCCGGCTCATATCATAATATCGCGAGAATATAATACGGTATCGCATATCGTATTATCCTCGGTCCTGCACATATCACATATGTGCTCCTACTCCGTTTTGCCTGAGTCAAGAAACCTATGTGTAGGACTCTAAAGAATAGTCAATACGCCGGTAGCAGGTGATGATCATATCAAACACCCACAAGCTGCAAGCGGTCAGCTAAACGTAACAGCCACCCAGGTATTGAGTGATCAGAAGATCAACAAGCAAGCCTGTACATTCTTCTGTGAATCCAATCAGTAACACTCCCGTACAGTCCGGTCTCTTCGTCTAATATGTCGCATATCTAGTCTAGGGGTGGTATACGTCAGACCCCAGTAACCGATGAGCCGTGTCGATGTGAGGCTCATAACAGGTCGATAAACTACTGATAACACTTACCGGTAGTACTCTATATTAGCCCTGGCCAGGGACTTCCGGTTATAGCCAATCGAACACAGCACAACATCAACTCCCTATACTGGGAGAGACGAATCCCCTTCTATCGCTCATTTCCTCCATGTGATTCAGGACTGCACCCAAAAGCCACCGTTTTGCACGCCCTCTTGGACATGGTAAGGTGGAAATCAAAGCACAGTGGAAATCACACAAGACTCTATGACGATCTCGGGTCTACAGACTACCCTGTACCAGTGTCACCGGAGAACTGCCATCTGATGTGAGGTATAATACCATCTAGGAGTTCTCGGCGAGTCCGTCCAGTGTACCTAGTCTCCACTGAGCACCCGTACACCATCCTTGATGTCAAACACCGATGGATATGGGATCATCCATCGCCCATCATATGGGTCAAGATGCGTATACGCTAGTCTACTCTGGTGTATCGATGCCCTGTCTTGATATACCCTCGACTAGGAACAGTTATAGGATGTACTCATCGACTACCGTGGCCCCACTAGTATGATCTCATCATAGTCCCAGTAGTCGAGTACAGATCCTAAGGGCTTTATCAACATGTGAGAGTAAGACAGTAAACTAATATAAGTCAACATGTTAAGATAAAGTGAAACCAAATAGCATACTATCATGTCGAGCAAGAAAATTCCTCTATATATATATCCAAGCATCCATTATAATATACATTATATGTACAACAATGGCCTCTACGGCTTATATATAACTAACAATCTCCCACTTGCACTAAGGCAAGCTTTGTAGTATCTCATACCTAGCATCCCGAATAATCTCTTAAACTGTATCTGGGGAATGGCCTTCGTGAGTGGATCCGCAGTGTTGTCCTTCATATCTACTCTCCTGACCTCGATCTCCCGGCGATCAACTATCTCCCTGATCAGGTGATACCGCCTCAGAATATGTCTGGACTTCTGATGGGACCTGGGTTTCTTGGCCAAAGCCACAGCTCCATTGTTATCGCAATACAGAGGTATTGGATGTTCAATGGATAGAACCACACCAAGTTCACTAATGAACTTCTTTATCCAGATAGCCTCTTTGGCAGCATCGTTGGCAGCGATGTATTCAGCCTCCATCGTCGAGTCTGCAACGGTATCCTGTTTAGAACTCTTCCAACATACCGCCCCTCCATTGAGGGTAAAGACAAATCCCGAGTGCGACTTAGAGTCGTCCTTATCACTCTGGAAGCTGTAATCGGTAAAGGACTCCACCTGGAGTTCTCCGTTACCATACACCAAGATCATCTCTTTAGTCCTTCGCAAGTACTTGAGAATGTTCTTCACAGTTGTCCAGTGACTCTCTCTAGGATCTTCTTGATACCGACTCACTACACTTAGTGAGTATGCTACATCGGGTCTGGTACATAGCATCGCATACATGATAGAGCCTACTGTCGAAGCATAGGGTATCCCTTGCATGCGAGCTCTCTCTAAATTAGTCTTGGGAGACATCTCTTTGAAGAGAGTGAGTCCAGAGATCGTGGGTTGGTTACCACGCTTGGATTCTTCCATACTAAACCTCTTTAGTATGGTGTCAATGTACCTGAATTGGGACAATCCCAGTATCCGTTTAGATCTATCTCTATAGATCATAATTCCCAGTATGCATGAGGCATCACCTAGATCTTTCATTGAGAATCTTTGTGATAAGAAGAGCTTGACTGATTGCAGCATAGGAACATCATTTCCTATCAAGAGTATGTCATCGACGTACAATATAAGGAAGACAACCTTACTCTCTGCAACCTTCTTATATATACAAGGTTCATCTATATTTTTGATGAAGTCAAACTCTTTGACTACAATATCAAAGCAGATGTTCCAACTCTGCGATGCTTGCTTTAACCCATAGATGGATTTAAGCAGTTTGCACACCTTTCCGCTGCTCCCACTATCTACGAAGCCCTCTGGCTGAGTCATGTACACGCACTCTTCTAAATCACCGTTTAGAAAGGCGGTCTTAGCATCCATTTGCCAGATTTCGTAGTCATGGTATGCAGCAATGGCAAGTAAGATCCGGATGGACTTAAGCATAGCCACTGGAGAAAAGGTTTCGTCATAATCCACACCTGGTCGTTGACGAAAACGCTTTGCAACAAGTCTAGCTTTGAAAGTCTCAACTTTTCCATCTACACCAATTTTCTTTTTAAAAATCCACTTGCTCCCAATGGATTTTACCCCTTCAGGAGCATTTTCCAAAGTCCACACTTTGTTGGTGTACATGGATTCCATCTCAGATCGCATTGCATCCAGCCATTTCACAGAGTCACCACTCGTGATGGCCTGCTCGAAACTAGTCGGGTCATCATCTTCCATGATGCAATCCTCGCTCCCACCATCAATGAGAAAACCGTAATATCTCTCAGGTGGATGAGAAACCCTGCTAGATCGGCGGAGAGGCTGGGGTTCGTCGGGTAGTACTGAATCCTCTGGTTCCAATAAATCATCAGTTGTAGTTTGCGGTGCTGGAACCTCTTCCAGCTCTACCTCATCGCCACTAATTTCTTTTGCAAGAAATTCCTTTTCTAAAAAGGTGGCATGTTGAGCAACAAACACCTTTTGTTGTTCACTGTGGTAGAAAAAATATACATAAGAATTCTTCGGATATCCTGCAAACTTGCAAAGAACTGATCGTGCCTCGAGTTTGTCCGGATTTTGCCTTTTGACATAGGCCGGACAACCCCATATCTTAACTCGTTTAAAATATGGTCTCTTCCCACTCCATATCTCATATGGTGTGGTAGGTACAGATTTAGACGGAACTTGATTCAATAGGTATGCTGCTGTCTCCAGTGCATACCCCCAGAAGGAAATAGGTAACTCAGCATTACTCATCATAGAGCGCACCATATCTAATAGGGTGCGATTCCTCCGCTCCGATACACCGTTGTGCTGTGGTGTATAAGGAGGAGTAAGCTGAGAGAGAATCCCATTATCTTTTAGATAATCTAGGAACTCATTGCTCCAGTATTCTCCTCCTCGATCAGATCGAAGGATCTTAATACTTTTGCCCGTTTGGTTCTCTACTTCGTGCTTATATTCTATGAATTTCTCAAAAGCTTCAGACTTGTGTTTCATCAGGAACACATATCCGAATCTTGAGAGATCGTCAGTGAATGTAATAAAGTAGGAAGAGCCGTTCCTGGCATGAGTAGACATGGGACCGCATACATCACTATGTACCACCCTAAGAGTTCGGTAACTCTTTCTCCGTGTCCACTAAACGGAGTTTTGGTCATTTTACCTTTGAGACATGAATGGCAAGTATCATAAGATGATAATTCGAACGGATTCAAATATCCATCCTTATGTAACTTAGCTATCCGTGTAGCATTGATATGACCAAGTCTACAATGCCACAAGAAGGATTCGTTCATTTCTGAACTCTTCCTCTTGTGTGTGTTTTGTATATTAAGGACTGTATTTTGATTGAGAATGAATATGCCATTATGTAACGAGCCTGATCCAATCAACTTTTGATCTAGGAAGATGTTCATAACATTATCCTGTACTACAAAATTATATCCTTCTTTTCTTAATAAAGAAACTGATATAATGTTGCACATCATGTTCGGTATATAATAGCACTCATTCAGAATCAATGTATTACTACTTGGTAATACAAGGTGATATTCGCCAACTGCTTTGGCTGCAATACTTGAACCATTCCCTACTTGTACAAAATGATCACATTTTCCCAGTTCTCTACCTTTACGTAGCCCACGTAACAATTAACATATGTGGGATCCCTATCCGGTATCTAATACCCAGGACGTAGGGTGAACTGAGAAACAGTTCTCAATAACTAACACACCCGAAGAAGATGCATCGGCATGCATGTTCTTTGTTTGGGCAGCATGAGAATCCAGATATTCTCCTGTTTCCTGTTCAGTCATATAACTCTTATAAGAAAGAACGGGACCAACGTTCCCCTGCTCAGTATAATAAGCGGGTTTAGTCAATACATCCATATTATTATCTTGATTATGGCCTGACATGGTCGCTACCTGGAGAGAGAGAGAAGAAAACACTTTAGCGTATGCTCTTGCAAGATTAGATTGGTTATTATCTTATCTAATCAGGATGTCTCCCACTATTTTTTATCAAATCTTCCTTCAAACCCTAAAAGGTAAGATTAGTCGAGATTAATTACACCCTACAATTTCGTCAATCATTCAGCCAGATCAGTGTCGGTACTTGAGGGAGGCTTCCCGTGCTTTCGCACGGACCTAATTAAAATAAACCTCGTTTTCCCAGAGGCATAACCGCGTTAACACCTTTCTAGACACCTACTTGATCGGCTAATTGTCCTGTGTAAAATTCTCGCAGGAGTAACTCTTACTCGCAGTGGGTATCAGGATCCAACTATCTCATAGGTGGTATGCAATCTCATTGCAAATTTCAATACTTGAAATTCCCGATAATATTTTGTCCCTAGCGATCTATGACCTTGACAAGGTCAACAAACCATAAATCGCAAGTCAAGTTCAACCCGTCATTTCCTGATTGAATTAAACCCACATGCATGACCCTTGACAAGGTCAACAAGGCCGTAAGAATACCCTAATCCAATCACATCTCATGTTTTAGCAGATAAACACTAATTAGCTACCGTACACTGTGCCTTGACAAGGTCAACAAACGCAGCACGAATACTAAGTAGGATTTATCTGAAATGACGGAGGGTTACGACAGGTTTTTCGGAAAACCTATTGCGTAATGAACTTGATATCGTTATAGAAACAAGTGATTTTGAAAAGGAGTGTTTTTGAGGCTTTTCTAGTTTCGCTAAAGAGGTCACTCCTGGTGAAGGGATCTCGGCTCTTTCCCTATCGAATAAGGTGCAGGGTATATCATATATAGCGCAATGCAAAGCAAGAACTATATAAGTGTCAAAAACTAAACCGTGAGTTTGTAGCATCTGCCAGTTTAGCTAAAGAGGTCACTCCCGGTGAAGGGATCTCGGCTCTTTCCTCATCGAATAAGGTGCAAGGTATATCATATATACCGCTATGCAAAGCAAAACTGTAGCTACCCTTTTTATAAAGATTTGATTCTACAACATCTTTTAAGTTTCTTTTCTTTTTATTAATCTCATTAATATATCCCATCAGCTTATGCTTCCTAATCATCACAGTATAAAAGAAAGCAGTAATATTTATATATCAGCATATATATATAATATAAGCATTCGTTTCAGGCAGTAATATGATCTCATCACAGAACATTGCAGCAGAAGATAACATATGAAATATTGGATATAATAGGACGTCCGTGTTTTATTTCGAGCCTGTATAAAACACGGATTCCACGGTCGCGATGAATAGCCAAACCCATATCCCTAGACCCCTACGAGAGCGGCAAGTAACACTGCCAATTCTAGGGTTAGGAGACCAGGTCTCGACTCCTCGAGATGGCCTCGCACTGTACCCTAGAACCCGGTTACTTGTGCTCCCCTCCCTGGGTCTACCTAATGCGGAAAAGTAAACAATATACACTGGTGACATCATCCTCATCCCGGAAGTGCCCCAATAAAAGAATATTACATTCAAATGAATTTTACATGAATGAAAATAAAAACCCTCATCTCACATAAAACCCCCGGCTATTCAGAACACGACGATCCAATACAACATATCACAGCAACACATAATATATCATATCATCAACGTAAGTAATTATGCATACACCGATTGTCGTTGATGTATAGCAACAAAAACCTTCGATACAACTACATACTACACTTACGGTTACAGAAAAGAAATTGTAAAACTTCAACATTTGGAATCCACAATCTCTTTAGACATCGTAAATCTGAAATATCACATACTTCGCATTTCATGTCTAACTATATGAATTCCACATATTGTATCACATTCCAGATAAATAGACAATATTAAACTTTCTGATCGAATAATCAAATACCCAATAATTCCCAAAATAGCTCAACACTTGAGCGGAGTTCAAAAAATCCCAGAACATGTCACAGCCCCAATGGTCCAGCCGTAGAAGGGTCAAACCAACGCCTCACATGTGGCAACACCGTACGGCCCCAAACCCTAAGGTTTAGAGGCAGTTTAGACGGTCACATAATCGAGTTAAGGTTTGTGTTCTTCTAGAGGGTCCACAGATATGTTTGCATGTTTTTCTGTAAGTTTTAAACCCGAAAAAATTCCAACACTTGAAAGTTTTTCGTGTCGGGAAAAAGTGAGTTAATGATATCCGTTCGAACATTTTAATACTTTCTAAATTATCCG
Source organism: Agapanthus africanus (assembly GCA_030015575.1). Classification (NCBI taxonomy): domain Eukaryota; kingdom Viridiplantae; phylum Streptophyta; class Magnoliopsida; order Asparagales; family Amaryllidaceae; genus Agapanthus; species Agapanthus africanus. Next base: position 332,075,038 of record JASDDO010000012.1, on the reverse strand, counting down.
GAAAACAGAACGAAGTTAAACTTTCCGATCAAATCAACGAGTACCAAAAGATCTCCAAAAAACTCAACACTTCAGTAAGATTAAAAATACCCCGAAATATGCAGAACCACCTACGGATATTACTGTTCAAATACGTGTCCCCAATTCCCTCTTCTGGCCGCCGAACCGCCGCGACAAGCATGTTCTTGCCGCGGTTCCGCGGCTTTCTGAGAGCCTTGGGGGCTCGTATTTCATGGTTATCCCTGCTGATTTTTTTGAGTATTTTTAATTCATAAAAAATCACATTTTTACAAAATTTCCAGAGAGGGGGTCAAAACCGACGTATCGGGGTTCGATCGGAGTTTTAACATCGTATACACGTCGCCTAATGCTCTAGCTAGACTATGATACCACTATAGGGTTTCTTGGCACTTTTACAAGGGTCTATAAGGCATCAACCATGCCCGATTTAAAATTTAGAGTGCCGAACAACCCAAAGCAGATATTTGCTAGATAATTAGGGTTACACATGCAACTAAATATCTTTACAACTAAGAGTGAGGGATTACAACCTTTGTAGTCCACTCCTTCGTTTCATAAGCTCCAAGTAGTCGTCCCTTCGCCGCGATCCATGATCTCCCGGACTCAAGAGAAGCTCCACAACCCGAATGATCCATGCTTGCTTGTAGTCTTCCTTTTCAAAGATGATCTACCTTGAAGTTTCTTTAACTCAAGCTCTCACTCACTAATGAGGCGAACACCCTAATCTAATTGGCTAGATTATATGAGGATGAAGAAGTAGGATTTATGCTCTCTTTTATTATCAAATTCTCACACTAAATCATCACAAAATGAAAACCTAGAAAGCTTTTTCAAAGCTCAAGGAAGAAGAAAAAGAATGAATATCCTTTTGTGATGAATAATGAGAATGTAATAATGATTACAAATGCAACCATGGTTCAATATGAGAAGGCTAAACCATGTAGAGACTTAACCTAGGGTGAAGGGTTTGGGTTGGGTTAGAAATATCTAGCAAAATATCAACCATAATATCTTTGCTAGAAACAAAGTAAAACCTTCTAGAAGCATCACGAAAGAACTAACCCAAATCAAACCCAAACCATGTTTAATCTCCACTAATCATGTTGCATTAATAATTATAATATGTTACAATATTATATATCACATATATAATATATTTTTGTAACAAAAGAAAATAATACAATTAACATATATCGCATATATATCAATGTATTACCCGGTGAGAAAATGAAATAATAAAGCGAGCCAATATTAGATAATGTAATGCAATATATCATATATATAATCATACATTAAATTATCGAATCAACACTTGATCCGACAATCCGGCTATATCGAATATAACCGACTAATATATCATGTACCGATTCATCGAATCAACACTTGATCCGAAGACCCGGCTCATATCGTAATATCACGAGAATATAATACGATATCTCATATCGTATTATCCTCGGTCCTGCACATATCACATATGTGCTCCTACTCCGTTTTGCCAGAGTCAAGAAATCTCTGTGTAGGACTCTAAAGAATCGTCAATACGTCGGTAGCAGGTGATGATCATATCAAACACCCACAAGCTCCAAGCGGTCAGCTAAACGTAATAGCCACCAAGGTATTGAGCGATCAGAAGATCAACAAGCAAGCCTGTACATTCTCCTGTGAATCCAATCAGTAACACTCCCGTACAGTTCGGTCTCTTCGTCTGATATGTCGCATATCTAGTCTAGGGGTGGTATACGTCAGACCCCAGTAACCGATAAGTCGTGTCGATGTGAGGCTCATAACGGGTCGAGAAACTACTGTTAACACTTACCAGTAGTACTCTTTATCAGCCCTTGCCAGGGACTTCCGGTTATAGCCAATCGAACACAGCACAACATCAACTCCCTATACCGGGTGAGACGATTCCCCTCATATCGCTCATTGCCTCCATGTGATTCGGGACTGTACCCAAAAGCCACCGTTTTGCATTCCCCCTTGGACGTGGTAAGGTGGAAATGAAAGCACAGTGGGAATCACACAAGACGCTATGACGATCTCGGGTCTACAGACTACCCTGTACTAGTGTCACCGGAGAACTGCCATCTGACGTGAGGTATAATACCATCTGGGAGTTCTCGGCGAGTCCGTCCAGTGTACCCAGTCTCCATTGAGCACCCGTACACCATCCTTGATGTCAAACACCGATGGATATGTGATCATCCATCGCCTATCATATGGGTCAAGATGCGTATACGCTAGTCTACTCTGGTGTATCGATACCCTATCTCGATATACCCTCGACTAGGAACAGTTATAGGATGTACTCATCGACTACCGTGGCACCACTAGTTTGATCTCTGTTGGATATAGTGCCCTCAGAGTCAATTATTGGATCACAGGCACGTGATTGCAATGATTGAGGGAGGTCCTATGCCGGTAGGACAGTCTTACTCGAGATGATAGTATGCTATCTGGTTTATCTTTATCATCGTGTACTGCTTTAGGTGACCTTACAGATCGGTATTGCACGTTGATAGAGCCCTTAGGATTCTTGCTTGACGACCAACAGTATGATGGCGATCATATATGTGGGAGCTGGGGTCTATAAGCACATCCTTAAAAGGTCCCTAGTCGTGGGAGTTTTCGAGACAGGGCATCGACACTCCAGAGTAGACTAGTGTATACAGTCGAGACCCCGACGAGTGGCGTTGGCCGGTCTTACAAGCCACTGGTGTCAGTTGGTTCACCTAAGATGTATACAGGTGCTCATTGGGTTATGAGTACATCAGATAGGACTCGCCGGGAACCTGCTAGTTGGGATTATACCAGACGCCAAATAGAAGTTCCCTGGTGACATGTGTACAAGTTAGTTCATCGACCTGAGATCGTCATTTGTCTCGTGTGAGTTCCCACTGTGCTTTGATTACTACCCTACCACGGCTCAAAGGAGTCGTGCAAACAGGTTTTAGTTGGGTACAGTCTTGAGCCACATGGAGGCAGTGAGCGGATCTGCAGGGGTTCGTCTCTCCCGGTATTGGGGGTGAGGTCGCGCTATGTCTAGGAGAGCCATTACACAAATCCCTCGGCCGAGACAGGAGATTTACTGGTAGGTATTCCAGTAGTATCTCAGGGTGTTCTGGGCTATACTCTGACACGACTTGTACCACTTTTGGGGCTCTGACTTTTACCAACCCTCTAGGCCCGCCATGCGATACTCATAGACGAATGGACCGGACTGTACGGATATTGTCACTGACAGGCTCATTAGGGTGTCGGGATGAGTTCGCTCATCGACCTCCCTTTTAGTCAATACTTGGTAGCCCGTTACGTACGGCTAATACCTCTGACGTGCTAGTGGTTAAATCCACAGCCAAAGTATTGACGAGTCTTTAGAGTCCCCCACAGACAGTTTCTCAAGTTTCGGGCGAAACGTTGTAGAGGCCGTATGCTATATGGCAGGGTTCGATCTTATACGTGCGATATTGCACGGATCTTGATCGAACGGATCATACTAGTGGGCTTTGGTTTAAGCCGGATCCTAGTATTAGATTTGTTAGATTACTTTAGTCTCATCGCATTCGCATTCAGTCGGAATACGGGTGCAGGTATGTATATACAGGTGAGGGGTATCCTTGTGATCCGTCACGAGTTTACTTTAGATGTTGCCGTATCTTTTTATTGTTGCAAGCAATTAGATTAATGTTTGTTAATGGAAATAATGAGCTAGATTTCATCATGACATGCATTAAATATGACATACACATAATTAGTGACTCATGGTCTCATTTTATGAGCTAATGTCATATTATATGATGGATTGGTGTTGATTTGATAAGAGGAAAGAGAAAGGGGCTGCCTTATGCAAGCTTGGTCTTGTGTTATTGTTGACACTCTCTCATTCTATCATAACATCATAAGATAAGAAAAAGAAAAGAGAGCCTCCTCCTTTTTCTTCTTCCTCTAGCTCATTAACTCCATTAATGGCAACACCTTCAACCTCCATCCAAGCAATGGATGCAAGAGGCAAAGTGATCACAAACATTCTGTACAACACCTTGGACGCGTCGGCTAGCACACTTCACGCCCGAGTTGCTTCGGATGAAGCGGGAGCCCGTAAAAAGAATCGATGATGTGGTGCCCTTTCCGACGAGGAGATCGAGACCGGAGATTCCGCAAGGAGATCGGGATGGTAGCCGAAGACCGAAGGACACAGATCGATCGGTATAGCTTTCTATCCCTTCTTTAGTTTTCTAGTAGTAGGTTAATGGTTCGATCCGGGTTTTAAGCTTACGATAGCGCCGGTTTTAAAGTTAAGAAAAATTTTCGTTTCCGCATTTTGGCCTCGGAAAGACGGCCGGGGCGCTACCGTAGTCTTACATGTTATCAGAGCCACGCCATTAACCTAGTCTAGCTTGCTCTAACGTGTTTACAAGTTTAATCGAACGAATTTTCTAAAAACCGCATTTTCAAATCACAGTTTATGTTGAAATTTTTCTGTGGTCAAAAAATTATTTGGTGTGCTGCAGAAAATCAGGCAGGGTTTTTTATGGGCACTGCAGAAATTTGGTGATGCGTTGCTACAGTAAGACCGCGGAACCGCGGCCAAACCCATGTTTTGGCCGCGGTTCCGCCGCAGGAAAATGTCAACGCCGTACCAAATTTCTACAGTGGGTCTCTGACTTGAAATTGGGGTTTTTGATATATTCTTTTTGGGCCCAGATTTATTTTGAGTGCTACAGTTGTGCTTGGGGCCCAATTCGGGAAATTTATTCGATCGAAAATTTTAAACATGTTAGTTCACAGTATTTACATTATATCTGTGACCGTGAATATCATTTGATCGGTAAATCATGTCTAACTGATATAGCCCTTTTAGACGGATTTGCGAACGTGACATTCACGTTGATGTTCTGTGTTGTGCTGTGATGTTGCGGATTTGTCGTGGTGGATAGCCTGGATGTAATGTTAGTACAGTTTGGTTGTATATGTATATTTTGTAAGTCCGCGGCGGCGCCCCGGCCGTCGATCCGACGCCGGAAAACGCGGAAACAAAAACTTTGCAAACTAGCAAACCGGCACCACCGCGCACTTTTAACCCGGATCGGGCCATTAACCTAGCTACTAGCAAACATAATGATGGGTGAAGAGATATACCAAGCGATCCGTGTCTTTCGGTCTTCGTCTCCACTCCGATCTCCCGCGGAATCTCCGTCCGTCACGTCCTCGTCGGAAAGGGCACCACGTAGCCAAATACTTTTACGGGCTCCCACCTCTGGACCGAGGCAACTCGGGCGCGAAGTTGGCGAGCCGACGCGTCCAAGATTTGCTGTAGACTAGAGTAGTAGGTTGTCTCTTTGGGATTTAGTTGCCTTTGATGTGGAGGGAAGAAGAACTTTGGAGAGATGAGCAATGTAATTTTAGCAAGCATAAATGAGAACCACACCAAATCAAATTTCCTCTCATCTCTCCTCCTCTAAGTGGCCGGCCTCAATGTGATAATGGTGGAGGGAATGATATCTCAAGAATAAAGCAAGAGGAGAATGTAAATTAAAGGAGAAAAAGTCACACCAAGGTCAAAACCATTTCTAATCTCATTCTAATCTCATAAATGCAAAGGATTGATTCAAAAGGAATCTCATCATGAGATAACAATCATGAAGCCACAAATATGCAAGAAAACCCTCCACAAAATATTATTTGCAAACTGCAAATAACACCCTCCAACGATAAAGTCCGGCCGAGAAGGAACAAAGGAAAACCGGCCGGAACGGAATGCAAACTGGCAACTTCAGAAAACTGATCCCGTAATAAATTACAGGAAAACCCCGCTACTGCAAATACATGCCCGCATTTGTATTCCCACTGAACACAAATGCAAAGAGACAATATCTACACTATCTAATACTAGGATCCGGCTTAAGCCAAAGCCGGCTAGTAAAATCCATCCGATCACGATCCGTGCAATACCGCACGTATCTGATCGAACCCTGCCTTATCTCCATACGGCCTCTATAGCGTTTCGCCCGAAACCTGAGTAACTGCGTGTGGTGGACTCTAAAGACTCCTCAATACTATGGCTGTGGATTTAACCACTAGCACGTCAGAGGTATTAGCCATACGTGACGGGCTACCAGCTATTGACTAAAAGGGACGTCGATGAGCAAACTCATCCTGACACCCTACTGAGCCTGTCAGTGACAATATCCGTACAGTCCGGTCCGTTCGTCTATGAGCATCGCATGGCGGGCCTAGAGGGTTGGTAAAAGTCAGACCCCCAATAGCGGTACAAGTTGTGTCGGAGTGTAGCCCAGAACACCCTGAGATACTACTGGAATACCTACCAGCAAATCTCCTGCCTTGGCCAAGGACTTTTCATGTTCTGGCTCTCCTAGACACAGCGCGACCTCACCCACAATACCGGGAGAGACGAACCCCTGCAGATCCGCTCACTGCCTCCATGTGGCTCAGGACTGTTCCCAACTAAAGACTGTTTGCACGTCTCCTTTGAGCGTGGTAGGGTAGTAATCAAAGCACAGTGGGAACTCACACGAGACAAATGACGATCTCAGGCCGATGAACTAACCTGTACACATGTCACCAGGGAACTGCTATCTGACGTCGGGTATAATACCAACTAGCAGGTTCCCGGCGAGTCCTGTCCGGTGTACTCATAACCCAATGAGCACCTGTATACATCTTAGGTGAACTAACTGACACCAGTTGCTTGTGAGACCGGCCACCGCCCCTCGTCGGGGTCTCGACTGTATACATTAGTCTACTCTGGAGAATCAATGCCCTGTCTCGAAACTCCCACGACTAGGGACCTTTTAAGGATGTGCTTATAGACTCCAGCTCTCACGTATATGATCGCCCTCATACTGCTGGTAGTCAGGCAAGAATTCTAGGGGTTCTATCAACGTGTAATAGCGACTCATAAGGTCACCTAATGCAGTACACGATGATAAAGATAAACCAGATAGCATACTATCATCTTGAGTAAGACTGTCTTACTGGGACAGGTCCTTCCCTCAATCATTGCAATCACGTGCCTGTGATCCAATAATTGACTCTGAGGGCACTATCTCCAATAATCTCCCACTTGCACTCAAGGCTAATTATTGCGATGTTGCATACTCACAGCCCGTGTGATACCGAACACCCAACTCCTCTACTAGTCAGTCTCACAAAGCTCGTTTGCGAAACTATTGCGTTCGAAGAATAGCCTCAGTGAGTGGATCTGCTCTGATGTTTCTTTCTATGTCTCTCTATATCTCAAGTTCGCGGAGAAAGCCATCTCCCGAAATGAGCAATACCTGTCTTAGAATGTGTTTGGATATCTGATGGGACCTAGCTCATAAATGAACTCCAAATCCAAACTTCTTAGACTGTATCGTCAACTGAACTTAATCAGTATCCTGCGCCATGCCTTCCCTCAGTATCTACCTGGACCACCTGTCCATAATACTGCCCCTCGTCAGAAGGAAAACTATAACTTTGACAGTCACTCTGCCATCCATGTCACCTTGGAATCCTGGAATGATAACTTTCTCCTGAAGGAGAATGCTGTTATTATATCCCTAGAACATCCACTTATGTTCTAAAACTGCTTCCGACTGTTTCTCCGGGATTGGATCAATATCAACTTATTGCATCTACCGCAAGAACAACATCTGGTGTGGTACTTGACATCTCATGATTGACTCAATTGCCTAAGCAAATGATCTGCCAATCATGCGCATCCCTCTCTCCTTTAGTCTGTAAGACACCTTTAGAGAGGGTGACTCCATTACCTGCAGGTACACCACCATGCCAGGAGTCATCCATTCTAAATACTCTTAGAATGCGGTCAAAGTACCCAGATTGGGAAACCACCCAAATCTAGATCTAAAACCATAGATCTAGTAACCAGAATGTACGATATAAGATCCAATTCCTATGTGGAGAAACTACTGTGTGACGACTAAAGCATAACCGATCGTAGTATAGGAATATCACTTCCTACTCTGTGTATGTCATCCAATACCAGGACATCACACCCTACTACCTTCTTAACAAATCCATCCCCTTATTCTGATGAAGTCAAACCTATGACTATCACATCAGAAATAGATGATCTATCTCCGCTATATCTGCTTTAGTCTGTAAATAGACATAAGCCTGATGTCCACCAATGCTTCCGCTGCTCCCACTGACTGCGACAACCCTCTTGCAGAGTCATATAGGCGTACACTTCTAAAGCTAGTTTAGAACGACGCTATACACATCTTCCTGCCGGATCTCACAGTCTGGAACAACAGCAATGGCAAGTCTGGGTAAACAAGAACCTCCCTGCCACCGTCCTTGAGCATACCGAAGTACCTCCCGGGTGCCTGAGGTTACCCACCATTTCTGCGAAGTGGCCAATGGAATGTCAAACCAGATTGAATCTTTAGGTTCTTATCAAATCTTCAGTAATCGTTTGCGGTTCTGGAATCACTTCGAGTTTTACCATACTCCCACTATTGTTTTCTGAAAAATCCATTTTTAATTAAAACTGTGGCGAGTCAAGAAAAATATCACTATTGATCTTCCAGATGGTAGAAAGTCAACGCTCGTCATAGCCCGGGTCAACCCACAAACAGCCATTACAGAAACATGCATTGAGTTGTCCAGTGTCTGGTTTTGAGCATAAGCCGGACAACTCCCCGTACCTTAACAATGTCAAGATATGAACTGTTCTATATCCAATATAAAAACAGAGGCACTGATTTAATTGAACCAGATTCAAATCATGCAGCTGTCACCAGTGCATGTCTACTAAATGGAAGGAGGCCGATCAGCGTTAGTCAACTTAGGAATACTTCCAATTATAAGTAACCTGAAAGAGAAGCAAGTTCTTTTAAACATTACTATCATCTGAATACCATATACAAGTATCTACATCTTCGATCACTTTGAAGAATCCCGATACTTGCAATACCTGGTTCTCTACTTTACTCATATACCTATAACTTCTCAAAACTTCGACCTTGTGTTTCTACGAAACACCTGTCTAAGAACTAGAGAAGTTATAAGTAAACCGAATATAGTACGAGGACCAACCCCTCTGTACTAATGGACACTGGACAACATACAATACTCTGTATAAGTCCCTTGAGTCAAACGACTCATTCACTGTGTGTCGTAGGTTGAAAACTGTACTTTTGGTTAAGAAGAATTACACAGCTGTTCAATGCTCCTTACCTAACCATCCACTGATATAGGTAAATGTCATAGACATAATTTCAAAAAGAAATATCTCACTCTATAAAAATAGACGTACAGATATATCAATTTGAAATTGGTGCATAACAACGGATATTCAAAACCAAATATTTGTCGTCCGGCAAACAACCCAGGTGACTTCCTCAAATATCACCGATTACAACGAATCTCGATATAATGAGGATGATCACCCAATTCCCAATAACTTACTCCCACTCATCATCTGTAAAACCATACAGATGTGAGAATCCTACCTGGTAAATACATACCCTGGAGCAAGTGTCTAATTGGGAAATCAGTTTTCTTTTAACAGTACACAGTGAAACTGAAACATTGAAATGTTTCGATGGGGTATCCTGGTATTCCTAGTAATGCCTCTTCCATTATCCAGATTCACAACTATAACCGTATAATTCTTTGCCATCTCTCCAAATCCCTTTATATGTCATTAGTCATTACCTTCTGTACACCCCTTTAGGCCAAATGGTTTTCTTTCTTCCCTACCGTTCGGCACCAGCCTATGGTTTGGAAGAAGACTATCCAATAAGCATAATGGGTGTACTGTCCTAGTCCTAGGAGCACTCGCAACGCGAGAGAAGGTGAAGATAAAAGACACCTGAATGAACCTTATTCCTATTTCTCCTGAACCAAGATCCATCCCCGAACTGGAACAAGTTCCTTTCGAGTTCGTATATAACCATACGATGGATTATCCAATAAACTTGGGATCTTCGTAGTGATACGGAGTGTCCTGGAGAAATACAAAGGTGATTTAGGATTGGCGAAGAAATACTTGGTTTGGTCGTGAATAGCAGTCGCAATTTACTTTGCCCTCTTACTAATCCCTTTCTTTGTCTTTACTTAATACCTTCTGTACACCGTTTAGGCGAATTGGTTTTCTTCATTCCCCACCGTTCGGCACCAGCCTAAGGTTTGGAAGAAGACTATCCAATTTGCGTAATAGGTGTACTATCTCCTAAGCCAAGGAGTACTCGCAATCTGAGAGAGAAGGTAAAAAGAAAAGACAACTGAATAGTCCTATTCGTTTTCTCCAGAACCAGAAACCATCCTCGAATTCCTTCGAGTTCGTATATAACCATACGATGGTTTTGTCCAATGGAAGTGGACGTTCGTAGTAATACGGGGTGTCCTGGAGAAAAGGGTAAAAGTAGGAGTGGCAATGAGGTCTGCAACTCTGACAATCCAAAAGCCAGTGTTAAGAAGGTTCGGTCAACTTAGTCACTGAGTCATAGTCTAGGGTCGGGTCAATGGTCGCTGCCAAAGAGAGAGAGAAAAGAAATACTCAGCGTGCACTCTAACCTAGATCAGAATGGTTATCACTTTATCTAATCTGGAAATCTCCCACTGTAACGTCAAATTCTTCCCCAAACCTGAAAGAAGAATTTGCCGGGATCACCCGAGGAGTAAACCAACTCATCAGTGGGAATCGGGATCCAACTATCATCGCATGATAACGTGACGGAATCCGCTCACGCTATCACACTCCAGAAGGTATGCGCATATCTGGCAAGTTTCAGTTTCTTTAGAAACTCCCGATGTGGATTTTTGCCCCATACTCTTATGACCTTGACGAAGGCCAACAAATCATAAGTCACATGTCAAGTTCTACCCGTCATTGTCCAGGTTAATTTGAACCCACCCGTACAAGCCCTTGACGAAGGCCAACAAGGCTATACGACTGTCCCAAACCAACGCATCTATCTATGCAGCAGAAAGGTAACAAGCAACTACCATACACTATGCCTTGACGAAGGCCAACAAACATAGCATGAATACTACGTGCTACTCGTCTGAAACGACGGAGGGCTACGAATGGTTTCTGGCGAAAACCTTTAACGTAATGAACTTGATATCGTTGAAGGAACTGATAGCTTTTTAGAAAAATATAGTGACGAAAACCTTTGCTAAAGAGGTCACTCCCGGTGAAGGGATCTCGGCTCTTTCCCCGTAGAATGAGGTGCAGGATATTCCAACTGAATACCACAATGCAAAGCAAAAGTAATCGGCTATAGTGAAGTTATTGCCCTGACGCAAACTTCTGTCCAAGGGGTCACTCCCGGTGAAGGGATCTCGGCCCTTGCCTCGTCGACTGAGGAGCAGGATATTCCAACTGAATACCACGATGCAAAACAAAAGAGAACGTCCTTGCCATAACAGCTTTTTGAAAAAGTGTTCCAACAACATCAGAATAGGTTTGTTTATCTTGCATTGATCCAAATCAACCCAGTCCCATCAATTGATCACACCCAAAAGAACGAAAATAATGATGTACGTATATGCCATCCGCATTCGCCACTGGGTCCCGTCATCACCCGTTAGGTTACTTAACTAACGACAGAGCGGGGACTGGACTAGCGCGGATGCAAAAAATATACAACATCTACTAGTATATATATAATATATAATTTTCGCTCAAGGCGTGATAAAATGCAACATCACAGAAAATGTACAACATCACAGAACAATACAGATATCTGGGATCCCCGGGTTTCATAGAGTCGCTACTGAAACCCGACGTTCCCCTGGTCGTGTGGATAGCCTGCACAATGAAATCCTAGACCCTTACGGGCGCGGCAAGTTACCCGCCAAAACCTGAAGTGAGGCAGCCCCCTTCAGCAACGTGAATGGACCACCCAGCACTTCACGGAATCCGGTAACTTGGGCACCACTCCTTGGGTCAACCTGTACCCCCTACGAGTGCGGTGAATAGCCCGCCAATTCTAGAGTAAAGCCCTCTCCGTCTCAAAGCCATGAGATGCGGGCTCGTTGCCTTCTAGAACCCGGCTATCCGTGCACCCCTCCTTGGGGTAATCCTAGTACAGAAAGTAAAATATACATACAACGGGTACATCGACCTCGACCCGGTCGTGTCCCAAAAGAATAATACAAACAGACAGTCACGGCAGTCCACATGTCGGACGCTCGCCCCACAATAGCAAATGTACATATTGTCACGCCCCGCTTCCCAAAATACGGAAAACGAGGGATGACTAGGCCAGCCATGCTCCTACGGTCAAGGAATCATCCCGCCGTAGTCACACTTCGGCTTCTAGCATTACATGGTAATCAGTAAATAAAGCGCAGTGGTAAAGGAATCACATCACTAATTTATTACATTAATATTCCATTGTTCACAAATTACAGATAACAAGAACAAATACTAACCAAAGTCAAACTTACGATCACTTTTATGAAAAGCAGAAAAATAGAAAGTACACCAGTCTAAATCTCCAGTGAACTCGAAGGGTAGATCCGTCTCCTGTGCTGGTCCTCCCGAGGGATCTGAGCATGCATACTCAGGTCGTCAGAGTGACACAATAACAATATTATTATAATAAGATGAGACAGGTATATGAGGTAATACTGGTGCAATAACAATGCAAGTAATCACTATGTCACAAGATGATGCAGAATATGTTATGTGTCTCTATCGGTCTCTAGGTCATGTTTGAAATCACATAGTGGAAGGAGGATCATGTTTAACAGGAGTCTCGTACATACCCGAGACAACGGCCCACATGCTCGGGACATAACCCTGTCAGCCGGATCGCTAGATCCTATCCTACATGTATCAGTATCTCTGTTCGAATGATCATCCTCTAAACACGGTCCCGCTAAATACGATACTCTTTCCACTTTGATTTCCCCTTTTTCCCCAGGTTCTCACTAGTTAGGATCTTGATCTAGTTGTGTACAAGTATACCAATGGCACGGTTTTATTACTGTTCACTGTATCAATCACTGTCACGAATATTCACTTTCCATTGGTGTACTCGTCACAACTAAACCAACATCTATCACGTACGATAATGCAATGTCCACACGTACTAACACTGAGTATATGGCAAGGGTATGATATATGTATGTATGCTACCAATGAGCTCTGTATGTTATGAATCAACATGCATATCATTAACTAAAATAAATTGCATGAACTACTATGTTAAGAATACAGCAAAATGATACAAGTAAGATAAATAGAACACTCAGTCAGTGATTCATCAAAATTTGTTTCAGTTCAATCGGGATTCCGGTTTTCAAGATATAGCGGTTTCATTTTAAGTGCGCGCGGCTGGAAATTCAGTTTCAGAACTGAACGTCCGTTTCGCGACACGAATTGCACCCGATTGGGTTCAGAATTTAGCGACATTACAGTTACATGAAATCTAGGGTTTCCAATAGAGTATTCAACGCAACAGACGGATCCTCAATCGCATCTGTATGTTGAAAGTTATCCACAGTTTAATCTCAATATGTCATTTCTGAACCTGTTCTGGACAGATACACGTTCCGCCCTTTTAAATACATTCTAAAATAGCAACGGCGATGAAATGGAATGGTACCACTTGGTTTGTTTAACTAACAGAAATATCTTTAATCTACTATAAAGTTCCGTAACGTATGATTTCAGGAAACACAGTGACACAGGTCTTTGGACAGAACACAATAATCAGAGACGCTCTGGACTGCAGTCCAGAGTCGCATTCCGATCCAATTATCTTCATGGTTACATAACAGAAATCATCAGGATTTTACATAGGGTTAAAGTTCGTCGAGTTGGCTTAGATTTAAACCCTCGAACGCATCTTTCCAATATGTATATGATTTATGGTGATTTTATTCGTTTTCAGGTACGAGAGAATTCTAGTTTTACTAACCCGGCTATCCGTGCACCCCTCCTTGGGGTAATCCTAGTACAGAAAGTAAAATATACATACAACGGGTACATCGACCTCGACCCGGTCGTGCCCCAAAAGAATAATACAAACAGGCAGTCACGGCAGTCCACATGTCGGACGCTCGCCCCGCAATATCAAATGTACATATAAAACAAAACTGTACTACTATTGCATCCAGGCTATCCCCACGACCGATCCGCAACATCACAGCACAACACAGAACATCAACGTGAATGTCACGTTCGCAAATCCGTCTAAAAGGTCTATAGCAGATAGACTGGATTTACCGATCGAGTGACATTCACGGTCGCAGATATAATGTAAATACTGTGAACTAGCATGTTTAAAATATCCGATCGAACAAATTCACCGAAGTGGGCCCCAAGCACTACTGTAGCACTTACAGAAAATCTGGGCCCAAAAATAATATCCCAAAACCCCTATTTCCAAGTCTAAAGCCCTCTGGAAAAATTTGCCACGATGAACAGTTAAAAGAGCGGCGGAACCGCGGCCCAAGCATGGGTTTGGCCGCGGTTCCGCGGCGTTATGGTGAGATCTCGCGACCAAATTTTCACAGATTTCTTAGATTTCCATACACAGTATTCTGCAACAACCTGAAAATTTTTTGGAGCTAAAAAAAATTCGACAGAAACCAGTGCACTGAAAATACGGTTTTTGCGATTTTTGTTCGATCGGGTTTTAAACATACTAGAGCAAGCTAGGCATGGTTAATGGCGTGGCTCTGATACCAATGTAAGTCCGCGGCGGCGCCCCGGCCGTCGATCCGACGCCGGAAAACGCGGAAACAAAAACTTTGCAAACTAGCAAACCGGCACCACCGCGCACTTTTAACCCGAATCAAGCCATTAACCTAGCTACTAGCAAACATAATGATGGGTGAAGAGATATACCAAGCGATCCGTGTCCTTCGGTCTTCGTCTCCACTCCGATCTCCCGCGGAATCTCCGTCCGTCACGTCCTCGTCGGAAAGGGCACCACGTAGCCAAATACTTTTACGGGCTCCCACCTCTGGACCGAGGCAACTCGGGCGCGAAGTTGGCGAGCCGACGCGTCCAAGATTTGCTGTAGACTAGAGTAGTAGGTTGTCTCTTTGGGGTTTAGTTGCCTTTGATGTGGAGGGAAGAAGAACTTTGGAGAGATGAGCAATGTAATTTTAGCAAGCATAAATGAGAACCACACCAAATCAAATTTCCTCTCATCTCTCCTCCTCTAAGTGGCCGGCCTCAATGTGATAATGGTGGAGGGAATGATATCTCAAGAATAAAGCAAGAGGAGTATGTAAATTAAAGGAGAAAAAGTCACACCAAGGTCAAAACCATTTCTAATCTCATTCTAATCTCATAAATGCAAAGGATTGATTCAAAAGGAATCTCATCATGAGATAACAATCATGAAGCCACAAATATGCAAGAAAACCCTCCACAAAATGTTATTTGCAAACTGCAAATAACACCCTCCACCGATAAAGTCCAGCGGTGAAGGAACAAAGGAAAACCGGCCGGAACGGAATGCAAACTGGCAACTTCAGAAAACTGATCCCGTAATAAATTACAGGAAAACCCCGCTACTGCAAATACATGCCCGCATTTGTATTCCCACTGAACACAAATGCAAAGAGACAATATCTACAATATCTAATACTAGGATCCGGCTTAAGCCAAAGCCGGCTAGTAAAATCCGTCTGATCACGATCCGTGCAATACCGCACGTATCTGATCGAACCCTACCATATCTCCATACGGCCTTTACAGCGTTTCGCCCGAAACCTGAGTAACTGTGTATGGTGGACTCTAAAGACTCGTCAATACTATGGCTGTGGATTTAACCATAGCACGTCAGAGGTATTAGCCATACGTGACGGGCTACCAGCTATTGACTAAAAGGGACGTCAATGAGCGAACTCATCCTGACACCCTACTGAGCCTGTCAGTGATAATATCTATACAGTCCGGTCCGTTCGTCTATGAGCATCGCATGGCGGGCCTAGGGGGTTGGTAAAAGTCAGACCCCCAATAGCGGTACAAGTCGTGTCGGAGTGTAGCCCAGAACACCCTGAGATACTACTGGAATACCTACCAGCAAATCTCCTGCCTTGGCCAAGGACTTTTCATGTTCTGGCTCTCCTAAACACAGCGCGACCTCACCCCCAATACCGGGAGTGACGAACCCCTGCAGACCCGCTCACTGTCTCCATGTGGCTCGGGACTGTACCCAACTAAAACCTGTTTGCACGTCTCCTTTGAGCGTGGTAGGGTAGTAATCAAAGCACAGTGGGAACTCACACGAGAAAAATGACGATCTCAGGTCGATGAACTAACCTGTACACATGTCACCAGGGAACTGCTATCTGACGTCAGGTATAATACCAGCTAGCAGGTTCCCGGTGAGTCCTGTCTGGTGTACTCATAACCCAATGAGCACCTGTATACATCTTAGGTGAACCAACTGACACCAGTGGCTTGTGAGACCGGCCACCACCCCTCGTCGGGGTCTTGACTGTATACACTAGTCTACTCTGGAGAATCGATGCCCTGTCTCGAAACTCCCACGACTAGGGACCTTTTAAGGATGTGCTTATAGACTCCAGCTCTCACGTATATGATCGCCCTCATACTGCTGGTAGTCAAGCAAGAATCCTAGGGGCTCTATCAACGTGTAATAGTGACTCGTAAGGTCACCTAAAGCAGTACACGATGATAAAGATAAACCAGATAGCATACTATTATCTTGAGTAAGACTGTCCTACTGGGACAGGTCCTCCCCTCAATCATTGCAATCACGTGCCTGTGATCCAATAATTGACTCCGAGGGCACTATCTCCAACACATTTGATATTGCGGGGCGAGCGTCCGACATGTGGACTGCCGTCACTGCCTGTTTGTATATTATTCATTTGGGGCACGACCGGGCTGAGGTCGTTGTACCTGTATGTATATTTTACTTTCTGTACTAGGATTACCCCGCGGTGGGGTGCACGGATAGCCGGGTTCTAGAGGGCAACGGGCCCGCATCTCATGGCATTTAGACGGAGGGAGCTTCACTCTAGAATTGGCGGGCTATTCGCCGCACTCGTAGGGGATACAGGTTGACCCAAGGAGGGGTGCCCAAGTTACCGGATTCCATGAAGTGCTGGGTGGTCCATTAACGTTGATGAAGGGGGCTGCTACACTTCAGGTTTTGGCGGGTAACTTGCCGTGCCCGTAGGGGTCTAGGATTTCATTGCACAGGCTATCCACACGACCAGGGGAACGTTGGGTTTCAGTAGCGGCTCTATGAAACCCGGGGATCCCAGATTATCTGTATTGTTCTGTGATGCTTATTACATTTCTGTGATGTTGCATTTTATCACGCCATGAGCGATTATTATATATTGATATATATACTAGTAGATGTTGTATATGTTTTACATCCGAGCTAGTCCAGTCCCCGCTCTTTTGTTAGTTAAGTAACCTAACGGGTGATGACGGGACCCAGTGGCGAATGCGGATGGCATATACGTACATCATATTTTCGTGCTTTTGTGGTGTGATCAATTGATGGGACTGCATTGATTCGGATCAATGCAAGCTAAACAAACCTATTCTGATGTTGTTGGAACATTTTTCAAAAAAAGCCGTTGTTGCAAGGTCGTTCTCTTTTGTTTTGCACAGTGGTATTCGGTTATGAATATCCAGCACCTCAGTCGACGAGGCAAGGGCCGAGATCCCTTCACCGGGAGTGACCCCTTGGACAGAAGTTTGTGTCAGGATAATAACTTCACTATAGCCGATTGCCTTTTTTGCTTTGCATCGTGGTATTCAGTTTGAATATCCTGCACCTCATTCTACGGGGAAAGAGCTGAGATCCCTTCACCGGGAGTGACCTCTTTAGCGAAGGTTTTCGCCACTATATTTTTATAAAAAGTTATGCAGTTCCTTCAACGATATCAAGTTCATTACGTTAAAGGTTTTTCGCCAAAAACCAGTCGTAGCCCTCCGTCACTTCCTACGGGTATTATTTAGTATGCATGCTGCGTTTGTTGACCTAGTCAAGACGTAGTGTTCAGTAGCTAAGTGGTACTTGTTTGTTGTATAGATGGGATTGGTTAGGACAGTCGTGCGGCCTTGTTGACCTAGTCAAGGGCACGTGCGGGTGGGTTTAATGCAATCCAGAATAATGACGGGTTGAACTTGACTGGCGGTTTATGGTTTGTTGACCTAGTCAACGTCATAAGTCGCTTGGGGTAAAAATCACATCGGGAGTTTCTAAAGAAACTGAACTTGCCAGGCATGCGCATACCTTCTGGAGTGTGATAACATGAGTGGATTCCGTCACGTAATCATGCGATGATAGTTGGATCCCGATTCCCACTGATGAGTTAGTTTACTCCTCGGGTGATCCTGACTAATTCTTCTTTCAGGTTTGGAGGAGAATTTGAGGTTACAGTGGGAGATTTCCTGATTAGATAAAGTGATAACCATTCTGATCTAGGTTAGAGTGCACGCTGAGTGTTTCTTTTCTCTCTCTCTTTGATAGCGATCATGGCCCGACCCTTGACTATGACTCAGTGACCAAGTTAACCGAACCTTTTTAAAACACTGGCTTTTGGATTGTCAGAGTTGCATACTTCATTGCCACTCCTACTCTTATCCTTTTCTCCAGGACACCCCGTATTATTACGAACATCCACTTCCATTGGATAAAATCATCGTATGGTTATATACGAACTCGAAGGAACTTGTTCCAGATTCGAGGATGGTTTCCGGTTCTGGAGAAAACGAATAGGACTATTCAGTTGTCTTTTCCATTTACCTTCTCTCAGGTTGCGAGTGCTCCTTGGATTAGGACGGTACACCTATTATGCTAATTGGATAGTCTTCTTCCAAACCATTGGCAGGTGCCGAGCGGTAGGGAATGAAGAAAACCATTTAGCCTAACGAAGGTGTGCAGAAGGTATTAAGTAAAGACAAATAAAGGGATTAGTAAGAGGGCAAAGTAAACTGCGACTGCTATTCACGACCAAACCAAGTATTTCTTCGCCAATCCTATATCACCTTTGTATTTCTCCAGAACACTCCGTATCACTATGAAGATCCACAGTTATTTGGATACTCCATCGTATGGTTATATACGAACTCGAAGGAACTTGTTCCAGTTCAGGGATGGATTCTGGTTCAGGAGAAATAGGAATAAGGTTTTATTCAGTTGCCTTTTATCTTCACCTTCTCTCAGGTTACGAGTACTCCTAGGATTAGGAGATACACCCATTATGCTTATTGGATATTCTTCTTCCAAACCATAGGCTGGTGCCGAATGGTAGGGAAGGAAGAAAACCATTTGGCCTAAAGGGGTGTACAGAAGGTAATGACTAAAGACATATAAAGGGATTTAGAGAGATGGCAAAGAAATATACGGTTGCAGTTGTGAATCTGATAATGGAAGAGACATTACTAGGAATACCTCGATACCCCTTCGAAACATTTATATGTTTCAGTTTCACTGTGTATTGTTAAAAGAAAACTGATTTCCCAATTAGTTCTTGCTCCAGGGTATGTATTTACCAGGTTTGATTCTCACATCTGTATGGTTTTACAGAAGATGAGTGGGAGTAAGTTATTGGAAATTGTGTGATTATCCTCATTATATCGGGATTCGTTGTAATTGGTGATATTTGAGGAAATCGCCTGGGTTGTTTGCCGGACGGCAAGTATTTGGTTCTGAATATCCGTTGTTATGCACCAATTTCAAATTGATATATCTGTACGTTTATTTTTATAAAGTGAGATATAACTTTTTAAAATTTTGTCTATAACATTTACCTATATCAGTGGATAATTAGGTAAGGAGCATTAAACAGCGGTGTAATTCTTCTTAACCATAAGTACAGTTTTCAACCTACGACGCACAGGGAATGAGTTATTAGACTCAGGGGACTTGTACAGAGTATTGTATATTGTCCAGTGTCCATGAGGACAGAGGAGTTGGTACTCGTACTATATTCAGTTTACTTGTGACTTCTCTAGTTCTTAGACATGTATTTCATAGAAATGCAAGGTCTGAGTTTTGAGAAGTTATAGGTATAAGAATAAAGTAGAGAACCAGCTGTTGCAAGTATCAGGATTCTTCAAGGTAATCGAAGATGTAGATACTTGTGTATGGTATTCAGTTGATAGTAATGGTTTTGAGAAACTTGTTTCTCTTTCAGGTTACTAATATCTGGATGCATTCCTGAGTTGAGTAACGCTGATCGGCCTCCTTCCATTTAGTTGACATGCACTGGAGACAGCTGCATGATTTGAATCTGGTTCCAATTAAATCAGTGCCTCCGTTTCTATATTGGATATAGAACGGTTCATATCTTAACGAAGTTAAGGTACGGGGAGTTGTCCGGCTTATGCTTAAAACCAGACTCTGGATAACTCAAGGCACGTTTCTGTAATGGCAGTTTGTGGGTTGACCCGGGCTATGACGAGGGTTGACTTTCTACCATCTGGAAGATCAATAGTGATATTGTTCTTAACTCGCCACAGTTTTAGTAAAATGGATTTTTTTCTTCAGAAAACAGTAGTGGGAGTATGGTGTAAGTCGATGTAGTACACCCCAGTACTTATGGGGAGGCGGAATTTTCAAAAACAATCAAGTTTAAAGAACGAACATCGACTAACCGCTTAAATCGAAGCTAAACTATAAATAACCGTATCCAATGAGTTTCTTTTCACTTGTGATTAGGGATTATACCTAATGAAACCGGTCCTTCGTCTTTGTGTCCTCCTTTGTTCTCCTCGGCCTTCTCTAGGTAGTAGACGATCCACCCGAGAGCGAAACTCCAAGATAAACCTCTAACTTGAGGTAACTAATCAACTTTGATTGCTAATCAAAGATGAAAGGATGATGTAGAGTGAAGGTTATGGATTGTTTAGTCTAACTAATCCTTTGATCTCAACTCATGAGGTGTAAGGATTAGGGTTTGAAGATGAGAGCTTGAGGAGAGAGAATATGAGATAAGATTATGAGAGAAGAGAGAGAGTGTATCATAATATATTATGAAGCATTCTTTTTTAAGAATAATGAATAAATGAAATGAATAAGCATGCTTCATAAAATATCTAGTGGTGATTCATTAGCATGAGTCATTAAGCAATAAATGTGCATTAATGAAATGAATGAATCACCACCATGACTCACAACCTCATCCAAAGTAACCTCCTTAGTCACATCTTCTAGAAGCTTCTCGTACAATTACGAGAACGCCCCTCCGATCCGCAAAAATACGGAAAAACTTTAGACTGTAAAAATCCAATAACCGGATACCAGTAACTGGCTTAAACCAAAGCCGACTGGTAAAAACTGTCCGAAAGTCGTACGTGCGTAAACGCACGTATGCGTCCGAACCCTTTGTCGCAAAACCATGCAACCTCTATATCGTTTCGCCTGGAGTAGGAAACTCT
Source organism: Agapanthus africanus (assembly GCA_030015575.1). NCBI lineage: Eukaryota > Viridiplantae > Streptophyta > Magnoliopsida > Asparagales > Amaryllidaceae > Agapanthus > Agapanthus africanus. The sequence continues at coordinate 332,053,641 of JASDDO010000012.1, read as the reverse complement.
CTGTGTGGGACTCTAGAGACTCGACTACTACGCTGGCAGTGGGTTTAACCACAGACCGCAAGCGGCACTAGCTGTACGTAACGGTCCCCAGGTAGTTGTCGATAAGAAGGCCGATGAGAAAACCCATCCGAACTCCTACTGAGTCTGATGTGACAATCTCCATACAGTCCGGTCCGTTCGTCCAAGACTATCGCATATCGGGCCTAGGGGGGCGGCAAGCGTCAGTCCCCTAATAGCGGTATAAGTCGTGTCGGAGTGAAGCCCATTACACCCTGAGAAACTACTGGAACCTACCAGCAAATCTCGCTTGCCCTGGCCAGGGACTTTGCGTAATGGCTCTCTGACACAGCACGATATCTACTCCCAATACCGGGAGGGACGAATCCTGTCTAACCGCCACTGCCTCCAAGTGCTCGAGACTGCACCCAACTGCCACCTGTTTGCACGACTCCTTTGAGCCGTGGTAGGGTAGCAATCTAAGAACAGTGGGACACACCCGAGGCGAAGTAGCAGTGTCAAGTCTGCGGACTACGCTGTACTCATGTCACCTGGGAACTGTTTACTGACGACTGGTATCAAACCAACCAACAGTTCCCTGTGAGTCCTGTCCGGTGTACCCGTAACCTAACGAGCACCTGTATACTATCTCCAGTACGACGTACTGACGGCTGTGGGACAGACCATCTCCCCAACTGGGATGAGAAGCGTACACACCAGTCTACTCCGGAGTATCGATGCTCTGTCTCGATAATCCAACGACCAGGGACCTGAATAAGGATGTGCTTGTAGACTACCCAGCCCCCACTAGTGTGACTGCCATCACAACGCTGGTAGACAAGCAAGATCCTAAGAGCTCTATCAATACGTACACTCACATATTAAGATAGAGAAACCAAGTAGCATACTACCATGTTTAGCAAGACTGTTATATACATGTGAATATCCCAAGCTTCCATTAAGTAATATACAAGCTAGTATGATACAGTAATGGCCTTCTAGGGCATAAACACTAACAATCTCCCACTTGCACTAGGGCCATGTACTGGCATATCGTAGACCAATGATCTCGAGTAGCCTCTCGAACTGAATCTGAGGAAGGGCCTTCGTGAATGGATCAGCAATGTTCTTTTCTGAAGCAACTCTCCGAACCTCGATCTCCTGACGATCAATGATCTCCCTGATCAGGTGATACCGCCTCAAGATGTGTCTGGACTTCTGATGGGACCTTGGTTCCTTTGCTAAAGCTATAGCTCCGTTGTTGTCGCAATACAGAGGTATTGGATCAACTATGGTAGGAACAACCTGAAGTTCTGTTAGGAACTTCTTCATCCAGACTGCTTCTTTTGCGGCATCGCAAGCAGCTATATACTCCGCTTCCATCGTCGAGTCAGCAACGGTGTCCTGCTTGGAGCTCTTCCAGCACACCGCCCCTCCATTGAGGGTAAAGACATAACCCGACATGGACTTGGAATCGTCCTTATCACTCTGGAAGCCGGAATCGGCAAAGGCCTCCAACCTGAGGTCTTTTCCCCCGTAAACCAAGAATATCTCCTTAGTCCTCCTCAGGTACTTGAGAATGTTCTTTACTGCTATCCAGTGTTTCTCCCCTGGGTCTGACTGATACCGGCTTACCACGCTCAGTGCGTAAGCTACATCTGGTCTGGTACATAACATCGCATACATTATAGAGCCTACCGCAGAAGCGTAGGGTATAATAGACATGCGTTCCCTTTCCAAATCAGTCTTGGGAGACATCTCTTTGGAGAGGGTGATTCCGTGACAAGCCGGTAGATTACCGTGTTTAGAATCTTCCATACTGAATCTTTTCAGTACAGTGTCGATATACCTGGACTGCGAAAGTCCCAACATCCTCTTGGATCTATCACGATAGATCCGGATCCCCAGAATGTAAGAGGCATCACCCAGGTCTTTCATGGAGAACCTGTGTGACAAGAATCCTTTGACAGATTGTAGCATAGGAATGTCATTTCCTATCAATAGAATGTCATCCACGTACAAGACGAGGAATACGACACTTCTGGCCACAACTTTACTATATATGCACGGTTCATCTGGATTTTTGATAAAGTCATATTCTTTGACTGTCTCATCAAAACAGATGTTCCAACTCCGCGATGCCTGCTTTAGTCCATAAATAGACTTAAGCAGCTTGCATACTTTCCCGCTGCTCCCACTCTGATTGAAACCCTCTGGCTGATCCATATAGACGCTCTCTTCTAAATTTCCATTCAGAAAAGCCGTCTTTACGTTCATCTGCCAGATTTCATAATCATGGAAGGCAGCAATAGCAAGAAGGACCCGAATGGATTTGAGCATAGCCACTGGAGAAAAAGTTTCGTCATAGTCCAAACCAGGTCTTTGACGAAAACCCTTTGCAACAAGTCTAGCCTTATAGGTTTCCACATGTCCATCTACACCAATCTTTTTCTTGAAGATCCATTTGCATCCTATGGGTTTTACCCCATCTGGAGCAAAGTCCAAAGTCCATACTTTGTTGGTGTACATGGACTCCATTTCGGTCCGCATTGCATCTAGCCATCGTACCGAGTCGCCGCTCTGGATGGCCTGCTGGAAGTCAGTAGGTTCATCATCATCTATGATGCAATCCTCTCTATCCCCGTCAATGAGAAAACCGTAGTATCTCTCAGGCGGATGAGACGGCCTACTACTCCTGCGGAGGGGTGCGGGAATGTCTTGTTCTTCTTGAACCTCTGGTTCTACCAAACTTTCAGTAGCAGCTTGTGGTTCTGGAATTTCTTCCAGTTCTATTTCGCTCCCACTCTTCTGATTTTCTAAAAATTCAGTTTCTAAGAAGGTGGCATGACGAGAAACAAATACCTTTTGTTCCTCTGCGTAATAGAAATAATATCCCTTGGAGTTCTTTGGATATCCCACAAGCTTACACTGTACTGAACGTGCCTCGAGCTTGTCCACATGCTGCTTTTTTACAAAAGCTGGACACCCCCATGTCCTAAAATGTTTTAGACAGGGTTTCTTCCCACTCCACATCTGATATGGTGTGGTAGGCACAGTCTTGGTTGGAACCTGGTTCAAAAGATATGCCGCTGATTCTAGCGCATAACCCCAGAAAGATCGCGGTAACTCAGCATTACTCATCATGGATCGTACCATATCCAATAGGGTTCGATTCCGTCTCTCCGATACACCGTTGTGCTGTGGAGTGTATGGAGGAGTAAGCTGAGAGAGAATTCCTTTCTTTTTTAGGTAACCTAGGAACTCGGCACTTAAGTATTCTCCACCTCGATCAGATCTTAGTGTCTTAATACTTTTGCCTGTTTGGTTTTCCGCTTCATTCTTGAATTCCAGGAATTTCTCAAAGGCCTCTGATTTATGCTTCATTAAGAAAACATATCCATACCTAGAGAAATCATCTGTAAAAGTAATGAAGTAGGAATAACCACCTCTCGCATGTGTAGACATTGGACCGCATACACCGCTGTGTATGAGTCCTAAGAGCTCGCTCGCTCTTACTCCTTGTCCAGTAAATGGAGTCTTTGTCATCTTTCCTTTGAGACAGGATTGACAAGTGTCATAAGATTGATATTCGAACGAGTCCAAATATCCTTCTCTATGCAACTTAGTCAACCTTCTCTCATTGATGTGACCCAGTCTACAATGCCATAAGAAAGCTTTATTTAAATCTGGAGACTTTCTTTTTAGTGTGTTCTGGACATTGAAAATTTGGAGTTGGTTTAAAACATATATGCCGTTATTTAATGTACCGGACCCAATCAAACCATGATTAAGGTGGATGTTGACAACATCTCTTACAAACGTGAAATCATAACCTTTATTTGATAACAAGGAAACTGATATGATATTACACGTTAAGCTGGGTACAAAATAACAGTTATGTAAAACCAAAATGTGTCCACTCGTCAATCCTAGGTGATAATCCCCGACGGACGCAGCTCCCACGCTAGCTCCGTTAGCAACCCTGAGGATCATATCACCTTCCTTCAGCACTCTACGGTTTCTCAGTGCCTGCAATGAATTGCAAATATGAGATCCTGATCCGGTATCCAATACCCAGGAAGTAGAGTTGATCGACAGACAATTCTCAATTACAAACACACCTGAAGTCGAAGCCACAGCTTGCTTCGGTTCCTGGTTCTTGGCGTTCCACGCCTTGCAATCCTTCTTCCAGTGCCCTTTCCTGTGACAATGGAAGCACTCATCCTGGCCAACTATCGGTACTGCTTTCTTTTTCTTTCCCTTCCCTCCCACCTTACTAACACCTCCTCTAGGTCTGGGTGTGGCCTTCTTCTTCCTTCCTTTGGCCCTAGCCTTGGACCCGGAAGAAGATGAACCGCCAACAAACATAGCGGGTGTTTCCCTTGCCTTCTGCAAGGTGCCCTCCGCACTCCTTAACATGTTCAGGAGTTCCGCAAGTTCAACTTCTTTTCCTTGAAGATTGAAGTTGAGGATAAACTGGGCGTAGGTGGGAGGAAGGGACTGGAGAACAAGGTCTGTATAGAGCTCATTATCCAAAGTCGTCCCAAGGTCTGCGAGCTCTTCTATATAGCCAATCATCTGTAGGACATGTTCACCTACCGATGACTCGACAGCCAACCTCGCTCGAAACAATTTCTTAGAGGTCTCGTATCTTGCTATACGAGATTGCTCTCCATAAAGTTCCTTTGTATGGAGAAATATGCCATCTAGGGACATATCCTCGTGCCTCCTCTGATGTTCATTGTTCATCGAGGCAAGCACGATGCACTTGGCTCTCGCGCAATCTAAATCCCAGGTTTTGCGGACTTCCTTATCCGCATTGCTGGATTTGGGACCAGGAACAGCAGGTGCCGTAGCGGTGAGGACGTACCCCAGTTTGTCATAGGTCAAAGCCATCTTGACATTCCGCAGCCAATCTTTATAGTTTGGCCCCGTCAGTATATTTTTCTCTAAAAGTAACTTAAGTCCAGTCATTTTCAGGGTCGCTGCAATTAGGAGAGAGAGAAGAAAACTCTTTAGCATGATGCTCTTGCAAGTTTAGAGTGGTTTTTAGTTTATCTAAACTGGATGGCTCCCACTGTTTTTCGAATCCTTCCTCAAACCATAAAAGAAGAATTAGCCAAGACTATTCTCACCGTACAATACTTGCTTAACCGTTCAGCCAGGCCGGTGTCGATACTTCGAGGGAGGTTTTCCAACGCTTTCGCGAAGTTCCTTAATTAAATAACCTCTTTTCTCTGGGGGCGTAACCCCGCTGACACTTTTCTGGACACCTACTAGGTTTATAGCATTGATCGTTAAGTGACGAATATCCTGATAAGTATCATATACTCACAGTAGGATCGGGATCCAAATATCATCGTATGATAATGTTGAAGGAATCCTACCAACATTCATCAAACTCCAAATGGTATGCATCTCTTTGCAAATTTCAGTTTCTTTAGAAATTCCCGATATGGATTTTTGCCCCATGCTCTTATGATCTTGACTAAGGGCTAACAAATCATAAGTCACATGTCAAGTTCTGCCCATCATTATCCTGTTGATTTGAACCCATCCGTATACTCTTGACTAAGGGCCAACAAAGTAATACGACTGTCCCAAACCAACTCATCTATCTATGCAACAAATGAATACCCCAGCAGCTACCAATCACTATGTCTTGACTAAGGGCCAAACAAACATAGCTTGAATACTACTGACCATTCATAAGAAATGACGGAGGGCTACGACTGGTTTTGGCGAAACCGTGAACGTAGTGAACTTGATATAACCGAAGGAACCTGATAGTTTTTTAAAAGGAGTGGTTAAATCTCTGCATTTAAAAATATCTGTTTTAAAAATAACCGAGTGGTTTCTTTTAAATTGTTCCAACGATTTAAACTTTGGTTTATTTTCTTTGCATTATAGATAATGCGTCCCATCATTAACCTATCATTGCAGAAAACAACGAAAATACAACGTCCTCTTATGCCATCCGCATTCGCCACGGGGTCCCGTCATCACCCGTTAGGTTACTTAACTAACGACAGAGCGGGGGCTGGGCTAGCGCGGGTGTAAAACATAAGTGGCGTCTAAATAGCTATCATAAATATAGATATTTTACATTCGTCTGACGCAATGATATTCATTCCAGAACACAGATAAACAATATTGGATTTGCAAGCAATCTGTATTTCTTTTGAGCCTGCAAGAAAAGACAGATTACACAGTTGTGATGAATAGCCGTTACCCCACCCTCGACCCCTACGGGTACGGCAAACTACCCACCCGGTAGTCTGTGTACCCCACCTTGGGTCAGTCCTAGGAGCAAAAACAGTAAAAAGAAATAATACAACGGTGGCTACAACCGCAACCTGGAAGTGCCCCGCGAAAATAATATTACAACAAATTACATTTACAACAAATGAATTAAACAATAACCCATTGCAAACCCCGGCTATACACCACAACAGTCCAATACAGTTTATATGCACAAACAGATATAACCATTTCAGAAATGTGCAACCCCCTGCCAACCGACATACTAGCAGTTGGGGGAGGTTTACGAACACATTAAACAATCACAGATATAATCCAATACGCAAATACTGTACAATTTCGATCGATTAAACAACATCAATATTGCTCCAAAATCTGCTCTGTTAAACAGTAACCAGAGCAATTATTAAATATTCCAGAAAACCCCAAATATCACAGGGGACCCACACAAGAAAGATGAGTCCATGACTCGGCCAAAGCGCCGCGGAAGGGCGGCGGATCCCACCGATCCGCCGCGCTTCCGCGGCCGAGTTGCCGATTCATGGGCTCGAATTTCTTGGGTGTTCTCCTGGACTCCTTTCTAGCTTTCTGAACACACCTGAAAAATTTTCTGACATCGTTTTAAATTCGACAGAAACTAGCATTTTTTAGGGTTTTCCGGTTTCGTTTTTCCGTTCGAAATTCATACAAATTTGCGATTAAGTTATTTAGTGTTTAGCGAGGCTCTGATACCACTGTAAGTCGATGTAGTACACCCCAGTACTTATGGGGAGGCGGAATTTTCAAAAACAATCAAGTTTAAAGAACGAACATCGACTAACCGCTTAAATCGAAGCTAAACTATAAATAACCGTATCCAATGAGTTTCTTTTCACTTGTGATTAGGGATTATACCTAATGAAACCGGTCCTTCGTCTTTGTGTCCTCCTTTGTTCTCCTCGGCCTTCTCTAGGTAGTAGACGATCCACCCGAGAGCGAAACTCCAAGCTAAACCTCTAACTTGAGGTAACTAATCAACTTTGATTGCTAATCAAAGATGAAAGGATGATGTAGAGTGAAGGTTATGGATTGTTTAGTCTAACTAATCCTTTGATCTCAACTCATGAGGTGTAAGGATTAGGGTTTGAAGATGAGAGCTTGAGGAGAGAGAATATGAGATAAGATTATGAGAGAAGAGAGAGAGTGTATCATAATATATTATGAAGCATTCTTTTTTAAGAATAATGAATAAATGAAATGAATAAGCATGCTTCATAAAATATCTAGTGGTGATTCATTAGCATGAGTCATTAAGCAATAAATGTGCATTAATGAAATGAATGAATCACCACCATGACTCACAACCTCATCCAAAGTAACCTCCTTAGTCACATCTTCTAGAAGCTTCTCGTACAATTACGAGAACGCCCCTCCGATCCGCAAAAATACGGAAAAACTTTAGACTGTAAAAATCCAATAACCGGATACCAGTAACTGGCTTAAACCAAAGCCGACTGGTAAAAACTGTCCGAAAGTCGTACGTGCGTAAACGCACGTATGCGTCCGAACCCTTTGTCGCAAAACCATGCAACCTCTATATCGTTTCGCCTGGAGTAGGAAACTCTCTGTGTGGGACTCTAGAGACTCGACTACTACGCTGGCAGTGGGTTTAACCACAGACCGCAAGCGGCACTAGCTGTACGTAACGGTCCCCAGGTAGTTGTCGATAAGAAGGCCGATGAGAAAACCCATCCGAACTCCTACTGAGTCTGATGTGACAATCTCCATACAGTCCGGTCCGTTCGTCCAAGACTATCGCATATCGGGCCTAGGGGGGCGGCAAGCGTCAGTCCCCTAATAGCGGTATAAGTCGTGTCGGAGTGAAGCCCATTACACCCTGAGAAACTACTGGAACCTACCAGCAAATCTCGCTTGCCCTGGCCAGGGACTTTGCGTAATGGCTCTCTGACACAGCACGATATCTACTCCCAATACCGGGAGGGACGAATCCTGTCTAACCGCCACTGCCTCCAAGTGCTCGGGACTGCACCCAACTGCCACCTGTTTGCACGACTCCTTTGAGCCGTGGTAGGGTAGCAATCTAAGAACAGTGGGACACACCCGAGGCGAAGTAGCAGTGTCAAGTCTGCGGACTACGCTGTACTCATGTCACCTGGGAACTGTTTACTGACGACTGGTATCAAACCAACCAACAGTTCCCTGTGAGTCCTGTCCGGTGTACCCGTAACCTAACGAGCACCTGTATACTATCTCCAGTACGACGTACTGACGGCTGTGGGACAGACCATCTCCCCAACTGGGATGAGAAGCGTACACACCAGTCTACTCCGGAGTATCGATGCTCTGTCTCGATAATCCAACGACCAGGGACCTGAATAAGGATGTGCTTGTAGACTACCCAGCCCCCACTAGTGTGACTGCCATCACAACGCTGGTAGACAAGCAAGATCCTAAGAGCTCTATCAATACGTACACTCACATATTAAGATAGAGAAACCAAGTAGCATACTACCATGTTTAGCAAGACTGTTATATACATGTGAATATCCCAAGCTTCCATTAAGTAATATACAAGCTAGTATGATACAGTAATAGCCTTCTAGGGCATAAACACTAACATATGGTAGAACTGGAAGTTTATTTCAGAACCGCAAACGATTACTGAAAATTTGATAAGAACCTAAAGATTCAATCTGGTTTGACATTCCATCAGCCACTCCGCAGATATGGAGGGTAACCTCAGGCACTCGAGAGGTATTTTGGTATGCTCAAAGACTGTGACAGTGAGGTTCTTGCTTACCCAGACTTTCCATTGCTGTTGTTCCAGACTGTGAGACCCGGCAGGAGGATGAGTATAGCATCGTTCTAAACTATCTTTAGAAGTGCACGTGTATATGACTCTGCCAGAGGGTTGTCGTAGTCAGTGGGAGTAGCGGAAGCATAGTGGACAAGTAGCTTATGTCTATTTATGGACTAAAGCAGATATAGTGGAGATAGATGATCTATTTCTGATGTGACAGTCGTAGGTTTTACTTCATCAGAGTAGGGGATAGATCTGTTATGAAGGTAGTAGGGTGTGATGTCCTGGTATTTGGATGACATACACAGAGTAGGAAGTGAAATTCCTATACTACGATCGGTTATACTTTTGGTAGTCACACAGTGGTTTCTCCACATAGGGCTTGGATATAATATCAGACATTCTGGTTACCAGGTCTATGGTTTTAGATCTAGATTTGGGTAGTTTCCTAATCTGGGCACTTAGACAACATTCTAAAGGTATTTAGAATGGACGACTTCAGGCATGGTAGTGTACCTGCAGGTGATGGAGTCATCCTCTCTAAAGGTGTTTTACAGACTAAAGAGGAGAGGGATGTCCATGATTGGCAGATCACTTGCTTAGGCAATTGAGTCAATCATGAGATGTCAAGTACCACACCAGATGTTGTTTTTGTAGTAGATGCAATAAGTTGATATTAATCCTATCTTGGAGAAACGATCGGAAGCAGTTTTAGAACATAAGTGGATGTTCTAGGGATATGATAACGGCATCCTCCTTCGGGAGACAGTTATCATTCCAGGCTTCCAAGGTGACCTGGATGGCAGAGTGGCTGCCAGAGTTATAGTTTTTCCTCTGACAAGGGGCAGTAGTTTGGACAGGAGGTCCAAGCGGATACTGAGGGAGGCATGGAGCAGGATACTGATTGGTTTCAGTTGACGATACAGTCTAAGAAGTTTGGATTTGGAGTTCATTTATGAGCTAGGTCCCATCAGATATCCAGACATATTCTAAGACAGGTATTGCTCATTTCGGGAGAAGGCTTTCTCCGCGAACATGAAATAAAGAGAGACATAGAAAGAAACATCAGAGCGGATCCACTCAATGAGGCTATTCCTCGAACGCAATAGTTTCGCAAACGGGCTTTGTGAGACTGATTAGTAGAGGAGTTGGGTGTTCGGTATCACACGGGCTGTGAGTATGCGACATCGCAATAATTAGCCTTGAGTGCAAGTAGGAGATTGTTGAATATAGTGCCCTTAGAGTCAATTATTGGATCACAGGCACGTGATTGCAATGATTGAGGGAGGACCTATGCCGGTAGGACAGTCTTACTCGAGATGATAGTATGCTAATTGGTTTATCTTTATCATCGTGTACTGCTTTAGGTGACCTTACAGGTCGGTATTGCACGTTGATAGAGCTCTTAGGATTCTTGCTTGACGACCAGCAGTATGATGGCGATCATATATGTGGGAGCTGGGGTCTATAAGAACATCCTTAAAAGGTCCCTAGTCGTGGGAGTTTTCGAGACAGAGTATCGACACTCCAGAGTAGACTAGTGTATACAGTCGAGACCCCGACGAGGGGCGGTAGCTGGTCTCACAAGCCACTGGTGTCAGTTGGTTCACCTAAGATGTATACAAGTGCTCATTGGGTTATGAGTATACCGGACAAGACTCGCCGGTAACCTGCTAGTTGGGATTATACCAGATGTCAGATAGCAGTTCCCTGGTGACATGTGTATAGGTTAGTTCATCGACCTGAGATCGTCATTTGTCTCGTGTGAGTTCCTACTGTACTTTGATTACTACCCTACCACGACTCAAAGGAGTCGTGCAAACAGGTTTTAGTTGGGTACAGTCCCTAGCCATATGGAGGCAGTGAGCGGATCTGCAGGGGTTCGTCTCTCCCGGTATTGGGGGTGAGGTCACGCTGTGTCTAGGAGAGCCATTACACAAAGCCCTCGGCCGAGGCAGGAGATTTACTGGTAGGTATTCCAGTAGTATCTCAGGGTGTTCTGGGCTACACTCTGACACGACTTGTACCGCTTTTGGGGGTCTGACTTTTACCAACCCCCTAGGCCCGACATGCGATACTCATAGACTAACGGACCAGACTGTACGGATATTGTCACTGACAGGCTCAGTAGGGTGTCAGGATGAGTTCGCTCATCGACCTCCCTTTTAGTCAATACTTGGTAGCCCATTACGTACGGCTAATACTTCTGACGTGCTAGTGGTTAAATCCACAGCCAAAGTATTGACGAGTCTTTAGAGTCCCCCACAGAAAGTTTCTCAAGTTTCGGGCGAAACGTTGTAGAGGCCGTATGCTATATGGTAGGGTTCGATCTTATCCGTGCGATATTGCACGGATCTTGATCGAACGGATCATACTAGTGGGCTTTGGTTTAAGCCGGATCCTAGTATTAGATTTGTTGGACTATTTTAGTCTCATCGCATTCGCATTCAGTCGGAATGCGGGTGCAGGTATGTATATACAGGTGAGGGGTATCCTTGTGATCCGTCACGAGTTTACTTTAGATGTTGCGGTATCTTTTTATTGTTGCAAACATTTGGATTAATGTTTGTTAATGGAAATAATGAGCTAGATTTCATCATGACATGCATTAAATATGACATAGACATAATTAGTGACTCATGGTCTCTTTTTATGTGCTAATGTCACATTATATGATGGATTGGTGTTGATTTGATAAGAGGAAAGAGAAAGGGTCTGCCTTATGCAAGCTTGTTCTTGTGTTATTGTTGACACTCTCTCATTCTATCATAACATCACAAGATAAGAAAAATAAAAGAGAGCCTTCTTCTTCTTCTTCTTCCTCTAGCTCATTAACTCCATTAATGACAACACCTTCAACCTCCATCCAAGCAATGGATGCAAGAGGCAAAGTGATCACAAACATTCTGTACAACACCTTGGACGCGTCGGCTAGCACACTTCACGCCTGAGTTGCTTCGGATGAAGCGGGAGCCCGTAAAAAGAATCGATGATGTGGTGCCCTTTCCGACGAGGAGATCGAGACCGGAGATTCCGCGAGGAGATCGGGATGGTGGCCGAAGACCGAAGGACACGGATCGATCGGTATAGCTTTCTATCCCTTCTCTAGTTTGCTAGTAGTAGGTTAATGGTTCGATCCGGGTTTTAAGCATACGATAGCGCCGGTTTTCAAGTTAAGAAAAATTTTCGTTTCCGCATTTTGGCCTCGGAAAGACGGCCGGGGCGCTACCGTAGTCTTACAATCTCATCATTGTCCCAGTAGTCGAGTACAGATCCTAAGAGCTTTATCAATATGTGAGAGTAAGACAGTAAACTAATATAAGTCAACATGTTAAGATAAAGTGAAACCAAATAGCATACTATCATGTCGAGCAAGAAAGTCCTCTTTATATATATCCAAGAATCCATTATAATATACATCATATGTACAACAATGGCCTCTAGGGCATATATATAACTAACATCCATCACCTTGGATTTCAGTATTTTGGGCGATCTATTCGCATGATTTAGTCTTGTTGATTGAGTTTCATGATTTTTGTTTTCGTGCACCATGGTTGCACCTACTGGGTATTGTAGGGTTCCTAGGCACTCTTACAAGGGTTCATAAGGCATCAACCATGCCCGAATAAAAATTTAGACGTGCCGAACAACCCAAAGCCAGGATCTTTGCTAGATTATTAGGGTTTAACATGCAAGTAAACATCTTTACAACTAAGTGTGAGGGATTACAACCTTTGTAGTCCGCTCCTTCACTTCATAAGCTCCGAGTAGAAATCCCTTCGCCGCGATCCATGATCTCCCGGACTCAAGAGAGGCTCCATAACTCGAACGATCCATGCTAGCTTGTAGTCTTCCTTTCCTCCGATGATCTATCTCGAAGTTTCTATAACTCAAGCTCTCTCACTCTAATGAGGTGAACACCCTAATCTAATTGGCTAGATTAGATGAGGATGATGGAGTAGCATTTATGCTTTCTTTTTATATCAAAATCTCACTCTTAAACATCACAAAATGAAAACCTAGTAAGCTTTCTCAAAGCTCAAGGTTTAAGAAGAAGAAGAAGAAATAATGCATAATCCTTTTGTGATGAATAATGAAAACTTATATGATTAATAATGTAACCATGGTCAACCATGACTAGGCTAACTCATGTAGAGAATTAACTAGGGCTAGGGTTTGGGTTGGGTTAAACAATGAGTCATAAGAAAATATCAAGCATAATATCTTTCTCATGACAAAAGAAAAAACCTTCTAGAAGGTGCATGAAAGATCTAACCCAATTCAAACCCTAACCTTGTTTAATCTCCACTAAATATGTTTCATTAGTAATCATATCATGTTACAATAATATATATCACATATATATTATATATTTGTAACAAAAGAAAATAATACAATTAATATATATCGCATATATATCAATGTATTATCCGGTGAGAAAATGAAATAATAAAGCGAGCCAATATTAGATAATGTAATGCAATATATCATATATATTATTATACATTAAATCATCGAATCAACACTTGATCCGACAATCCGGCTATATCGAATATAACCGACTAATATATCATGTACTGATTCATCGAATCAACACTTGATCAGATATCCCGGCTCATATCTAAATATCGCGAGAATATAATACGGTATCTCATATCGCATTATCTTCGGTCGTGCACATATCACATATGTGCCCCTACTCCATTTTGCCTGAGTCAAGAAACCTCTGTGTAGGACTCTAAAGAATCGTCAATACGCCGGTAGCAGGTGATGATCATATCAAACACCCACAAGCTGCAAGCGGTCAGCTAAACATAACAGGCACCCAGGTATTGAGCGATCAGAAGATCAACAAGCTAGCCTGTACATTCTCCTGTGAATCCAATCAGTAACACTCCTGTACAGTCCGGTCTCTTCGTCTGATATGTCGCATATCTAGTCTAGGGGTGGTATACGTCAGCCCCAGTAACCGATAAGTCATGTCGATGTGAGGCTCATAACGGGTCGAGAAACTACTGTTAACACTTACCAGTAGTACTCTATATCAGCCCTGGCCAGGGACTCCGGTTATAGCCAATCGAACACAGCACAACATCAACTCCCTATACCGGGAGAGATGATTCCCCTCCTATCGCTCATTGCCTCTATGTGATTCGGGACTGTACCCAAAAGCCACCGTTTTGCACGCCCCCTTGGACGTGGTAAGGTGGAAATCAAAGCACAGTGGGAATCACACAAGACTCTATGACGATCTCGGGTCTACAGACTACCCTGTACCAGTGTCATCGGAGAACTGCCATCTGACGTGTGGTATATCACCATCTGGGAGTTCTCGGCGAGTCCGTCCAGTGTACCCAGTCTCTACTGAGCACCCGTACACAATCTCTGATGTTAAAACAGCGATGGATATGGGATCATCCATCGCCCATCATATGGGTCAAGATGCGTATATGCTAGTCTACACTGGTGTATCGATGCCCTGTCTCGACACACCCTCGACTAGGAACAGTTATAGGATGTACTCATCGACTACCGTGGCCCCATTAGTATGATCTCATCATAGTCCCAGTAGTCGAGTACAGATCCTAAGGGCTTTATCAACATGTGAGAGTAACACAGTAAACTAATATAAGTCAATATGTTAAGATAAAGGAAAACCAAATAGCATACTATCATGACGAGCAAGAAAGTCCTCTCTATATATATCCAAGCATCCATTATAATATACATCATATGTACAACAATGGCCTCTAGGGCATATACATAATTAACAGGTATTCATATTTTGTGCATGGTTATTACCCTTAAGATATGCTTTATACACCATTGTGTTGATTTATGATTTGTGCACAGTTATTGCACTTGATATCGTTTTGTTCCTTTGTCGCACATGTTTATGATTTCATGGATTTCATATAGTTGGGTTGATTTTGTACACATGGTATGCACACGATTTGGTTTTTGCACTCGGTATAGCTTATATGTGCTTGTAGTACATTGATATGTGTTTTGTGCACGCAGTTGCATACGTATATGATTTTTACACCTTGGTACACTCGGTGTTTCTATTTATGCATTTGAGTTATTGTTTGGTATTTTGTGCACAGGATGCATTGTATTGGTATTTTGTGCACTAGATGCACTGGATTTGTATTTTGTGCACAGGATGCACTGTATTTATATTTCTTGCACAGGATGCACCGGATTTGCGTTTCGTGCGTTTGTCGCACCGGATTTATGTTTCGTGCGTTTGTCGCACCGGATTTATATTTCGTGCGTTTGTCGCACCGGATTTATGTTTCGTGCGTTTGTCGCACCGGATTTATATTTCGTGCGTTTGTCGCACCGGATTTATATTTCGTGCGTTTGTCGAACCGGATTTATATTTCGTGCGTTTGTCCCACCGGATTTATATTTCGTGCGTTTGTTGTACTGGGTTTACATTTTGTGCACCACGGTTGCACCTGACTTCGGTTTGATGTCATTCGATATGTTGATTTTGATTTCATGCCTATGTTATGCATGTGATTTGACTTATGATTTCGGCATAGTTATGATGCACTCTTAGAGTTTTGATTTGATTTGTGCACGCTGATGTACATGGTTGTGAGATTATATATGATTTGGATTGAGCTTTATTGTATACCGTCGATATCGATTCTGATATTGATGTTGATTTCGTGCACTCTGTGCATTTGATTTGGATTCTTGCGCATATTTGGCGCGCTTGGATTGGATTTTGCGCATGTTCGACGCTTCATATTGGATTTCGGGATTTCGTGCATGATGGATGCACCTGATTTTGATTTTCGCGCATGTTGGGCGCATGTTATGAGATACGATTTGGGTGCACGCCAGATGCACTAAATCGAGATTCTTCGTGCATGTCAGATGCACCTGATTTTGCGGTCAGGCACACACATTGTCTCTGACAGGTCTTTCGTGCACACCCGTTACACTTAGATGTTGTTTCTGTGCACATGTATGGCATATATATGGATTTTAATTTCCGTGCGCACCATACGCACGTAGCATTCATATGCACATTTTAGGATTGATTTGTTATGGAGCAGTACGTTTTTATGATATTTGCTATTTGTTTACGTACTGGGCAGGACTAGTCAGAGGACAGTACCTGGATATATTTTGCATATATTGATAATTATCGAAGGGATTTCCAAAAAGGGAGCTATAGTCTAAGTATTACCTACGTGTCCGAGATGACACGAAACTTTTTTTTATAAAGGAAACCTTTCTAAATTGTTTTCAAAACAGCGGGACGTGCATATTAAACAAAAAATATATACATATATGGTTATTTTCTTACAATAGATGTCCGCCACTGTGCAGTGTTATGCGCATCGCACAGTGACTTAAAAAGGTTTGGCATACATTTTCTTCAGATATCTGCATGTATAAATTTGATGTTTACATGTATAGTTCTGATTTATATCATATTGGTTTTCGTATTGGATTTGACATTTGTGTCTTTACCATGACTCCGATGATTGCGGGATGCATGACGGAGATTTGATTTTGAGCTATCTGCTCATGGTTCATGCGCATGCATTGCGCTATGATGCGTTTTATGTATTGATGATTTCGGAACCCCGACGACTTGGACTTTTACTGAAATGTTTTAGTATTTGAGGGGTTTAAATTTAAATTCGGGGACCGAATTTCTTTAAGGGGGGAAGATTGTAACATTTCAGAAAAATAAAATATTATTTTTGGGAATTTTTATAATTAAATATTAAATATAATGAATATTTTAATATTCTGGTATAATTAAATACCGATAAAATGGGGAAAATTTTGAAAATTTTGGAAATTACTAAAATGAGGGTGCTTTATGTGATTTATGCAAATTATGAAAGTTTATGATCTATTTGACATTATTTTAGTGCTAATCGCGATTAAAAATCGCTAATCGGGCTGTAAGCGTGTTTTGTGCACATGACCTGCACATATCATTTTCACACTTGTTACATTTTTTCCTACATGATTCTTATGTGTATGGTTATTTGTTTTGGGTTTCCTATTGCAAAGAGAAGAAAAGAAAAGAAAAATAGAAAATAAAGGAAAACAATATTATATGAGGCATGGGCAAGTGAGAGAAAGAGAGGTGAGGGGTCTTCCATTGACCAAGACCATTTGTTTCATTCTCATCTTCATCCTTTCTCTTCTCCTCCCCCATGGCAGCACTCTTTCCTCCCCCATCTCAAAACCCTCACAACTCCATGAAAAATTCACCAAAACATCTTCTCCTCTTCACAAATTTTGTGCACAAGATCATGGCAAACCCTTAGGACCAAGAAAGTTTGCATTTTGGCGCTGTAGAGGATTCATGGATGCTAAATGAGGTAATCCCTTCACACTTAGTGTAGTTTTTCATTCACTTTAAACCATTTATGTGTTTAGTTGTGATTTGGTTCGATTTGGTGGACTTTGGAGATTTCTAGAGAGGGTTAGGGTTTGATTTGAGTTGTGATTGTGAATTGAGGCCTAGTGGTGACCTTAAACCCCCCCCCCCAATTGATAGAAAACCAGACCAACCCATCTGAAACCAAAAAATACGAAAAAAACACAACTTTCATGTCGGTTTATGAGAACTTAGAGTGTGTAGGGAAAACTGGGATGACTTAGGAACTTTACTAGATAAGCAAACTTCAGGAGCTTAGATTGACTACTAGGAGACCACCCTACCAATACGAGATGATTCCACCCTACCAAAACTGAGGAGGCCAGAAATATAGGGTATGTGGCTGGCCATGGGGTGGGGGTTAGGGCCCAGGTTGCTTCAGTAGGTCATATACACCCTATATATCACCCTAGTGTTGTTTTGGAACATTGTTATCACCTTAATCAAAATCTGGGACCGCTTTCTCTAGTTGCTGTTTTGATTCGGGATATGGTTTTGCATATTTTGAATTCTGGATTTTTGTAATTTGTGTCATATTCGATCATTAGATGTTTGTACGTCGAAATCGAGTGTTATTTGGTGATTTTGAAAGCGTAGTTCATAGGTTCTAACCTATAGACTTTTAGCGTGTCGTTATGATTTCGAATTGGGTTTTAATGTGACACGATACGTTATGATGTGTAGGTACCCTCACAAAGACTTCGAGATGACAAGCAAGCGCGTTGCGACGTCGGCATCGGCAAGCGAAGGTCAAGGTGAGTAGATTATATCTACGGGGGAAGTCGGGTGGATGGCGTATAGCACCCCCGCAGTTCGATGAATAGTATGCTATATATATACACTATATATTTATATGATATCTTTTATGTGTGACATGGATATTCAAGATATGATTAGGTGTTCATGGTTAGAATAAGGTTATTAGAAGGGAACTAGTATAGCTTCTTAGTCGTGAACCCTAGAATAGGTTTACACTCATACACACACATGCTTACTGTTATACTTATGCATATTTGGGGATATATATATACAAACACACACACACACACACACACACACACATAAGTATAAGGACTGTGTATATATATATACACATACACCTACCCTTAGATGATGAGGATAGTGGATGATATTTGGAGATGAGTCGATGAGTTTGGTCATGGTGCCACGAGATCGGTGATATGATGTAGTTCGTATTAGGAGATACGACATGAGATTTTAGCGAGCCTTTAGGCGTGTGTTTTCATACACGCACAAATATATTTATAGATGGTATCAGCTTGTACTAGACTTAGATTAGTACCCCAGTTCATGAGATATGATGATAAGGATACCGGATAATTGATGAGATAAATGTGAGATTCGACCCGTACCCAGATTTGGGAAGCCGTACGACGGATTTACGTATGAGATATATATTGATGATAGATCCGCACTCTTGACTCGAGGATGTCATATTGTATATTGTATCGTATATAATACTATTGAGGCGGGATCACCGACTATCATATTTATATGTATATCGACCAAGATTTAGGTGTTTTCCCTTATCCTTTCGGTTAGACTGTTCGTTTAGTTCTGTAATACCTACTAGATGTTAGACTAGACCCGAGTCATACCTATTTCAAAACTAACGAATCATGAGTATTTTAAAAGACAGGCTAAGGAATTCTACGGATATTTCAAAAGACGCATCTTTTCTTAAAAACACCGTAGCCCTTATTTTTCTAAACACCACGAATCGTGTTATTTCAAATGGAAAAACCGTATGATATATATATATATATATATATATATATATATATATATATATAAATTGATGTAGATTCTTCACCGTTCTGTTTATTATTCATTTTCCGCATATTCTTGCTATTCGCATCGCATTGCATGTTTAAATGTATTTATGGTTATTTTAAACCCATGCTGTCAGGATACCAGCACCGTTATCGATGATGCGTATGTTCCACGTACACCTGCTTGCCAGCTCACACACTTGATCATCGATAACTGCCATGTCACTATACAGTAGGACTGTTGCATCAGGATATGCCCCCTTGCATGACATATTGGCACACATGTGTATTGTACACTCATACATGCGTATATACCTACTTGTACATCCATATCAGCACACATGCGTATTGTACACTCATACATGCGTATATACCTACTTGTACATCCATATTGGCACACAGACATTTTGTACACTCATACTTGCATACATACCTATTTGCGCATACATAGATTATTCTGGCTTGATTTTGGAGATTTGGGAACCACAAGATATATTTTAAAACTGGATTCATTTGAAAGAGCGGTTTTCCCTTGATATGTGCACATTACTATTCCATCTCCATATTGCATGATATACTGATATGCTTACATTTCTTTTATATGTCGCATACATCATGCTTTACGATTATACGCATTGAGATATGCTGTTTTCATGAGATTTCTAGATTTGAGAACCGTGGGTATTTCAAAAGAAAGTATATACCGTTTTTAAAAAAACCCGATTTCTCTTGATATGATATTTCAGTGCATCCACCATGCGTTTTCTTGGTTCTGAGGCGTGTGATATGTGAAACCCGATTCGAGGAGGCAGATGATTCCGTTTGCGGGTACATGGTGGAGCCGGTATGGTACCTCAGGGCGAGAGAGAGATTTCGTGTGGATGACGATGAGCCTGCTATAGGGACCACTACCTACCGGTGATTGTAGTTGAGCTCGGCGGATATCCGGAGGATACCGACCGGAGTTGACAGATGATACGGGCCGATCCGGACTGACGGAGCCCGTGGGCCGACCAGGACTGACGGAGCCCTATATATATATGAGGATTTACATGCCGATGATGGGCACAGGTTTCATGATGTTTTCGATTGTCGATGCTAAATGCTCACGTTCCATGATTTTGATGTGTCGTGAGGGATACACGTTGATTTATATCCTCATACTTCCATGTGTTGGATATAGTGCCCTCTAAGTCAATTATTGGATCGCAGGTACGTGATTGCAATGATTGAGGGAGGACCTATACCGATAGAACAGTCTTACTCAAGATGATAGTATGCTATCTGGTTTGTCTTTATCATCATGTAGATGTTGATAGAGCCCATAGGATTCTTTCTTAACTACCGGCAGTATGATGGCGATCATATATGTGGGAGCTGGGGTCTATAAGCACATCCTTAAAGTGTCCGTAGTCGTGGGAGTTTCGAGACAGGGTATCGATACTCCAGAGTAGACTAGTGTATACATTCGAGACCCCGACGAGGGGCGGTAGCCGGTCTCACAAGCCATTGGTGTTAGGTGTTTCACCTAAGATGTATACAGGTGCTCATTGGGTTATGAGTACACCGGACAGGACTCGCCGGGAACTTGCTGGTTGGTATTATACCTAGCGTCAGATAGCAGTTCCCTGGTGACATGTGTACAGCTTAGTTCATCGACCTGAGGTCATCATTTGTCTCGTGTGAGTTCCCACTGTACTTTGATTTATACCCTACCACGGGTCGAAGGAGTCGTGCAAACAGGTATATTTTGGGTACAGTCCCGAGCCACATGGAGGCAGTGAGCAGATCATCGGGGATTCGTCTCTCCCAGTATTGGGGGTGAGATCTCGCTGTGTTTAGGAGAGCCATTACACGAAATCCCTGGCCAGGGTAATCGAGATTTACTGGAAGGTATTCGAGTAGTATCTCAGGGTGTTCTGGGCTGCTCTCTGACACGACTTATACAGCTATTGGGGGTCTGATGTTTACCGGCCCCCTAGGCCCTATATGCGATACTCATAGACGAATGGACCGGACTGTACGGATATTGTCACTGTCAGGCTCAGTAGGGTTTCTGGATGAGTTCGCTCGTCAGCTTCCCTTCCAATCAATACATAGGCAACCGTTACGTACAGCTTGTACCTCTGACATGCTAGTGGTTATACCCAGTGCCAGTATATTGATGAGTCATTAGAGTCCCCCACAGACACTTTCCCAAGTTCGGGCGAAACATTGTAGATGCTGTATGGTATTATGGCAGGGTTCGGAAAATGCACGTGCGTTTTCGCACGTGTCATTTTTCGGGCAGATAATACTGGTAGGCTTTGGTTTAAGCCGGATCCCAGTATTATACTGTGTAGATATAATATCTTTGTATCAGTTCCATTTGTATTCGGTCGTAATACAAATGCAGGTATGTTTATACAGATACGGGGTTATCCTGAAATTCGTTTCAGGATCACTTTTGGAAGTTGCCAGTTTCCAGTATTTTATCAGCCGTATTTAACATTCGGTTAAATGCGGATTTATCTTTTCTTGAGATGAGTGTGGAAGTTTCTAGATGATGACTAGGATGGTGACTAGGCTTGTGAGTCATTAGTGCATTGATTATTGCATTAATGGTTTTGGTGACTAGGTTAATGATTCATCCTTTGCTTTAAATATGTTCATACAAGGTGTATCATGACTCATTCTTTCATTCATGGTAATGGTCACCCACCCTCTCCTACACTCACCTCCCTCATCCTCTATATATTGTTAGGTCCACGTTACCTCTCCCGGTACTTTCGGGGTAGCGGAAACGGTAAAACAAAATTTTTTCTTGACTTGGTAACATGGACCGTAAAAGCCGGATCTTTGCTAAACTAGAAACTAGCAAACTACAAGAGGTGTTAACTACTATGCCGTAGAAATTATACTTCACGATACCGGTCCTTCGGGTCTTCATTCCGCTATCCCGCTCATTGATCCATTCTCCGAGGGTTGATCCGGACTTTGGTCACCTCCGCGGCCTTCTTGAGTCGAAGACGATCCACCCGAGAGTTGTACACCGAGCTCCACCTCGAGCCGAGGCAACTAGTGAAACAAGATTGCTAGTCTTGATACCCTAGGTTGTGTAGAAGAGAAAGATGGAGGTATTTGTCTATGTGGATTCTTTTTCTCTCAACACATGAGATCAAAAGAATTTATGAAGAGGAGGAAGATGAAGGAGGTCAAGCAACCATGGAGCTCTTTCTTTCTTCTCACTTCTAAGAGAGAGAATGAGAAAAGAGAAATGAAAAAGTTAACCAAAGAAAAATGAACCATGGTTGCAAAATAATACTAAAAACCATCATTACAAATCCTATCATGATAAAGTTGATGCTACATTGATTTGACCATTTTCATAATCCAATGACCATTTTCATAATCCAAAATGAAAAAGAAGACCAAAGAAGAGTGTAGACCTCTCATGAAGGTCAATGGTCAACTTTGGTCAACGGGTCAACAAAGTCAAGAGTGGTCAAGGTAGTCAAATGGTCAAAGCAATTAGCCATCACATAATTATCATTAAAAGGATTAGTAAATAATGTCTCCGGCTCATAATGGTTTTGACCGAACGAATTGCCAAAACCCTAGTGAGTCCACCTCAAAATGGTTTTGACCGAATCAACTGTCAAAACCCTAATGAGCCCGCCACATAACGGTTTTGGCCGAACCAACTGCCAAAACCCTAATGAGGCAGCTCCTCCTTCATCACTCCTCAAAACTGTGCATACACACCCGCGCCCGCATTCCGCAGAATGCGAATGAACAGAAGACAAAACAAATCCATCCGTGCAATACTAGGATCCGGCTTAAACCAAAGCCCATCAGTATTGCCTGCCCGAACAGCATACGCACACAAGTGCACGTAAGTGATCGCAGCCCTGCCGTAAAAACATACGGCCTCTACACGTTTCGCTCAGTGCAGGGAAACTCTCTGTGTGGGACTCTAAAGACTCGACACTACGCTGGCAGTGGGTTTAACCACAGACCGCAAGCGGCACTAGCTGTACGTAATGGTCCCCAGGTAGATGTCGATAAGAAGGCCGATGAGGTAAACCCATCCGAACTCCTACTGAGCCTGTATGTGACAATCTCCGTACAGTCCGGTCTGTTCGTCTGATACATCGCATGGCGGGCCTAGGGGGTGGCGAACTTCAGTCCCCTAATAGCAGTACAAGTCGTGTCGGAGTGTAGCCCAGAACACCCTGAGATAACACTGGAAACCTACCAGTATATCTCGCTTGCCCTGGCCACGGACTACTTGTGTAATGGCTCTCCTAGACACAACGCGATGTCAACCCCCAATACCGGGAGAGACGAATCCTGTCTAACCGTCACTGCCTCTAAGTGCTTCGGGACTGCACCCAACTACTACCTGTTTGCACGACTCAGTAGAGCCGTGGTAGGATAGTAATCAAAGTGCAGTAGGAACACACTCGAGGCGAAGTGACAGTGTCAAGTCAGCGGACTAAGCTGTATTCATGTCACCTGGGAACTGTTAACTGACGATAGGTATAATACCAACCAACAGTTCCCGACGAGTCCTGTCCAATGTACTCGTAACCTGACGAGCACCCGCATACTATCTCAAGTACGACTTACTGACGGTTGTGGGACAGACCGTCTCCCGCATTGGGATGAGAAGCGCATACGCTAGTCTACTCCGGAGTATCGATGCCCTGTCTCGATAATCCCACGACTAGGGACGTGCATAAGGATGTGCTTGTGGATTACCCAGCTCCCACGAGTGTGATCGCCATCACAACGCCGGTAATCAAGCAAAGATCCTAAGGGCTCTACTAATGCGTATAGGTGATATAATAAAGAAACACATGTACACATTAAAGCAGAGACAAACCAAGTAGCATACTACTATTTTGAGCAAGATTGTGTATACAATGGTGAATATCCCAAGCTTCCATTAAGTAATATACAATCTAGTATGATACAGTAATGGCCTCTAGGGCATATACACTAACAATCTCCCACTTACACTAAGGCCATGTACTGGCGTATCGAAGACCTATCATCTCGATCAGCCGCTCGAACTGAGTCTGGGGTAAGGCCTTCGTGAATGGATCCGCCGTGTTGTCTTTTGTGTCCACTCTCCGTACCTCGATCTCCTGGCGATCAATGATCTCCCTGATCAGGTGATACCGCCTTAAGATGTGTCTGGATTTCTGATGGGACCTTGGTTCCTTCGCTAAAGCTATAGCTCCATTGTTATCGCAATACAAAAGTATTGGGTCAACAATGGACGGAACCACCTGAAGTTCACTAATGAACTTCTTTATCCAGACCGCCTCTTTTGCGGCATCGCTTGCAGCAATGTATTCAGCCTCTATCGTCGAGTCTACGACGGTCCTGTTTGGAACTCCTCCAACATACCGTCCCTCCGTTGATGGTAAACACAAAACCCGAAACAGACTTGTTGTCATCTTTGTCACTCTGGAAGCTTGAATCGGTAAAGGACTCGACCCTGAGGTCTCCATTACCGTAAACCAGGAACATCTCCTTATTCCTTCTCAGGTACTTGAGAATGTTCTTCACTGCCGTCCAGTGGTCCTCACCTGGGTCTGACTGATACCGGCTCACCACGCTCAGCGCGTAAGCTACATCTAGTCTTGTATATAGCATCGTATACATTATAGATCCTACCGCCGAAGCGTAGGGTATAGTGCTCATGCGAACCCTCTCCTCGTCAGTCTTAGGAGACATCTTCTTGGAGAGGGTAATTCCGTGCAATGCGGGTATGTTACCGCGCTTGGAATCTACCATACTAAATCTTTTTAGTACGGTCTTTATGTACCTGGACTGCGAAAGTCCTAGTAATCTCTTGGATCTATCTCTATAGATCTTGATCCCCAGAATGTACGAGGCATCACCCAGGTCCTTCATGGAGAACCGGTGTGATAAAAATAGCTTGACCGATTGTAGTATAGGAATGTCATTTCCTATCAAAAGAATGTCGTCCACGTACAAGACTAGGAACACGACAGTTCGTCCTACAATCTTCATATAGACACAAGGTTCATCTTCGTTCTTGATGAAATCAAATTCCTTGATTGCCTCATCAAAACAGATGTTCCAGCTCCGCGATGCCTGCTTTAATTCATAAATGGATTTAAGCAACTTGCACACCTTCCTACTGCTCCCACTGTCTACGAAACCTTCTGGCTGATCCATGTAAACGCACTCTTCTAAACAGCCGTTTAGAAAAGCCGTTTTAACGTCCATCTGCCAGATTTCATAGTCATGGAAGGCAACAATGGCAAGTAGGATCCGAATGGATTTCAGCATAGCCACTGGAGAAAAGGTTTCGTCATAGTCCAAACCAGGTCTTTGACGAAAACCTTTTGCAACGAGTCTAGCCTTATAGATCTCCACCTGCCCATCCACACCAAGTTTCCTTTTGTAGATCCATTTGCATCAAACGGGTTTTACCCCAGGTGGAGCAATATCCAAGGTCCACACTTTATTGGTGTACATGGACTCCATTTCGGATTGCATTGCTTCCTGCCATTTATCAGAGTCACTACTGATAATGGCCTGCCTGAAACTGGTAGGGTCATCTTCTTCCAAGATGAAATCCTCTCGATCCCCGTCTATGAGAAAACCGTAGTATCTCTCGAGCGGATGAGAAATCCTACCAGATCTGCGGAGTGGCTGAGGTTCGTTGGGTGTAACTGAATCTAGCGGTTCCTCCAAATCTTTAGATAAAGTTAGTGTTTCTGGAATTTCATCCAGTTCTACCGTGCTGCCACTAATATTTTTAACAAGAAATTCTTTTTCCAAAAATGTGGCATTCCTGGAAACAATTATCTTCTGTTCCTCTGCATGGTAGAATAGATGTTAGTTGTATGTATGCCCTAGAGGCCAGTATTGTACAGATGTTGTATATTATATTGGATGCTTGGACATATATAGAGATGACTTTCTTGCTCGATATGATAGTATGCTATCTGGTTACTCTTTATCTTAACATGTACACTAGTCTCTTTAAACTGTCTTATGGTTACATGTTGGTAAAGCCCTTAGGATGTGTACTTGACTACCTGGACTATGATGCAGATCATACTAGTGGGGACATGGTAGTCCATAAGTACATCCTTCAAGGTCCCTAGTCGTGGGTGTATCGAGACGGGGCATCGATATACCAGAGTAGACTAGCGTATACGCTTCTCGACCCATGAGATGGGCGATGGATGATCCCATATCCATTGGTGTTTGACATCAGAGATGGTGTACGGGTGCTCAGTGGAGACTGGGTACACTGGACGGACTCGCCGAGAACTCCCAGATGGTATTATACCTCACGTCAGATGGCAGTTCTCAGGTGACACTTGTACAGGTTAGTCTGTAGACCCGAGATCGTCATGGAGTCTTGTGTGATTCCCACTGTGCTTTGATCTCCACCTTACCACGTCCATGAGGGCGTGCAAAACGGTGGTCTTTGGGTACAGTCCCGAGTCACATGGAGGCAATGAGCGATAGGAGGGGTTTCGTCTCTCCCGGTATAGGGGGTTGATGTTGCGCTGTGCTCGATTGGCCGTAACAGGGAAGTCCCTGGCCAGGGCTGATCAGAGATTTGCTGGTAAGTGTTACCAGTAGTTTCTCGACCCGTTATGAGCCTCACATCGGCATGACTTATCGAGTATTGGGGTCTGACGTTTACCACCCCTAGACTTGATATGCGACGTATCAGACGAAGAGACCAGACTGTACGGTAAGTGTTACTGGTTGGATTCACAGGAGTGTGAGCGGGCTAGCTCGTCGATCTTCTGATCGCTCAATACCCGGGTGGCCGTTACGTTTAGCAGACCTCTTGCGGCTTGTGGGTGCTTGATATGATCATCATCTGCTACCGGCGTATTGACGAGTCTTTAGAGTCCTACACAGAGGTTTCCTGGTTCAAGCGAAACGAAATAGGAGCGCATATGAGATATGTGCGGGACCGAGAATAATGCGTGTATGTGATATCGCATTTCATTCGCGCGATAAATGTTTCGATTGGTTATATTCGATATGACCTAGTTATCGAATCATTGATTCGATAAATCGATACATTGAATACTAGTCGGTTGTGTGCGACATGACCGGATCATTGAATCAAATGTTGATTTAATGATTTAATGTATAATTATATATTTGATATATTACTTTGCATTAACTAGTATTGGTTCACTTTAAATGGATTTTCTCACTTGATGTACATGTTGTATATGTGATATACTTTTGTGCACATCTTTGTATCATGTTTGATGATACTTGCTCATTAGGTTAAGTGTGAAGAATTAAACCATGGTTAAGGGATGATTAGGGTTTTGCCTTTTTATTTATTTATTTGTTTATTTATTTAGTTAAAGGTTTAGATGAGAATGGTGGCTTTCTTTGTCTCTTGTTGAACTTTCTTGAAGCTTTGACAAAGTCCACCATCCTTATCTCATCCTTAACCCTAACCATTCCTTCTAACCTTAGTTTAATCTCTACACTTGACCATGGTCAAGATATGATAAGTATTCATATTAGTTTCTTTTTCAAATAAGAAACTTATCATATTCTTTCTTCTTCATCATCTTCTTCTTCATGAAAAGCTTGATGCCATCAATGGCAACTTGAGCAAAAGTGAGTAAAATCCAATTCTAAAGTGAACCCACCTCCTATTTCTTCACCCTCTACCTCTTGCCAAGTTGTTTTGGATGTTTTCTTCACAAGTTTCACAACTTGGTGAAGTTGGAGCTTGAACTTGCGCAACCTCGACGTAGATCATCTTCGGCACGAAGCCGACGACATTGCCCGCTCGTTTTCCCGATGAAGCCGACGATCGAGTCTAGGATTCGAGACGGGCAGCGAGAGGACACCCACGTGGAGCTAAGCAAGTGGAAATCCGGATCTACAAAGGTTGTAGCATCTCACTTCTAGTTAAAGTGTTAACTAAGTTTTCATTTCGCCTAAACATCTAGTCTAAGATCCGTAGTCTAGGGTTTCTCGGCACCAAATTTTTTAAATTGGCATGTTCGATGCCTTGTGAGACCACTATAGGGTGCCTAGGAACCTTTCACTGGTATCAGAGCCTAGCTAGAGCCTTAGGCGAAGTCCCGACGACGTTTGAAACCCGATCGAACCGAAACCCAAAACCCTAAAATGCTCTCTGGATTTTTTCTAAAAAATGGGATTTTTGTCAATTAAAAATATGCAGAAAATCAAGCAGGGTGTTATTTGAATTACTGTAAAATACGAGGGCCTGAATCAACTTTTCCACCGCGGAACCGCGGCACGTGCTATGCATGATGCGGCGGTTCCGCGGCCTTACTGTTCCTTTGTTTAATATTTTCTGCACAGTAACTCATGTAATATAATGCTATATTTTCTGGGACATTTTTATTGTGACTCTACAGAAGAGTATTCTAGGGTTGTATTGGGAATCAAAGATTCGATCGGATTATCAAATTTCGTCTTTTGTGTATTTCCGGATAATTTTTAGAATATGTTAAAAAGTTCGACCAGATATAAATACCCAATTTTTCCCCTGTCGAGAAATTTCCAAGTGTTGGATTTTTCCGTAGTTTAACGACGTTCTAAGTAGTGCAAGTAACGCGATGGACCCTCTAGAAGACAACAAACCTTAACTCGATTATGTGACCGTCTTGAACTGCCCTTTGAACCTTCGGGTTTGGGGCAGTACGGCGTGCCACATGTGAGGCGTTGGCTTGACCCTTCTACGGCTGGACCGTTGGTACTGAGGCACGAACTGAATGTTGCTAGACTTATTTCATGTGTTGGACTGTATCGGGAAAACTTGGGTATTCGACTGTTCGATCGGAAAGTTTAACATTTTCCGTTTATCTGGAATGTGATACAATAATTGGAATTCACAAACAGTTATGAGATAACTGAATGAATGTTATAAATCTAGCAGTTTAGTCCCACATGATATTGAAAAGAGTTTTCGATAATGAGACTAAAATGCGGGATTTTTATCTGTTAGGCATGTGATGTCTAAGTATTTCATTTGATTAGGCATACGATGTCTAAAGAAGTTGCGGATTCCAATTGTTGTAGTTTTACACTTTCTTTTCTGTGACCGTAAGTGTAGTATGTTCATATCGCCGGTTTCGTTGCTATACGTCAACGACAATTGGGGTATGCATACTTACTTACGTTGATGACATGTGATGTTATGTGTTGCTGGATATGTTATATTGGATCGTCGTGTTTGAATAGCCGGGGTTTTTATGTGAGATGAGTATTTTTCATTTTCATTCATGTAAAAACTTGTATGTAATATTCTTTTATTTGGGGCACTTCCAGGTAGCGGAAGATGTCACCTTTTGTATATTATTTACTTTTCCGCATTAGGATAGACCCAAGGAGGGGAGCACAAGTAACCGGGTTCTGGGGTCCAGTGGGAGACCAACTCGAGGAGTCGAGTCCGGGTCTCCTAACCCTAGAATTGGCAGGGTTGCTTGCCGCTCTCGTAGGGGTCTAGGGGTGTGGGATTGGCTATTCATCACGACCGTGGAATCCGTGTTTTATACTGGCTCGTATTGAAAACACGGACGTCCTAGTATATCCAATATTTCATACGTTTATTCTGCTGCGATATCTGTGTTGTAACTCTGTGATGGATATAGTATATATGATATATTATATAGACGTTACTTATGTTTTACACCCGCGCTAGCCCTGCCCTGCTCTGTCGTTAGTTACCTAACCTAACGGTGCACGAGGGGACATCGAGGCGAATGCGGATGGCATAAGTGTACGTCATATCTATCTGTGATGTTTAGGTATTTAAATGATGGGACTTCATTAATGTGATTAATGAAAGATAAGAAACCTAAGATGTTGTGGAATCGAATTTTAAAATAAAACAGGTAGCTACAGTTCTTGCTTTGCACAGCGGTATATATGATATACCCTGCACCTTATTCGATGAGGAAAGGACCGAGATCCCTTCACCGGGAGTGACTCCTTTAGCAATAACTGGCAGATGCTACACACTCGGTTTGCTTTTGACTGCTTTTGGGTTTTTGCTTTGCACAGCGATATATATGATATATCCCGCACCTCATTCGACGAGGAAAGGACCGAGATCCCTTCGCCGGGAGTGACTCCTTTAGCAAAACTAGAAAAACCTCAAAATCACTCCATTTCAAAACTTCATTTGATTCTACAACGATATCAAGTTCATTACGCAATAGGTTTTCAGAAAAACCTGCGTAGCCCTCCGTCATTTCAGATAGGTTACATATAGTATTCGTGCTACATTTGTTGGCTTTCGTCAAGGTGTAGTGTGCGGTAGCTATGTGCTGTTTATCTGCTGCATATGATGCGACTGGATTAGGGTAGTCGTACGGCTTTGTTGGCTTTCGTCAAGGGTCGTGCGGGTGGGTTTAATTCAGTAAAGAAATGTACGGGTTGAACTTGACTAGCGGGCTGTGGTTTGTTGCCTTTCGTCAAGGTCATAGCACGCTAGGGGCAAAAGTATTATCGGGAATTTCAAGTGTTGAAATTTGCAATGAGATTGCATACCTTCTATGAGATAGTTGGATCCCGATACCCACTGCGAGTAAGAGTTACTCCTGGGAGAGTTTTACACATTGCAATTAGCTGATCAAGTAGGTGTCTAGAAAGGTGTCAACGAGGTTACGCCTCTGGAAAAACGAGGTTTACATTAATTAGGTTTGTGCGAAAGCACGGGGGACCTCCCTCAAAGTACCGACACTGGCCTGGCTGAAAGATTGGCGAACTTGTAGTGTGTAATTAATCCCGGCTAGTCTTTCCTTTTAGGGTTTGAAGGAAGATTTGATAAAAAGCAGTGGGAGCCATCCTGATTAGATAAGATAATAACCAATCTGATCTTGCACGAGCATACGCTAAAGTGTTTTCTTCTCTCTCTCTCCAGGTAGCGACCAGTTCATGCCTTAATCAAGATAATAATATGGATGTATTGACCGAACCCGCATGTTATACTGTGCTGGGGAACGTTGGTTCCGTTCTTTCTTATAAGAGTTATAGGAATGAACAGGATATAGGGGAATACCAGGATTCCCATGCCACCCGAATGAAGAAAGTACATGTTGATGCATTTTCTTCGGGTGTGTTCGTTACTGAGAATTGTTTCTCCATTTGCTCTACGTCCTGGGTATTGGATACCGGGTCAGGATCCCATATATGTAATCAGTTACATGGGCTTAGGAAAGGTAGAGAACTTGGAGAAGGTGATAAAGACATAAGAGTTGGAAATGGTGCAATTGTTGCAGCTAAGACTGTCGGGGAATATCACCTTGTATTACCAACTGGTAATACATTGGTTCTGAATGAATGCTATTACATGCCGAACCTGATATGCAACATTATATCGGTTTCTTTATTAAGCAAAGAGGGATATAATTTTGTATTACAGGATAATGTTATGAACATTTTCCGTAACCAAAAGTTGGTTGGATCAGGCACGTTATGCAATGGCATTTATGTTCTAAATCAATCAACAGTTCTGAGCATAACAAACACACACAAGAGGAAGAGTTCAGAACTGAACGAATCCTTCTTGTGGCATTGTAGACTAGGTCACATCAATGTGACACGACTGGCTAAGTTGCATAAAGATGGATATTTGAAACCTTTCGAATTTTCATCTTATGACACTTGCCAGTCATGTCTCAAAGGCAAGATGACCAAAACTCCGTTTACGGGACACGGAGAAAGAGTTACCGAACTCTTGGGACTAATACATAGCGATGTATGTGGTCCCATGTCTACACATGCCAGGGATGGTTCTTCGTACTTCATTACATTCACTGACGATCTCTCAAGATACGGACATGTGTACTTGATAAGACACAAGTCTGAAGCTTTTGAGAAATTTAGAGAATATAAACAAGAAGTCGAAAACCAAACCGGAAAAAGTATTAAAATCCTTCGATCTGATCGAGGAGGTGAATACTTGAGCAATGAATTCCTGGACTTCCTAAAAGAGAATAGAATTCTCTCTCAGCTGACTCCTCCATATACACCACAGCACAACAGTGTATCAGAACGGAGGAACCGCACCCTATTAGATATGGTGCGCTCTATGATGAGCACAGCTGAGTTACCTATTTCCTTCTGGGGTATGCGCTTGAGACAGCCATACATCTATTGAATATGGTCCCCACCGAATCTGTGCCTACCACTCCATATGAGATATGGAAAGGGAAGAGACCATGTCTTTACTATGTTAAGATATGGGGTTGTCCAGCCTATGTCAAACGACAAAATCCGGACAAACACGAGGCACGGTCTGTTCTATGCAAATTTGTAGGATATCCCAAGAATTCTCAAGGGTATATCTTCTACCACACTGAGGAACAAAGAGTGTTTGTTTCTCGGCATGCCACCTTTTTAGAAAAGGAATTTCTTGAAAAAGAGATTAGTGGTCATGAGGTAGAACTGGAAGAGGTTCCAGCTGCAGAAGCTACAACAGAAGATCTGGTGGAACCAGAGAATTAAGTAGTTCCCGATGAACCCCAGCCACTCCGCCGATCTAGTAAGGTTCCTCGCCAACCTGAGAGATACTACGGTTTTCTCATGGACGGTGGGAGCGAGGATTGCATCATGGAGGATGATGACCCAACTAGCTTCGAGCAGGCCATCACGAGTGGGGACTCAGTGAAATGGTTGGATGCTATGCGGTCTGAGATGGATTCTATGTACACCAACAAAGTATGGACTTTGGAAGTTGCTCCTGAAGGGGTAAAACCCATTGGGAGCAAGTGGATCTTCAAGAAGAAACTTGGTGTAGATGGGAAAGTGGAGACTTTCAAAGCTAGACTTGTAGCAAAGGGTTTTCGTCAAAGGCCAGGTGTGGACTATGACGAGACCTTTTCTCCAGTGGCTATGCTTAAATCCATCCGGATCATGCTTGCCATCGCTGCTTATCATGATTACGAAATCTAGCAAATGGATGTTAAGACCGCCTTTCTAAATGGTGATTTAGAAGAGTGCGTGTACATGACTCAGCCAGAGGGCTTCGTAGACAGTGGGAGCAGCGGGAAGGTGTGCAAGCTGCTTAAATCCATTTATGGATTAAAGCAAGCATCGCGGAGTTGGAACATCTGCTTTGACGTCGTTATCAAAGAGTTTGATTTCGTCAAAAATCTAGATGAACCTTGTATCTACAAGAAGGTGGCAGAGAGTAAGGTTGTCTTCCTCGTATTGTACGTGGACGACATACTCTTGATAGGAAATGATATTCCTATGCTGCAATCGGTTAAGCTCTTCTTATCACAAAGATTCTCAATGAAAGATCTTGGTGATGCCTCCTGCATATTGGGGATTAGGATCTATAGAGATAGATCCAAAAGGATATTAGGATTGTCTCAATCCAGGTACATTGACACCATACTAAAGAGGTTTAGTATGGAAGAGTCCAAGCGTGGGAACTTACCCACGATCTCTGGAGTCACTCTCTCCAAAGAGATGTCTCCCAAGACTGATTTGGAGAGAGCTCGCATGCAAGGGATACCCTATGCTTCGGCAGTAGGCTCTATCATGTATGCGATGCTATGTACCAGACCCAATGTTGCATACTCACTAAGTATAGTGAGCAGGTATCAAGCTGATCCTGGAGAGAGTCACTGGACAGCTGTGAAGAGCATTCTCAAGTACTTACGAAGGACTAGAGATATGTTCTTGGTGTATGGTAACGGAGAACTCCAAGTGGAGTCCTTTACCGATTCGAGCTTCCAGAGTGATAAGGACGACTCTAAGTCGCAGTCGGGCTTTGTCTTTACCCTTTACGGAGGGGCGGTTAGCTGGAAGAGTTCCAAGCAGGAAACCGTGGCAGACTCGACGATGGAGGCTGAATACATCGCTGCCAACGATGCTGCCAAAGAGGCTGTCTGGATCAAGAAGTTCATTGCTGAACTTGG
Source organism: Agapanthus africanus (assembly GCA_030015575.1). Taxonomy (NCBI): domain Eukaryota; kingdom Viridiplantae; phylum Streptophyta; class Magnoliopsida; order Asparagales; family Amaryllidaceae; genus Agapanthus; species Agapanthus africanus. The sequence continues at coordinate 332,019,441 of JASDDO010000012.1, read as the reverse complement.
AGTGGTTCCATCCATTGAGCATCCAATACCTTTGTATTGAGATAACAATGGAGCGGTGGCTTTGGCCAAGGAACCCAGGTCCCATCAGCGGTCCAGACATATTCTGAGGCGGTATCACCTAATCCGGGAGATAGTTGATCGCCGGGAGATCGAGGTCAGGAGGGTTGACACGAAGAACAACACGGCGGATCCACTCACGAAGGCCATTCCCCAGATACAGTTTGAGAGACTCTTCGGGATGCTCGGTATGCGATACTACAACAGCTGGCCCTAGTGCAAGTGGGAGATTGTTAGTTGTATGTATGCCCTAGAGGCCAGTATTGTACAGATGTTGTATATTATATTGGATGCTTGGACATATATAGAGATGACTTTCTTGCTCGATATGATAGTATGCTATCTGGTTACTCTTTATCTTAACATGTACACTAGTCTCTTTAAACTGTCTTATGGTTACATGTTGGTAAAGCCCTTAGGATGTGTACTTGACTACCTGGACTATGATGCAGATCATACTAGTGGGGACATGGTAGTCCATAAGTACATCCTTCAAGGTCCCTAGTCGTGGGTGTATCGAGACGGGGCATCGATATACCAGAGTAGACTAGCGTATACGCTTCTCGACCCATGAGATGGGCGATGGATGATCCCATATCCATTGGTGTTTGACATCAGAGATGGTGTACGGGTGCTCAGTGGAGACTGGGTACACTGGACGGACTCGCCGAGAACTCCCAGATGGTATTATACCTCACGTCAGATGGCAGTTCTCAGGTGACACTTGTACAGGTTAGTCTGTAGACCCGAGATCGTCATGGGGTCTTGTGTGATTCCCACTGTGCTTTGATCTCCACCTTACCACGTCCATGAGGGCGTGCAAAATGGTGGTCTTTGGGTACAGTCCCGAGTCACATGGAGGCAATGAGCGATAGGAGGGGTTTCGTCTCTCCCGGTATTGGGGGTTGATGTTGCGCTGTGCTCGATTGGCCGTAACAGGGAAGTCCCTGGCCAGGGCTGATCAGAGATTTGCTGGTAAGTGTTACCAGTAGTTTCTCGACCCGTTATGAGCCTCACATCAGCACGACTTATCGAGTATTGGGGTCTGACGTTTACCACCCCTAGACTTGATATGCGACGTATCAGACGAAGAGACCAGACTGTACGGTAAGTGTTACTGGTTGGATTCACAGAGTGTGAGCGGGCTAGCTCGTCGATCTTCTGATCGCTCAATACCCGGGTGGCCGTTACGTTTAGCAGACCGCTTGCGGCTTGTGGGTGCTTGATATGATCATCATCTGCTACCGGCGTATTGACGTGTCTTTAGGGTCCTACACAGAGGTTTCCTGGTTCAAGCGAAACGAAATAGGAGCGCATATGAGATATGTGCGGGACCGAGAATAATGCGTGTATGTGATATCGCATTTCATTCGCGCGATAAATGTTTCGATTGGTTATATTCGATATGACCTAGTTATCGAATCATTGATTCGATAAATCGATACATTGAATACTAGTCGGTTGTGTGCGACATGACCGGATCATTGAATCAAATGTTGATTTAATGATTTAATGTATAATTATATATTTGATATATTACTTTGCATTAACTAGTATTGGTTCACTTTAAATGGATTTTCTCACTTGATGTACATGTTGTATATGTGATATACTTTTGTGCACATCTTTGTATCATGTTTGATGATACTTGCTCATTAGGTTAAGTGTGAAGAATTAAACCATGGTTAAGGGATGATTAGGGTTTTGCCTTTTTATTTATTTATTTGTTTATTTATTTAGTTAAAGGTTTAGATGAGAATGGTGGCTTTCTTTGTCTCTTGTTGAACTTTCTTGAAGCTTTGACAAAGTCCACCATCCTTATCCCATCCTTAACCCTAACCATTCCTTCTAACCTTAGTTTAATCTCTACACTTGACCATGGTCAAGATATGATAAGTATTCATATTAGTTTCTTTTTCAAATAAGAAACTTATCATATTCTTTCTTCTTCATCATCTTCTTCTTCATGAAAAGCTTGATGCCATCAATGGCAACTTGAGCAAAAGTGAGTAAAATCCAATTCTAAAGTGAACCCATCTCCTATTTCTTCACCCTCTACCTCTTGCCAAGTTGTTTTGGGTGTTTTCTTCACAAGTTTCACAACTTGGTGAAGTTGGAGCTTGAACTTGCGCAACCTCGACGTAGATCATCTTCGGCACGAAGCCGACGACATTGCCCGCTCGTTTTCCCGATGAAGCCGACGATCGAGTCTAGGATTCGAGACGGACAGCGAGAGGACACCCACGTGGAGCTAAGCAAGTGGAAATTCGGATCTACAAAGGTTGTAGCATCTCACTTCTAGTTAAAGTGTTAACTAAGTTTTCATTTCGCCTAAACATCTAGTCTAAGATCCGTAGTCTAGGGTTTCTCGGCACCAAATTTTTTAAATTGGCATGTTCGATGCCTTGTGAGACCACTATAGGGTGCCTAGGAACCTTTCAATAGATACCCACTTGAATATTTTGGGTATCCCACAAACTTGCATAAAACTGCCCGTGCCTCAAGTTTGTCTGGGTTCTGCTTTTTGACATAAGCTGGGCAACCCCAAATCTTAATACGTTTAAGATACAAACTCTTACCACTCCATATTTCATACGGAGTCTTAGGCACGGATTTAGATGGAACTTGATTCAATAGATGCGCTGCAGTTTGAAGTGCATATCCCCAGAATGAAAGAGGCAACTCGGCACTACTTATCATGGAGCGAACCATATCCAATAGGGTACGATTCCTCCGCTCCGATACACCGTTGTGCTGTGGTGTATAAGGAGGAGTAAGCTGAGAGAGAATACCATTCTCTTTTAAGTAATCTAGGAATTCCGTGCTTAAGTACTCCCCTCCTCTATCAGACCGGAGGATCTTGATACTTTTGCCAGTCTGGTTCTCTACTTCATTTCTGAATTCCTTGAATTTCTCAAAAGCTTCAGATTTGTGTTTCATAAGATACATATATCCGAATCTAGAGAGATCGTCAGCGAATGTGATGAAGTACGAGAACCCATCCCTTGCATGTATAGACATCGGACCACATACATCACTGTGTATGAGTCCCAAGAGCTCTGCTGCTCTTTCTCCATGTCCAGTGAACGGAGATTTGGTCATCTTCCCTTTGAGACAAGACTGACAAGTTTCATAAGATGAAAACTCGAACGCATTCAAGAGTCCATCTTTATGCAACTTACTTAGTCTTTTCTCTCCGATATGACCAAGTCTACAATGCCATAAGTAGGATTCATTCGTATCTGAATTCTTCCTCTTGCGTGTGTTTTGTATATTGAGAACTGTATTCTGATTTAGAACGTAGATACCATTACACAGTGTACCTTCTGCAACCATTACCTTATGAAGGTAGATTTTCATGATATTTCTATCAAGAACAAAGTTATATCCATCTTTATCGAGTAAAGAAACTGATATGATGTTGCAAACCATGGAAGGTACATAGTAGCAATCGTTCAAAATCATAGTATTGCCATTTGGAAACACAAGGTGATATTCACAGACGGCTGCAGCATTAACTTGTGCTCCGTTCGCTACTCTGAGCGACATATCACCAGGTACAACTTTCCTACTTTTTCTCAGTCCCTGCAATAAATTACAGATATGAGATCCTGATCCGGTATCAAGTACCCAGGAGGTAGGGCTGACCGTAAAGCAGTTCTCAATTACAAGAACACCTGAAGTAGATGCAAAACCATGCTTCTTCTTCAACTGGGTATCCTTGGAATTCATACAATTCTCTTTCCCTTGCTCATACTTATGACTGTTGTCACAAGTTAGAACCGAACCAATGTTCCCCAGCCCCGAATAAGAATTCGGATCGGTCAAGCGATACATTTTATTATCTTGATTAGGGCGTGAAATGGTTGCTACCTGGAGAGAGAGAAAAGAAACACTCAGCATGCGCTCTTGCAAGATTAGATTAGTTTATTGATTTATCTAACCAGGATGGCTCCCACTGTTTCCTCAAATTCTTCTTCAAACCCTAAAAGAAGAACTAGTCAGGATTAATCGCAAGTCACAATACTTGCTTAACCTTTCAGCTAGGCTGGAGTAGGTACTTCGAGGGAGGTTTTCCAACGCTTTCGCGAAGTTCCTTAATTAAATAACCTCTTTTCCCTGGGGGCGTAACCCCGCTAACACCGTTCTAGACACTTGGTTTATAGCATTGATTGCTAAGTGAAATAATCTCCCGAGAGTAATCCAACTCATTAGTGGGATCGGGATCCAACTATCATTGTGCGATGACCTAGATGGAATCCACTCTAGTCACCACACTCTAGAAGGTATGCTAAATCTGCAAGTTTCAGTTTCTTTAGAAACTCCCGATGTGGATTTTTGCCCCTAGGACCCAAGTGACCTTGACACAGTCAACAAATCAAAGGGTCCAACTCAAGTTCAACCCGTCATTATCTTGATTGCATTAAACCCACCCGCATACCCTTTGACACAATCAACAAGGTTACACGACTGTCCTAACCAATCACATTGTATCCAGCAGATAAGCAATACTCAGCTACCGTTCACTGCGCCTTGACACAGTCAACAAACGCAGCACGAATACTAAGTATAACTTATAAGAAATGATGGAGGGCTACGGCTGGGTTTTAGCGAAAAACCCGTTAACGTAATGAACTTGATATTGTTGAAGGAACGTGATACCCCTTTTTGAAAATATAGTGGCGAAAACTTTTGCTAAAGCGGTCACTCCCTGTGAAGGGATCTCGGCTCTTTCCTCGTCGAATGAGGTGCAGGATATTCCAAACTGAATACCTCGATGCAAAGCAAGAATAATCGACTATAGTGAAGTTATTACCCTGACGCAAACTTTTGTCCAAGGGGTCACTCCCGATGAAGGGATCTCGGCCCTTGCCTCGTCGACTGAGGTGCTGGGCATTCATAACCGAATACCTCTGTGCAAAACAAAAGTGAACGACCTTGCAATAACAGCTTTTTGAAAATTGTTCCAACAACGTCTTTTAGGTTTATTTTCTTGCATTAATTTAATGCGTCCCATCAATTAATCCTACCATTGCAGAAAACAACCAAAATATGGCGTACGCTTATGCCATCCGCATTCGCCACGGGGCCCCGTCATCACCCGTTAGGTTACTTAACTAACGACAGAGCGGGGGCTGGACTAGCGCGGATGCAAAACATACGCAACACCTAAATAGATATCATATATAGATATATAGCAATGATAGCCAATCCAGATCACAGATGAACACTTTGGATATACTAGGAACCAGCGATTCGTTCGAGCCTTCAACGAAAAGCGGATTACACGGTCGCGATGAATATCCAATACCCCACCCTAGACCCCTACGGATGCGGCAAACTACTCGCCAAGTACCCGAAGCGAAGCAACCTCCCTCAACCCGTGAGTAGGCCACTCGGCACTTCGAGATACCCGGTAGTTTGTGCACCCCACCTTGGGTTTATCCTAGGAGCAAAAATAGTAAAAAGAATTATACAATGGCGGCTACAACCTCATCCTGGATGTGCGGCCAAACAAATAATATTACATCAATTTACAAATTTTACAATGAATGAAAGAAAAAGAAACTCTCATCTCACATCCACCCCGGCTATTCATCCGCGACAATCCAACGAGTTCATATACACAAACCATCAGCATTACAGATCACAGATATGTATAACCCCCACTAATCGACGTATAGCGATTAGTAGACGTTCAATACATATATCGCATTACAGAAAATATCCATTAGCTAAAGTCTACGGAATATTGATCAAAAATACGGATTTGTAACCACCCGAAAAATCAATTTGCACTCTGGAAAATCTGGGCAGAAACAACATGTACTAAAAATCCCAAAACATCCCAAATAGAACACTGCAGCAAAACGGAGCTACGGCCGAGTCAACTCGGCCGCGGATCCGCGGCCAAACCATGCAGCAAAACGGAGCTGCGGCCGAGTCAACTCGGCCGCGGATCCGCGGCCAAACCCATGGTTTGGCCGCGGTTCCGCGGTGAGTTGGCCGAGTCAGCAGCTCATTTTTGCTGTGTGTTTTATAAAAACCCTGAGACGATTTTTCATGTATGTTAATTTATTTTTTGAACAGTATAAAAAATCGACAGAAACTTGGGTTTTCCCGGACGTGTTTTGCGACTTTTTTCCGATCGATATTCTAAACACTTTGCTAACTTGCTAGTTTATGTTTAGCTAGGCTCTGATACCACTGTTAGGTCCACGTTACCTCTCCCGGTACTTTCGGGGTAGCGGAAACGGTAAAACAATTTTTTTTTCTTGACTTGGTAACATGGACCGTAAAAGCCGGATCTTTGCTAAACTAGAAACTAGCAAACTACAAGAGGTGTTAACTACTATGCCGTAGAAATTATACTTCACGATACCAGTCCTTCGGGTCTTCATTCCGCTGTCCCGCTCGTCGATCCATGCTCCGAGGGTTGATCCGGACTTTGATCACCTCCGCGGCCTTCTTAAGTCAAAGACGATCCACCCGAGAGTTGTACACCGAGCTCCACCTCGAGCCGAGGCAACTAGGGAAACAAGATTGCTAGTCTTGATACCCTAGGTTGTGTAGAAGAGAAAGATGGAGGTATTTGTCTATGTGGATTTTTTTTCTCTCAAACACATGAGATCAAAAGAATTTATGAAGAGGAGGAAGATGAAGGAGGTCAAGCAACCATGGAGCTCTTTCTTTCTTCTCACTTCTAAGAGAGAGAATGAGAAAAGAGAAATGAAAAAGTTAACCAAAGAAAAATGAACCATGGTTGCAAAATAATACTAAAAACCATCATTGCAAATCCTATCATGATAAAGTTGATGCTACATTGATTTGACCATTTTCATAATCCAATGACCATTTTCATAATCCAAAATGAAAAAGAAGACCAAAGAAGAGTGTAGACCTCTCATGAAGGACAATGGTCAACTTTGGTTAACGGGTCAACAAAGTCAAGAGTGGTCAAGGAGGTCAAATGGTCAAAGCAATTAGCCATCACATAATTATCACTAAAAGGATTAGTAAATAATGTCTCCGGCTCATAATGGTTTTGACCAAACGAATTGCCAAAACCCTAATGAGTCCACCTCAAAATGGTTTTGACCGAATCAACTGTCAAAACCCTAATGAGCCTGCCACATAACGGTTTTGGCCGAACCAACTGCCAAAACCCTAATGAGGCAGCTCCTCCTTCATCGCTCCTCAAAACTGTGCATCACACCCGCACCCGCATTCCGTAGAATGCGAATGCACAGAAGACAAAACAAATCCATCCGTGCAATACTAGGATCCGGCTTAAACCAAAGCCCACCAGTATTGCCAGCCCGAACAGCATGCGCACACAAGTGCATGTAAGTGATCGCAGCCCTGCCGTAAAAACATACGGCCTCTACACATTTCGCTCAGTGCAGGGAAACTCTCTGTGTGGGACTCTAAAGACTCGATACTACGCTGGCAGTGGGTTTAACCACAGAACGCAAGCGGCACTAGCTGTACGTAACGGTCCCCAGGTAGATGTCGATAAGAAGGCCGATGAGGTAAACCCATCCGAACTCCTACTGAGCCTGTATGTGACAATCTCCGTACAGTCCGGTCTGTTCGTCTGATACATCGCATGGCGGGCCTATGGGGGTGGCGAACGTCAGTCCCCTAATAGCGGTACAAGTCGTGTCGGAGTGTAGCCCAGAACACCCTGAGATAACACTGGAAACCTACCAGTATATCTCGCTTGCCCTGGCCAGGGACTACTTGTGTAGTGGCTCTCCTAGACATAGCGCGATGTCAACCCCCAATACCGGGAGAGACGAATCCTGTCTAACCGTCACTGCCTCCAAGTGCTTCGGGACTGCACCCAACTACTACCTGTTTGCACGACTCAGTAGAGCCGTGGTAGGGTAGTAATCAAAGTGCAGTGGGAACACACTCGAGGCGAAGTGACAGTGTCAAGTCATCGGACTAAGCTGTACTCATGTCACCTGGGAATTGTTAACTGATGATAGGTATAATACCAACCAATAATTCCCGACGAGTCCTGTCCAGTGTACTCGTAACCTGACGAGCACTCGCATACTATCTCAAGTATGACGTACTGACGGCTGTGGGACAGACCGTCTCCCGCACTGGGATGAGAAGCGCATACGCTAGTCTACTCCGGAGTATCGATACCCTGTCTCGATAATCCCACGACTAGGGACGTGCATAAGGATGTGCTTGTGGATTACCCAGCCCCCATGAGTGTGATCGCCATCACAACGCCGGTAATCAAGCAAAGATCCTAAGGGCTCTACTAATGCGTATAGGTGATATAATAAAGAAACACATGTACACATTAAAGCAGAGACAAACCAAGTAGCATACTACTATTTTGAGCAAGATTGTGTATACAATGGTGAATATCTCAAACTTCCATTAAGTAATATACAATCTAGTATGATACAGTAATGGCCTCTAGGGCATATACACTAATATATATGGCCGGCCCTCCCCTCCTCTTCTCTCACACTGACTAAGGGAAAAGATTATGATAGATTTGTGTATGGAAATTTCATATAGCTCAAATTCTTATCACCCGATTCCATAAAAGGCAACTTCATGAACCGTTCGTCCATAGCTTTGGACGTAACAAGAAAAAGTGTTCTACTAATTCTCTACTTCATCTTGGTTGTCTCTTTTAGCAAACTTGACGACCGAGTTGCCTCGGTTCAGAGGCGGGAGCCCGTTTAAAGATCCGTCGACGTGGTGCCACCTGGACGAGAAGACTGGAGATTCAGGAGATCGGAGCAGCCGCAACATAGCGTGGGATGATGGTTGAAGACCGAAGGACTCGGATCATTCGGTATAACATTTCTACCCACTTTGTAGTTTGTTAGTTTAGCTTTAATGGCAGATCCGGGTTATAGTACGCGATAGCGCCAGTTGTAAAATATTTTTGTTCCGCATTTGGTGTCTGTTAGACGGCCGGGGCGCTACCGTGGACTTACATTGGTATCAGAGCCTCACCATTAAGCTATACTAACTTATGCTAACGCGTTTAAAACATCGATCGAACGGATTTTCGAAAACCGCAAATTCCAGGGTTAAAGTTTCTGTCGATTTTAAACAGTGTCTAAAAATTATTTTACATATCACAGAAAACTAAGCAGGCTTTTTAAAGAATAATGGAGAAAAACAATCCACTGAATCGTCCGTACGACCGCGGAACCGCGGTCAAAACCTAGCTTTGACCGCGGAACCAAGGCCGTCTTGGCGTTTCAGTTGGTCATTTTTCAACTGTTGGTTCTTTGTTGGAAATTGTAGTTTCTGGTATAGTTCGTTTGGGCCCAGTTTTTGTTACTGTACAGCAGATGTACGTGGGGCCCACCACGGGAAATTTAGTCGATCGAAATTTTAAACTTGTTAATATACAGTACTTACTTTATATCTCCGACCGGGAATGTCATTCGAGCGGTAAACCGCGTCTAATTGCTATAGTTCTTTTAGACGGGTTTGCGAACGTGACATTCGCGTTGATGTTCTGTGTTGTGCTGTGATGTTGCGGATATGTCGTGGTGGATAGCAGGGTGCAATGATAGTGCAGTTTGGATTTATTTGTCCATTTGATATTACGGGGCGAGCGTCCAACATGTGGACTGCCGTCACTGCCTGTTGTATCATATTCTTTTGGGGAACGACCAGGTTGAGGTCGATGTACCCGTTGTACATATTTTTATTTTTATTTCTGTCTAGGTTTATCCCGTGAAGGAGTGCACGGATAGCCGGTGTAACGCCTTGAAATTCGTTTATGATGTTTTCGCGTTAATTAGCAAGTGTGCGTGTTTTAAAAAAAAGGATATCTTATTTTCCTTCTTGGCTAGTGGTTTTTGTGTTGTGGAGTGTTTATATGGGTATATATATATATTTATAGGGTTGTTAATTATTTTTAGTCGGGTTTACCCTAAGTGTGAATTTTTGTGTTAGGAGCACACATGCACACTTAGTTTTTTTGAGACTAGATGAGAAATGTATCATGTTAGCCCTTCTTCATTTGATGCATGGTTGATAAACTATTTCCCCCCCCCCTTTCAAAACAAGTCAAACCCTTTTATAATTCAAAATTTTCAATTAAACAAATGAGGTATGGTGTTAGGTGAGAAGTTGACCTTTTGACCCCATTTTTCTTCTCTTCTCTCTCTCTTCTCCTCATTCAGAAATTCCTGCAGAATTTCCAGCAAAAACAACAGCTTCTTCTTCTTCTCTTTTCACTTCCTTTCGATCCCTACATAAAACCCTACTCAAATCAACACTTTTTCTTCACAAACCATGGAAAAAAAATGAGCTTTTGAGGTGTTTGGTGGTGGATCTGCACACTTGAGGAAAAAGCAGGGATTTTTGGTGTTTCATAAGGTGTTTTGAAGGTATTAACTCACCCTTAGCACCCCTTTTACATAACTTGTAGTATTTCTAGCAAAATATCACATTTTATGCATGTTTTGTGCTATATAAAGGGATTTAGTGAGGTTGTGATTAAAAATTAACTTTTTATGGCTTGATTAGCTTGGTAATATGATATTAGTGTAGTTTTAGACTTGGGTTTGTTTCAGATTTCACAAATATACCCTAAAGTATCATTTTAGTGCAAAAGTGTGATTTTTAACTTGAAATTGGGTTCTGTTGAAACTGCTACTACCCGGGGTGTTTCAGAATAAAATTGTATTTACTGTAGCTTGTGTATGGGGAGTAGAGTGCACACACCAAACCCGGGAGCCCACCCCCCTACCCAGGCCGCCGAAAAACTCATTCTGGACGCAAATTACGGCCAGATGGGAGAATTGTGGGTTGGGGTTTTGGTGGTTGGTGTCTGCTGGTATTTGGAGTGTTTTGGTATATTTATTTTTATAAAACTCTTCCTGTATCAAAATCTGGGACCTATTACCCTATTTTCCGTATTTTAAATCTTCGCGACACACGTGATACGTGTGTGGGTTTGGGTTGTGCTGCGTATCGCGACGCGTCAGGTTAGCTTCAGGAGCGTAATCACACGTTTTAGCGTATCGCGCACACGCGCTCTTGGTTTGCAACGCGGGTTTCTAGTTTGACCTTAATATTGCGTTTTTGGTAGATTTGAGCTTATGTGTGATATATTGTGTAATTCTAGGTTTGCAGGCGAGTGAGACGGACGCTGCGAAGAAGGGGAAGCAAGTCGTCGGCTACACTTAGCGCGAGACTTCGGTGAGTAGATTAACATCTACGGGGATATCGCCCGCATGGCGTTATGCGTCAGGGCTGATAGGACTTTATAGCTACATATTGCATTTACCTACATTGACTGTTCATGGATACTGTTGTTGCATACTGCATTCCCTGCTATATGTATGAAAACTTAGAATTGATAGAACACCGCACTATTACTAACGGTTCATGTTGCACGAGCACTAATCTGCATGTTACACACACACCGTTAGTAATTGCCATGACACTCTCACTGTAGAATTGCCATGATCATTATGCCGTAGTTCATTTCACATATGATTCGATATGATTTTCATAGAAATTGGAAGCCGCATGCCGTCTTGAAAACTGAAACTATCTTAAGAAAAGCGGTTTCTCCATTGTAACTATATTATGACTTGATGTACATAGCATATCGTATTTGATCTACTCATTGGTGTTGGATTTTTTTGTGATTTCTGGTTTTGAGGACCGTGGAATTATTTAAGAAAAGATGCACTCTTTGAAAACCCGGTTCCTCGTGATATGATATTTTGGTGCATCCACCACGCGTTTTCTCGGTGCTGAGACGTGTGCTTGAAACCCGATTCGTGGAGTGGATGATCCGTTTGCGGGTTCGTGGTGGACTCGGTATGGTTCCCCTCGGCAAGATGATCGATGGACTTTGCCGATTGAGTCTGGAGGTGGGCGAGTACCTACCGGTGATTGGTTGGACCTGGCGGTTATCCGGAGGATACTGACCAGAGTCGAGAGATGGATACGGGATGATCCGTACTGCCGGGGACGAGGGCCGATACCGCAGACGGAGCCCGTGGGCTGATCCGGACTTACGGAGCCCGACGTATGAGGATTTGCGTGTCGATGCTGGACACGAGTATTTTATGATATTTTGGGTGCCGATGTTGGGCACTCGTGATTCTCAGAGCTTTACAGGATTTGAGGGCCGAGGAGAGTGCCGGCGCCTGAGTTTATTTGGGATTTGGGTGCAGCTTTCGGCACCGATTATTTTTCCACGATTGATATTTCGTGTAGATGTTGTTTATCCCATGCTCAGCAGTGATCATCATGTATCTCATCCCGTAGTTATTTTACTTGACAGAGCATCTGCATGATTATTGCACCTACTGCTTGTCGTATATAGTTTTACCTGCTGGCATATGATAGCGTAGCGCAGTACGTGCATGCTCGTGATTACCTTTATATGTTATCTCTATTCACGAGTTGGCAACTCACCCCGTTGTGCCACAGTATTTGCAGGTTGCCCCTCAGAGTAGTCGCGGCAGGCTGCCTTTTTGCATCTTTTGGCTACAGATACCGCTACAGCTGGTGCGAGAGCTATTTTGCTATTAGGTGGGTTGTGGTATCTGGTTACTTTATTGTACACACTTTTGTATATAGTATTCTCCATCTACCATATATGTACTGGACTTAGTGACAGTGTGAGGACGATGATGTATATTTTTTTTGTATTCTGGTGTCGAGCTCGTGGGAGCCGACTGTTATATACTGCCGTTTATTATTTTGTGATGTTTACTTATTGCTCTTTCTTCACTACGGCGTCGTATATTACTCTTGTGGTGATGGTTCCCGCCATTGGGCGTGATTGTTCCCGTTGGGGATGCTTTATTTCACTTATATCCTGTTTTATACCCGATTTTCGGGGTTACTTTTACAAAGGAAATGCTGCCAAAATTATGTTAAGGATAATTAAATTTTAAAAAGAACTTCATTGAGCTATTAAGTTTTTCTAATGTTTTAATTGAATGTTTTCAACACTCACTGCTTTTAAATGGTTTTGATTTCTGGGTTCGGCTTACTTAGTCGCGTTACGCCTGTAGACGTTGCGTGGTTAAGTGCCGGTCACGGGTCGGAATATTCGGGTCGTGACAAAGTTGGTATCAGAGCGTAGGTTTTACCTTTCGGAGTGTAGGATGACCTGGTATGATGGAGTTGGTAGCTGAAGCAGAGTGGCGTAGCGTGCGTATGTTCCGCGGCATACTCACGACATGGTACTCCTCCAAAGTGATCTTAGGACTTATTGATTTAAATTCCTTCTTGAGTATATGCATTCTTGCGATTCGATTTCTGCATCCTTATCGAATCCTATTTTCCTTTCAGCCTTATGCCGCCAAAGACTACGAGGGCGCAGAGAGCGGCCACGAGGGCCGAGATTCGAGTTGATTCGTCTGAGACGAGGACTGATCCGGGCAGTACACCGGTTGTACCCGAGCAGGTTGTTCCTCCCGTGACAGATCAGATCGCCACGCTAGGGGCTGGTATGCAGGAGATGCGCCAAACAGTGGGATCCAGCATGCAGGAGATGCGCCGGATGATAGGATCGCTTGTTGAGACGCTTCGAGCGCAGCGACCAGAGGTAGCTCCACCCGTTACAGAGACCGCGATGGTACCTACCGCACAGCCAGTTGCCCCTGCAGCTACGGAGGTGATTACGGTATCGCTATCAGAGTTCATGAGGCTGAAGCCTCCGGTCTTCACAGGCACCGATGCAGCCGAGGACCCACAGTCCTTCATTGATAGGATGGCTCGGATATGTCGTTCCTTCAGATGCGCAGATACGAGATGGGTTGAGTTCGCGAGCTTTCGCCTGGAAGGTCTTGCGCAGAAATGGTGTGAATCAGTCGAGAAGGGCAGAGCAGCAGGTCTTCCTCCTATGACCTGGACAGAGTTCGTGGCGCTATTCCTTGCCCGCTTTCTCGCACTGAGTGTCAGAGATGCTAGAGCACGCAGGTTCGAGTCCTTACGCCAGACTACGGAGATGTCAGTGGCAGAGTATGATGTGTTGTTCACAGAGCTATCTATCTATGCCTCGTATCTAGTGGCTACCGAGGAGTTGCGAGTCAAGAGATTTGTTCGAGGCTTTCTTACACTACTGTTCCTTGCGATCAGCGCGCAGCACTACGAGACATATGCAGCAGCGGTAGATGCAGCTCTATTAGTCGAGGAGCGCCTTGCTGAGAGTTCGGTAGTTCCAGAGCCGAAGAGTGTTCGTACTGGTATAGCAGCACGGAGACAGACATTCAGACGCCGCGACAGGTATCGTTCAGGTACGAGGAGTGGCAGAGATTCGGGACGAGGCCAGATGTTTAGTTCGTATCCACGGGAGAGTCAGCAGTCGTCGCGAGGTTGCTATAGATGCGGCAGTTTACTTCACCTCGCCAGAGATTGTCCTGAGATACACCGGAGGGAGACAGCAGCACCGCACGTCACCTTACCACCTTCACCACCCCAGAGGGCGTTTCCTGTTGTTCCTACTGTTACTCCGCGTCAGACTCATACACAGAGAGGTCGTGGGCGTGGAGGAGTTGCTCAGAGAGGACGGGATGACCGAGCGGTCACAGGTGGAGGGCAGGCATGGGTTTTCGCTTTGACGCATCAAGACGCGCATGCGTCCAATGCGGTGGTCTCAGGTATCCTTCCAGTATGTTCTGTTGATGCGCACGTGTTGTTCGATCCCGGATCCACGCACTCGTACGTATCCACACACTTTGTGCCGAGTTTGAGTAGAGTCCGGTTTGCTTGATCAGCCGCTTGTTGTGACCACTCCTGTGGGAGAGTCGTTTATTGCTAGGCACGTGTTCTGATCCTGTACCGTCTGTATTGGCGAGAGAGAGTTGCCTGTCGATTTGATCCTTCTTGAGATGTTGGACTTCGACGTTCTTTTGGGCATGGATTGGTTAGCCACGTGCTATGCTTCTGTGGACTGCCGTGAGAAGACAGTTAGATTTTGTTTTCCTCGCGAGTCGGTTTTTGTTGTGTTGGGGGACTGTGGTGCCGCCCCACACCGTGTGATTTCTTCTTTTCGCGCTGGACAACTTTTGAGGAAGGGATGTCAGGGATTTCTCGCCTATGTTTGTGATACTAGAGATACAGGGGTTCCTCTGGATCAGGTTCCGGTTGTTAGCGAGTTCCCTGATGTGTTCCCTGACGAGCTTCCTGGGCTACCGCCCGAGTGCGACATTTCTTTCTGTATTGATTTGGTTCCTGGCACGGGGCCTATTTCCATACCGCCTTATCGGATGGCCCCGGCGGAACTTAGAGAATTGAAGGGCCAGTTGCAAGATTTGCTGGATAAGGGACTTATTCGACCCAGTGTTTCTCCTTGGGGTGCTCCAGTCCTGTTCGTCAAGAAGAAGGACGGCAGTTTGCGTCTGTGTATCGACTACCGCCAGCTGAACAGGGTGACAGTGCGGAACAGGTATCCTTTGCCACGTATCGACGATTTGTTCGACCAACTTCAGGGGGCAGGATACTTTTCGAGGATCGATTTGCGATCAGGCTATCATCAGCTGCGGGTTCGACAGGAGGACATTCCCAGGACAGCTTTCCGCACGCGCTACGGCCATTACGAGTTTTTGGTGATGTCGTTCGGACTCACCAATGCGCCAGCAGCATTCATGGATTTGATGAACCGTATTTTCCGGCCATATCTTGATCTGTTCATCATTGTATTCATTGACGATATTCTGGTGTATTCTCGGAGTAGAGAGGAGCACGAGCAGCACCTGCGTATTACACTGCAGACCATGAGAGAGCATCATCTTTTCGCCAAGTTCTCCAAATGTGCTTTCTGGCTGGACAGCGTAGACTTCTTGGGGCACGTGATTTCACGAGACGGTATATGTGTAGACCCGAGGAAGATCGAGGCCGTTCGGAGTTGGCCCAGACCCACATCAGTTACGAAGATTCGCAGCTTTCTAGGGCTGGCCGGCTACTACAGGCGATTTGTGCAGGATTTCTCTCGCATTGCTACACCTTTGACCGGGTTGACCCGGAAGGGAGTTCCTTTCGTTTGGACAGAGGAGTGTGAGCACAGTTTTCAGCGGTTACGGGCTCTACTGACTACGGCGCCAGTATTATCATTGCCTTCAGGGTCAGGCGGATTTGTGGTATATTGTGATGCTTTTCTAGTGGGGCTAGGGTGTGTTCTGATGCAGCATGATAGGGTGATCGCGTATGCTTCGTGGCAATTGAAGAAACATGAACAGAACTACCCTACTCATGATTTGGAGATGGCTGCAGTGGTCTTTGCACTTAAGATCTGGCGACATTACCTATATGGCGAGTCGTGCCAGATATTCACTGATCACAAGAGCTTAAAGTATATATTCCAGCAGCAAGACCTGAACCTTAGACAGCGCTGATGGATGGAGTTAGTGAAGGACTACGACTGTGAGATCTTGTATCACCCGGGCAAGGCTAATGTAGTGGCGGATGCTTTGAGTAGGAGGCCCGGAGGTAGTCTATGTCGTTTGAACGCAGTGCAGAGGCAGTCGTCGGCAGATTGGCGGATTTTATGCGACAGCCAGGTACAGTTTGAGTTTACGCCGATCGAAGGACAGATTGCGCATGTTCATGCACGCCCACAGTTGCTTGACCATATACATGAGGCACGACACAGTGATGACCGTTGTTCAGAGATCAGGACGCAGATGGGACAGGGCAGATTTTCCGAGTTCGTGATCGATGATCAGGGGATACTACGATTTGGGACGAGATTGTGCGTACCAGATGCTGAGGGACCGCGGCGTGAGATTCTCGAGGAGGCACATCAATCGGTGTATAGTGTTCATCCAGGTTCCACCAAGATGTACCACGATTTGAGAGATGTTTACTGGTGGGACGGGATGAAGAGGGACATTGCAGATTTTGTGTCGAGATGCCTGACTTGTCAGCAAGTCAAGGCTGAGCTTTAGAGGCCCGCGGGAGAGCTACAGCCGTTGCCCATTCCGGAGTGGAAATGGGAACATATTTCTATGGACTTTATTGTGGGTCTACACAGGACTAGTCGAGGGTATGACTCCATCTGGGTGATCGTGGATCGTTTGACGAAAGCGGCTCACTTCCTACCGGTGAAGACGACTTTCGGATTTGCTCAATATTCCCAGATTTACATTGATGAGATTATACGACTGCACGGAGTTCCTACATGTATCGTGTCCGACAGAGGCACCCAGTTTACCAGCCGACTATGGCAGAGGCTTCAGGAGGCTTTGGGCACCCGCTTGAGTTTCAGCACAGCATTTCATCCGCAGACCGACGGACAGTCAGAGCGGACTATTCAGACTCTCGAGGATATGCTCAGAGCGTGCGTATTAGACTTCGGAGGTAGCTGGGATCATCATTTGCCCTTAGTAGAGTTCTCCTATAACAACAGCTACCAGCAGACCATTCAGATGGCACCGTTTGAGGCTCTTTATGGGAGGAGATGTAGATCGCCCGCCTGTTGGACAGAGCTCAGTGAGAGCAGTATCTTAGGGCCACAGATTGTTGAGGAGACGACCGCGAAGATCCAGTTGATTCGCGATAGGATGAGAGCAGCCCAGAGTAGGCAGAGATCTTATGCGGACCGTCGTCGGCGCAGACTTGAGTTTTCTGTTGGTTATCATGTTTTCTTGAGGGTCTCCCCAATGAAAGGTGTGATGAGATTTGGGAAGAAGGGGAAGCTTAGTCCCAGATATGTGGGCCCCTTCGAGATCCTCGAGCGTGTTGGTGCGGTTGCGTATCGTTTAGCCCTTCCGTCCAGTTTTCCAGACGTACACCCGGTATTTCACGTTTCGATGCTCCGCAGATATCTTCATGATCCTTCGCATGCGATTCAGCACCCGACGATCCAGCTTGAGCATGACCTTTCCTATGCAGAGCAGCCGGTGATGATCTTGGATCGACAAGTGAAGAAACTGAGATCGAAGGACATACCGTCAGTCAAGGTACTTTGGCGTGGCCAGAGCGGCGAGGAGGTCACTTGGGAGACCGAGAGCGAGATGAGAAAGAGGTATCCCCATCTTTTCGAAGGTACGTGTAGTTAGATTTTTCTTTTAAATTCGGGGACCGAATTTCTTTAAGGGGGATAGATTGTAACGCCTTGAAATTCGTTTAGGATGTTTTCGCGTTAATTAGCATGTGTGCGTGTTTTTCAAAAAAAAATGGATATCTTATTTTCCTTCTTGGCTAGTGGTTTTTGTGTTGTGGAGTGTTTATATGGGTATATATATATATATATATATATATATATATATATATATATATATATATTTATAGGGTTGTTAATTATTTTTAGTCGGGTTTACCCTAAGTGTGAATTTTAGTGTGAGGAGCACACATGCACACTTAGTTTTTTTGAGACTAGATGAGAAATGTATCATGTTAGCCCTTCTTCATTTGATGCATGGTTGATAATTTAATTCCCCCCCCCCATTTCAAAACAAGTCAAACCCTTTGTTAATTCAAAATTTTCAATTAAACAAATGAGGTATGGTGTTAGGTGAGAAGTTGACCTTTTGACCCCATTTTTCTTCTCTTCTCTCTCTCTTCTCCTCATTCAGAAATTCCTGCAGAATTTCCAGCAAAAACAACAGCTTCTTCTTCTTCTCTTCTTCTCTTTTCACTTCCTTTTGATCCCTACATAAAACCCTACTCAAATCAACACTTTTCCTTCACAAACCATGGGAAAAAATGAGCTTTTGAGGTGTTTGGTGGTGGATCTGCACACTTGAGGAAAAAGCAGGGATTTTTGGTGTTTCATAAGGTGTTTTGAAGGTATTAACTCACCCTTAGCACCCCTTTTACATAACTTGTAGTATTTCTAGCAAAATATCACATTTTATGCATGTTTTGTGCTATATAAAGGGATTTAGTGAGGTTGTGATTAAAAATTAACTTTTTATGGCTTGATTAGCTTGGTAATGTGATATTAGTGTAGTTTTAGACTTGGGTTTGTTTCAGATTTCACAAATATACCCTAAAGTATCATTTTAGTGCAAAGGTGTGATTTTTAACTTGAATTGGGTTTTGTTGAAACTGCTACTACCCGGGGTGTTTCAGAATAAAATTGTATTTACTGAAGCTTGTGTATGGGGAGTAGAGTGCACACACCCAACCCGGGAGCCCACCCCCCTACCCAGGCCACCGAAAAACTCATTCTGGCCGCAAATTGCGGCCAGATGGGAGAATTGTGGGTTGGGGTTTTGGTGGTTGATGTCTGCTGGTATTTGGAGTGTTTTGGTATATTTATTTTTATAAAACTCTTCATGTATCAAAATCTGGGACCTATTACCCTATTTTCCGTATTTTAAATCTTCGCGACACACGTGATACGTGTGTGGGTTTGGGTTGTGCTGCGTATCGCGACGCGTCAGGTTAGCTTCAGGAGCGTAATCACACGTTTTAGCGTATCGCGCACACGCGCGCTTGGTTTGCAACGCGGGTTTCTAGTTTGACCTTAATATTGCGTTTTTGGTAGATTTGAGCTTATGTGTGATATATTGTGTAATTCTAGGTTTGCAGGCGAGTGAGACGGACGCTGCGAAGAAGGGGAAGCAAGTCGTCGGCTACACTTAGCGCGAGACTTCGGTGAGTAGATTAACATCTACGGGGATATCGCCTGCATGGCGTTATGCGTCAGGGCTGATAGGACTTTATAGCTACATATTGCATTTACCTACATTAACTGTTCATGAATACTGTTGTTGCATACTGCATTCCCTGCTATATGTATGAAAACTTAGAATTGATAGAACACCGCACTATTACTAACGGTTCATGTTGCACGAGCACTAATCTGCATGTTACACACACACCGTTAGTAATTGCCATGACACTCTCACTGTAGAATTGCCATGATCATTATGCCGTAGTTCATTTCACATATGATTCGATATGATTTTCATAGAAATTGGAAGCCGCATGCTGTCTTGAAAACTGAAACTATCTTAAGAAAAGCGGTTTCTCCATTGTAACTATATTATGACTTGATGTACATAGCATATCGTATTTGATCTACTCATTGGTGTTGGATTTTTTTGTGATTTCTGGTTTTGAGGACCGTGGAATTATTTAAGAAAAGATGCACTCTTTGAAAACCCGGTTCCTCGTGATATGATATTTTGGTGCATCCACCACGCGTTTTCTCGGTGCTGAGACGTGTGCTTGAAACCCGATTCGTGGAGTGGATGATCCGTTTGCGGGTTCGTGGTGGACTCGGTATGGTTCCCCTCGGCAAGATGATCGATGGACTTTGCCGATTGAGTCTGGAGGTGGGCGAGTACCTACCGGTGATTGGTTGGACCTGGCGGTTATCCGGAGGATACTGACCAGAGTCGAGAGATGGATACGGGATGATCCGTACTGCCGGGGACGAGGGCCGATACCGCAGACGGAGCCCGTGGGCTGATCCGGACTTACGGAGCCCGACGTATGAGGATTTGCGTGTCGATGCTGGACACGAGTATTTTATGATATTTTGGGTGCCGATGTTGGGCACTCGTGATTCTCAGAGATTTACAGGATTTGAGGGCCGAGGAGAGTGCCGGCGCCTGAGTTTATTTGGGATTTGGGTGCAGCTTTCGGCACCGATTATTTTTCCACGATTGATATTTCGTGTAGATGTTGTTTATCCCATGCTCAGCAGTGATCATCATGTATCTCATCCCGTAGTTATTTTACTTGACAGAGCATCTGCATGATTATTGCACCTACTGCTTGTCGTATATAGTTTTACCTGCTGGCATATGATAGCGTAGCGCAGTACGTGCATGCTCGTGATTACCTTTATATGTTATCTCTATTCACGAGTTGGCAACTCACCCCGTTGTGCCACAGTATTTGCAGGTTGCCCCTCAGAGTAGTCGCGGCAGGCTGCCTTTTTGCATCTTTTGGCTACAGATACCGCTACAGCTGGTGCGAGAGCTATTTTGCTATTAGGTGGGTTGTGGTATCTGGTTACTTTATTGTACACACTTTTGTATCTAGTATTCTCCATCTACCATATATGTACTGGACTTAGTGACAGTGTGAGGACAATGATGTATATTTTTTTTTGTATTCTGGTGTCGAGCTCGTGGGAGCCGACTGTTATATACTGCCGTTTATTATTTTGTGATGTTTACTTATTGCTCTTTCTTCGCTACGGCGTCGTATATTACTCTTATGGTGATGGTTCCCGCCGTTGGGCGTGATTGTTCCCGTTGGGGATGCTTTATTTCATTATATATCATTTTCACTTATATCCTGTTTTATACCCGATTTTCGGGGTTACTTTTACAAAGGAAATGCTGCCAAAATTATGTTAAGGATAATTAAATTTTAAAAAGAACTTCATTGAGCTATTAAGGTTTTCTAATGTTTTAATTGAATGTTTTCAACACTCACTGCTTTTAAATGGTTTTGATTTCTGGATTCGGCTTACTTAGTCGCGTTACGCCTGTAGACGTTGCGTGGTTAAGTGCCGGTCACGGGTCGGAATATTCGGGTCGTGACAGCCGGGTTCTGGAAGGCAACGGGTCCGTATCTCGTGGCTTTGAGAGGCAGAGGACCTCTCTCTAGAATTGGCAGACTCTTCGCCGCACTCGTAGGGGGTACAGGTTGACCCAAGGAAGGGTGCTCAATTTACCGGATTCCGTGAAGTGCCGGGTGTTCCCTTCACTTTGCTGTGGGGGACTACCTCGCTTCAGGTTTTGGCGGGTAACTTGCGGCACCCGTAGGGGTCTAGGTTTCATTGTACAGGCTATCCACACGACCAGGGGAACGTCAGGTTTCAACAACGGCTCTGTGAAACCCGGGGATCCCAGACTATCTGTATTGTTCTGTGATTCTTATTACTTTTCTGTAATGTTGCATATTATCATGCCTGGAGTGATTATTATATATTGGTATATATACTAGTAGATGTTGTATATATTTTTCACCCACGCTAGCCCAGTCCCCGCTCTGTCGTTAGTTAAGTAACCTAACGGGTAAAGACGGGACCCAGTGGCGAATGCGGATGCCATATACGTACATTTTATTTTCGTTCTTTTCTGGTGTGATTGATTGATGGGACTGCATTGATTTTTATCAATGCAAGGATAAAACAAACCTATATTTGATGTTGTTGGAACAAATTTTAAAAGGGAGTTATTACAAAGACGTTTCCTTTTGTTTTGCATAGCGGTATTCAGTTAGAATATCCTGCACCTCATTCGACGAGGCAAGTGCCGAGATCCCTTCACCGGGAGTGACCCCTTGGGCAGAAGTTTGCGTCAGGGTAATAACTTAAGTATAGTCGATCATAAGTTGCTTTGCATAGCGGTATTCAGTTAGAATATCCAGCACCTCATTCCACGAGGAAAGAGCCAAGATCCCTTCACCGGGAGTGACTTCTTTAGTAAAAGGTTTTCGCCACTATATTTTTATAAAAAGCTATCAGGTTCCTTCAACAAGATCAAGTTCATTACGTTGAAGGTTTTTCGCCAAAAACCAGCCGTAATCCTCCGTCATTTCTTATGGATGGTCAATAGTATTCAAGCTATGTTTGTTGGCCTACGTCAAGGCATAGTGTTTGGTAGCTGCTGGGTATTCATTTGTTGCATAGATAGATACATTAGTTTAGGACAGACGTACAGCCTTGTTGGCCTACGTCAAGGGCATCTACGATGACCTAAATTAATCAAGACAACGACGGGTAGAACTTGACATGTTGCTTATGATTTGTTGGCCTACGTCAAGGTCATAAGAGCATGGGATAAAAATTATATCGGGAGTTTCAAACATACAGGAAACTTGCAAAACTTGAGCATACCTTCTGGAGTATGATGACATGAGTGGATTCCTTCATGTTATCATGCGATGAGAGTTGGATCCCGATTCCCACTGATGAGTTGGTTTACTCTTCGGGTGATCCCGATTGATTCTTCTTTCTGGTTTGGAGGATAATTTGAGATTACAGTGGGAGGTTTCCTAATTAGATAAAGTGATAACCATTCTGATCTAGGTTAGAGTGCACGCAGAGTGTTTCTTTTCTCTCTCTCTTTGGCAGCGACCTTTGACCGACCCTAGACTATAACTCAGTGACCAAGTTGACCGAACCTTCTTAAAATACTGGCTTTTGGATTGTCAATAGTTGCATAAGTCATTGCATCTCCTTCTTTTACCCTTTATATTTCTCAGAACACCCCGTATTACTACGGACATCCACTTCCATTGGATAGATCCATCGTATGGTTATATACGAACTCGAAGGGACTTCTTCGAGGATGGTTCCAGGTTCAGGAGAAATAGAATTGGTTTATTCAGTTGTCTTTTATTATCACCTTCTCTCAGGTTGCGAAAGCTCCTTAGTTTAGGAGAGTACACCCATTACGCTTATTGGATAGTCTTATTCCAAACCATAGGCAGGTGCAGAAAGGTAGGGAATGAAGAAAACCAATTAGCCTAAGTAGGGTGTGCAGAAGGTAATTTGTAAAGACAAAATAAAGGGATTAGAAAGAGAGAAAAGTAAATTGCGACTACTAACATTCACGACCAAACCACATATTTCATCGCCACTCCTACTTCACCTTTTATTTCTCCAGAACAACCCGTATCACTACGAACATCCAATTCCATTGGATAAATCCATCGTATGGTTATATACGAACTCGAAGGATATTTTTTCGAGGATGGATTCTGGTTCAGGAGAAAAAGGAATAAGCTTTATTCAGTTGTCTTTTATCATCACCTTCTCTCAAGTTGCGAGTACTCCTAGGATTAGGAGAGTACACCTATTATGCTTACTGGATGGTCTTCTTCCAAACCATAGGCTGGTGCCGAACGGTAGGGAAGGAAGAAAGCCATTTAGCCTAATGTTGGTGTACAGAAGGTAACGACTAAAGACAAGTAAAGGGAATTGGAAAGATGACAGGGAAATATGCGGTTATAGTCATGAATCTAAATAATGGAAAAGGCATTACTAAGAATACCCGGATACCCTTTCGAAACATATTCATGTTTCATATTCACTGTGCATTGTTAATAGAAAACTGATTTCCCGATTAGATACTTACTCCAGGGTATGTATTTACCAGTTTTCATTCTCACATCTGTATAGTTTTACAGATAATGAGTAGGAGTATGTTATTGGGAATTAGGTGATCATCCTCATTATATCGGAATTCGTTGTAATTGGTGATATTTGAAGAAATCGCCTGGGTACAATTTTCAACCTACGATGCACAGGTTTTGAGTTATTAAACTCAGCGGACTTATACAAAGTATGTATGTTGTCCAGTGTCCATCAGGAAAAAGGGGTTGGTCCTCGTACTATGTTCTATTTACTTGTGACTTCTCTAGTTTTTAGACAAGTGTTTCGTAGAAATACAATGTCTAAGTTATGAGAAGTTGTGGGTATAAGAATAAAGTAGAGAACCAGGTATCGCAAGTATCGGGATTCTTCAAAAAGATTGAAGATGTATATTCTTGTGATAGGTATTCAGATGATAGTGATGGTTTTGAGAAACTTGTTTCTCTTTCAGGTTACTCATAATTGGATGTATTCCTAAGTTGAGTAATGCTGATTAGCCTCTCTCCATTAAGTTGATATGCACTGGAGACAGCTGCATGATTTGAATCTGGTTCCAATTAAATAAGTGCCAAAGTTTCTATATTGGATATAGAATGCTTCATATCTTAACAATTTTAAGGTAAGGGGAGTTGTCCAGCTTATGCTTAAAACTAGACACTGGATAACTCAAGGCACGTTTCTGTAATGGCAGTTTGCGGGTTGACCCTAGCTTTGACGAGGGTTGATTTTCTACCATTTGAAGATCAATAGTGATATTGTTCTTGACTCGCCACAGTTTTAGTAAAATGGATTTTTCAGAAAAACAGTAGTGGGAGTATGGTAGAACTGGAAGTGATTCCAGAACCGCAAACGATTACGGAAAATTTAATAGGACCTATATATTCAATCAGGTTTGACATTCCATTAGCCACTCCGCAGATATGGTGGGTAACCTCAGACACCCGAGAAGTACTCCGGTAGCCTCAAGGACGGTGACATGGAGGTTCTTGTTTACCCAGACTTGACACTACTGTTGTTCCAGACTATGAGACCCGGCAGGAGGATAAGTATAGCGTCGTTCTAAACTAGTTTTAGAAGTGTATGTATATATTATTCTGCCAGAGGGTTGTCGTAGTCAGTGGGAGCAGCGGAAGCATAGTGGGCAAGTAGGTTAAGTATATTTATAGACTTGAGCAGATATAGTGGAGATAAGATCATCTAATTTTGATGTAAAAGTCATGGCTTTGGCTTCATCAGAATAGCGGATGGATCTGTTAAGAAGGTAATAGGGTGTGATGTCCTGGTATATGGATGACATACACAAAGTAGGAAGTAAAATTCCTATACTACGATCGGTTGTACTTTGGTCGTCACACAGTTGTTTCTCCTCAAAGGACATGGATATAATATCAGACATTCTGGTTACTAGATCTATGGTTTTAGATCTAGATTTGGGTAGTTTCCCAATGTGGGTACTTTGACAGTATTCTGATAGTATTTTAGAATAGATGACTCCTGGCATGGTCATGTACCTGCAGGTGACGGAGTCACCCTCTCTAAAGGTGTCTTACAGACTAAAGGGGAGAAGGACGTGCATGATTGGCAGATCACTTGCTTAGACAATTAAGTCAATCGTGATATGTCAAGTACCACACCAGATGTTGTTTTTGCACAAGATGCGATAAGATTATATTAATCCAATCCTGGAGAAACATTAAGAAGCAGTTTTAGAACATAAGTGCATGTTCTACGGATTTGATAATGGCAGCCTCCTTAAGGAGACGGTTATCATTCCAGGCTTCCAAGGTGACCTAGATGACAAAGTGATTGTCAGAGTTATAGTTTTCCCTCTGACGAGGGACAGTATTATGGACAAGCGGTCCAAGAGGATACTGTGGGAGGCATGGTGCTGGATACTGATTAGGTTCAGTTATCAATACAGTCTAAGAAGTTTGAATTTGTAGTTCATTTATGAACTAGGTCCCATCAGATATCCAGACATATTCTAAGACAGATATTACTCAATTCGGGAGATGACTTTCTCCGCGAACATGAGATTTAGAGAGATATAGAAAGAAACATCAGGGCGGATCCACTCACTGAGGCTATTTCTCAAACACAATAGTTTTACAAACGGGTTTTGTGAAACTGATTAGTAGAGGAGTTGGATGTTCGGTATCACACGGGCTGTGAGTATACGACATCGCAATAATTAGCCTTAAGTGCAAATGGGAGATTGTTGGATATAGTGCCCTCTAAGTCAATTATTGGATCGCAGGTACGTGATTGCAATGATTGAGGGAGGACCTATACCGATAGAACAGTCTTACTCAAGATCATAGTATATGGGAGCTTGGGTCTATAAGCACATCCTTAAAGTGTCCCTAGTCGTGGGAGTTTCGAGACAGGGTATCGATACTCCAGAGTAGACTAGTGTATACATTCGAGACCCCGACGTGGGGCGGTGGCCGGTCTCACAACCCATTAATGTTAGTTGGTTCACCTAAGATGTATACAGGTGCTCATTGGGTTATGAGTACACCGGACAGGACTCGCCGGGAACTTGCTGGTTGGTATTATACTTAGTGTCAGATAGAAGTTCCCTGGTGACATGTGTACAGGTTAGTTCATCGACCTGAGGTCGTCATTTGTCTCGTGTGAGTTCCCACTGTACTTTTATTTATACCCTACCACGGGTCGAAGGAGTCATGCAAACAGGTATATTTTGGGTACAGTCCCGAGCCACATGGAGGCAGTGAGCAGATCGTCGGGGATTCGTCTCTCCCGGTATTGGGGGTGAGATCTCACTGTGTTTAGGAGAGCCATTACACGAAATCCCTGGCCAGGGTAATCAAGATTTACTGGAAGGTATTCTAGTAGTATCTCAGGGTATTCTGGGCTGCACTCTGACACGACTTATACAGCTATTGGGGGTCTGATGTTTACCGGCCCCCTAGGCCCTATATGCGTGTCACGACCCGAAATTGGCACGTGACGGCCCTAATACCACGCAACGTCTACAGGCGTAACGCAGTAAAAGAAAGCTAAAACCCAAAAATCTAAACCAGTTAAAAGACAAGAAAAGATAAGAAACATTGTTTAAAAGTCTTTGAAATCACAACCCAAATTCTTTAAAAGTCCAACTTTATTTCCTTTAAAATTTTGGCAGCACCTCCTTTGTAAACACTAGCCCCAAAAATGGGTACAACATATATATAAAGTAAAGCATCCCCAAACGGGAGCAAATACACGCCCAAAGGCGGAAAACAACCACCACAACAAATATACGACGCCGTAGCGAAGAAATAAAAGACGGTAGAAAGGAAACTGTATAAAAGACAACAAGTCACAAATAATATACAATATCGTCCTCACCAAGTCTCTAAGTCAACAAGAAAATATAGTATATGGAGAGTACAAGGATACAACGAATATACAATACAACAAACAAATAACCACAAAACCCACCTAAGCAACTGCACACTGTGAGCTGACGCGGTATCCGTAGCAAAAGATGATAGAAGAATAGCCTGCCTCTGACTATCCTGAGGAACACCTGCAAACACTGTGGCACAACGGGGGTGAGTTGCCAACTCATGAATAGTAAATAACATATGCAGGTAATCGCGAGTATGCACGTACATCGCGAATCTAACATAAGCATCTAAGCAATGAATGGTCATATGTAATGCAATAATCATGAAAAAGTACAATAGCAGGTACAACCAATATATGAAGCAATAAAAATATGACAATAGTATGCAATAATCATGCAATAAGGGTGTGAGAATATAAATATGCAACAACCATGAAAGGTACTCTAACAGGTACTACTAATACATGAAGCAGTACATAAACAATAAATGTGGAGTATGGAATGAAATATGTTATTTCCACGGAATCCTGACCTCGTGGTAGGATCATAATCCATCAGGACAAATCCAAATCCCAATTCCTCAAATCAGCCCCTAAATTGGCTCTCATATCATATAAGTCTCACAAATCCTGAATGTACAATATCGAATAAATCTCATATATCCTGAATGTACAAATCAACAATCTCATAAATATCCTGTATCCAATATCAAATGAATCACCTATATCCCAAATCAAATTATCAAGTCAAAATCTAACATCCTAAATATATTTGCATGAATAAATATGATGATGTATATAATTAAATGTCAATACACATATATTAGCGTCAAATTCCACTAATATTGGTGTAAGGGCATATATAACAGCGGCCTAAACCTCTGTTATATATACAAAGGAGTAAAAAGAAATATCATGAAACCAATGTGTCAAGCATCGACACAGAAATGCAGGTCTATCAGGTGCTGTCACCACGACTGGCACCCTGATAGGTACGTATCATACGCTATCCCGAAATCTTGAGTGCCTAGCTCTGATCCTCGCCTCTCGACGTATCTATACGTACATGACTCCCGTCGGTATCCCCATGATAACCGCTGAGTCATTGGTAATGTCACCGGAAAGTATGGTTCCCCCACTAACTCATCTCCTCACTGAGATTCTTGCCCCGGGGTACCTCCGGGCCCCACCATGTACCCGTACACGGACCCCTCCGTTCCTCGCGTGGGGTATATATATATCCGAACAGATAAATCTCAAGTTGGCTGTTGAAATATCATATCAAGGGAAACCGGGTTTTTCAAATAATGCATAATTTCATGAACTCCCACGGTCCCCAAATCCAGAAAACATCATGAAAAATCCATATCTTAATGCGAAAATCCATGAATATAATATATGCAACAGAAAACTGTAATGTAAGCATATAAAGGAAAAGCCGCTATTTAACTGCAACAAGTTAAATATAAATATATGCGGTTCCTAATTTCTCCAATTCTAAATAACATCAAGTAAAGATAAACATGTAGCTATAACCAGATATGTGTGTAAACATGAAGGTATAGCAAGGTATGTGTATCTACCTATCAGTAATGATGTAATATACCCTCCGGGTATAAGTGAAGTATGTATGCAAGGTATACATGTAGCTATGTCATTATGTGTGTATGTACCTATCACTAATGGTACAATACCCTATAGGTATACAGGTAACTAGCATGTAAGCATGTCAAGGCATATGGGTATACAGGTATGCTATATGTCATGCGTAAAGAAATATGAATCAATGTCTCAATGTCCCTAACCAAACAATATCATATCTATAAGTGGGTTGTGTGTGACATGGTAATTATTGACGGTGTGTGTGGCATACAATTAGTGCTCGTGCAACATGAGCCGTCAATAATAGTGTAGTGTCCTAAGGATACTAGTCCAAGCACAACAATAACTAAGCAGTAGGGTGAATGCGCAATTCTAAATATGAAATAGAATATGTGACAAGTCAAGTCATTTCTAGCCCAGACGCATAACGCCATGCGGGCGATTCCCCTGTAGATGTTAAATCTAATCACCAACGCTCCTGACTAAGTGAAGCCTACCACCTGTTTTCCCTTTGTCGTAGCATCCGAAGTCCCCGCCTGCGAACCTAAAATTTCACAAACACATCACATAAGCTAAATATCCTATATCGACGAAAAGACAACGAAACGAAACGAAACGAAAACGGCCAGAAAATTACACTGCGCACTTACCGCATCTAACGCGCAAGACATTGGTCAAAAACCCTAACTAGGGTCGCTAAACTACGAAACACCAAGTCTAGACTCCGATCGTCCCGATCGCGCAAAAAAACACAAACAATTACGAGGAATAAAATAGATATAACCTCGCAACGACCAATCGAACCCACGTCGGAAAAACCCCGAAACCTAGTAAACAACCTAACGCAATATTTCGCACTAGTTTCAAGCTAACGCATATCTAGCGATTACAAACACCTTAAAATAGCTTAACTATGCTATCTAAACCATTTCTATATTTTTAACACTTGCAAAATGAGTTTTAGCAAAAACCTAGTAAGCAAAAATCCTTAATTAAACAAAATATTCATTAACAATAATTAGCATTTTCTACTAGGTTAAGCTTTTCCTAAACACAAATTAACACTTCAATTAAATATTAAACACTTAAATTAAGCTTTAAGCTTAACTTGAATTTCTAAAACCATTTCAAGAATTTTGAAACATGAAATTTAAAGCTTAAACTAACATCTTATTAAGCTAGCATAAAGTATTAAGTAACAATTAGAGATTAGGGTTAGGGTTTTATACCTTCAAGAACACCACTTGAATCAAGAATAAAACCAAACTTTAGCCTCCAAAATCCTCACTAGAATGAAGATCCAAGCAACTTTTGTGAAGAAGAATGAAAGTTTTGGATTTTATTTGAATTTCTATGAATTAATTTGGATTTTTCATGATTTGTTTGTGCAAGAAATGATGAAAAATGAGTGAGGAAGAACAAGGGCAGCAAGGGGGAGAGAGAGGCCGGCCATGAGGGTGTGGGGGCTGTTTTGTGCAAAAAAGAAGAAGAAAGTTATAGTTTAATTCATTAATTGCTTCATTAAATGCAAAAATGACACATTTTCTTTCATTTTCTTTTCTTTTTTAATTCAAAAACCTTTTGCACTAAAAATATCTAGATATTTAAAAAGAAGGTTCTAAAAATAATTGTAGTGATGATTTCCAAAAATTTTCATTTAGAAGAAATTTCCCGATTTACGTGCGCAAAATACCGCTTAAAATAATATTTTATTTGGGAAAAATTCTATCTGAACCAAAACCTCCCAAATACCCCTAAAGTTCGCGCACAAGCTTTATTTTAGCTAAAAAAGGTGCCGGTAAGCTTATACGATCGTTTGATCGAAATCGGGTTAAAACGGAAAATACCGACAATTTTGCCCTAAAACGGGAAAATTCGCAAAACGATTTCTGAAACGTTACAATCTTCCCTCCTTAAAGAAATTCGGTCCCCGAATTAAAATTCATCTACGCGTACCTTCAAGAAGATGAGTACAAAACTCCCAAATCTCGCTCGCAGCTTGCCAAGTGATCACCTCACTATACAGCTACGCCAAAGAACCCTCACAGACGACAAGATCCTTGACCGATGTTTCTCCACCTGCTGATCCACTATAACTAGCGGCTGCTGATGAACGAAAGATCGCGTCCAAGCTAATTGGTCTGATGCTGAATCATGTGAGAAAGGTCATGAAGGTAATTGCAAAGTATCGACACAAGGAATACGGAGTGAATACTCAATAATCTGGGTGGAAGTGCCAAATTAAAGGCAACGGAACTAACTCACTTTAAGAATCTCGAAAGGACCTACAATTCTAGGTAAGCTTCCCAAAACTCAACACGTCATTCATCGGAAAAAAATCCGTAGGAATACATGATCTCCCACTGCGAACTCGAGCCTGTGATCACCATGGTCGGCATAAGACCTCTGTCCGCACAGGACTGTCATCATCCTCACCTGAAACAGCCGGATCATTTCCGAAGTCTCTAGACTAGCTGGGGTCCAAAAATCCTACTACGCAGAGTCAGAAAAACAGACTGGAGATCGACACCGCCTAACAAACAAAACTTAAAGGTTGCCAATTGGAATGTCTCCTGATAACTGCTATCGAAGGAGAGTCCTAACAATGGCAAGTGATGATCCCAACTGCCGACAACAACTAATACGTACGCACAAGCATATCCTCCAGAGTCGGTATAGCCCGCTCTCACAAAACCATCATCCTGCGGATGGAAAAACGGATCTAAAGCTCAACCAGTACCCAAGGCTTCCTGAAGCTCCTACCTAAGACGGCAAGCAGACAGGGTGCCCTCATTGGATACGACCCATGAAGGAACTCTGTGCTATGCACAAACTTAACAAAGAACAATTGAGCAACCTGAGTATAACCGGACAACAAACACCCGAATGAAGTCACACCCTTACTAAACCTGGGTAGAC
Organism: Agapanthus africanus; assembly: GCA_030015575.1. Classification (NCBI taxonomy): domain Eukaryota; kingdom Viridiplantae; phylum Streptophyta; class Magnoliopsida; order Asparagales; family Amaryllidaceae; genus Agapanthus; species Agapanthus africanus. Next base: position 331,987,472 of record JASDDO010000012.1, on the reverse strand, counting down.
ACTATAACGAAATTCGTGGAGATCTGCTCCCATTCCCACTTCGAAACGGTTAAAGGTTGCAACTCTCCAGCCGGTCTCAGAGGCTCAACCCAACTCACAACAAGACAGACACCTTGAAACGAAATCCAAAACTTCACTCTTCATCCCGGTCCACCCGTAACTATCTCACAAGTCACGCCAAATGTTGGTGGAACTTGAATGAACACCGAAGCTGACTGATGTGCCTGTTCTAGGATTTCGCGTCTCTGCCCATCAGCAACAGGTACACAACTCATCCCTAAACATAGCACACCGTGGTCATAAATCAAGGACTCCGAATCTTTACCCAGCCGAGTATGCTCGAGTATCTCTGATGAACGAGCATCGGCGGGCAGTGCCTCGCGAAAACGATTAGGGAAAAGTGGTCGGGCGCGGACATGAGCAAGCTGTCCCCTCAGTAGAGGCGAACCTAAGCTGTACTCTACGATCGCACAAGAACTGTAAATCTGCAGAAGACTGTCTCTGACTGCGCACAACTGGAACAAACTAACCCCGGACCTACGACTCCAGCATCAGCTACCACAATCGCCTTGCCAAGGGTAATAAAGGATCTCACAAACACAATCCTACACACGTTCCATCCAACGGCTCTGTCTCAACAATCAAAACCCGTGCAGGAAGATGTACATTAAGCTCTGGTGGTCCGTGAAAATCTGACACGACTTTCGAACAAGTAGTGTCTCCAATCCCCAACGCACTACCACCGCGGCCATCTCCAGATCATGAGTGGGATATCCTGCTCGTACTTTCTCCAAATGTAGGGAAGCAAAAGCGATAACTCTATAGTGTCACCTCAGTACACAGTCGAGCCCCACTCGCGAAACATCAGAGTTAAAATAACAAAGTCGCCCGAACCAAAAAGCAAGAAAAAACTGGTGCAGTTGTTAACCGAATCTCAAACTGCAGAAAACTCTGCACGCATGCCTCAGTCCAAAGAAAAGAAACCTCCATTCCGGTCAATTCAGTCAACGGTGCAGCACTACACTAGCAATCCTGCACGAAACGGCGGTAAAAACCTGCTAAGCCCAAAAATCTGCGGACTTCCGTCCGAACACAAGACCGGGACTAAGCTGTACGGCCACGATCTTCCTCGGGACTATACGAAAAACCGTCTCCCATAACCACAAGACCTAGGAGTCAACACAAACAAGCCTGAAGGAACACTCCGAGAATCTAGCAAACAGCTGGGGCTCTCCCAATGTCTGCAAAACAAATCCTCAAGTGCTACTCCTGTCCCTCACGACACATTGAATAGATCAGAATGTCGTCAATAACACAACAATAACTGGTCAAGGAACGACCTGAAGAAATCTGGTTCATCATATCTACGAATGCTGCTAGGGCATTGGTGAGTCCAATGACACCACCAAAACACACAAAGCCCGTAGCACGCACAAGGCAGTCTTCGGAATGTCATCGCTCCGAACCCGCAACAATGATGACCTGATCCCAAAAAAACTTAGAAAATGTCTCACACTCTGGAGCTGATCGAAGAAATCGTCAATGCGAGATAAAGGATACCTATCCGCACCGTAAGCCGGTTCAATTGACGATCCATCAATACACAACCTAAAACTGCCGTCTTTCTCCTTGACAAACAGAAATAGGAGCATCCAAAAGCGAAACGCTCAGACGCACAAAACTCCCCAACAAACAACTCTGCAGCTGATTCTTAAGCTCCATAAGCTTCGCCAGCTCCTCTGGAAAATCGTCGGAAAACTCTTGTACGAAAGAAAACCGGTCCAACAACCCTCTGTGGCTATGGTATCATGAATGAACGCCAAGAATCCACGACATCTCCTCAAAAGCCGAATAGCGAAAAAGGCTGAATTCGAGCTATGAGAGGCGGCACCACTGTCCACCTGCACAACAAGAATTTACTCGCCGGGAAAACAAAACCTAGCTGTTTTCTCATGGTAGTCCACAGACGCCTAGCACATAACTAACCAGTCCGTGCCCAGGAAAACGTCAAATCCAACATCTCTAGAAGGATCAAAGTGACGGACAAATCTCCTAACCAATTGGCATACGACTGAATTACGTGTCGCGCAACAAATGAATCGTTGACAGAAGTTAACACAACAAACGACTGACCTAGCTAACACGATCCTCGTCCCAACCACGGCACAAAGTGTGAAAAACAAACCAATACATCAAAAGAACATACGAATTAAGGATACCTGAAAACTCCGCATTGGACGCCCGCGCTTCCCGATGAGTAGAAGCAAACTCCTGTGTCTGCCCCTCTACCCGCAACTGACTGAAATCTTCCTCTGCCAGACTGTCCCCTCTGAGCAAACCTTCCACGTCCACGACCTCTCTGAATACGATCCTGACGAAGTGCTGAAGGCTTCCGCATCGAAAACATCCATACGATGGCTGCTGACCCTCCTAGGGATAAGAGCTGAATGATTGTCCTCGTCCAAAGCCTCTGCTACTCCCACAGCGGCCACGAAATCTGTCTCGACGACTAAGCCTCTGTCTCTGGGCTGGTACACCGGTACGAGTCCTCCACTGTTCTGGAACTCTCAGAGTCTCTGGAATACGTGCCTCGTCAACTGGTGCTTTATCCACTGGTGCTAAGTAGGTGACGGACCGCTGCATGCTGATCCTAAGGAACAACTGTGTAACAGGGGTGACAACCTCATGTCGCTGCGCTCGAACGACATCAACTAATGATCTCATCGTCTGGCGCAAATCCTGCATCTCTGCCACAAGCCTAGCGATACTATCTGTCGAAGGCCGATCCGTCTGCACCTGTGCAACGAGCGTGCCATCCTGGTCAGTCCTCGTCCTACCCGAGTCAATTCTGACCTCGGCCCTCGCTGCACCTCACTGAGTCCCCATAGTCGTCGGCGGCAAAGGCTATAAATAGGGATAGGATTCGATATGAATACGGAAATCGAATCACAAGGATATGAACCATTAAGGAAGGAATTTCAAGCAATTGTACTTAGGTCACTTTAGGCGGAGTACTGCATCGTGATTATGCTGCAGACATACATACACTACGTTACTCTGCTTAAGCTACCTACTCTATCATATCAAGGTCATCTTACACTCTGTAAGGTAAAAACCTAGCGCTCTGATACCAACTTTGTCACGACCCGAAATTGGCACGTGACGGCCCTAATACTACACAACGTCTACAGGCGTAACGCAGTAAAAGAAAGCAAAACCCAGAAATCTAAACCAGTTAAAAGACAAGAAAGGATAAGAAACATTGTTTAAAAGTCTTTGAAATCACAACCCAAATTCTTTAAAAGTCCAACTTTATTTCCTTTAAAATTTTGGCAGCACCTCCTTTGTAAAAACTAGCCCCAAAAATGGGTACAACATATATATAAAGTAAAGCATCCCCAAACGGGAGCAAATACACGCCCAAAGGCGGAAAACAACCACCACAATAAATATACGACGCCGTAGAGAAGAAATAAAAGACGGTAGAAAGGAAACTGTATAAAAGACAACAAGTCACAAATAATATACAATATTGTCCTCACCAAGTCTCTAAGTCAACAAGAAAATATAGTAGATGGAGAGTACAAGGATACAACGAATATACAATACAACAAACGAATAACCACAAAACCCACCTAAGCAACTGCAAACTGTGAGCTGACGCGGTATCCGTAGCAAAAGATGATAGAAGAATAGCCTGCCTCTGACTATCCTGAGTAACACCTGCAAACACTGTGGCACAACGGGGGTGAGTTGCCAACTCGTGAATAGTAAATAACATATACAGGTAATCGCGAGTATGCACGTATAGCGCGAATCTAACATAAGCATCTAAGCAATGAATGGTCATATGTAATGCAAGAATCATGAAAAAGTACAATAGCAGGTACAACCAATATATGAAGCAATAATAATATGACAATAGTATGCAATAAGGGTGTGAGAATATAAATATGCAACAATCATGAAAGGTACTCTAACAGGTACTACTAATACATGAAGCAGTGCATAAACAATAAATGTGGAGTATGGAATGAAATATGTCATTTCCACGGAATCCTGACCTCGTGGTAGGATCATAATCTATCAGGACAAATCTAAATCCCAATTCCTCAAATCAGCCCCCAAATTGGCTCTCATATCATATAAGTCTCACAAATCCTGAATGTACAATATCGAATAAATCTCATATATCCTGAATGTACAAATCAACAATCTCATAAATATCCTGTATCCAATATCAAATGAATCACCTATATCCCAAATCAAATTATCAAGTAAAAATCTAACATCCTTAATATATTTGCATGAATAAATATGATGATGAATATAATTAAATGTCAATACACATATATTAGCGTCCCATTCCACTAATATTGGTGTAAGGGCATATATAACAGCGGCCTAAACCTCTGTTATATATACAAAGGAGTAAAAAGAAATATCATGAAACCAATGTGTCAAGCATCGACACAGAAATGCAGGTCTATCAGGTGCTATCACCACGACTGGCACCCTGAAAGGTACGTATCATACGCTATCCCGAAAGCTCGAGTGCCTAGCTCTGACCCTCGCCTCTCGACGTATCTATACGTACATGACTCCCGTCGGTATCCCCATGATAACCGCTGAGTCATTGGTAATGCCGCCGGAAAGTATGGTTCCCCCACTAACTCATCTCCTCACTGAGATTCTTGCCCCGGGGTACCTCCGGGCCCCACCATGTACCCGTACACGGACCCCTCCGTTCCTCGCGTGGGGTATATATATATCCGAACCGATAAATCTCATGGTGGCTGCTGAAATATCATATCAAGGGAAACCGGGTTTTTCAAACAATGCATAATTTCATGAACTCCCACGGTCCCCAAATCCAAAAAACATCATGAAAAATCCATATGCTTACATTACAGTTTAAAGGAAAAGCCGCTATTTAACTGCAACAAGTTAAATATAAATATATGCGGTTCCTAATTTCTCCAATTCTAAATAACATCAAGTAAAGATTAACATGTAGCTATAACCAGATATGTGTGTAAACATGAAGGTATAGCAAGATATGTGTATCTACCTATCAGTAATGATGTAATATACCCTCCGGGTATAAGTGAAGTATGTATGCAAGGTATACATGTAGCTATGTCATTATGTGTGTACCTATCACTAATGGTACAATACCCTATAGGTATACAGGTAACTAGCATGTAAGCATGTCAAGGCATATGTGTAAGCATGTGGGTATACAGGTATGCTATATGTCATATGCATAAAGAAATATGAATCAATGTCTCAATATCCCTAACCAAACAATATCATATCTATAAGTGGGTTGTGCGTGACATGGCAATTATTGACGGTGTGTGTGACATACAATCAGTGCTCGTGCAACATGAGCCGTCAATATTAGTACAGTGTCCTAAGGATACTAGTCCAAGCACAACAATAACTAAGCAGTAAGGAGAATGCGCAATTCTAATTATGAAATAGAATATGCGACAAGTCAAGTCATTTCTAGCCCAGACGCATAACGCCATGCAGGCGATTCCCCTGTAGATGTTAAATCTACTCACCAACGCTCCTGGCTAAGTGAAGCCTACCACCTGTTTTCCCTTTGTCGTAGCGTCCGAAGTCCCCGCCTGCGAACCTAAAATTTCACAAACACATCACATAAGCTAAATATCCTATATCGACGAAAAGACAACGAAACGAAACGAAAACGGTCAGAAAATTACACTGCGCACTTAGCGCATCTAACGCGCAAGACATCGGTCAATAACCCTAACTAGGGTCGCTAAACTACGAAACACCAAGTCTAGACTCCGATCGTCCCGATCGTGCAAAACAACACAAACAATTACGAGGAATAAAATAGATATAACCTCGCAACGACCAATCGAACCCACGTCGGAAAAACCCAGAAACCTAGTAAACAACCTACCGCAATATTTCGCACTAGTTTCAAGCTAACGCATATCTAGCGATTACAAACACCTTAAAATAGCTTAAATAAGCTATCTAAACCATTTCTATATTTTTAACACTTGCAAAATGAGTTTTAGCAAAAACCTAGTAAGCAAAAATCCTTAATTAAACAAAATATTCATTAACAATAATTAGCATTTTCTACTAGGTTAAGCTTTTCCTAAACACAAATTAACACTTCAATTAAATATTAAACACTTAAATTAAGCTTTAACCTTAACTTTAATTTCTAAAACCATTTCAAGAATTTTGAAACATGAAATTAAAAGTTTAAACTAACATCTTATTAAGCTAGCATAAAGTATTAAGTAACAATTAGATATTAGGGTTAGGGTTTTATACCTTCAAGAACACCACTTGAATCAAGAATAAAACCAAACTTTAGCCTCCAAAATCCTCACTAGAATGAAGATCCAAGCAACTTTTGAGAAGAAGAATGAAGGTTTTGGATTTTATTTGAATTTCTATGAATTAATTTGGATTTTTCATGATTTATTTGTGCAAGAAATGATGAAAAATGAGTGAGGAAGAACAAGGGCAGCAACGGGGAGAGAGAGGCTGGCCATGAGGGTGTGGGGGGTGTTTTGTGCAAAAAAGAAGAAGAAAGTTATAGTTTAATTCATTAATTGCTTCATTAAATGCAAAAATGACACCTTTTCTTTCATTTTCTTTTCTTTTTTAATTCAAAAACCTTTTGCACTAAAATTATCTAGATATTTAAAAATAAGGTTCTAAAAATAATTGTAGTGATGATTTCCAAAAATTTTCATTTAGAAGAAATTTCCCGATTTACGTGCGCAAAATACCGCTTAAAATAATATTTTATTTGGGAAAATTTTATCTGAACCAAAACCTCCCAAATACCCCTAAAGTTCGCGCACAAGCTTTATTTTAGCTAAAAAAGGTGCCGGTAAGCTTATACGGACGTTTGATCGAAATCGGGTTAAAACGGAAAATACCGACAATTTTGCCCTAAAACGGGAAAATTCGCAAAACGATTTCTGAAATGTTACAATGCGATACTCATAGACGAATGGACCGGATTGTACGGATATTGTCACTGTCAGGCTCAGTAGGGTTTCTGGATGAGTTCGCTCGTCAGCTTCCCTTCCAATCAATACATAGGCAACCGTTACGTACAGCTTGTACCTCTGACGTGCTAGTGGTTATACCCAGTGCCAGTATATTGATGAGTCATTAGAGTCCCCCACAGACACTTTCCCAAGTTCGTGCGAAACGTTATAGATGCCGTATGGTATTATGGCAGGGTTCGGAAAATGCACGTGCGTTTTCGCACGTGTCATTTTTCGGGCAGATAATACTGGTAGGCTTTGGTTTAAGTCGGATCCCAGTATTATACTGTGTAGATATAATATCTTTGTCTCAGTTGCATTTGTATTCGGTCGTAATACAAATGCAGGTATGTTTATACTGATACGGGGTTATCCTGAAATTCGTTTCAGGATCACTTTTGGAAGTTGCCAGTTTCCAGTATTTTATCAGCCGTATTTAATATTCGGTTAAATGCGGATTTATCTTTTCTTGAGATGAGTGTGGAAGTTTCTAGATGATGACTAGGATGGTGACTAGGCTTGTGAGTCATTAGTGCATTGATTATTGCATTAATGGTTTTGGTGACTAGGTTAATGATTATTCATCCTTTGCTTTAAATATGTTCATACAAGGTGTATCATGACTCATTCTTTCATTCATGGTAATGGTCACCCCCCTCTCCTACACTCACCTCCCTCATCCTCTATATATGGCCGGCCCTCCCATCCTCTTCTCTCATACTGACTAAGGGAAAAGATTATGATAGATTTGTGTATAGAAATTTCATATAGCTTAAATTCTTATCACCCGATTCCATAAAATGCAACTTCATTAACCGTTCGTCCATAGCTTTGGACGTAACGAGACAAAGTGTTCTACTCATTCTCTACTTCATCTTGGTCGTCTTTTTTAGCAAACTTGACGACCGAGTTGCCTCGGTTCAGAGGCGGGAGCCCGTTTAAAGATCCGTCGACTTGGTGCCACCTGGACGAGAAGACTGGAGATTCAGGAGATCGGAGCAGCCGCAACATAGCGTGGGATGATGGTTGAAGACCGAAGGACTCGGATCATTCGGTATAACATTTCTACCCACTTTGTAGTTTGTTAGTTTAGTTTTAATGGCAGATCCGGGTTATAGTACGCGATAACGCCAGTTGTAATAAATTTTTGTTCCGCATTTGGCGTCTGTTTGACGGCCAGGGCGCTACTGTGGACTTACACCATGCATATGCTTTATGATATTTACATGCATGATGTTTTGTGTCATTGGTTGACACGTGGACGAGATCCACATTGCATACAGACATTGATTACATAGTTGGATGATATCCACATACTCATAAACTTCATGATATAGTTGACATTGATTCATGTTGATTACATTGATTATACCTCATATTTATGATATGTTGCTATCTAAGGCACTGGCACGAGCACTTGGTACTACACTTACGTATAGATGTTTACCTTGCCACCTTTTCGTGCTTCAGACTTTATCATATTGAGGATATACTTTATTAATGATCGTATAGACCTAGGATGAGTCATACATACGATTTCTGCTCTGTGATGTTTTCTACTCACGAGTTGGCAACTCACCCCCGTTGTGCCACAGTTTCTTGCAGGTTTTGCCGTACAGGTTTCATTGCGGCTTTCTGGCACACTGCTTCCTTTCTGGGTGATTGCTTGGTTGGTGGGTTCACTCGCATCGTGACCACTCTTGTATTTATTTTAATCAGTTGTATCTAGTAATTCCATCAACCAAACTTGTATATTTATTCAGACTTAGAAACCAGTTGTGTATCATTTCGACCTTAGAGTCGCGTGCTGTAGTATTATGGTTTTCTTGATGGTTTCGAGTTTCTTTTTGAGTTTTGATCCTCGCCCTTCGGCGTTATATATTATATTGCTTGCGTGGTTGTGACCGTCGATTGACGAAGAGCTAGCTCCCGCTTGGGGATGCCTTTTATCATTCATGTATATATTTATCATGATGTACCCTGTTCGGGGCCAGTATTTACAAAGGAAACTCTGCCGAAAATTTTAGAAAAAAATTGATGTTTTAAACTCTCATAATTCGGCATTATGCCATTAAAATCACTTTCTTTAAAACAAGTTTTCCCTCATTTATTATTTAAAATGGTTTTAAAATCACTTTCTCTAAAACAAGTTTTCCCTAATTTATTATTTAAAATTGTTTTAGATTTCTGGGCTTTTGGCTTACTTGAATTAAATGGGGTCCTATAGACATCATATGATTCAAGGGCCAGTCACGTCCTATTTCGGGTCGTGACACCTGGTCATCCGATCAATAAATGACCGCGGATCCTCCGCTGCATTAGTGCCGGTGAAAACCGGAGGCTTCAGCCTCATAAACTCAGATAACGATACGGTGATAACCTCCGTAGCAGTAGGTACAACTGCTTGAACCGTAGGCACCATCGCGGTCCGTGTAGCAGGTGGGACAACCTCCTGTCTCCGCGCTCTACTGGACTCGACCAATGATCCCATCATCTGGCGCAAATCCTGCATACCGGCCTCTAGCCTAGTAATACGATCAAGCGAAGGTGGATCAATCTGCTCCTGAACAACGGGCATACCGCCCTGGTCAGTCTTCTTCTCAGACGAGCCAACTCTGACCTCGGCCCTTGCTGCCACTCTTTGCGCCCTCGTAGTCTTCGGCGGCATAATGGCTGGAAATGAAAATAGGATTCGATAAGAATACGGAAATCATATCACAAGGATGTATATAATCACGGAAGTAATTTCAACCAACAAGTCCTAAGGTCACTTAGGCGGAGTACCGTGTCGTAAGTATGCCGCGGAACATACACACCCTACGCAACTCTGCTTATGTTACCTACTCCATCATACCAAGGTTATCCTACACTCCGAAAGGTAAAACCTAGCTCTGATACCAACTTTGTCACGACCCAAAATTTAGCACGTGACCGGCACTTAAACAACGAAACTTCTACAGGCGTAACACAATTTAAGTAAGCCGAAACCCAGAAATCTAAACCATCAAAACTAGTAAGTGATGAAAACATTGTTAAAAACATTTGGAAATCTCAAGTAAAAATCTTTAAAGTTTAAATTATTTTCTTAAAAATTTCGATAGCACCTCCTTTGTAAAAACTAGCCCGAAACAGGTACAACATAAAACATAAGTAAAACAACATATGAAATAAATAAAGCATTCCCAACGGGAGCAATTCACGCCCTAAAGGCGAAAACAACCACCACAACATAATATACGACGCAGTAGCGAAGAAATAGACAGTATAAGTGAAAAACACCATAAAGAGATAAAACTGCATAATAAAAGCCGGCTCACACGAGCACGACACCCAGAGTCACAAAATAATATACAATATCGTCCTCACATCTCGTCTCTAAGTTAATACATGAAGTGGTAGATGGAGAGTACTAGAAACAATAAGGTGTACAATGAATATAAATGGATAACTGCAAAACCCACCTATAGCAAAACGGCTCACAGCCAACTGTAGCGGGATCCGCTCCAAAAGATACGGTAAGATAGCCTTGCCGCGACTACTCTGAGGGTCAACCTGCAAAACACTGTGGCACAACGGGGGTGAGTTGCCAACTCGTGAATAGTAAATAACATCATACAGGTAATCGCAGACATGCACGTACTGCGATACCCTATCATATGTAATCTGATAGTATCAATATGGAAATATGGATATGCAATAATCATGAAAGGTACTCTATCAGGTACTATAAATATATGATGCAATGCATATCAATAAATGCTGAGTATGGGATAAAACATATCATCATCACGAATCATCATCGTGGAAAAACCCGGTGTCCATCAATACACCCAAAATCCCAATACCTCAGGCGCCGTCACTTTGACCGGGCCTCATATCCTGTATCTCATAGAACCTGAGTGCCCAACATCGGCACTCGAAAACATCATGAAATACTCATGTCTAACACCGACACGTAAATACTCATCTCTCAGGCGCCGCATACCAGATCGGCCCTCAATATATCTCATGTCATAACTCCCAGACGGTATCCTCCGGATATCCGTCGGGCTCTATACTATCACCGGTAGATCATACTCCCTCTGCCAGGCTCATCGCCTACACCACGAAAATCATCTCTCACCCCGGGGTACCATACCGGGTCCACCATGTACCCGCAGACGGTGCCTCCCGCTCCTCGAATCAGGTTTCTAACACAAGTCTCAGAACCGAGAAAACTCATGGTGAACGCACTGAAATATCATATCAAGAGAACCGGGTTTTTTAAAACAATGCATACTTTCTTGAAATAATACCACGGTTCTCAAATCCATAAATCACATGAAATTCGTATCTCAATGCGTAAATCCATGCAATATGATATATGCAACATAAAATCGTAATATGAGCATATCAAGGGAAAACCTCTCTTTTAAATGAATCCGGTTTTTAAATGTGTCATGTGGTTCCCAATTTCTCCAAAATCAAATCCAACATCATATAAAGATGTATATGTAGCTATGTATGCACGATGTATCTTATATGCGCAATAAAACAATAATCCATGTGTCAATATCAATAACAAGTACAATACAACATAAGTGTATAGGTTGTGAGTGTCATGGCAATTACCGACGATGTAGGTGTAGCATACAGTTTAGTGCTCGTGCAACATGAACCGTCAGTAATGGTGCAGTGTCCACTAGGTACTAGGTCAAGGCACAACAAGTAATGGTATGTATGATGCTCATGCACAATCAACATATATGAATATAAACATGCGGCTATAATATCCTATCAAGCCCTGACGCATAACGCCATACGGGCGATTTCCCCGTAGATGTTAAATCTACTCACAGTGATCTCAAGATAGGTATATCCAACCACATGCTTCCCTTTCTTCGCAGCGTCCGAAGTCCCCGCCTGCGATCCTATTAACACAAAACATAGCAAGTGCAACTCAGAATCGACCAATAATACATACAATTACGTTTAAATCGACACGCCGACTCCTACAACCTCTAAAGTTCTCGCTTAGCGGCTAACGTGTATGGCGACACAATTAAAACAAACCCTACGTGCAAAAATCACGCGAAGCACAGAAACCGAGTCGGACACCGTACCGGATATCGTAACACGCGTCGTCGAAACACTAAAACTAGCAAATTGATCCCAGATTTTACCTACTGTCATTACTTAAGAATCTAGCAGTACCAAATATCCAAGAACAACAGCAGACAGCTACCCTAAAAGTTACAACACCCCAAGCCACCGTACGGCCGAGCTCACCGGAAAAGTCATTCATGTCGCCGGCCAAAACCGGTGGGATCAGGTCAGGGTTTCAGGTAAAAACTTGGGGTCTCTGGCACTACGCTACCTGCTTGTTTTCATAGTGAATACTCGGGGTCACAACAGTTTACAAATATCCTAAAACGACACTAAAACTACGATATCGTGCATAAAACTATATCTTTATCGTTCTAAACTGAAACTACAAAACAACACAACAATAATAAACTCCTAATTAACAGTTTAGAGTCACTACCTTCCAAAACTTGCCCTAGCTTTCCATGCTCCTAGTGATCCTAGTGGCTTGTCTTGTCTTTGTAAAGGTTTTTTTTTGGGGGGGGGGGGGGGGTTAAATGGAGATTTTGTTTAAGTTTTGTGAGGATAGGGTTAGGGCTTCAGTTGAGAGATAAGGGAAAGGAAGCGATGAGGTGAAGAAAATGTTGTGAGAATGAGGGTTGTGAATGAGAGAGTGAGGGTGTATGTGTGACTGAGGGTGAGGGAATGAGGGGTGAGTTTAGAGAGCCATGCCCCTCTCTTTCCTCATTAAATGTATGGCATGCTTGCTATGCCTCATGATGCCCTCTCTCTCTTCCTCTCTCTCGAGTCAACCAAATAAAAAAAACCATTTTTATTTATAATTTGAAAACTAATTAATTTAATTAATTACATATTACACTTAAAGGAATGGGGTTAGATGTCATGGCTACTTAAGCATGGTTTAACCCCAAATTAACCCTATGTTAACATGCACATGTGTGTGCAAGCCCGCAATAAATATTAAAAAATATTAATTAATTTTGATAAAATATTTGAAAACTATTTTGGTAAACTTTTTACTAAAAATCCGCACTATCGCTTAATTAACACTAATCGCATTCTAAGGTGTTACAACGCCACACTCGGCGGTAAACAAATATCACCCCGAATGGTGGAATCACATAACTGATACCAAAAAAGAGATCACACCAGGAAGGGTGGATGCCATCACAACATCAATACTAATATTACTACTGAAAGGCTACCCTAGCACCACCATGAGGTCAAAACCGGCATCAAGCATGCAACTTTAAAAATTTGGGGTGCTAAACTAGACTAACCTAGGATCAAACTAGATAATTACGGTTACTATGATGATATCAAACTAAACTAGCTAAAGGAAAAGGGCTACAACCTTTTTAGACCGTGTCCTTCTTTTTTAAAGCTCCGGGTTGTAGTCCCTACGACTCCACTAGGCTCCACTTGAAGAATGAACAAGCTTCCTTCGATGGCTTTCGTGCCGAAGATGATCCACCCGAAGCTCCACTAATCCAAGCTAGCTTTTCACTAAACTCTTTAGTGAAGGAAACACATTACACTTAATTGCTAATTAAGTGTAGGATGGTGAAGTAAGGATTTTGTTTGCTCACTGGGATTCTCACAAGCTCAAGGGCTCACAACTCATGTGAGTGATTGAGTTTGGAGGAGGAGGCGAAGAAAATGGAGAGAGCTAGAGAGCAAGGAGCTCAACTCAAGAAAATGATCAAGTGAAGAAATTGCAAGTGTAGAATGGCTCTCATATCTCCTCACTTATTGAAGCATACAATTTTCAACAATTAAAAATTGTAACCATGCTTCAATAGTGAGTCAAGAGTAATAAACAATAATAAAAAGCCATGCTTCACACCATTCCTCAAACCCAAAATATCTCCTTATTTTCCACCTCTTTTCTATTTTAAAAAAATTAGAAAAACCATGCCATGCTTCTTAAATAATATATATATATATATATATATATATATATATATATATATACATATATATATATATATACATACATATATCATATATATACATACATATATATATTAATATATATATATTAAGACAAGAAAATAATTAGTGAGCTATATTATTAGTTAATGTATAATTATATCAAATATAAATACACATCAAATTATTAAATCAACACTTGGTTTAATAATCCGGTTATATCACATATAACCGACTAATATCATTTATCTGTATATCACATTATTAAATCAACACTTGATTCAATAATCCGGTTATATCACATATAACCTAATTGATATCAAATAACCACCAGATTAGAATACCGTATCACATACTCGTATTTAATCAGGCCCTCGCACATATCAACATATGTGCCCTACTTCGTTTCTCTTGAACCAAGAAACTTCTATGTGGGACTATAAAGACTCGTCAATACGCCAGCAGTAGGTGATGATCACATCAGTCACCCACAAGCCGTCAGCGGTACTAGTTGGACATAACGGCTACCCAGGTATTGAGCGAATAGAAGATTAACAAGCAAGCTTGTCCAAACTCCCATGAAGCCTATAGGTAACACTTACCATACAGTCCGGTCTCTTCGTCTGATATGTTGCATATCGAGTTTGGGGGTGGAATCGTCAGACCGCAATAACTTGATAAGTCATGCCAATGTGTGGCTTATAACGATACGAGAAACTACTGATAACTTTTACAAGTAAATCTCATCAACAGCCTTGGCCAGGGACTTCCTGTTATAGCCAACCGAGCATAGCGCAACATCAACCCTCTATACCGTGAGAGATGAAACCCCTCCTATCGCTCATTCCCTCCAAGTGGCTTGGGACTGTACCCAAAATCCACTTGTTTGCACGACTCCTTTGAGCCGTGGTAGGGAGAAATCAAAGCACAGTAGGAACCACACAAGACTATATGACGATCTCGGGTCTACAGACTGTTAGTTATGTATATACCCTTGAGGCCATTATTGTACATATGATGTATATTATAATGGATGCTTGGATATATATAGAGATGACTTTCTTGCTCGTCATGATAGTATGCTATTTGGTTTCCCTTTATCTTAACATGTTGACTTATATTAGTTTATTTTCTTACTCTCACATGTTGATAAAGCCCTTAGGATTTGTACTCGACTACTGGGACTATGATGAGATCATAATAATGGGGCCAAGGTAGTCGATGAGTACATCCTATAACTGTTCTTAGTCGAGGGTGTATCGAGACAGGGCATCAATACACCAGAATAAACTAGCGTATACGCATCTTGACCCATATGATGGGCGATGGATGATCCCATATCCATCGGTGTTTGATATCAAGGAGGGTTTACGGGTGCTCAGTGGAGACTGGGTACACTGTACGGACTCGCCGAGAACTCCCAGATGGTATTATACCTCACGTCAGATGGCAGTTCTCTGGTGACACTGGTACAGGTTAGTCTGTTGACCTGAGATCATCATAGAGTCTTGTGTGATTCCTACTGTGCTTTGATTTCCACATTACCACGTCCAAGAGGGCGTGCAAAACGGTGGCTTTTGAGTACAGTCCCGAATCACATGGAGGCAATGAGCGATAGGAGGGGATTCGTCTCTCCCGGTACAGGGAGTTGATGTTGTGCTGTGTTCGATTG
Organism: Agapanthus africanus; assembly: GCA_030015575.1. Classification (NCBI taxonomy): domain Eukaryota; kingdom Viridiplantae; phylum Streptophyta; class Magnoliopsida; order Asparagales; family Amaryllidaceae; genus Agapanthus; species Agapanthus africanus. The sequence goes on along the minus strand of JASDDO010000012.1, from coordinate 331,971,728 downwards.
GCTATAACTGGAAGTCCCTGGCTAGGGCTGATTTAGAGATTTGCTGGTAAGTGTTACCAGTAGTTTCTTGACCCGTTATGCGCCTCACATCAACACGACTTATCGGTTACTGGGGTATGACGTTTACTACCCCTAGACCGGATATGTGACGTATCAGATGGAGAGACCGGACTGTACGGGAGTGTTACTGATTGGATTCACAGGAGAATGTACAGGCTTGCTTGTTGATCTTCTGATCGCTCAATACCTGGGTGGCTGTTACGTTTAGCTGACCGCTTGCAGCTTGTGGGTGTTTGATATGATCATCACCTGCTACCGGCGTATTGACGATTCTTTAGAGTCCCACACAGAGGTTTCTTGACTCAGGCAAAATAGAGTAGGAGCACATATTTGATATGTGCAGGACCGAGGATAATACGATATGAGATACCATATTATATTCTCGTGATATTTTGATATGAGCCGGGTCATCGGATCAAGTGTTGATTCGATGAATTGGTATATGATATATTAGTCGGTTGTATTCGATATAGCCGGATTGTCGTATCAAGTGTTGATTAGATAATTTAATGCATAATTATATATGTGATATATTACTTTACATTATCTAATATTGGCTCGCTTTATTGATTCATTTTCTCACCGGATAATACATTGATATATATGCGATATATGTTAATTGTATTATTTTCTTTTGTTACAAAAATATATTATATATGTGATATATAATATTGTAACAAGTTATGATTACTAATTCAACATGATTAGTAGAGATTAAACATGGTTAGGGTTTGATTTGGGTTAGTTCTTTCATGAAGCTTCTAGAAGCTTTTCTTTCGTTTCTTGCAAAGATATTATGTGATGATATTTTGTGAGATATTTCCTAACCCAACCCACACCCTTAACCCTAGTTAAGTCTCTACAATGGTTACCCTCTTCATCTTTGACCATGGTTGCATTTGTAATCATTATGATATTTTCATTATTCATCACAAAAGGATATTCATTCTTCTTCTTCTTCCTTGAGCTCACAAAAGCTTTCTAGGTTTTTATTTTGTGATGGATTAGTGTGAGAATTTGATAATAAAAGAGAGCATAAATCCTACTTCATCATCCTCATCTAATCTAGCCAATTAGATTAGGGTGTTCACCTCATTAGTGAGTGAGAGGTTGAGTTAAAGAAACTTCAAGGTAGATCATCTTTGAATAGGAAGACTGCAAGCAAGCATGGATCATTCGGGTTGTGGAGCCTCTCTTGAGTCCAGGAGATCATGGATTGCGGCGAAGGGACTTCTACTCGGAGCTTATGAAGCGAAGAAGCGGACTACAAAGGTTGGAATCCCTCACTCTTATTTGTAAAGATGTTTACTTGCATGTTTAACCCTAATAATCTAGCAAAGATCCTCGCTTTGGGTTGTTCGGTACGTCTAAATTTTAAATCGGGCATGGTAGATGCCTTATAGACCCTTGTAAGAGTGCCTAGTAACCCTACACAGACTAACCTGTACTAGTGTCACAAGAGAACTGCTATCTGTTGATAGGTATAGTACCATCTAGGAGTTCTCGGCGAGTCCTGTTCGGTGTACCCATTCTCTAATGAGCTCCTGTGTAAAATCTTTGATGTCAAACACCAATGGCTATGGGATCAACCATCACCCCCATACAGGGTCAAGAAACGTACACACTATTCTACTCTGGAATATCGATTCCCTGTCTTGATATACCCTCGACTAGGAACAATTAAAGGATGTGCTTGTGGACTACCCAGGTCCCAGTAGTATGATCCGCATCATAGTCCTAGTAGTCAAGCCAACACCCTAAGGACTTTATCAACATGTATGAGGGAGACAGTATAATAATACCAAGTGTATATGTTATGATAAAGAGTAACCAGATAGCATACTATCATGTCGAGCAAGAAAGTCCTCTATATATATGTCCAAGCATCCAGTATAATATACATCAATGTACAATAATGGCCTCTAGGGAATACATATTCCTAACAATCTCCCACTTGCATTAAGGCCATTTGTTGTAGTATCTCATACCCAACATCAAAAATAGTCTCTCGAATTGCGTCCGGGGGAAGGCCTTCATGAGTGGATCCACAGTGTTATCCTTCGTGTCAACTCTCCTGATCTCGATCTTCCGTCGATCTACTATCTCTCGGATCAGGTGATATCGCCTAAGAATATGTATGGATCGCTGATGGGACCGGGGTTCCTTGGCCAAAGCCACAGCTCTATTGTTACCGCAATACACAGGTATTGGATGCTCAATGGATGGAACCACATCAAGCTCAGCTATGAACTTTTTCATCCCAACAGCTTCTTTGGTAACATCATTGGCAGCGATGTATTTAGCCTCCATCGTCGAGTCTCCTACGGTATCTTGGTTGGAACTCTTCGAACATACCGCCCCTCCGTTAAGGGTTAAGACAAAACCCAAGACCGACTTACTATCGTCCTTATCACTCTGGATGCTCGAATTGGTAAAGAACTCCATCTGGAGTTCACCGTTACCATATACCAAGAACATTTCTTTAGTCCTTCTCAAGTACTTAATAATGTTCTTCACAGCTGTCTAGTGGTTTTCCCCAGGATCTGATTGATACCTACTCACTACACCTAGTGAGTAAGCTACATCTGGTCTGGTACATAACATCTCATACATGATAGACCCGACTGCCGAAGCATAGGGCATCACTTACATGCGAGCCCTTTCCAAATCAGTCTTGGGAGACATCTCTTTGGAGAGAGTGATTCCTGAGCAAGCGGGTAAATTACCACGCTTAGAATCTTCCATACTAAATCTCTTTAGTATGGTGTCTATGTACCTGGATTGGGACAATCCTAACATCCGTTTAGATCTATCTCTATAGATCTTAATCCCCAGGATGTAGGAGGCATCACCAAGATCTTTTATGGAGAACTTGTATGATAAGAATAGCTTGACCGAGTGTAGCATAGGAATATCGTTTCCTATCAAGAGTATGTCATCAACGTACAATACGAGGAAGACAACCTTACACTCTACAACCTTCTTGTATATACAAGGTTCATCTACGTTTTTGATGAAGTCAAAATGTTTAACAGCTTCATCGAAACAGATGTTCCATCTCTGCGATGCTTGCTTCAATCGGTAGATTAATTTGAGTAGCTTGCACATGCTTCTGCTGCTCCCACTGTCTACGAAGCCCTCTGGCTGTGTCATGTACACGCTCTCATCTAAATCACCATTTAGAAAAGCGGTCTTGACGTCCATCTGCCAAATTTCGTAGTCATGGTATGCAGCAATGGCAAGTAGGATCCTGATGGACTTAAGCATGGCAATAAGAGAAAATGTCTCATCATAATCGACACCAGGTAATTGACGAAAACCTTTTGCTACAAGTCTAGCTTTGAAAGTCTCAACTTTCCCATCTACACCTATTTTCTTCTTAAAGATCCCCTTACTCCCGATGGGTTTTACCCCTTCAGGAGCAACTTCCAAAGTCCATACTTTGTTGGTGTACATGGATTCCATCTCGGATCACATAGCATCCAGCCATTTCAAAGAGTCTCCACTTGTGATGGCCTGCTCGAAACTAGTTGGGTCATCATCTTACATGATGCAATTCTTGCTCCCACCGTTTATGAGAAAACCGTAGTATCTCTCAAATGGATAAGAAACCCTGCTAGATCTGAGGAGTGGCTGGGGTTTGTTGGGTAGTATTGGATCCTTCGGTTCCACCAAATCATCAGTTCTAGTTTGTGCAGCTGGAACTTCTTCCAGTTCTACCTCATTACCACTAATTTCTCTCACAAGAAATTTCTTTTCTAAAAAGGTAGCATTCCGAGAAACAAACACCTTTTGTTCCTTGGTGTGGTAGAAGATATAACCTCGCGAATGTTTAGGATATCCAACAAAATTACATAGAACAGACCTTTCCTTGAGCTTGTCTGGATTTTGCTTTTTAACATAAGCCGGATAACCCCAAATCTTAATGAAATTAAGACATAGTCTCTTCCCCTCCCATATCTCATATGGAGTGGTAGGAACTGATTTGGTCGGAACCCTATTCATTAGGTATGCAGCTGTCTCAAGTGCATAACTCCAAAAAGAAATAGGTAACTCAGCATTACTCATCATAGAGCGCACCATATCTAATAGGGTGTGATTTCTACGCTTCGATACACCGTTGTGCTGTGGTGTATACGAAGGAGTAAGATGAGAGAGAATCACATTCTCTTTTAAATAATCCAGGAACTCCATGCTTAAGTATTCTCCTCCCCGATTAGATCGAAGAATTTTAATACTTTTACCCATCTGGTTCTCTACTTCACACTTATATTCCTTGAATTTTTCGAAAGCTTCAGATTTGTGTTTCAACAAGAACACATATCCGAATCTTGAGAAATCATCGGTTAATGTAATAAAATACGAGGAACCATTTCTGGCATGCGTTGACATAGGACCGCATACATCAATATGTATCAGTCCCAAGAGTTTAGTAGCTTTTTCTCCGTGTCCAGTAAACGGAGTCTTGGTGATCTTGCGTTTGAGACATGACTGGCAAGTTTCATAAGATGTAAATTCGAACTGATTCAAAAATCCATCTTTATGCAACTTAGCTAGTCGTTTAGCATGGATATGACCTAGTCTACAATGCCACAAGAAGGCTTCATTCATTTCTGAACTTTTCCTCTTGTGTGTATTCTTTATATTTAGAACTGTAGTTTGATTCAGTACGTATATACTGTTACACAACGTACCAAACCTAATCAACACTTGATTTAGAAAAATGTTCATAACTGTTAGGAATATGTATGCCCTAGAGGCCATTATTGATGATATAGTGGATGCTTGGACATATATATAGAGGACTTTCTTGCTCGACATGATAGTATGCTATCAAGTTACCTTTATCTTAACATGTAGACTGGTATTTATACTGTCTGTCTCTTACATGTTGATAAAGCCCTTAGGATATGTACTTGACTACCATGACTATGATGAGATCATACTAGTGGGGCCATGGTGGTCCAAAAGTACATCCTTTAATAAGTTCCTAGTCGAGGGAATATCGAGACTACGGCATCGATATTCCAGAGTAGACTAGTGTGTACGTTTCTTTTCCCTTAGAGGGCGATGGTTGATCCTACAACCATTGGTGTGTGACATCAAAGATTGTACACAGGTGTTCATTGAAGAATGGGTACACCGAACAGAACTCACCGAGGACTCCTATATGGTTGTATACCTATCGTCAGATAGCAGTCCTCTGGTGACACTGATACAGGTTAGTCTGTAGACTCGAGATCGTCATAGAGTTTTGTGTGGCTCCCACTGTGCTTTGATTTCCTCCCTACCACGCTCAATAGAGACGTGCAAACAGGTGGATTTTCGGTACAGTCCCGAGTCGCATGGAGGCAATGAGCGATAGAAGGGGTTTCGTCTCTCTCGGTATTGGGGGGATGTTGCGCTATGCTCGATTGGCTATAACTGGAAGTCCCTGGCCAGGGCTGCTTATGAGATTTACTGATAAGTGTTATCAGTAGTTTCTCAACCTGTTATAGGCCAGACATCGGCATGACTTATCACGTTACCGGGGTCTGACGTTTACCACCCCTAGACATGATATGCGACATATCATACGAAGAGACCGGACTGTACGGTAGTGTTACTGATAAGCTTCATGGAGAGTATGGACGAGCATTCTTTTTGATCTTCATATCGCTCAATACCCGGGTAGCCGTTACGTCCAGCTAGTACCGCTGACGGCTTGTAGGCGACTGATGTGATCATCACCTACTACTGGCGTATTAACGAGTCTTTAGAGTCCCACACAGAAGTTCCCTGGTTCAAGCGAAACGAAGTAGGACACATATGTGATATGTCTGTGTGGGCCTGATTAAATACGTGTATGTAATACCGTATTGTAATCTGGCAGTTATCTGTTATCGAGTTAGGTTATATGTGATATAACCAGATTATCGAAACAAGTATTGATTTGATAATGTGATATACAGATAAATGATATTAGTCGGTCATATGTAATATAACCGGATTATTAAATCAAGTGTTGATTTAATATTGTGATATATATTATATTTGATATAATTATATCTTAACTAATATCATTAGCTCACTAATTATTCTTCATTATAAATATATTAATATATATGATATATATATATATATATATATATATATATAATAATAATAATGAAGCATGGCATAAAATTCTATTTTGTGAAGATAGAAATGAGGTGGAAATTGAAGTGGAATGGTGTGAGGTATGGCACATAATATATTTTATTCATCTTGACTTACTATTGAAGCATGGCGTCATATTTTATTTGTAAAATGGGCATGCTTCAATGAGTGAGGGTTTTTATCATGAGCCATTCTTCATCTCATTCAACACTTAGTCATTTTTCATGCTTGCTCTTTTCTTGAGTTGCTCTCTAGCTTCATATTTTATTTGTAAAATGGGCATGCTTCAATGAGTGGTTTTTTTTTATCATGAGCCATTCTTCATCTCATTCAATACTTAGTCATTTTTCATGCTTGCTCTTTTCTTGAGTTGCTCTCTAGCTTCTTCTTCCTCCTCATTGCCATTGTTCAAGCTTCAACCCTCACATGTGATGTGAACCATGAAGCTTGAACACAATCTTGTGAGTTTAAACATCCCCTACTTCACCATCCTACACTTGACTAGCGATCGAGTGTAGCGTGTTTCCTACGCTAAAGAGTTTAGTGTAGAGGTAGCTTGAATTGGAGGGATTTCACGTGGATCATCTTTGGCATGAAGGTCTTCGGAAGAAGCTCGTCCAAAGCCTCAAGTGGAGCCTAGTGGAGTCGCGGGACTACTACAAGGAGCATGTGAAGTGAAGGACTCGATCTACGAGGGTATAGCCATCTTTAACTACTATAGTTTTAGTAGATATCAAACTTAAACCCTAATCACCTAGCTAAAGATCTTGGATAGTCTAGCTTAGCGCCATAAAAAATTTGAATTTGGTGAGCTTGATACCACTTGGACCCCATGGTGGTGCTAGGGTAGACTTTCATGGTATCAGAGCTACTAGGCATTGGATGTCGACCTATTAGGGGTTCTCACTGTGTGACAGTGTGGCGAAGCATAGGCGCTTACCCCCAGGGTGTCCTGAGACCGGAAGGTGTTCCGGCGGGTTGTAGTCCTCGCGAGGGGGTATGGGTAAAAAGTAGCTGCTGAGGGACCTGTAGGTGCCACAGCAACCCCATTGGATGGGGTAGCTGCCTGAATTTCTGTATGTCCATGCTACCCTTCCCCGGTTCTTACGGGGTTGCGGAAGTGGTGAAAAACGATTTTCAAGAGGGTGGTAACATGGACTACTAATACGGATCTTTGTTAAACTACAAACTAACAACCTAACATGAGTTTACCTACTCGGTTAGGGGGCTATACCTTTCTTGAACTCCTTCATCTTCGACTGCTCCCGGTGTACGGATCGGCCTCACCTCGTCGTCTCCTTGCGCCGAAGATGGATCCACCCGAAAGCTTCTACCTTTGGCTTCTTTTTCGAACTTTGAAGAAACTAGATCACTTGGCTTGCTAGGCCTTGTGAACTAGAATGAGTAGAGGAATGTTTTGGTGTCTTTTTATCTCTAAGACAATGAGTCTCAACTCATGAGAATGGTTTGCCTTGAGATAGAGAGAGCAAGAGGAAGAGGGAGAGCTTGAGAATGAGAAAGCTCAAGAGAGAGAAAGCAAATGATAGAATGAACCATACTCTTCTCATTCTCACCTCTCATAATCCAAAAGCCATCATAACAAAAATAGTAATCAAGTATTGTGTAATGGTTTAAGTCAAAATGGCTATATCATTTCATTCACTCATTTTGCATAAATAAACAAGCAAGCAAAAGTCTTTGCCATGGAATGATAGCCATTGTCATGATTATGGTCAACTAGTCCAACCCAGTCAACCGGTCAACAAAGTCAACAAGTCAACAAAGTCAACCCCTCAACAACCATGTCTCTATAATACTTAATTAATATTAATGTTAATCATATATCTTATTCTCATTAGGGTTAAGCAAAAGTCAATAGTCAACGGTCAACTGTCAATAGTCAACAGTCAACAGTCAACAAACCCCAATGAGAATACTCTGCCTCTGTCTCTCTGTCAACTGTGCATACACACCCGCATCCGCGTTCCGAGGAACACGAATACAAATGAGATAAAAGCAATCCCAAAACGTACACTAGGATCTGGCTTAAACCAAAGCCCGCTAGTGTTAACTGTCCGGACACTGTACGTGCACAAGTGCATGGATGTGACCGAACCCTGTCGCAAAACCATGCGACCTGTCGCAAAACCATGCGACCCCTACCTTTTTGCCTAAAGGCGAATAGCTTTCTGTGTGGGACTCTAAAGACTCGACACTACGCTGGCAGTGGGTTTAACCACAAACCGCAAGCGGCACTAGCTGTGCGTAACGGTCCCCAGGTAGATGCCGACAAAAAGACTGACGACGTGAAACCCATCTGAACTCCTACTGAGTCTGAATGTGACAATCTTTATACTGTCCGGTCTGTTCGTCTGATACATCGCATGGCGGGCCTAGGGGGCGGTAAACGTCAGTCCCCCAATAGCGGTACAAGTCGTGTCGGAGTGAAGCCCAGAACACCCTGAGATAACACTGGAAACCTACCAGTATATTTCGCTTGCCCTGGCCAGGGACTACTCGTGTAATGGCTCTCCTAGACACAGCGCGATGTCAACCCCCAATACCGGGAGAGACGAATCCTGTCTAACCGTCACTGCCTCCAAATGCTTCGGGACTGCACCCAACTACTACCTGTTTGCACGACTCCTTTGAGCCGTGGTAGGGTAGTAATCTAAGTACAGTGGGAACACACTCGAGGTGAAGTGACAGTGTCAAGTCAGCGGACTAAGCTGTACTCATGTCACCTGGGAACTGATAACCGACGTTAGGTACAGTACCAACCAACAGTTCCCGACGAGTCCTGTCCAGTGTACTCGTAACCCAACGAGCACCCGCATACTATCTCTAGTACGACGTACTGATGTCTGTGGGACAGACCATCTCCCACACTGGGATGAGAAGCGCATACGCTAGTCTACTCCGGAGTATCGATGCCCTGTCTCGATAGTCCTGCGACTAGGGACCTGCATAAGGATGTGCTTACAGATTACCCAGCCCCCACTAGTGTGACTGCCATCACAACGCTGGTAATCAAGCAAAGATCCTAAGGGTTCCACTAATGTGTATAGGTGATATACTAAAATAAACACATATACACATTGAAGTAGAAACAAACCAAGTAGTATACTACTATATTGAGCAAGATTGTTTATACAAGGTGAATATCCCAAGCTTCCATTAAATAATATACAAACTAGTATGATACAGTAATGGCCTCTAGGGCATATACACTAACAATCTCCCACTTGCACTAAGGCCATGTACTGGCGTATCGAAGACCTATCATCTCGATCAGCCGCTCGAACTGAGTCTGGGGCAAGGCCTTTGTGAGTGGATCAGCAGTGTTATCTTCCGTAGAAACTCTCCGAACCTCGATCTCCTGGCGACCCACGATCTCCCTGATCAGGTGATACCGCCTCAAGATGTGTCTAGACTTCTGATGGGACCTTGGTTCCATTGCTAAAGCTATAGCCCCGTTGTTGTCGCAATACAACGGTATTGGATCAACAATGGACGGAACCACCTGAAGTTCAGTTAAGAACTTCCTTACCCAGACAGCTTCTTTTGTGGCATCTGCAGCAGCGATATATTTCGCTTCCATCGTCGAGTCAGCAACGGTTTCCTGTTTGGAACTCTTCCAACACACCGCCCCTCCATTGAGGGTAAAGACATAACCCGACATGGACTTGGAATCATCCTTGTCACTTTGGAAGCTGGAGTCAGCAAAGGCCTCGATCTGGAGGTTTTTCCGCCATACACCAAGAACATCTCCTTAGTCCTTCTCAGGTACTTGAGAATGTTCTTTACTGCTATCCAGTGTTTCTCTCCAGGGTTTGACTGATACCGGCTTACCACACTCAGTGCATAAGCTACATCTGGTCTGGTACACAACATCGCATACATTATAGAGCCTACCGCAGAAGCGTAGGGTATAATAGACATGCGATCCCTTTCCAAATCAGTCTTGGGAGACATCTCTTTGGAGAGGGTGATCCCGTGACAAGCCGGTAGATTACCGCGCTTGGAATCTTCCATACTGAATCTTTTCAGTATGGTGTCGATGTACCTGGATTGTGAGAGTCTCAGTATCCTCTTGGATCTGTCACGATAGATCTGGATCCCCAGAATGTATGAGGCATCACCCAGGTCTTTCATGGAGAACCTGTGTGACAAAAACCCCTTGACAGATTGTAGCATAGGAATGTCATTTCCTATTAAGAGAATGTCATCCACGTATAAAACGAGGAATACTAAAGTTCTCGCTACAAATCTACTATAGATGCATGGTTCATCTGGATTTTTGATAAAGCCAAATTCCTTAACCGTCTCATCAAAACAGATGTTCCAACTCCGCGATGCCTGCTTTAGTCCATAGATGGACTTAAGCAACTTGCACACCTTTCCGCTGCTCCCACTCTGAATGAAACCCTCTGGCTGGTCCATATAAACACACTCCTCTAAATTTCCATTTAGAAAAGCGGTCTTTACGTCCATCTGCCAAATCTCATAATCGTGGAAGGCAGCAATGGGAAGAAGGATCCGAATGGATTTCAGCATAGCTACTGGAGAAAAGGTCTCGTCATAGTCCAAACCAGGTCTTTGACGAAAGCCCTTTGCAACCAATCTAGCTTTATAGGTCTCAACCTGTCCATCTACACCAATCTTCCGTTTGAAGATCCATTTGCATCCTACGGGTTTTACCCCATCTGGAGCAACGTCCAACGTCCATACTTTGTTGGTGTACATGGACTCCATTTCGGTCCGCATTGCATCCAGCCATTTTACCGAGTCAACGCTCTGAATGGCCTGCTGGAAGCTAGTCGGCTCATCATAATCTATGATGCAATCCTCTCTATCCCTGTCTATGAGAAAACCGTAGTATCCCTCGGGCGGATGAGACTGCCTACTACTCCTGCGGAGCGGCGCAGAAATATCATGATCTTCCGAACCCTCTGGTTTTACTAAGCTTTCAGTAATAGCTCGTGGCTATGGAATTTCTTCCAGTTCTATTGCGCTCCCACTTATCTGATTCTCCAAAAACTGAGTTTCTAAGAAGTGGGCATGCCGAGAAACAAAAACCTTTTGTTCCTCTTCGCAATAGAAGAAATATCCCTTGGAGTTCTTTGGATATCCCACAAACTTGCACTGTACTGAGCATGCCTCGAGCTTGTCCGCATGCTGCTTTTTGACAAAAGCTGGACTTCTCCATGTCTTAATGTGATTAAGATAGGGTCTCTTCCCACACCACATCTCATATGGTGTAGTAGGCACAGTCTTAGTTGGAACTCGGTTCAAAAGGTATGCAGCTGATTCTAGTGCATATCCCCAGAATGATCGCGGTAACTCAGCGTTACTCATCATGGACCGTACCATATCCAATAGGGTCCGGTTCCGTCTCTCCGATACACCGTTATGTTGCGGAGTGTATGGAGGAGTAAGCTGAGAGAGAATTCCGTTCTCTTTTAAATAGTTCAGGAACTCGGCACTCAAGTATTCACCACCTCGATCCAATCTTAGTGTCTTGATACTTTTGCCGGTTTATTTTTCTACTTCATTCTTATATTCCTGGAATTTTCCAAAGGCTTCGGACTTATGTTTCATTAAGAAGACATAACCGTACCTTGAAAAGTCATCCGTAAAAGTAATGAAGTAAGAATAATCGCTTTGCGCATGTGTAGACATTGGACCGCACACGTCGCAGTGTACGAGTCCCAAGAGCTCGCTCGCTCTTACTCCGTGTCCAGTGAACGGGGTCTTTGTCATCTTTCCTTTGAGACAGGATTGACAAGTGGCATATGATTGATATTCGAACGGATTCAAATATCCTTCTGTATGTAACATCGTCAACCTTCTCTCATTGATGTGACCCAGTCTACAATGCCATAAGAAAGTCTGATTTATTTCCGGAGACTTTCTTTTGTGTGTATTCTGGACATTGAAAATCTGTGGTTGGTTTAATACGTATATACCATTGCTTAATGTACCTGACCCAATCAGAACTTGATTAAGGTGAATGTTTACAACATTACTTACAAACGCAAATTCATAACCTTCTTTAGAAATCAAAGATACAGAAATGATATTACAAGTTGCGTTGGGTACAAAAAAGAAATTACGCAAAACCAAAACGTGTCCATCTGACAACCCTAGGTGATAGTCCCCCACGGCCTTAGCATCCATGCTAGCTCCGTTTGCAACTTTGAGGGTCATGTCACCTGCCTTCAAAACCCTACGGTTTCTTAACGCCTGCAAAGAATTACAGATATGAGATCCTGATCCGGTATCCAATACCCAGGAAGTAGAGTTTATTGATAGACAGTTTTCAATAACATACACACCTGAAGCTGAAGCCGCAACTTGCTTCAGTTCCTGTGTCCTGGCTTTCCAAGCCCTGCAATCTTTCTTCCAGTGACCACTCTTATGACAGAAAAAGCACTCTTCCTTCCCTATAAGCTTCCCCGCTATCTTTGTTGCTTTTGCTTTTCCCTTCTTATCCACTTTACTAACACCGCCCCTTGGTTTGGCGGAGGCTTTCTTCTTCTTTCCCTTGGCTTTCGCCTTGGACCTAGAAGATGAAGATTCTCCTACAAACAAAGTGGATGTTTCCCTACTTTTCTGTAGGGTGCCCTCTGCACTCCTCAGCATGTTGAGGAGCTCTGAAAGTTCAACTTCTTTTTCTTGTAAGTTGAAGTTCAGTATAAACTGGGCGTAAGTGGAAGGAATGGACTGGAGAACCAAGTCCGTATAGAGCTCGTTCTCTAACGTGGTCCCAAGTTCCGCGAGCTCCTCAATGAAGCCAATCATCTTAAGCACGTGTTCCGCTACCGATGATCCGATGGCCAACCTTGCCGAAAATAACTTCTTCGACACTTCGTATCTTGCGATACGAGATTGCTCTCCATACAGTTCTTTTGTATGGAGAAATATGGATTCAAGGTCCATATTCTCGTGCCTCCTCTGATGTTCATTGTCCATAAAGGCAAGCACGAGGCACCTGGCCTTTGCGCAATCGATCTCCCAAGTCTTACGGATTTCCTTATCCGCGACGCTAGAGGTGGGACCTGGGACAGGGGGAGCTTTGGTGGTAAGGAGATACCCCAACTTGTCATAAGTGATTGCCATTTTGACATTCATGAGCCAATCTTTATAGTTTGGCCCTGTCAGTATGTTTTTATCTAGTAATAACTTAAGTCCGGTCTTGATGATTGGTCGCTACAATTAGGAGAGAGAGAAGAAACACTTTAGCATGATGCTCTTGCAAGTTTAGAGTGGTTTTTAATTTGTCTAAACAGGATGGCTCCCACTGTCTCTCGAATCCATCCTCAAACCAAAAAGGAAGAATTAGTCAGGATCAATCTCACCGTACAATACTTGCTTAACCGTTCGGCCAGGCTGGTGTCGGTACTTCGAGGGAGGTTTTCCAACGCTTTCGCGAAGTTCCTTAATTTAAGAACCTCTTTTCCCTGGGGGCGTAGCCCCGCTAACACCTTTCTAGACACCTACTTGGTTTATTGCATCGATCGTTAAGTGAGAAATTTCCCGAGGAGTAGCATATACTCACAGTAGGATCGGGATCCAAATATCATTGCGTGACAAAACTGAAGGAATCCTACCAGAATTATCACACTCCAAATGGTATGCAACACTAGCAAGTTTCAGTTCTTTTGAAACTCTCGATGTGGATTTTTGCCCCATGCTCTTATGAACTTTGGCCAAAATATCATAAGTCACATGTCAACTTCTACCCGTCATTCTCCAGGTTAATTTGAGTCCATCCGCACATACCCTTGACTTTGGCCAAAATGGTAGTACGACTGCCCCAAACCAACACATCTATCTATGTTGCACATGAATACCCAATAGCTACCAATCACTATGCCTTGACTTTGGCCAACATACATAGCTTGAATACTATTGACCATCCATGTGAAACGACGGAAGGGCTACGAATGGTTTTGGCGAAACCGTGAACGTAGTGAACTTGATATAATCGATGGAACGAGATAGCTTTTAAAAGGAGTGGCTTAAGCTCCGCGTTTAAAAGTTATTTTGAAAAGAAACCGAGTGGTTTTTGAAAGTGTTCCAACGACTTTTACTTGGTTTATTTTTCTTTGCACTAGTTCTTTTAATGCCTATTTTTCTTGCATTAGTTCTTTTAATGCGTCCCATCATTTAATCCTACCATTGCAGAAAACAACCAAAATATGACGTACGCTTATGCCATTCGCATTAGCCACGGGGCCCCGTCATTACCCGTTAAGTTACTTAACTAATGACAGAGCGGGGGCTGGGCTAGCGCGGCTGCAAAACATAAGCAACGCCAAAATAATATCATATATAGATATATTGCAATGATAGCCATTTCAGATCACAGATGAATACATTGGATATACTAGGAATCCGCAATTCGTACGAGCCTGTAACGAAAAGCGGATTACACGGTCGCGATGAATAGCCAATACCCCACCCCAGACCCCTACGGGTGCGGCAAACTACCCGCCAAATATCCGAAGTAGAGCAACCTCCCTCAACGACGTGAGTAGGCCACTCGGCACTTCGAGATACCCGGTAGTTTTTGCACCCCACCTTGGGTCTATCCTAGGAGCAAAAACAGTAAAAAGAAATTATACAATGATGGCTACAACCCCGACCCGGTTGTGCGGCCAAAAATAATATTACATACATTTACATATTACATGAATTGAAAGATAAAAGGAAAAACTCTCATCTCACAACCCCCGGCTATTAATCCACGACAATCCAAAGAATTCATATACACATACCATCAATCATTACAGATCACAGATATGTATAACCGCCACTAATCGACGTATAGCGATTAGCGGACGTTCAATACATATAACACATCACAGATATATACCCGTTAGCTTTAGTCTTTAGAAGTTCGATAAAAATACGGATTTTCAAGCCCCAAAAACTAATTTTTCTTTCTGAAAAATCTAGGCAGAAAAGACATATCCCAAAAATCCCAAAACAACCCCAGAAGCACTCTGCAAGAAACTTTTTCCCCGACCGAGTCAACTCGGCCGCGTTTCCGCGGCGGGAGCATGCTCCCGCCGCGTTTCCGCGGCGCTTTGACCGATTCAGTGGATGAAATTTCTTGGGTGCTTAACAAAAAGCCTGAGCCGATTTTTAAGATAAGATTTATCAATTTTTGGACAGAATAAAAATTCGGCAGAAACTTCATTTTCCGGATTCGTTTCGCGACTTTTTCTTTGATCGAACTTCTACTTACTTAGCTAACATGTTAGATAGTGTTTAACTAGGCTCTGATACCACTGTAAGTCCATGCTACCCTTCCCCGGTTCTTACGGGGTTGCGGAAGTGGTGAAAAACGATTTTCAAGAGGGTGGTAACATGGACTACCAATACGGATCTTTGTTAAACTACTAACTAACAACCTAACATGAGTTTACCTACTCGGTTAGGGGCTATACCTTTCTTGAACTCCTTCGTCTTCGACTGCTCCCGGTGTACGGATCGGCATCACCTCGTCGTCTCCTTGCGCCGAAGATGGATCCACCCGAAAGTTTCTACCTTTGGCTTCTTCTTCGAACTTTGAAGAAACTAGATCACTTGGCTTGCTAGGCCTTGTGAACTAGAATGAGTAGAGGAATGTTTTGGTGTCTTTTTATCTCTAAGGCAATGAGTCTCAACTCATGAGAATGGTTTGCCTTGAGGTAGAGAGAGCAAGAGGAAGAGGGAGAGCTTGAGAATGAGAGAGCTCAAGAGAGAGAAAGCAAATGATAGAATGAACCATACTCTTCTCATTCTCACCTCTCATAATCCAAAAGCCATCATAACAAAAATAGCAATCAAGTATTGTGTAATGGTTTAAGTCAAAATGGCTATATCATTTCATGTACTCATTTTGCATAAATAAACAAGCAAGCAAAAGTCTTTGCCATGGAATGAGAGCCATTGTCATGATGATGGTCAACTAGTCCAACCTAGTCAACCGGTCAACAAAGTCAACAAGTCAACAAAGTCAACCCCTCAACAACTATGTCACTAGAATATTTAATTAATATTAATATTAATCATATATCTTATTCTTATTAGGGTTAAGCAAAAGTCAATGGTCAACAGTCAACTGTCAACAGTCAACAGTCAACAAACCCCAATGAGAATACTCTGCCTTTGTCTCTCTGTCAACTGTGCATACACACCCGCATCCGCGTTCCGAGGAACACGAATACAAACGAGATAAAAGCAATCCCAAAACGTACACTAGGATCTGGCTTAAACCAAAGCCCGCTAGTGTTAACTGTCCGGACACTGTACGTGCACAAGTGCATGGATGTGACCGAACCCTGTCGCAAAACCATGCGACCCCTACCTTTTTGCCTAAAGGCGAATAGCTTTCTGTGTGGGACTCTAAAGACTCGACACTACGCTGGCAGTGGGTTTAACCACAGACCGCAAGCGGCACTAGCTGTGCGTAACGGTCCCCAGGTAGATGCTGACAAGAAGACTGACGACGTGAAACCCATCTGAACTCCTACTGAGTCTGAATGTGACAATCTTTATACTGTCCGGTCTGTTCGTCTGATACACGCATGGCGGGCCTAGGGTGCGGTAAACGTCAGTCCCCCAATAGCGGTACAAGTCATGTCGGAGTGAAGCCCAGAACACCCTGAGATAACACTGGAAACCTACCAGTATA
The DNA here is from genome assembly GCA_030015575.1 of Agapanthus africanus. Lineage (NCBI taxonomy): Eukaryota > Viridiplantae > Streptophyta > Magnoliopsida > Asparagales > Amaryllidaceae > Agapanthus > Agapanthus africanus. The sequence goes on along the minus strand of JASDDO010000012.1, from coordinate 331,954,843 downwards.
TCTCGCTTGCCCTGGCCAGGGACTACTCGTGTAATGGCTCTCCTAGACACAGCGCGATGTCAACCCCCAATACCGGGAGAGACGAATCCTGTCTAACCGTCACTGCCTCCAAATACTTCGGGACAGCACCCAACTACTACATGTTTGCACGACTCCTTTGAGCCGTGATAGGGTAGTAATCTAAGTACAGTGGGAACACACTCGAGGCGAAGTGACAGTGTCAAGTCAGCGGACTAAGCTGTACTAATGTCACCTGGGAGCTGATAACTGACGATAGGTATATTACCAACCAACAGTTCCTGACGAGTCCTGTCCAGTGTACTCGTAACCCAACGAGCACCCGCATACTATCTCCAGTACGACGTACTGATGGCTGTAGGACAGACCATCTCCCACACTGGGATGAGAAGCGCATACGCTAGTCTACTCCGGAGTATCGATGCCCTGTCTCGATAGTCCTGCGACTAGGCACCTGCATAAGGATGTGCCTATAGATTACCCAGCCCCCACTAGTGTGACTGCCATCACAACGCTGGTAATCAAGCAAAGATCCTAAGGGCTCCACTAATGTGTATGGGTGATATACTAAAATAAACACATGTACACATTGAAGTAGAAACAAACCAAGTAGCATACTACTATATTGAGCAAGATTGTTTATACAAGGTGAATATCCCAAGCTTCCATTAAGTAATATATAAACTAGTATGATACAGTAATGGCCTCTAGGGCATATACACTAACAATTTCATGGTATCAGAGCCTAAGCTAGAAGATTAAACGATGTAATTAGAATCACGAAACTGAAACACCTCCGAAACTCTGCCAAGAAACCCTGTTCTCTGTCGACTTTAAAATGTCCTATAAATTTTTTTATGCAACTGCAGAATGTTATATGTGATGCAACTTGGACACTGGAGAAATTCGAGGCCAAAATATCAAGTTTGACCCGGCGAGATCACTCCAAAAACCGGCCTCACCCATATTTTGGTCTCTGTTTTGGTTCGAATTTTTTTGGTGGTCCAGTAGCTTGATTTTGGGGTTTCAGGTATTTTTTTATTAGCCCAGATTGCATGAGATGTTAACAGTTCTATCGGGGCTAATACGGAGTATTTCGTAGTTGTAATTGTTATGTCGTTTCGGGTTTAGTTTGATATGGATGCAGTAGTTGGAATCCATATTTAATTGGTTTTGTGAAAACTAGTTAGTGTTTATAAATTTAGCGTTTTAGTCCCGGAAGATCGATTGCCACGAAGTTTCGATTCAGAACGAAACTCCGTCGCAATCGCGTATCGTACACGAATACTCGCCGAATAACTTTTCTAGATAGCCTCGCCCCATTGCCCTAACCAAGTGACTGTAGGAGAACCCCGTTGCCAATAGCACCCACTCGGGTGCTTGCGGCCACGGTGTTCCGCCTAAGTGCAATTGGTCGACGGCATCGGGGGTGCGACCATCTACTATAGTTTCCAACGCGGGTTCGATCGGGTAGTCGGGAATCTTGTTGAATTACCCGACTAAAATATTGAAAAGAGTTTTTAATATGAGACTAAAATGCAAGGTTTATAAGTTAGGCATGAAATTCGGAATATGAGATATTCCGGGTTTATGATGTCTAAGGATATGCGGATTTTAATTATTGCAGTTTTACATTTATTTTTTGCGACCGTAAGTGTAATACATGGGGTATCCCAAATCTCGTTGCTATATGTTAACAGAATTTAGGATACGAGTATTTTCTTACGTTGATGATATGTGATATCATGTGTTGCTGGTGATATGTTTTATTGGATCGTCGTGATTGAATAGCCGGGGGTTTTATGTGAGATGAGAGTTTTTATATTTTCATTCATGTAAAATTTGTATGTAATATTCTTTTATTGGGGCACATCTGGGTTGAGGATGATGTCGCCACTGTTGTATATTATTTACTTTTCCGCTTTAGGATAGACCCAAGGCGGGGAGCACAAGTAATCGGGTTCTAGAGTCCAGAGACCATCTCAAGGAGTTGAGATCGGGTTTCCTAACTCTAGAATTGGTAGGGGTACTTGCCGCTCTCGTAGGGGTCTAGGGATGTGGGTTTGGCTATTCATCACGACCGTGGAATCCGTGTTTTACATTACTGGCTAAATTTAAAACACGGAAATCCTAGTATATCCAATATTTCATATGTTGCTTCTGCTGCTTGATTCTGTGATGTTGATCATATAACTGCGTGAGACGAATGTACTATTATATATATGATATATAATAAACGTTGCTTATGTTTTGCACCCGCGCTAGTCCATCCCCCGCTCTGCCGGTAGTTAAGTAACCTAACGGTGCATGACGGGGCCCAGTGGCGAATGCGGATGGCATAAGCATACGTTCTATTTTCGTTTCACTTTTCTGTATTGTTTAGGAAACATTAATTGATGGGACTTCATTAATGAGATTAATAAAAAGAAAGAAACCTAAAAATGTTGTAGAATCAAGTTTTCAAAAAGGGTAGCTCTAGTTTTTGCTTTGCATGGTGATATTCCTTGATGAATATCCAGCATCTCATTCGATGTGGAAAGAGCTGAGATCCCTTCACCGGGAGTGACCACTTTAGCGAAACTAGCAAATGCTACAACTCTCTCGGTTTTGTTTTTTATTGCTTCTCTAGTTCTTGCTTTGCATAGTGGTATTCCTGATATCCTGTACCTCATTCGATGAGGAAAGAGCCGAGATCTCTTCATCGGGAGTGACCTCTTTAGCGAAACTAGAAAAAGACTCAAAAAGACTCCTTTACAAAATCATTAGATTCTACAACGATATCAAGTTCATTACGCTCATGGTTTTCTTAAAAACCTGCGTAGCCCTCCGTCATTTCAAATAAACACTATTTTAGTATTCGTGCTACGGTTGTTTGGCCTGCGTCAAGGCGTAGTGTGCGGTAGATGAATTAGTGATTATCTGCAGCATGTGATGCGATTGGATTATGGTAGTCATACGGCGTTGTTTGGCCTGCATCAAGGTTCGTACGGGTGGGTTTAATTCAATCAAGAAATGAACGGGTTGAACTTGACTAGCTCCCTATGGGTTGTTTGGCCTGCGTCATGGTCATAGGATGCTAGGGGTAAAATCCATTAGCAGAAATTTCAAGTGTTGAAATTTGCAATAAGATTGCATACCTTCTATATGATAGTTGGATCCCGATACCCACTGCGAGTAAGAGTTAATCCTGGGAGAATTTTGCACTTTTCAATTAGCTAATCCAGTAGGTGTCTAGAAAGGTGTCAACGGGGTTATGCCTATAGGGAAACGATGTTTATTTTAATTAGGTCCGTGCGAAAGCACGGGGAACCTCCCTCGGAGTACCGATACCTGCCTGGCAGAATGATTGGAGAACCTGTAGGGTGTAATTAATACCGACTAATCTTACCTTTTAGGGTTTGAAGGAAGATTTGATAAAAGCAGTGGGAGCCATCATGATTAGATAAAATAACCAATCTAATCTTCCAAAGAGCGCACGCAAAGTGATTACCCTTCTCTCTCCTCTAGTAGCGACCAATGAAATGCCTTAATCAAGATAATAATATGGATGTTTTGACCGAACCTACTTATTATACTAGGCTCGGTTCTACTGTATCTTATGATTGTCATAAGTCTGAGTAAGAAATAAGGGAATATTCGGATTCCCACGCCACCCAAACGATGAAAAAAGCATGTTGATGCATAGTCTTCGGGAGTGTTTGTAACCAAGAACTGTTTCTCAGTTTCCTCTACGTCCTGGGTATTGGATACCGGATCACTGTAAGTCGATGTACAACACCCCACGAGTTGCGGGGAGGCGGAAATATGAAAAATGTCTTGTTCTTTGGATAAACATCGACTAACCGAAGAATCTTTGCTAAACTATAACTAACAAAAACATAAGAGTTGTCAACTACTATGAGAAGTGATTATACCTAGTGAACCAAGTCCTTCGTCTTTTCGTAATCGACCTCCTCCTCGGCCTCCTCTACGTAATAGATGATCTACCCGAGAGCCTCTATTCCAAGCTTCACCTCTAATCTTGAGGTAACTAGGTTTCTTTAGTTGCTAATCAAAGGGACCTAGGTGATATAGAGTGAGGTTATGGATTAATTAGTCTATCTAATCCTTGATCTCAACACATGAGAGGGGAGGATTAGGGTTTGAAGAGAGTGAGAGCTTGAGGAGAGAGAAGGTGAACATCATTATGATCATGAAAAAGTTTCTCACTTGAATATATGAAGCATAATGATTTATCAAATAAATAAATAAAAGTGATTAATCATCATGCTTCATTAATTCTATATGTGTGATTCACTACATGAGTCATTAACCATTTAATGATGCATTAATGATATGGATGAATTACACAAATGAGTCACAAAAGCATTTAATGAAAATGCCACCTAAACACTCAAGTCACCATACTTCTAGAAGCTTCCTGTCTAATTACGAGAATGCCCCTCCTATCCGTGAAAACACGGAAAAACTTTAGACTGTATAAATCCAATAATCTGATACTAGAATCTGGCTTAAACCAAAGCCGGCTAGTAAAAACTGTCCGAACGTCGTACGTGCGTAAACACACGTATGCGTCCGAACCCTTGTCGTAAAACCATACGACCTCTATATCGTTTCGCCTGGAGCAGGGAAACTCTCTGTGTGGGACTCTAAAGACTCGACTACTACGCTGGCAGTGGGTTTAACCACAGACTGCAAGCGGCACTAGCTGTACGTAATGGTCCCCAGGTAGATGTCGATAAGAAGGCCGATGAGGAAACCCATCCGAACTCCTACTGAGCCTGTCCGTGACAATATCCGCGCAGTCCGGTCTGTTCGTCTACGAGTATCATATGTATGGTCTAGGGAGGTGGAGAACGTCAGACCCCTAATAACCGTACAAGTCGTGCCAGTATGGCTCAAGACCATCCGAGAATCTACTTATCAGTCCACCAGTAATTCTCAATCAGCCATGGCCAGGGAATTAAGGTAATGACCAACCGATCACAGTCTGATATCCTCTCCCTATACCGGGAGAGACGAATCCCAAACAATCGCTCACTGCCTCCACGTGGCTCGGGACTGTACCCAACTAAACCTGTTTGCACGACTCCTTTGAGCCGTGGTAGGGTAGTAATCAAAGTAAAGTGGGAACTCACACGAGACAAATGACGACCTTAAGTCAACAGACTATCTGCACACATGTCACCTGAGAACTGCTATCTGACGTTAGGTATAATACCATCCAGTCAGTTCTCTGCGAGTCCTGTCAAGTGTACTCACTCTCAGTGAGCATCTGAATACAATATTAGGTGCACATCACCAATGGCTGCGGGACCAATCCATCGCCCCTCGTCAGGGTCTAGATATGTATACACTAGTCTACTCTGGAGCATCGATGCCCAGTCTCGATACTTCTGCGACCAGGGACATTTAAGGATGTGCCTATTGACTATCCAGCTCCCACAAGTATGACTGCCATCACAACGCCGGTAGTCGGTCAAGCACCCTATGGGCTTTATCAACATGTTTATAAATACAAAGTAAAATATATCACACGTTAAGATAAAGACAAACCAAATAGCGTACTATCATATCAAGCAAGATTGTCATGTACATACATATCCCTAGCATCCTATACAATGAAGGCCTCTGGGGCATATATATCCAACAATCACCCACTTGCACTAAGGCCTATAATTGGTGCAATGAGTACCCACTGTCTTTACCAGATCCAGTTGCTGGCATACCGCATGCCCAACATCTCAAACAGCCTCTCGAACTAGACTTGAGGGATGGCCTTGGTGAATGGATCTGCCGTGTTGTCTTTTGTGTCCACTCTCAGTACCTCGATCTCCCGACAATCTACGCTCTCCCTGATCAGGTGATACCGCCTTAAGATATGCTTGGATTTCTGATGGGACCTTGGTTCCTTCGCTAATGCTACATCCCCATTATTATCACAATACAAAGGTATTGGATTGGCAATGGACGAAACCTCCTGAAGTTCAGAGATGAACTTCTTCATCTAGGCAGCTTCTTTCGCGGCTTCGCTAGCAGCTATATACTCAGCCTCCATAGTTGAGTCTGCGACGGTATCCTGTTTGGAACTCCTCCAACATACCTCCCCTCCATTGAGGGTAAACACAAAACCTGAAATGGATTTAGAGTCATCTTTGTCACTTTGGAACCCAGAGTCGGTAAAAGCCTCAACCTGGAGGTCCCCATTACCGTAAATCAAGAACATCTCCTTAGTCCTTCTTAGGTACTTGAGAATGTTCTTTACCGCTATCCAATACTTCTCACCTGGGTCAGACTGATACCTGCTTACCACACTAAGTGCGTAAGCTACATCTGGTCTGGTACATAACATCGCATATATTATGGATCCTACTGCCGAAGCGTAGGGTATAATGCCCATGCGAGCCCTCTCTTCATCAGTCTTTGGAGACATCTCTTTGGAGAGGGTGAACCCGTGACAAGCGGGTAAATTACCGCGCTTGGAATCTTCCATACTAAATCTCTTTAGTATAGTGTCAATATACCTGGACTGTGAAAGTCCCAACATTCTATTGGATCTATCACGATAGATCTTAATGCCCAGAATGTAGGATGCATCTCCCAAGTCAGTCATGGAGAATTTCTGTGACAAGAAGATCTTTACTGATTGTAGCATAGAGACATCATTCCCTATCAGTAGTATGTCGTCGACGTACAAAACGAGGAAGACTACTGCTCCTTCTACAATCTTCCTATAAATGCATGGTTCATCTATATTTTTGATAAAGTCAAATTCTTTGACTGTCTCATCAAAGCAGATGTTCCAACTCCGCGATGCTTGTTTTAATCCATAAATGGATTTAAGCAATTTGTACACTTTTCCGCTGCTCCCACTGTCTAAGAAACCTTCTGGTTGATCCATGTAAACACTCTCTTCTAAATGTCCATTTAGAAAAGCTGTTTTTACGTCCATCTGCCAGATTTCATAATCATGAAAGGCAGCAATGGCAAGCAGGATCCGAATGGATTTAAGCATAGCTACTGGTGAAAATGTTTCATCATAGTCCAATCCTGGTCTTTGACGAAAACCTTTTGCAACGAGTCTAGCTTTGTAGGTTTCCACTTGTCCAAATGTACCAATCTTCTTTTTGAAGATCCATTTGCATCTAACTGGTTTCATCCCAGGAGGAGCAACTTCTAAAGTCCATACTTTATTGTACAAGGATTCCATTTCGGATCTTATAGCATCCAGCCACTTTACCGAGTTTTTACTCGTGATAGCCTGCTGAAAATTAGTAGGCTCATCATCATCGATGATGCAATCCTCTCGATCCTCATCTATAAGAAACCCATAGTATCTTTTAGGAGGATGAGAAAGCCTACTAGTTCTGCGGAGTGGCGTTGGTTCGTCGGGTTCTATTGAAACCTGAGGTTCTACTAAGTCCTCGGCAGCAGTTTGAGGTTCTAGAATTTCTTCCAGCTCTACCGCGCTCCCACTAATTTCTTTTGCAAGAAATTCGCTCTCTAAGAAGACAATGCGGCGAGCGACAAACACCTTTTGTTCTTCAGTGTGGTAGACCAGATATCCCCTTGAATGCTTGGGGTATCCTACAAACTTGCACAAAACCGATCGTGCCTCGAGCTTGTCCGGATTATGCTTTTTAATATATGTCGGACACCCCCATATCTTGATATACTTGAGATATGGTCTCTTCCCGCTCCACATTTCATATGGAGTTGTAGGCACAGACTTAGTTGGAACTCTATTCAATAGGTATGCTGCTAATTCTAGCGCAAAACCCCAGAAGGAAAGTGGCAATTCAGCACTACTCATCATTGAACGCACCATGTCCAGTAGCGTGTGATTCCTCCTTTCTGATACACCATTATGCTGAGGTGTATAAGGCGGAGTAAGCTGAGAGAGAATTCCATTCTCTTTTAAGCATTCAAGGAAACTTGTACTTTAGTATTCTCCACCTCGATCAGATCAAAGTGTCTTGATGCTTTTACCAGTCTGTTTCTCCACTTAATCTTTATACTCCTTAAACTTCTCAAAGGCCTCGGATTTATGCTTCATTAAGAACACATGTTCCATACCTAGAGAAGTCATCAGTAAAAGTGCTGAAGTAGGAATAACCGCTTCGTGCATGTGTAGACATTGGACCACACACATCACTGTATACAAGTCCCAAGAGTTCTGTAGCTCTTTCTCCGTATCCGGTGAACGGAGATTTGGTCATTTTTCCTTTGATACATGATTGACAAGTTGCATATGATGAATATTCAAACGGATCTAAATATCCATCTTTATGTAACTTAGTCAACCTTGTTTCTTTTATATGACCAAGTCTACAATGCCATAGGAAGGCTTGGTTTGAATCTGGAGCCTTTCTTTTAAGCGTGTTTTGAATATTGAAAACTTGAGGTTGATTAAGTATGTATATGCCATTTTCCAGTGTGCCAAACCCAATCATTTCTTGATTTAGGAGAATGTTCATGACATTTCTTTCAAGCGCAAAATTATATCCTTCATTAGATAACAAAGATACTGATATAATATTACATAGCATACTGGGAATACAAAAACAGTTGTACAATACCAAAATGTTCCTACTAGTCAACCCTAGGTGATATTCTCCTATTGCAATAGCATCTACGTGCATTCCATTGCCCATCCGGAGAGTCATATCACCTGTCTCCAGTACTCTGCTATTTCTCAGATCCTGCAAAGAATTACAGATGTGAGAACCAGAACCGGTATCAAGTACCCATGATGTAGAGTTTACTGAAAGACAATTTTCGATAACAAACACACCTGAATCAGAAGCAACAGCTTGCTTCGTGTCCTTGGCTTTGAAGGCCACACAGTCCTTCTTCCAATGCCCTTGCTTGTGACAATAATAGCATTCGTTCTTATCCGCCTTCACCCTTCCTGCCTTGTTCGTTCCCTACACCTTCTTGACCCCGCCTTTCGGTTTGGTGGCTTTCATCTTCTTCTTCCCTTTAGCATTCGCTTTAGATTTAGAAGAAGATGATTGGCCAGCATACAGAACGGGGGCTTTCTCCTTTTTCAAGGAGGTCACTGCTACCATCAACATGTTGAGGAGCTTTGGAAGATCGGCTTCCATTTCATGCATGTTGAAGCTCAGCACGAACTGAGAGAAGGTGTGGGGAAGGAACTGCAAAATCAAGTCGATATACAAATCATTCTCTAGCACGCATCCCAGGTTTGCGAGTTCCTCAATGAGGCTGATCATTTTCAGGACGTGCTCTCCTACAGGTGATCCTGGAGCTAACCTCATCTGGAAGAGTTTCCTTGAGGTCTCGTACCTCGCGATACGGGGGTGCTCCCCATACAATTCCTTGCAATGGAGAAAGATGGATATAATATCCATACTCTCGTGCTGTTTCTGGAGTTCATTGTTCATGGACGCCAGCACGATACACTTAGCTCTCTCACAGTATAGATCCCAGGTTTTGCGAACCTCCTTGTCCGCAACTGAGGAATCTGGTCCTAGGATAGGAGGAGGAACAGTGGTGGTAACATATGCTACTTTGTTATAAGTCAGTGCAATGTTGACGTTTCTTAGCCAATCTTTATAGTTTTGCCCGGTCAGTATATTTTTTTCAAGTAATAGTTTTAGTCCTGTCATGGTAGCTGTCAGAGAGAGAAAAAAGAAACACTCATCATATGCTCTTGCAAGTTTAGATTGGTTTATTAATTTATCTAAACAGGATGGCTCCCATTGTATCCTCAAATTCTTCTTCAAAACCGAAAAGAAGAATTAGTCAGGATTTAATCACACGTCACAATACTTGCTTAACCTTTCAGCCAGGCCAGTGTTGGTACTTCGAGGGAGGTTTTCCAACGCTTTTTCGAAGTTCCTTAATTAAATAACCTCTTTTCCCTGGAGGCATAGCCCCTCTAAACCTTTCTGGACACCTATTTGGTTTATAGCATTGATTGTTAAGTGAGAAAATTTCCCGAGAGTAATCCTACTCATCAGTGGGATCAGGATCCAACTATCATTGTATGATGCCCTAGATGGAAGCCACTCTAGTCACCACACTCCAGAAGGTATGCTCAATCTGCAAGTTTCCTTTATGTTTGAAACTCCCGATGTAATTTTTACCCCAAGCTCTTATGACCTTGACGTAGACCAACAAATCATAAGACGCAAGTCAAGTTCTACCCGTCGTTGTCCTGATTAATTTAGATCCATCCGTACTCGCCCTTGACGTAGGCCAACAAGGCTGTACGACTGTCCTAAACTATTGCATCTATCTATGCAACAAAAAAGCAGCACATCGCTACCATCCACTATGCCTTGACGTAGGCCAACAAACATAGCATGAATACGATGTGTTGTTTTATTTGAAACTACGAAGGGTTACGGCTGGTTTTTGGCAAAAACCGTTAACGTAGTGAACTTGATATGATTGAAGGAACCAATATAGCTCTTTTTAAAAGGAGTGGTTTAAGCTCCGCATTTAAAATTTACTTTTTGAAGAAAACCGAGTGGTTTTGAAATTGTTCCAACGATTAAGTTTAGGTTTTATTTTCTTTGCATTAATGATAATGCGTCCCATCATTAACCTATCATTGCAGAAAATGACGAAAATATAACGTCCTCTTTTGCCATCCGCATTCGCCACTGGGTCCCGTCATCACCCGTTAGGTTACTTAACTAACGGCAGAGCGGGGGCTGGGCTAGCGCGGGTGTAAAACATAAGTGACGTCTAAATAGCTATCATATATAGATATTGTACATTCGTCAGACGCAATAATAGGCATTCCAGATCACATATGAACATTATTGGATATGCAAGCAATCCGCGTTTCTTTTGAGCCTGCAACGAAAGACGGATTACACAGTTGTGATGAATAGCCATTACCCCACCCTAGACCCCTACGGGTACGGCAAACTACCTGCCAAGTACCCGAAGTGAAGCGGTCTCCCTCAACAACGTGAGTAGGCCACTAAACACTTCAAAGTACCCGGTAGTTTGTGCACCCCACCTTGGGTCTATCCTAGGAGCAAAAACAGTAAAAAGAAATAATACAACGGTGGCTACAACCGCAACCTGGATGTGCCCCGCAAAATAATATTACAACATATTACAATTACATCTAATGAATGAATATAATAACCCATCTCAAATCCCGGCTAATCATCACAACAATCCAATTAAGTTCATAATCACAAACAGTTAAAACATTACAGAAATGTGCAACCCCTGCCAACCGACATACTAGCAGTTAGGGGAGGTTTACGAACACTTTATACATTTCACAGATATAATCTAATTAGCAAACATCGTATAATTTCGATCGATCAAACACATTAGATTCTACTCCAAAACTTCTCTATGCACCTGAGACTTGAGAAGAAAATAAACATTCCAGAAAAGACAAAATATTCACAGAAGAATTACTGGGGAGATTTGGGGTGAATCGGTCTCAACTCGGCCGCGGATCCTCGGCGAATCGGTGGGATCGGCCGCAGTTCCGCAGCTGTTTGGCCGATTCATGCACCCAAATTTCTCCAATGTTCTTAGATTTCCCTGCTTGTAATTTTAGAGGCCCCTGAAAAAATTTTAGACCTCAATTTAAAATCGACAGAAACTATGTGAATACGATATTTTTTCCAGTTCGTTTTGCGTTCGAAATTCTTACGACTTTGCTAATAAGTTAATTATTGTTTAGCGAGGCTCTGATACCACTGTAAGTCGATGTACAACACCCCACGAGTTGCAGGGAGGTGGAAATATGAAAAACATTCTTGTTCTTTGGATAAACATCGACTAACCGAAGAATCTTTGCTAAACTATAACTACCAAAAATATAGGAGTTTTTAACTACTATGAGAAGCGATTATTGTAAGTCCACGGTAGCTCCCCGGCCGTCTAACAGACGCCGGATGCGGAACAAAAAAACTTTTTACAACTGGCGCTATCGCGTACTATAACCCGGATCTGCCATTAAAGCTAAACTAACAAACTACAAAGTGGGTAGAAATGTTATACCGAACGATCCGAGTCCTTCGGTCTTCAACCATCATCCCACGCTTTGTTGCGGCTGCTCCGATCTCCTGAATCTTCTGTCTTGTCGTCCGGGTGGCACCACGTCGACGGATCATTAAACGGGCTCCCGCCTCTGAACCGAGACAACTCGGTCGTCAAGTTTGCTAAAAGAGACGACCAAGATGATGTAGATAATGAGTAGAACACTTTGTCTCGTTACGTCCAAATCTATGGACGAACGGTTAATGAAGTTGCCTTTTGGAATCGGGTGATAAGAATTTGAGCTATATGAAATTTCCATATACAAATCTATCATAATTTTTTCCTTAGTGAACAACAACCATAATCCCACAAGAGGGGGGAGGCCGGCCACTATATAGAGGGGAGGGAGGTGACTGTAGGAGAGGGGGAGGTGATCACAAGATCAATAAAGAGGATGAGTCACATAACACCTTGTATGAACACATTCAATGCAAATGATGAATCATTAACCCTAGTCATCAAACATCATTAAATGCACTAATGAGTCACAAAGATGCATGAACCTAGTCACTAACTTCTAGAAGCCTCTAGAAACTTCCACACTCATCTCAAGAAAAGATAAATCCGTATTTAACCGAATGTTAAATACGGCTGATAGAAAACAGGAAACTGGCAACTTCCAAAAATGATCCTGAAACGAATTTCAGGATAACCCCGTAACAGTATAAAACATACCCGCATTTGTATTACGACCGAATACAAATGCAACCGAGACAAAAGATATTATATCTACACAGTATAATACTGGGTTCCGGCTTAAACCAAAGCCTACCAGTTTTATCTTCCCGAAAAATGACACGTGCGAAAACGCACGTGCATTTTCCGAACCCTGCCATAAAACCATACTGCCTCTACAACGTTTCGCCCGAACTTGGGAAAGTGTCTGTGGGGGACTCTAATCGTTCATCAACACACTGGTACTGGGTATAACCACTAGCACGTCAGAGACTGTACGTAACGGTTTTCCTGTGTATTGATTGGAAGGGAAGCTGACGAGCGAACTCATCCATAAACCTTACTGAGCCTAATAGTGACAATATACATACAGTCCGGTCCATTCGTCTATGAGTATCGCATATCTGTCTTAGGGGCTGGTAACGTCAGACCCCTATTAGCGGTATAAGTCGTGTCAAAGAGTGGCCCAGAACACCCTGAGATACTACTGGTGTACCTACCAGTAAATCTCCTGCCTCGGCCGAGGGCTATGTGTAATGGCTTTCCTAGACACAGTGCGATCTCACCCCTAATACCGGGAGAGACGAATCCCCTGCCGATCCGCTCACTTGCCACCATATGGCTCGGGACTGTACCCAAAAAAGACATGTTTGCACGACTCCTTTGAGCCGTGGTAGGGTAGAAATCAAAGCACAGTGGGAACTCACACGAGACAAATGATGACCTCAGGTCGATGAACTAACCTGTACACATGTCACCAGGGAACTGCTATCTGACGCTAGGTATAATACCAACTAGCAAGTTCCCGACGAGTCCTGTCTGGTGTACTCATAACCCAATGAGCACCTGTATACATCTTAGGTGAACAAACTGACACCAATGGCTTGTGAGACCGGCCACCGCCCCTCGTTGGGGTCTCGACTGTATACACTAGTCTACTCTGGAGTATCGATGCCCTGTCTCGAAACTCCCACGACTAGGGACACTATAAGGATGTGCTTACAGACCACAGCTCCCACGTATATGATCGCCATCATACTGCTGGTAGTCAAGCAAGAATCCTATGGGCTCTATCAATATGCAATAGCGAACTAAAGCATGTATACGATGATAAAGACAAACCAGATAGCATACTATCATCTCGAGCAAGACTGTCATATCGGTATAGGTCCTGCCTCAATCATTTCAATCACGTACCTGCGATCCAATAATTGACTTTGAGGGCACTATCTCCAACAATCTCCCACTTGCACTTAAGGCTAATTATTGCGATGTCGCATACTCACAGCCCATATGGTACCGAACATCCAACTCCTCTACTAATCAGTTTCACAAAGCTAGTTTGTAAAACTCTCGTGTTCGAGAAATAGCCTCAGTGAGTGGATCCGCCCTGATGTTTCTTTCTATGTCTCTCTTAATCTCAAGTTCGCGGAGAAAGCAATCTCCCGAATAGAGTAATACCTGTCTTAGAATATGTCTGGATATCTGATGGGACCTAGTTCATAAATGAACTCCAAATCCAAACTTCTTAGACTGTATCGATCACTGAACCTAATCAGTATCCGGCACCATGCCTCCCACAGTATCCTGTTGGACCACCTGTCCATAATACTGTCCCTCGTCTGAAGGAAAACTAAAACTCTGACAATCACTCTGTCATTAATGTCACCTTGAAGCCTGGAATGATAACTGTCTCCCGAAGGAGGCTGCCGTCATCAAATCCGTAGAACATTCACTTATGTTCTAAATCTGCTTCCTTATGTTTCTCCAGGATTGGATTAATATTAACTTATCGCATCTAGTGCAAAAACAACATCTGGTGTGGTACTTGACTTTTCACGATTGACTCAATTGCCTAAGCAAGTTATCTGCCAATCATGCACATCCCTCTCCCCTTTAGTCTGTAAGACACCTTTAGAGAGGGTGACTCCATCACCTGCAGGTATACTACCATGCCAGGAGTCATCTATTCTAAAATACTATTAGAATACTGTCAAAGTACCCTGATTGGTAAACTACCCAATACTAGATCTAAAACCATAGATCTATTAACCAGAATGTCAGATATTATATCCATGTCCTTTGTGGAGAAACAACTGTGTGACGACCAAAGTACAACTGATCGTAGTACAGGAATTTTACTTCCTACTCTGTGTATGTCATCCAAATACCAGGACATCACACCCTACTACCTTCTTAACAGATCCATCCCCTATTCTGATGAAGTCAAACCCATGACTGTCACATCAAATTTAGATGATCTTATCTCCGCTATATCTGCGCAAGCCTATAAATAGACATAAGCTACTTGCCCGCTATGCTTCCGCTGCTCCCACTGATTACGACAACCCTCTGGTAGAATAATATCTACGTACACTTCTAAAGCTAGTTTAGAACGACGTTATACTTATCCTCTTACCGGGTTTCATAGTCTGGAACAACAGTAGTGTCACGTCTGGGTAAACAAGAACCTCCCTGTCACCGTCCTTGAGGCTACCGGAGTACCTTTCGGGTGTCTGAGGTTACCTACCATATCTGTGGAGTGGCTATTGGAATGTCAAACCTGATTGAATATATATGTCCTATTAAATTTTCCGTAATCGTTTGCGGTTCTGGAATCACTTCCAGTTCTATCATACTCCCACTACTGTTTTCTGAAAAAATCCATTTTACTTAAAACTGTGGCGAGCCAAGAACAATATCACTATTGATCTTCCAGATGGAAGAAAATTAACCCTCGACTAAGCCCGGGTCAACCCACAAACTGCCATTACAGAAACGTGTCCTGAGTTTCCAGAGTCAGGTTTTAAGCATAAGCTGGACAACTCCCTGTATCTTAACATCGTTAAGATATGAACCATTCTATATACAATATAGAAATAGAGGCACTAATTTAATTGGAACCAGATTCAAATCATGCAGCTGTCTCCAGTGCATATCAACTTAATGGAGAGAGGCTAATCAACATTACTCAACTTAGAAATCCATCCAATTATGAGTAACCTGAAAGAGAAACAAGTTTCTCAAAACCCTTACTATCATCTGAATACCAATCAAAAGTATCTACATCTTCGATTTCTTTGAAGAATCCTGATACTTGCGACATCTGGTTCTCTATCTTATTCTTATACCCACAATTTCTCAAAACTTAGACATTGTATTTCTACGAAACACTTGTCTATAAACTAGAGAAGTTATAAGTAAACAGAACAGAGTACGAGGACCTACCCCTTTGTCCTGACGGACACTGGAAAACATACAATACTCTGTATAAGTCCGCTGAGTTTGAATAACTCAAAACCTGTGCATCGTAGGTTGAAAACTGTACTTATGGTTAAGAACTACTCCGTTGTTCAATGCTCTTTACCCAATCGTCAACTGATATAGGTAAATGTCACGGACATAATTTCAAAAAGTTATATCTCACTTTATAAAAATAAACGTACAGATATATCATTTTGAAATTGGTGCACAACAACGGATACTCAAAAACCAAATACATGCCGTCCGGCAAAAACCCAGGCGATCTACTCAAATATCACCAATTTCAACGAATTCCGATATAATGAGGATAATCACCTAATTCCCAATAACTTACTCCCACTCATCATCTGTAAAACGATACAGATGTGAGAATCATACCTGGTAAATACATACCCTGGAGTAAGTATCTAATCGGGAAAACAGTTTTCCTTTAACAATGCACTGAAACATGAAAATGTTTCGTAGGGGTATCCTGGTATTCCTAGTAATGCCTCTTTCATAATCCAATTCATGACTTTAACCGTATATTTTATTGTTATCTCTCCAAATCCCTTTATTTGTCTTTAGTCGTTACCTTCTGTACACCATCGTTAAGCTAAATGGTTTTCTTTCTTCCCTACCGTTCGGCACCAGCCTATGGTTTGGAAGAAGACTATCCAGTAAGCATAATAGGTGTACCCTCCTAAACTAAGGAGTACTCGTAACTTGAGAGAAGGTGATGATAAAAGACAACTGAATAATAACTTATTCTATTTCTCCCGAACTGGGGAAAAAGCAAAGGTGAAAATAGGAGTGGCGATGAAGTACGCGGTTTGGTCATGAATGATAGCATTCGCAATTTACTTTGCTCTCTTTCTAATCCCTTTATTTTGTCTTTACATTTTACCTTCTGTACACCCTACTTAGGCTAATTGGTTTTCTTCATTCCCTACCTTTCGGCACCAGCCTATGGTTTGGAATAAGACTATCCAATAAGCGTAATAGGTGTACTCTCCTAGACTAAGGAGCCCTCGCAACCTGAGAGAAGGTGATAATAAAAGACAACTGAATAAACCAATTCTATTTCTCCTGAATCTGGATCCATCCTCGAAGAAGTCCCTTCGAGTTCGTATATAACCATACGATGGATCTATCCAATGGAAGTGGATGTCCGTAGTAATACGGGTTGTTCTGAGAAATACAAAGGGTAAAAGAAGGAGCGGTAATGAATTGTGCAACTTTAGACAATCCAAAAGCCAGTATTTTAAGAAGGTTCGGTCAACTTGGTCAATGAGTCATAGTCTAGGGTCGGTCAATAGTCGCTGCCAAAGAGAGAGAGAAAAGAAACACTCTGCGTGCATTCTAACCTAGATCAGAATGGTTATCACTTTATCTAATCAGGAAACCTCCCACTGTTATCTCAAATTCTCCTCCAAACCTGAAAGAAGAATTAGTCGGGATCACCCGAAGAGTAAACCAACTCATCAGTGAGAATCGGGATCCAACTATAATCGTATGATAACTTGATGGAAGCCACTCAAGTTATCACACTCCAGAAGGTATGCGCATGCCTGGCAAGTTTGCTGTTTGTTTGAAACTCCCGATGTATATTTTTGCCTCATGCTCTTATGACCTTGACGAAGGCCAACAAATCATAAGTCGCATGTCAAGTTCTACCCGTCATTGTCCAGGTCAATTTGAACCCACCCGTACAAGCCTTTGACGAAGGCCAACAAGGCTATACGACTGTCCCAAACCAACACATCTATCTATGTAACAAATGAATACCCAGCAACTACCAAACACTATGCCTTGACGAAGGCCAACAAACATAGCTTGAATACTACTGACCATCCATAAAATATGACTGAGGGCTACGGCTGGTTTTTGGCGAAAAACCTTTAACGTAATGAACTTGATCTCGTTGAAGGAACCTGATATCTTTTTATAAAAATATAGTGGCGAAAAACCTTTTGCTAAAGAGGTCACTCCCGGTGAAGGGATCTCGGCTCTTTCCTCGTGGAATGAGGTGCAGGATATTCCAACTGAATACCGCGATGCAAAGCAACTTGTAATCGACTATAGTAAAGTTACTATCCTGACGTAAACTTCTGCCCAAGGGGTCACTCCCGGTGAAGGGATCTTGGCCCTTGCCTCGTCGAATGAGGTGCAGGATATTCTTACTGAATATCGCGATGCAAAACAAAAAGAAACGTCTTTGTAATAACACTTTTAAAATTTGTTCCAACAACATCAAATATAGGTTTGTTTTATCCTTGCATTGATAAGAATCAATGCAGTCCCATCAATCAATCACAACAGAAAGAACGAAAATAAAATGTACGTATATGCCATCCGCATTCGTCACTGGGTCCCGTCATCACCCGTTAGGTTACTTAACTAACGACAGAGCGGGGGCAGGACTAGCGCGGGTGAAAAACATATACAACATCTAATAGTATATATACCAATATACAATAATCTCTCCAGGCGTGATAATATGCAATATTACAGAAAAGTAATAAGCATCACAGAACAATACAGATAATCTGGGATCCCCGGGTTTCACAGAGCCGCTGCTGAAACCCGACGTTCCCCTGGTTGTGTGGATAGCCTGTGCAATGAAACCTAGACCCCTACGGGTGCGGCAAGTTACCCGCCAAAACCTGAAGCGAGGTAGTCCCTACAACATAGTGAATAGAACACCCGGCACTTCACGGAATCCGGTAAATTGAGCACCCCTCCTTGGGTCAACCTGTACCCCCTACGAGTGCGGCGAATAGTCTGCCAATTCTTGAGTGAGGTCCCTTTGCCTCTCAAATCCATGAGATACGGACCCGTTTCCCTCCAGAACACGGCTATCCGTGCACTCCGTCGCGGGATAAACCTAGTACAGAAATAAAAATATGTACAACGGGTACATCGACCTCAACCCGGTCGTGCCCCAAAAGAATATTATACAACAGGCAGTGACGGCAGTCCACATATTGGACGCTCGCCCCGCAATATCAAATGTACAAATAAATCCAAACTGCACTATCATTGCACCTTGCTATCCACCACGACAAATCCACAACATTACAGCACAACACAGAACATCAACGCGAATGTCACGTTCGCAAACCCGTCTAAAAAACTATAGCAATTAGACGTGGTTTATCGCTCAAATGACATTCCCGGTCGAAGATATAAAGTAAGTACTGTAAACTAACAAGTTTAAAATTTCGATCGACAAAATTTCCCGAAGTGGGCCCCACGTACATCTGCTGTACAGTAACAAAATCTGGGCCCAAAAGAACAGTATCAGAAACCATAATTTATCGTGTAGAAACAACAGAAGAAACATGGTCCACTAAGTCACCAATACGGCCGCGGTTCCGCGGCGGTTTGGTCGACTCAGTGGGTCTTTTTTCTTCTGGTTCCTTAAAAAGCCTGCTTAATTTTCTGGTATATGCAAAATAATTTTTAGACCCTTTTAAAAATCGACAGAAACTTTAACATGGAATTTTGCGGTTTTCGAAAATCCGTTCGATCGATGTTTTAAACGTGTTAGCACAAGTTAGTATAGCTTAATGGTGAGGCTCTGATACCACTGTAAGTCCACGGTAGCGCCCCGGCCGTCTAACAGACGCCAAATGCGGAACAAAAAAACTTTTTACAACTGGCGCTATCGCGTACTATAACCCGGATCTGCCATTAAAGCTAAACTAACAAACTACAAAGTGGGTAGAAATGTTATACCGAACGATCCGAGTCCTTCGTTCTTCAATCATCATCCCACGCTTTGTTGCGGCTGCTCCGATCTTTTGAATCTCCAGTCTTGTCGTCCAGGTGGCACCACGTCGATGGATCTTTAAACGGGCTCCCGCCTCTGAAACGAGACAACTCGGTCGTCAAGTTTGCTAAAAGAGACGACCAAGATGATGTAGAGAATGAGTAGAACAATTTGTCTCGTTACGTCCAAAGCTATGGACGAACGGTTAATGAAGTTGCCTTTTGGAATCGGGTGATAAGAATTTGAGCTATATGAAATTTCCATATACAAATCTATCATAATCTTTTCCCTAGTGAACAACAACCATAATCCCACAAGAGGGGGGGAGGCCGGCCACTATATAGAGGGGTGGGAGGTGAGTGTAGGAGAGGGGGAGGTGATCACAAGATCAATGAAGAGGATGCGTCACATAACATCTTGTATGAACACATTCAATGCAAATGATGAATCATTAACCCTAGTCCTCAAACATTATTAAATGCACTAATGAGTCACAAAGATGCATGAACCTAGTCACTAACTTCTAGAAGCCTCTAGAAACTTCCACACTCATCTCAAGAAAAGATAAATCCGTATTTAACCGAATGTTAAATACGGCTGATAGAAAACTGGAAACTGGCAACTTCCAAAAGTGATCCTGAAACGAATTTCAGGATAACCCCGTAACCGTATAAATGTAAGTCTACGCTAGCGCCCCGGCCGTCTACAGACGCCAAATGCGGAACAAAAACTTTTAAACTGGCGCTATCGTATACTTTAACCCGGATCTGCCATTATTGCTAAACTAACAAACTGTAAAGAGTGTAGAAAGGTTATACCGAACGATCCGAGTCCTTCGTTCTTCAACCATCATCCCACGCTCCGTTGCGGCTACTCCGATCTCGTCGATCTCCTCGTCGAGGTGGCACCACATCGACGATTCTTTAAACGGGCTCCCGCCTCTGACTTGAGGCAACTCGATCGTCAAGTTTGCTAAAAGAGACGACCAAGAATGATGTAGAGAATGAGTAGATGACTTTGTCTCACTTCGTCCAAGTCCGTGGACGATCGGTAAATGGAGCTGCCATTTTTATCGGGTGATGGAATGAAAGAGGTAATGAAATTTCCATGCACCCTTAACCATAGTCTTTTCTCTCCAAAAATGAAATCATTCTCGCTCTATCTCTCAAGGGTGGCCGGCCACTATTTATGCAAGAGGGAGGTGACCGTAGGAGCAAGTGGTGACCATAACATTAAGCATATCATGAAGAAAATATCTAAACCAAAACAAAATGCTTTAATGCAAAGCATGACTCACTTAAACCTAGTCATCAAGTAATCAATATAAGCAAAGGTTCATGAACCTAGTCACCTCTTCTAGTGGCTTCTAGAAACTTCCAGAACACTGACTCACCTCATCTCAAGAAAAGATAAACTCGTCTTTAACCAAATGTTAAAAGACGGCTGATAGAAAACTGGAAACTGGCAACTTCCAAAAGTGATCCTGAAACAACTTTCAGGATAACCCCGAAACTGTATAAATATACCCGCATTTGTATTACGACCGAATACAAATGCAACTGAGACAAAGATATTATACCTACTCAATATAATACTCGGATCCGGCTTAAACCAAAGCCGACCAGTATCATCTGCCCGAAAAATAACACGTGCGTAAACGCACGTGCATTTTCCGAACTCTGCCATAAAACCATACGGCCTCTACAACGTTTCGCCCGAACTTAGGAAACTGTCTGTGGGGGACTCTAATGACTCGTCAGTACCCTGGCAGTGGGTTTAACCACAAACCGTCAGCGGCACTAGCAATGCGTAACGGCTGCCCATGGACTGACCTCAAGGGATGCCGATGAGCGCACTCATCCGGAAAACCCTACTAAGCCTAACAGTGACAATGTATATACAGTCCGGTCCGTTCGTCTATGAGTATCGCATATCTGCCTAGGGGGCTAGTAACGTCAGACCCCCAAGAGCAGTATAAGTCGTGTCGGAGTGAAGCCCAATAACACCCTGAGATACTACTGGAGTACCTACCAGTAAATCTCCTGCCACGGCCGTGGGCTTTGTGTAATGGCTCTCCTAGACACAGCACGATCTCGCCTCCAATACCGGGAGAGACGAATCCCCTGCCGATCCGCTCACGTGCCTCCATATGGCTCGGGACTGTACCCAAAAGCTACCTGTTTGCACGACTCCTTTGAGCCGTGGTAGGGTAGAAATCAAAGCACAGTGGGAACTCACACGAGACAAATGACGACCTCAGGTCGATGAACTAACCTGTACACATGTCACCAGGGAACTGCTATCTGACGATAGATATAATACTAACTAGCAGATTCCCGGCGAGTCCTGTCCGGTGTACTCATAACCCAATGAGCACCTGTATACATCTTAGGTGATCCAACTGACACCAGTGGCTTGTGAGACCGGCCACCGCCCCTCGTCGGGGTCTCGACTGTACACACTAGTCTACTCCGGAGTATCGATGCCCTGTCTCGAAACTCCCACGACTAGGGACCAAAATTAAGGATATGCGTATAAACCACCCAACTCTCACGTATATGATCGCTATCATACTGTTGGTGGTAAAGCAAGATCCTAAGGGCTCTATCAAAGTGTAACATGTAATCAGTCACCTGAACATGTACACGACTGATAAAGGCAAACCAGATAGCATACTATCATCTCGAGTAAGACTGTCATACCGGTATAGGTCCTCCGCAATCATTGCAATCACGTACCTGCGATCCAATAATTGACTATGAGGGCACTATCTCCAACAATCTCCCACTTGCACTCAAGGCTAATTATTGCGATGTCGACTACTCACAGCCCGTGTGAAAACGACACCCAACTCCTCTACTAATCAGTATCACAAAGCCCGTTTGTAAAACTATTGTGTTCGAGAAATAGCCTTAGTGAGTGGATCCGCCTAGATGTTTCTTTCTATATCTCTCTTAATCTCAAGTTCGCGGAGAAAGCCATCTCCCGAATCGAGTAATACCTGTCTTAGAATATGTCTGGATATCTGATGGGACCTAGTTCATAAATGAACTCCAAATCCAAACTTCTTAGACTGTATCGATCACTGAACTTAATCAGTATCCGGCACCAAGCCACCCACAGTATCCTCTTGAACCACCTGTCCATAATACTGTCCCTCTTCGTCAGAGGAAAAACTATAACTCTGACAATCACTCTGTCAACCATGTCACCTTGGAAGCCTGGAATGATAATTGTCTCCCGAAAGAGGCTGCCGTCATCAAATCCTTAGAACATGCACTTATGTTCAAAAACTGCTTCCTTATGTTTCTCCAGGATTGGATTAATACAAACTTATTGCATCTAGTGCAAAAACAACATCTGGTGCGGTACTTGACATCTCATGATTGACTCAATTGCCTAAGCAAGTGATCTGCCAATCATGCACGTCCCTCTCCCCTTTAGTCTGTAAGACATCTTTAGAGAGGGTGACTCCATCACCTGCAGGTACACCACCATGCTAGGAGTCAACTATTCTAAAAACCATTAGAATACTGTCAAAGTACCTACATTGGGAAACTACCCAAATCCAGATCTAAAACCATAGATCTAGAAACCAGAATGTCAAATATTATATCCATATCCTGTCTGGAGAACCAACTGTGTGACGACCACAGTACAACCGATCGTAGTATAGGAATTTTACTTCCTACTCTGTGTATGTCATCCAGATACCATGACATCACACCCTACTACCTTCTTAACTGATCCATCCCCTATTCTGATTGAAGTCAAACCCATGACTGTCACATCAAAATTAAATGATCTATCTCCGCTATAACTGCTCAAGTCTATAAATAGATATAAGCATCTTGCCCACTATGCTTCCGCTGCTCCCACTTACTACGACAACCCTCCTACCGGGTCTCATATCCTGTAACAACAGTAGTGTCAAGTCTTGGTAGATAAGAACCTCCCTGTCACCGTCCTTGAGCCTACCGAAGTACCTCTCGGGTGTCTGAGGTTACCTACCATATCTGCGGAGTGGCTATTGGAATGTCAAACCTGATTGAATGTATAGGTCCTATTAAATTTTCCGTAATCGTTCGCGGTTCTGGAATCACTTCCAGTTCTACCATACTCCCACTACTGTTTTCTGAAAAAGATCCATTTTTACTAAAACTGTGGCGAGTCAAGAACAATATCACTATTGGTCTTCCAAATGGTAGAATATCAACTCTCGTCATAGCCAGGGTCAACCCACAAACAGCCATTACAGAAACGTGCCCTGAGTTATCCAGAGTCTGGTTTTAAGCATAAGCTGGACAACTCCCCGTACCTTAACATCTTTTAAGGTACGAACTATTCTATATCCAATATAGAAACTTTGGCACTTATTTAATTGGAACCATATTCAAACCATGCATCTGTCTCCAGTGCATATTATCTTAATGGAAAGAGACTAATCAGCATTACTCAACTTAGGAATCCATCCAATTATGAGTAACCTGAAAGAGAAACACGTTTCTCAAAACCATCACTATCATCTGAATACCAATCACAAGAATCTACATCTTCGATCTCTTTGAAGAATCCCGATACTTGTGATACCTGGTTCTCTACTTTATTCTTATACCCACAACTTCTCAAAACTTAGACCTTGTATTTCAACGAAACACTTGTCTAAATACTAGAGAAGTTATAAGTAAACAGAACATAGTACGAGGACCTACCCCTTTGTCCTGATGGACACTTGGACAACATACAATACTCTGTATAAGTCCGCTGAGTTAAACAACTCAAAACCTGTGCGTTGTAGGTGGAAAACTGTACCCTGGCGATTTCCTCAAATATCACCAATTACAACGAATTCCGATATAATGAGGATGATCACCTAATTCCCAATATCTTACTCCCACTCATCATCTGTAAAACCATACAGATATGAGAATGAAACCTGGTAAATACATACCCTTGGAGTAAGTGTCTAATCGGGAAAACAGTTTTTCCTTTAACAATGCACTGAAACATGAGAATGTTTCGTAGGGGTATCCTGGTATTCATAGCAATGCCTCCTCCATAATCCAATTCATGACTTCAACCGTATATTTTATTGCCATCTCTCCAAATCCCTTTATTTGTCTTTAGTCGTTACCTTCTGTACACCATCGTTAGGCTAAATGGTTTTCTTCCTTCCCTACCGTTCGGCACCAGCCTATGGTTTGGAAGAAGACTATCCAGTAAGCATAATAGGTGTACCCTCCTAAACCAAGGAGTACTCGCATCTCGAGAGAAGGTGATGATAAAAGACAACTGAATAATACCTTACTCTTTTATAAGATGAAATAGGAGTGGCGATGAAGTACGCGGTTTTGGTCGTGAATGATATCAGTCGCAATTTACTTCTCCCTCTTTCTAATCCCTTTATTTTGTCTTTACATATTACCTTCTGCACACCCTACTTAGGCTAATTGGTTTTCTTTATTCCCTACCTTTCGGCACCAGCCTATGGTTTGGAATAAGACTATCCAATAAGCGTAATAGGTGTACTCTCCTAAACCAAGGAGCCCTCGCAACCTGAGAGAAGGTGATAATAAAAGACAACTGAATAAACCAATTCTTTTTCTCCTAAACCTGGATCCATCCTCGAAGAAGTCCTTCGAGTTCGTATATAACCATACGATGGATCTATCCAATGGAAGTGGATATCCGTAGTAATACGGGTGTTCTGAGAAATGCAAAAGGTAAAAGAAGGAGTGGCAATGACTTATGCAACTCAGACAATCCAAAAAGCCAGTATTTTAAGAAGGTTCGGTCAACCTGGTCATTGAGTCATAGTCTAGGGTCGGTCAAAGGTCGCTGCCAAAGAGAGAGAGAAAAGAAACACTCTGCGTGCACTCTAACCTAGATCAGAATGGTCATCACTTTATCTAATCCGGAAACCTCCCACTGTCCTGTCAAATTCTCCTCCAAACCTAAAGAAGAATCAATCGGGATCACCCGAAGAGTAAACCAACTCATCAGTGGGAATCAGGATCCAACTCTCATCGCATGATAACGTGATGGAATGCATCCACGTTACTCATACTCCAGAAGGTATGCGCATACTTGGCAAGTTTCAGTTTCTTTAGAAACTCCCGATATGATTTTTGCCCCATGCTCTTATAACCTTGGCTTTGGTCAAAGTGTCATAAGTCACATGCCAAGTTCTACCCGTCACTATCTTGTCAATTTGAACCCATCCGCACATGCCCCTGACTTTGGCCAATCGGCAGAACGACTGTCCCAAACTAACTCATCTATCTATGCAACAATTGAATACCCAGCAGCTACCAAACACTATGCCTTAACTTTGGCTAAAATGCATAGCTTGAATACTACTAAATACCCAAAAGAAGTGACGGAGGGCTACGGCTGGTTTTTGGCGAAAAACCTTTAACGTAGTGAACTTGATATCGCTGAAGGAACCGATAGCTTTTTAAAATATAGTGGCGAAAACCTTTTGCTAAAGAGGTCACTCCCGGTAAAGGGATCTCGGCTCTTTCCTCGTGGAATGAGGTGCAGGATATTCCACTGAATACCGCTATGCAAAGCAACATGTAATCGACTATAGTGAAGTTATTACCCTGACGCAAACTTCTGCCCAAGGGGTCAGTCCCGGTGAAGGGATATCAACCCTTGCCCCGTCGAATGAGGTGCAGGATATTCCACTGAATACCTCTATGCATAACAAAAGGAAACGTCTTTGTAACAACATTTTTTAAATTTGTTCCAACAACTGTAAACAGGTTTGTTATCCTTTGCATTGATCAGAATCAACGCAGTCCCATCATTTAATCACACCAGAAAAGAACGAAAATAAAATGTACGTATATGCCATCCGCATTCGTCACTGGGTCCCGTCATCACTCGTTAGGTTACTTAACTAACGACGGAGCGGGGACTGGACTAGCGCGGGTGTAAAACATATACAACATCTAATAGTATATAAACCAATATACAATTATCGCTCCAGGCGTGATAATATGCAACATTACAGAAAAGTAATAAGCATCACAGAACAATACAGATATCTGGGATCCCCGAGTTTCACAGAGCCGCTGCTGAAACTCGACGTTCCCCTGTCGTGTGGATAGCCTGTGCAATGAAACCTAGACCCCTACGGCTGCGGCAAGTTACCCGCCAAAACCTGAAGCGAGGCAGCCCCCTACAGCATAGTGAATGGACCACCCAACACTTCACGGAATCCGGTAGCTTGAGCACCCCTCCTTGGGTCAACCTGTACCCCCTACGAGTGCGGCGAATAGTCTGCCAATTCTAGAGTGGGACCCCTCGGCCTATCAAAGCCATGTGATGCGGACCCGTTGCTTCTCAGAACCCAGCTATCCGTGCACTCCGTCTCGGGGAAAAACCTAGTACAGTAATGAAAAATAGTACAATAGGTACATCGACCGCAACCTGGTCGTGCCCCAAAAGAATATTATACAACAGGCAGTGACGGCAGTCCACAAGTTGGACGCTCGCCCCGCAATATCAAATGTACAAATAAATACAAACTGTACTACCATTGCACACTGCTATCCACCACGACAAATCCGCAACATCACAGCACAACACAGAACATCAACGCGAATGTCACGTTCGTAAACCCGTCTAAAAGAACTATAGCAATCAGACGCGGTTTACCGATCAAATGACATTCCCGGTCGGAGATATAATGTAAGCACTGTAAACTAACATGTTTAAATTTCGATCGACCAAATATCAAGAAGTGGGCCCCACGACTTACTGGTGAACAGTAACAAAACCTGGGCGCAAATGATATATACCAAAAATCCCAATTTCCAACAGAGAACCCACTGTACAAATTTGGGAGCACGAGCTCACCACGTGGCCGCGGATGCGCGGCCAAACCATGGGTTTGGCCGCGTTTCCGCGGCTCTTTGGTGGAGACACGTGCCCAAATTTGGTCGTGGTTCTTAGAAAAGCCTGCACAGATTTTTAAGACATGTAGAAAAATTTTATCAGACCATTTAAAATCGACAGAAACTGTTAGGCTTGGATTTTGCAATTTTCGATTTCCGGTCGGATCGATGTTTTAAACGCGTTAGCACAAGTTAGTATAACAAAATGGTGAGGCTCTGATACCACTATAAGTCTACGCTAGCGCCCCGGCCGTCTACAGACGCCAAATGCGGAACAAAAACTTTTAAACTGGCGCTATCGTATACTTTTACCCGGATCTGCCATTATTGCTAAACTAACAAACTGTAAAGAGTGTAGAAAGGTTATACCGAACGATCCGAGTCCTTCGTTCTTCAACCATCATCCCACACTCCGTTGCGGCTGCTCCGATCTCGTCGATCTCCTCGTCGAGGTGGCACCACATCGACGATTCTTTAAACGGGCTCCCGCCTCTGACTTGAAGCAACTCGATCGTCAAGTTTGCTAAAAGAGACGACCAAGAATGATGTAGAGAATGAGTAGATGACTTTGTCTCACTTCGTCCAAGTCCGTGGACGATCGGTAAATGGAGCTTCCATTTTTATCGGGTGATGGAATGAAAGAGGTAATGAAATTTCCATGCACCCTTAACCATAGTCTTTTCTCTCCAAAAATGAAATCATTCTCTCGCTATCTCTCAAGGGTGGCCGGCCACTATTTATGCAAGAGGGAGGTGACCGTAGGAGCAAGTGGTGACCATAACATGAAGCATATCATGAAGAAAATATCTAAACCAAAACAAAATGCTTTAATGCAAAGCATGACTCACTTAAACCTAGTCATCAAGTAATCAATATAAGCAAAGGTTCATGAACCTAGTCACCTCTTCTAGTGGCTTCTAGAAACTTCCAGAACACTGACTCACCTCATCTCAAGAAAAGATAAACTCGTCTTTAACCAAATGTTAAAAGACGGCTGATAGAAAACTAGAAACTGGCAACTTCCAAAAGTGATCCTGAAACAACTTTCAGGATAACCCCGAAACTGTATAAATATACCCGCATTTGTATTACGACCGAATACAAATGCAACTGAGACAAAGATATTATACCTACTCAATATAATACTCGGATCCGGCTTAAACCAAAGCCGACCAGTATCATCTGCCCGAAAAATAACACGTGCGTAAACGCACGTGCATTTTCCGAACCCTGCCATAAAACCATACGGCCTCTACAACGTTTCGCCCGAACTTAGGAAACTGTCTGTGGGGGACTCTAATGACTCGTCAGTACCCTGGCAGTGGGTTTAACCACAAACCGTCAGCGGCACTAGCAATGCGTAACGGCTGCCCATGGACTGACCTCAAGGGATGCCGATGAGCGCACTCATCCGGAAAACCCTACTGAGCCTAACAGTGACAATGTATATACAGTCCGGTCCGTTCGTCTATGAGTATCGCATATCTGCATAGGGGGCTAGTAACGTCAGACCCCCAAGAGCAGTATAAGTCGTGTCGGAGTGAAGCCCAATAACACCCTGAGATACTACTGGAGTACCTACCAGTAAATCTCCTGCCACGGCCGTGGGCTTTGTGTAATGGCTCTCCTAGACACAGCACGATCTCGCCCCCAATACCGGGAGAGACGAATCCCCTGCCGATCCGCTCACGTGCCTCCATATGGCTCGGGACTGTACCCAAAAGCTACCTGTTTGCACGACTCCTTTGAGCCGTGGTAGGGTAGAAATCAAAGCACAGTGGGAACTCACACGAGACAAATGACGACCTCAGGTCGATGAACTAACCTGTACACATGTCACCAGGGAACTGCTATCTGACGATAGATATAATACTAACTAGCAGATTCCCGGCGAGTCCTGTCCGGTGTACTCATAACCCAATGAGCACCTGTATACATCTTAGGTGATCCAACTGACACCAGTGGCTTGTGAGACCGGCCACCGCCCCTCGTCGGGGTCTCGACTGTACACACTAGTCTACTCCGGAGTATCGATGCCCTGTCTCGAAACTCCCACGACTAGGGACCAAAATTAAGGATATGTGTATAAACCACCCAACTCTCACGTATATGATCGCCATCATACTGTTGGTGGTAAAGCAAGATCCTAAGGGCTCTATCAAAGTGTAACATGTAATCAGTCACCTGAACATGTACACGACTGATAAAGGCAAACCAGATAGCATACTATCATCTCGAGTAAGACTGTCATACCGGTATAGGTCCTCCGCAATCATTGCAATCACGTACCTGCGATCCAATAATTGACTATGAGGGCGCTATCTCCAACAATAAAACATACCCGCATTTGTATTACGACCGAATACAAATGCAACTGAGACAAAAGATATTATATCTACACAGTATAATACTGGGTTCCGGCTTAAACCAAATCCTACAGGTATTATCTGCCCGAAAATGACACGTGCGAAAACGCACGTGCATTTTCCGAACCCTGCCATAAAACCATATGGCCTCTACAACGTTTCGCCCGAACTTGGGAAGTGTCTGTGGGGGACTTTAATGACTCATCAACACACTGGCACTGGGTATAACCACTAGCACGTCAGAGGTACTGACTGTACGTAACGGTTTGCATATGTATTGATTGGAAGGGAAGCTGACGAGCGAACTCATCCATAAACCCTACTGAGTCTAACAGTGACAATATACATACAGTCCAGTCCATTCGTCTATGAGTATCGCATATCTGCCTAGGGGGATGGTAACGTCAGACCCCCATTAGCGGTATAAGTCGTGTCAGAGAGTGGCCCAGAACACCCTGAGATACTACTGGAGTATCTACCAGTAAATCTCCTGCCTCGGCCGAGGGCTATGTGTAATGGCTCTCCTAGACACAGCGCGATCTCATCCCCAATACCGGGAGAGACGAATCCCCTGCCGATCCGCTCACTTGCCTCCATGTAGCTCGGGACTGTACACAAAAAGACCTGTTTGCACGACTCCTTTGAGCCGTGGTAGGGTAGAAATCAAAGCACAATGGGAACTCATACGAGACAAATGACGACCTCAGGTCGATGAACTAACCTGTACACATGTCACCAGGGAACTGCTATCTGACGCTAGGTATAATACCAACTAGCAGGTTCCCGGCGAGTCCTGTCCGGTGTACTCATAACCCAATGAGCACCTGTATACATCTTAGGTGAACAAACTGACACCAATGGCTTGTGAGACCGGCCACTGCCCCTCGTCGGGGTCTCGACTGTATACACTAGTCTACTCTGGAGTATCGATGCCCTGTCTCGAAACTCCCACGACTAGGGACACTATAAGGATGTGCTTACGGACCCCAGCTCCCACGTATATGATCGTCTTCATACTGCTGGTAGTCAAGCAAGAATCCTATGGGCTCTATCAATATGCAATAGCAAACTAAAGCATGTATACGATGATAAAGACAAACCAGATAGCAATACTATCATCTCGAGCAAGACTGTCATATCGGTATAGGTCCTGCCTCAATCATTGCAATCACGTACCTGCGATCCAATAATTGACTTTGAGGGCACTATCACTAACAATTATACCTAGTGAACCAAGTCCTTCGTCTTTTCGTAATCGACCTCCTCCTCGGCCTCCTCTACGTAATAGATGATCCACCCGAGAGCCTCTATTCCAAGCTTCACCTCTAATCTTGAGGTAACTAGGTTTCTTTAGGTTCTAATCAAAGGGACCTTGGTGATATAGAGTGAGGTTATGGATTAATTAGTCTATCTAATCTTTGATCTCAACACATGAGAGGGGAGGATTGGGGTTTGAAGAGAGTGAGAGCTTGAGGAGAGAGAAGGTGAACATCATTATGATCATGAAAAAGTTTCTCACTTGAATATATGAAGCATAATGATTTATCAAATAAATAAATAAAAGCGATTAATCATCATGCTTCATTAATTCTATATGTGTGATTCACTACATGAGTCATTAACTATTTTATGATGCATTAATGATATGGATGAATCACACAAATGAGTCACAAAAGCATTTAATGAAAATTCCACCTAAACCCTCAAGTCACCATACATCTAGAAGCTTCCCGTCAAATTATGAGAACGCCCCTCCTATCCGTGAAAACACGGAAAAACTTTAGACTGTATAAATCCAATAATCTGATACTAGAATCTGGCTTAAACCAAAGCCGACTAGTAAAAACTGTCCGAACGTCGTACGTGCGTAAACACACGCATGCGTCCGAACCCTTGTCGTAAAACCATACGACCTCTATATTGTTTCGCCTGAAGCAGGAAAACTCTCTGTGTGGTACTCTAAAGACTCGACTACTACGCTGGCAGTGGGTTTAACCACAGACCGCAAGCGGCACTAGCTGTACGTAACGGTCCCCAGGTAGATGTCGATAAGAAGGCCGATGAGGAAACCCATCCGAACTCCTACTGAGCCTGTCCGTGATAATATCCGCGCAGTCCGGTCTGTTCGTCTACGAGTATCGTATGTATGGTCTAGGGAGGTGGAGAACGTCAGACCCCTAATAACCGTACAAGTCATGCCAGTATGGCTCAAGACCATCCGAGAATCTACTGATCAGTCCACCAGTAATTCTCAATCAGCCCTGGCCAGGGACTTATGGTAATGACCAACCGATCACAGTGCGATATCATCTCCCTATACCGGGAGAGACGAATCCCCAACAGTCACTCACTGCCTCCACATGGCTCGGGACTGTACCCAACTAAAACCTGTTTGCACGACTCCTTTGAGCCGTGGTAGGGTAGTAATCAAAGTACAGTGGGAACTCACACGAGACAAATGATGACTTTAAGTCAACAGACTATCTGCACACATGTCACCTGAGAACTGCTATCTGACGTTAGGTATAATACCATCCAGTCAGTTCTCTGCGAGTCATGTCCGGTGTACTCACTCTCAGTGAGCATCTGAATACAATCTTAGGTGCACATCACCAATGGCTGCAGGACCAATCTATCGCCCCTCGTCAGGGTCTAGATATGTATACACTAGTCTACTCTGGAGCATCGATGCCCAGTCTCGATACTCCTGCGACCAGGGACATTTAAGGATGTGCCTATTGACTATCCAGCTCCCACAAGTATGATTGCTATCACAACGCCGGTAGTCAGGCAAACACCCTATGGGCTTTATCAACATGTTTATAAATACAAAGTAAAATATATCACACATTAAGATAAAGACAAACCAAATAGCGTACTATCATATCAAGCAAGATTGTCATGTACATACATATCCCTAGCATCCTATATAATGAAGGCCTCTAGGGCATATATATCCAACAGATCCCACACATGTAATTTTTTACATGGGCTATAGTGCCCTCAAGTCAATTATTGGATCACAGGCACGTGATTGCAATGATTGAGGGAGGACCTATACCGGTAGAACAGTCTTACTCAAGATGATTGTATACTATCTGGTTTGTCTTTATCATCATGTACATGCTTCAGGTGACATTACAGATCACTATTACATGTTGATAGAGCCCATAAGATTCTTGCTTGACTATCAAAAATATGATGGCGATCATATACGTGAGAGTTGGGTAATCTATAAGCACATCCTTAAAGTGTCCCTAGTTATGGGAGTTTCGAGACTGGGCATCGATACACCATGAGTAGACTAGTGTATACGGATCGAGACCCCGACGAGGGGTGGTGGCTGGTCTCACAAGCCATTGGTGTCTGTTGGTTCACCTAAGATTGTATACAGGTGCTTATTGGGTTATGAGTACACCGGATGGACTCGCAGCGGTACTGCTGGATGGTACTATACCTATCGTCAGGTAGCAGTTCCCAGGTGACATGAGTACAGCTTTGTCCGTTGACTTGACACAGCTACTTTGCTTCAAGTGTGTTCCCGCTGTACTTAGATTACTACCCTACCACGGCTCAAAGGAGTCGTGCAAACAGGTAGTAGTTGGGTGCAGTCCCGAAGCACTTGGAGGCAGTGGCTGTTAGACAGGATTCGTCTCTCCCGGTATTGGGGGTTGATATCGCGCTGTGTTTGGAGAGCCATTACACAAAGTCCTTGGCTAAGGCAAGTGAGATTTACTGGTAGGTTTTCCAGTAGTTTCTCAAGGTGTTCTGGGCTACACTTTGACACGAATTATACTGCTATTGGGGGTCTGACGTTTACCATTCCCTTAGGCCCGATATGCCATACTCATAGACGAACAGACCGGACTGTATGGAGATTGTCACAGATAGGCTCAGTAGGATTTCAGGATGAGTTCGCTCGTCGGCCTCCCTTTCGCTCAATACCTGTGTAGCCATAACGTACAGCTAGTGCCACTAACGTGCTTGTGGTTAAACCCACTGCCAGAGTATTGACGAGTCTTTAGAGTCCTACACAGAGGGTTTCCCTAATTCAGACGAAACGTTGTAGAGGCCATATGGTTTTATTGCAGGGTTCGATCATATACGTGCACTTGTGCACGGATCATGATCGGACGGATCATATTAGTGGGCTTTGGTTTAAGCCGGATCCTAGTATTAGATTGTTGGAATATTTTCGTCTCGTAGTATTCGTATTCAGTCGGAATACGGATGCGAGTATGTATATACGGATGAGGGGTAATCTTGTAATTCGTTACGAGATTACTTTTGAAGTTACCATTTTCTTTTCTTCCATTTTAAATATTTGGTTTAATATTTAATTGATGGAATTTGTGTGTGTTTGTTTTTGGCCAAAAATTCCTTCTTTGTTTTGGCCATTTTCCTTTGCTGGAAATTTGATGGGCTGTGTACATTTCGTGAGCCCTGCAAATTTCGTGAGCATTTCCTAGGCATTAATGTGCTGGGCAATTCATGGGCATGGCATGAGTTTTGACAGGGGATGGGTTAATTGGTGAGTCATTGTTTGCAATTAATATTCTTTGGATTGTATAAGATATTTTGTGTTGGCCGTGGTTTCTTTTTGAGGGAGGGGATTAATTCTTGTGTTGAATTAATCATCACCTCACCACTTCTTTTTAAAAGGCCAGAGAACCATTTTCGAAATGGGAGAGCACCAATTTTTTCTTCACTTGCTAAAATCTTATGCTCACATTTACTCACCCCTTGGCAACTTCATTTACCTCCATCCAAATCATTGGGTTCTTTGAGACAAAGTATTCACACACTATCTCTACTTCACCTTGGATATTTAGGCTAGCAAACTGGATGCCCGAGTTGCCTCGGTTTTGAGGCGGGAGCCCGTTTTAAGAATCCCCGAGGTGGATCGTCTTCGACGAGGGAGACCGGAGAGAGGACTTGTTCGGGGCAGCCGGCGAGGATCTAGGAAAAAGATTGAAGACCGAAGGATACGGAACGATCGGTATAATCTCTAAACTCACTTTACAGTAGTTAGCTAATTAACGGTTAATGGTTCAATCCGGTTAATTGGTTGTAGTAGCGCCAAGTTTGAAAAGTTTTTGTTCCATGTTTGGCCTCGGATTGACGTCCAGGGCGCTTCCGCAGACCAACATGGTATCATAGACAACCCCTTAACCGCATACTAGTTGTTTAGACGATGATAAAATATCGAAACCGAAATAACCCCGAAACAATACCAATGATATTTTTGGTGATAAGGGAAATTTATGCAAAATTAAGTGGCTGCAATTTTTTTTGGAGAAGGGAATTAAGTGGCTGCCATTTTTTTTTGGGTGAAGGAAAATTGGTGCTGTGAGTGTGCAGGGAATTGTTCTTTGCTCATTTTTCTCACTACAAAAAATACATTAGCCACTAGATTCCGTAGCAGAGCCACTTCTTTTCTTTTTCAAAGACTATGCCAAAAACCATTTGCTTCACATTTTCTTCACCCCAATGGGGTTTAGTCTCTAGAATATTGGTTCAGTGGTATTGTTTGTTTAGCCCAGTTTGGATATTGTTTTATCTTGTTGTTTGGGACTATTCGGGAGTTATTTCGAAGTCAATATTTTCTAACATTGTTTAAAATTTACAGTACTTACATTACTATCTACGACCGTGAATGTCATTCGAGCGGTACAACTTGTCTAACTGCTATAGTTCTTTTAGACGGGTTTGCGAACGCGACATTCACGTTAATGTTCTGTGCTGTACAGTGTTGTTTCGGATTTATCATGGTGGATAGCTTGGGTGCAATGTGTAAGTCCATGTCACGCACCCCACGAGCTTGCGGGGAGGCGGAATCTATGAAAAACAATTATCAAAGATTCATAACACGGACTTGAGCACACGGATCGTGTCTAAACCATTACTAGCAAACTACGAAAGGTTTAACTACTCGGATTCGAAGTTATACCTCACGTTACTTGTCCTTCGGGTCTTCATCGCTGTCCTCCACTCCTCGTAGGCTCTATGGAACGTCGGCACCTCAACGGCCTCCTCGAGTCAAAGACGATCCACCCGAGAGCTACTACTCCAAGCTTGACCTCTAACTTGAGGTAACTAGGTTTCTCAAAGTGCTAATCTAAGCAACCAAGGGAATATAGAGTAGGATTATGGATTAATAAGTCTTGCTAACCCTTGATCTCAACACATGAGAGATTAGGGTTAGAGTTTGAAGAGAGAGAGCTTAAGGAGAGAGAAGGTGAGAATGAGCATCCTTTTGGAATGATGATATCATTTGAATATATGAAGCATATGATATAATTAAAATGAATAACAAATAAATATGTGTCATCATGCTTCATTAATTCATAGAGTGATTTATCTCATGAGTCATTTAAAACATTAATGCAACATTAACTCTATGGATGATTCACTCTCATGACTCATTAATCCAATAAATGCAAATGCCACCTTAGCCTCCAAGTCATCATACTTCTAGAAGCTTCTCGAAGAATTACGAGAACGCCCCTCCTATCCGTGAAAACACGGAAAAACTTTAGACTGTATAAATCCAATAATCCGATACTAGAATCTGGCTTAAACCAAAACCGGCTAGTAAAAACTGTCCGAACATCGTACGTGCGTAAAAACACGTATGCGTTCGAACCCTGTCGTAAAACCATACGACCTCTATATCGTTTCGCCCGAAGCAGGGAAACTCTCTGTGTTGGACTCTAAAGACACGACACTAAGCTGGTAGTGGGTTTAACAACAGACCGCAAGAGGCACTAGCTGTACGTAACGGTCCCCAGGTAGATGTCGATAAGAAGGCCGATGAGGAAACCCATCCGAACTCCTACCGAGCCTGATGTGACAATCTCCGTACATTCCGGTGTGTTCGTCTAAGACTATCGCATATCAGTCCTAGGGGCGGTAAACGTCAGACCCCTAATACACCTTAAGAAACTACTGGAAGCCACCAGTAAATCTCGCTTACCCTGGCCATGGACTTTGCGTAATGGCTCTCCATACACAGCGCGATATCAACCCACAATACCAGGAGAGACGAATCCTGTCTAACCGCCACTGCCTCCAAGTGCTTCGGGACTGCACCCAACTACTACCTATTTGCATGACTCCTTTGAACCGTGGTAGGGTAGTAATCTAAGTACAGCGGGAACACACCCGAGGCGAAGTAACAGTATCAAGTCGACGGACTAAGCTGTACTCATGTCACCTGGGAACTTCTATCTAACGATGGGTATAAATCCAACCTGCAGTTCCCGGCGAGTCCTGTCGCGTGTACCCGTAACCTAACGAGCACCTGCATACTATCTCCAGTATGACGTACTGATGGCTGTGGGACAGACCATCTCCCTATGCTGGGATGAGAAGCGTATACACTAGTCTACTCCAGAGTATCGATGCCCTATCTCGATAATCCTACGACTAGGGACCTGTATAGGATGTTGCTTATAGACTACCCAGCCCCCACTAGTGTGACTGCCATCACAACGCTGGTAATCAAGCAAAGATCCTAAGGGCTCTACTAATATGTATAAGCCATACGTTACAAGAAACATATGCACATATTAAAGTAGACACAAACCAAGTAGCATACTACCATTTTTAGCAAGACTGTCAATATAACTGTGAATATCCCAAGCTTCCATTAAGTAATATACAAGCTAGTATGATACAGTAATGGCCTCTAGGGCATAAACACTAACAATCTCCCACTTGCACTAGGGCCATGTACTGGCATATCGCAGACCTATCGTCTCGAATAGCCTCTCGAACTGCGTCTGTGGAATGGCTTTTGTGAATGGATCAGCAGTGTTATTCTCCGTATCTACTCTCTTTACCCCGATCTCCCGGCGATCTACGATCTCCCTGATCAGGTGATACCGCCTTAAGATGTGTCTGGACTTCTGATGGGACCTGGGTTCCTTCGCTAAAGCTATAGCGCCGTTGTTGTCGCAATACAGAGGTATTGGACCAACACTGGTAGGAACCACCTAAAGTTCTGTGTGGAACTTTTTCATCCAGACAGCTACTTTTACGGCATCGCAAGCAGCTATGTACTAAGCTTCCATCGTTGAGTCAGCAACGGTCTCCTTCTTGGAACTCTTCCAACAGACCACCCCTCCATTGAGGGTAAAGACATAACCCGACATTGACTTGGAGTCATCCTTGTAACTCTGGAAGCTGGAGTCGGCAAATGCCTCGATCTGGATGTCTTTTCCGCCATACACCAAGAACATCTCCTTAGTCCTCCTCAGGTACTTGAGAATGTTCTTTACTGCTATCCAGTGCTTCTACCCTTGGTTTGCCTAGTTCCGGCTTACAACGCTTAATGCGTATGCTACATCAGGTCTAGTACATAACATCGCATACATTATTGTTAGTTGTATGTATGCCCTAGAGGCCAGTATTGTACAGATGATGTATATTATATTGGATACTTGGACATATATAGAGAGGACTTTCTTGCTCGATATGATAGTATGCTATCTGGTTGCTCTTTATCTCAACATGTATACTTGTCTCTTGATACTGTCTTATAGTTACATGTTGGTAAAGCCCTTAGGATGTATACTTGACTACCTGGACTATGATGCAGATCATACTAGCGGGGCTATGGTAGTCCATAAGTACATC
Organism: Agapanthus africanus; assembly: GCA_030015575.1. Taxonomy (NCBI): domain Eukaryota; kingdom Viridiplantae; phylum Streptophyta; class Magnoliopsida; order Asparagales; family Amaryllidaceae; genus Agapanthus; species Agapanthus africanus. The sequence goes on along the minus strand of JASDDO010000012.1, from coordinate 331,916,177 downwards.
CTTTAATGTTCCTAGCCGTAGGTGTATCGAGACAGGGCATCGATATACCAGAGTAGACTAGCGTTTACGCTTCTCGACCCATGAGATGGGCGATGGATGATCCCATATCCATTGGTGTTTGACATCAGAGATGGTATACAGGTGCTCAGTGGAGACTGGGTACACTGGACGGACTCAACGAGAACTCCCAGATGGTATTATACCTCATGTCAGATGGCAGTTCTCTGGTGACACTTGTGCAGGTTTGTCTGTAGACCCGAGATCGTCATAGAGTCTTATGTGATTCCCACTGTGCTTTGATTTCCACCTTACCACATCCAAGAGGGTGTGCAAAACGGTGGTTTTTGGGTTCAGTCCCGAGTCACATGGAGGCGATGAGCGATAGGAGGGGTTTGGTCTCTCCCGGTATTGGGGGTTGATGTTGCGCTGTGCTCGATTGGCCATAACAGGAAAGTCCCTGGCCAGGGCTGATTTAGAGATTTACTGGTAAGTGTTATCAGTAGTTTCTCGACCCGTTATGAGCCTCACATCGGCACGACTTATCGGTTATTAGGGTCTGACGTTTACCACCCCTAGACTTGATATGCGGCATATCAGACGAGAAGACCGGACTGTACGGGAAGTGTTACCATTTGGCTTTTACAGGAGTTGGAGCGGGCTAGCTTGCTGATCTTCTGATCGCTCAATACCCGGGTAGCCGTTACGTCCAGCTAGTACCGCTGACGACTTGTGGGTGCTTTATGTGATCATCACCTACTGCCGGCGTATTGACGAGTCTTTAGAGTCCTACATAGAGGTTTTACTGGCTCAGGCAAAATGAAATAGGAGCGCATATGTGATATGTGCGGCACCGAGAATAATGCGTGTATGTGATACCGTATTCTATTCTCGCGACTTTTTGTATCGGTAAGTTATATGTGATATAGCCGGGTTATCGAATCAAGTGTTGATTCGATAAGTCGATACATTGGATGTTAGTCGGTCATATGAGTTATGACCGGATTATTAAGTCAAGTGTTGATTTAATAATTTATTGTGTAATTGTATATTGGATATACTAATTTACATTAACTAACATTTGTTCACTTAAGGGTTTTTTTCTCACACGTGCACAACTTTAATGTATATATGATATATATTAAAATGTGTTCTCTTTTTTGTATCATGGTTGTTGATACATCATTCATGGATGTATGAGACTTACACCATGCTATCCATTATGTTGGGTTTTAATATTTAATGTAATTACAAAATTAGTGGAGGATTAGAAAAATGCATGAAGTTTGTGGAAGCTTGTGGATGCATTGACTAAATCCACTAAGTTTGTTTTTACTATGGATATTTTGTTAACCCAACCATAAAGGATTATCCATGGTTATGTCTCTACATGAGTTAGTATATGATACTCACTCACCATGGTTAGCTTTCTCACTTGATCATTATCTTTTTCTCTTTATTTTCTTCATCTTCTTCCTTGAGAAAAAGAGCTCTCTAGGGTTTGATCCAAAGTGAGAAACATTGTGAGAAAATAAATTGTAAAGTGAACCCACTTCCTATTTCTCCATCCTATACTAGACTAGCACTTTAGTTTAGGGTGTTTGCTTCACTAATTCTCTAGTTAGTGAATTAGAAGCTTGAGTTGGCATCCCCTCAACGTAGATCATCTTCGGCCTCGAAGACTTCAAGCAAGGACGCTCCTTTAGCCTCGTGAAGCCATGCAAGAGTCCGCGAGAACCATGATCGCAGCGAAGGGACTTCAACAAGGAGCTAAAGAAGTGAAGGACCGATCTACAAAGGTTGTATTTCGTATTCACTTAGTTGTAGATGCTATTTACTTGCATGTGAAACCCTAATTTTCTAGCAAAGATCTTGTTTAGGGTTGTTAGGCACGGCTAAAATTTTAATCGGGCATGTTTGATGCTTTCTTAACCCTTGTTAGAGTGCCTAGTAACCCTACAGTGGTATCAGAGCCAAGCTAGAGCATTAGGCGACGTGTATACGAAGTTAAAACCCCGATCGAACCCGGAAACGTCAATTTAACCCCCTCTCTGGACATTTTTTTAAAACTGTGATTTTTCTGAATTAAAAATACCTAAAAAAATCAGCAGGGAATTCTAAGAATTATGATGAAATACGAACTCATGATACCATCAAGTCGCCGCGGAACCGCGGCAGGAACCTGCTTCCCGCGGCGGTTCCGCGGCCGTACTTTGGCATTATTGACACGTGTTTGCACAGTATTACTTGGATCTGTTGTTACTATTTTCTGGGTATTTTTAATCCGATTCAAGTGTTGATTGTTCTGGGATTTATTTTGTAATCGTTGATTCGATCGGAATGTTTAATTTCACTTTTTTCCGGATAATTTAGAAAGTATTAAAATGTTCGAACGAATATCATTAACTCATTTTTCCCGGCACGAAAAACTTTCAAGTGTTGAATTTTTCTTGAGTTTAAATCTTTCGGAAAAACGTGCATGTAACGCGATGGACGCTCTAGAAGACAACAAACCTTAACTCGATTACGTGACCGTCTTGAACTGCCTTTTGAACCTTAGGGTTTGGGGCAGTACGGCGTGCCACATGTGAGGCGTTGGCTTGATCCTTTTACGGCTGGATCGGTGCTACTGTGACGTATTCTGGAATTTTTGAACTCCGCTCAAGTGTTGAGCTATTATGGAAATCTTGGGTATTTGATTATTTGATCGGAAAGTTTAAACTGTCTATTTATCTGGAATGTGATACAATATGTGGAATTCATATAGTTAGGCATGAAATGCGAAGTAAGTGATATTTCGGATTTACGATGTCTAAAGAAATTGTGGATTCCAAATGTTGTAGTTTTACACTTTCTTTTCTGCGACCGTAAGTGTAATATGTGATATCGCCGGTTTCGTTGCTATATGTCAACGACATTTGGGATGCGCATATTTGCTTTCGTTGATGACATGTGATGTTATGTGTTGCTAGATATGTTATATTCGGGTTTTTGAATAGCAGGGGGGTTTTATGTGAGATGAAGGTTTTTATTTTCATTCATGTAAAATTAAATGTATGTAATATTCTTTTATTGGGGCACTTCCGGGATGAGGTTGATGTCACCATTTGTATATTATTTACTTTTCCGCACTATGATAGACCCAAGGAAGAGAGCACAAGTAACTAGGTTCTAGAGTCCAGTGGGAGACCAACTCGAGGAGTCGAGTCCGGGTATCCTAACTCTAGAATTGGTAGGGTTGCTTGTCGCTCTCATAGGGGTCTAGGGGTGTGGGTTTGGCTATTCATCACGACCGTGGAATCCGTGTTTTATAGAGGCTCAAAATAAAATACGGACGTCCTAGTATATCCAATGTTTCATATGTTTCTTCTGCTGCGATATCTGTGATTTGATCATTTGATATGTTGTGATAGATACTGTATATAGTATATATGATATATTATATAGACGTTACTTATATTTTACACCCGCGCTAGCCCTGCCCCGCTCTGCCGTTAGTTACCTAATCTAGCGGTGCACGAGGGGACATCGAGGCGAATGCGGATGGCATAAGTGTACGTCGTATTTATCTGTGATGTTTAGGTAATTTAAATGATGGGACTTCATTAATATGATTAATGAAAGAAATGAAACCTAAAAGATGTTGTAGAATTAAATTTTTCAAAAAGGGTAGCTACAGTTTTTGCTTTGCATAGCGATATATATGATATATCCTGCACCTTATTCGACGAGGAAAGAGCCAATATCCCTTCACCGGGAGTGACCTCTTTAGCAAAACTGGCAGATGCTATAACACTCGGTTTGTCTTTTGATTGCTTTTTGAGTTTTTGCTTTGCATAGTGATATATATGATATATCCTGCACCTTATTCCATAAGGAAAGAGCCGAGATCCCTTCACCGGGAGTGACCTCTTTAGCAAAACTAATGAAAGCCTCAAAATCACTCCATTTCAAAATTCACTCGATTCTACAACGATATCAAGTTCATTACACTCATGGTTTTCTGAAAAACCTGCGTAGCCCTCCGACATTTCAGATAGATATTACTTAGTATTCGTGCTACGGTAGTTTGGCATTCGTCAAGGCGTAGTGTACGGTAGCTATTTACTATTTATCTATAGCATATGATGCAATTGGATTAGGGTATTCGTACGACGTTGTTTGGCATTCGTCAAGGGTCGTGCGGGTGGGTTTAATTCAATCAAGAAATGTACGGGTTGAACTTGACTAGCGCACTTTGGGTTGTTTGGCATTCGTCAAGGTCATAGCACGTTAGGGGCAAAGCATTATCGGGAATTTCAAGTGTTGAAATTTGCAATGAGATTGCATACCTTCTATGAGATAGTTGGATCCCGATACCCACTGCGAGTAATTGTTACCCCTGGGAGAGTTTTACACAGGACAATTAGCCGATCAAGTAGGTGTCTAGAAAGGTGTCAACGGGGTTACGTCTTTGGGAAAACGAGGTTTACTTTAATTAGGTCCGTGCGAAAGCACGGGGAACCTCCCTCAAAGTACCGACACTGGCCTGGCTGAATGATTGGCGAAATTGTAGGGTGTAATTAATCCCGGCTAGTCTTTCCTTTTAGGGTTTGAAGGAAGATTTGATAAAAACAGTGGGAGCCATCCTGATTAGATAAAATAATAAGCAATCTAATCTTGCAAGAGCATACGCTAAAGTGTTTTCTTCTCTCTCCAGGTAGCGACTATATCATGCCTTAATAAAGATAATAATATGGATGTATTGACCGAACCCGCATGTTATACTGTGCAGGGGAATGTTGGACCCGTTCTATCTTATAAGTGTTATAAGAGTGAATAGGAAACAGGAGAATATCTGGATTCTTACGCCGCCCAAACGGAGAACATGCATGTTATACTGTGCAGGGGAACGTTGGACCTTCTTCGGGTGTGTTAGTCATTGAGAACTGTTTCTCAGTTCACCCTACGTCCTGGGTATTAGATACCGGATCAGGATCCCACATATGTAAACAGTTACATAGGCTACGGAAAGGTAGAGAACTGGGAAAAGGTGATCATTCCGTTCAAGTAGGGAATGGTGCAAGTATTGCAGCCAAAGCAGTTGGCGAATATCACCTTGTATTACCAAGTCATAATATACTGATTCTGAATGAGTGCTACTATATACCGAACATGATGTGCAACATTATATCAGTTTCTTTACTGAGTAAAGAAGGATATAATTTTGTAGTACAGGATAATGTTATGAACATCTTCCTAGATCAAAAGTTGATTGCATCAGGCTCGTTACATAATGGCGTATTCATTCTCAATCAAAATACAGTCCTCAATTTACAAAACACACACAAGACGAAGAGTTCAGAAATGAACGAATCCTTCTTGTGGCATTGTAGACTTGGTCATATCAATGCGACACGACTAGCTAAGTTACATAAAGATGGATATTTGAATCTGTTCGAATTATCATCTTATGATACTTGCCATTCATGTCTTAAAGGAAAAATGACCAAAGCTCCGTTTAGTGGACACGGAGAAAGAGTTACGGAACTCTTAGGACTGGTACATAGTGATGTATGCCGTCCTATGTCTACGCATGTCAGGAACGGTTCTTCCTACTTCATTACATTCACTGACGATCTCTCTAGATACGGACATGTGTTCCTGATAAAACACAAGTCTGAAGCTTTTGAGAAATTCAGAGAATATAAGCACGAAGTAGAGAACCAAACGGGCAAAAGTATTAAGATCCTTCGATCTGATCGAGGAGGAGAATACTTGAGCAATGATTTTCTGGATTATTTAAAAGAGAATGGGATTCTCTCTCAGCTTACTCCTCCTTATACACCACAGCACAACGGTGTATCGGAACGGAGGAATCACACGCTATTAGATATGGTGCGCTCTATGATGAGCACTGCTGAGTTGCCTATTTCCTTCTGGAGGTATGCGCTTGAGACAGCCATACACCTATTGAATATGGTTCCTACCAAATCAGTGCCTACTACTCCATATGAAATATGGAAAGGAAGAGACCATATCTTAAGTATGTTAAGATATGGGGTTGTCCGGCCTATGTCAAAAGACAAAAGCCGGACAAACTCGAGGCAAGATCTGTCTTATGTAAGTTTGTAGGATATCCCAAAAATTCACAATGGTATATCTTCTACCATCCTAAGGAACAAAAGGTGTTTGTTTCTCGACATGCCACGTTCTTAGAAAAATCTTTTCTTATGAAACAGATCAGTGGCATTGAGGTAGAACTGGAAGAGGTTCCAGCGACACAAACTATAACAGAAGACTTGGTAGAACCAGAGGATTTAGTAGTACCCGACGAACCCCAGCCGCTCCGCCGATCTAGCAGGGTTTCTCATCCACCTGAGAGATACTACGATTTTCTCATTGATGGTGGGAGTGAGGATTGCATCTTGGTTGATGATGACCCAACTAGCTTCGAGCAGGCCATCACGAGTGGGGACTCAGTGAAATGGCTGGATGCAATGCGGTCCGAGATGGAATCCATGTACACGAACAAAGTATGGACTTTAGAAGATGCTCCTAAAGGGGTAAAACCCATTGGGAGCAAGTGGATCTTCAAGAAAATACTTGGTGTAGATGGGAAAGGGGAGACTTCAAAGCTAGACTTGTTGCAAAGGGTTTTCGTCAAAGACCAGGTGTGGACTATGACGAAACCTTTTCTCCAGTGGCTATGCTTAAATCCATCTGGATCATGCTTGCCATTGCTGCATATCATGACTACGAAATCTGGCAAATGGATATTAAGATTGCCTTTTTAAACGGTGATTTAGAAGAGTGCGTTTACATGACTCAGCCAGAGGGCTTCGTAGATAGTGGGAGCAGTGGGAAGGTGTGCAAGCTGCTTAAATCCATTTATGGATCAAAGCAAGCATCGCGGAGTTGGAACATCTGCTTTGACGTCGTTATCAAACAGTTTGATTTCGTCAAAAACGTAGATGAACCTTGTATCTACAAGAAGGTGGCAGAGAGTAAGGTTGTCTTCCTCATATTGTACGTGGACGACATACTCTTGATAGGAAATGACATTCCTATGCTGCAATCGGTCAAGCTCTTCTTATCACAAAGATTCTCAATGAAAGATCTAGGTGATGCCTCCTGCATACTGGGAATTATGATCTATAGAGATAGATCTAAAAGGATATTGGGATTGTCCCAATCTAGGTACATTGACACCATACTAAAGAGGTTTAGTATGGAAGAGTCCAAACGTGGGTTCTTACCGACGATTTCAGGGCTCACTCTCTCCAAAGAGATGTCTCTCAAGACTGATTTGGAGAGAGCTCGCATGCAAGGGATACCCTATGCTTCGGCTGTAGGCTCTATCATGTACGCGATGCTATGTACCAGACCCGATGTAGCACACTCACTAAGTGTAGTGAGTAGGTATCAAGCTGATCCTGGAGAGAGTCACTGAACAGCTGTGAAGAGCATTCTCAAGTACTTACGAAGGACTAAAGAGATGCTCTTGGTGTATGGTAACGGAGAACTCCAAGTGGAGTCCTTTACCGATTCGAGCTTCTAGAGTGATAAGGACGACTCTAAGTCGCACTCGGGATTTGTCTTTACCCTTTACGGAGGGGCGGTTAGCTGGAAGAGTTCCAAGCAGGAAACCGTGGCAGACTCGACGATGGAGGCTGAATACATCGCTGCCAACGATGCTGCCAAAGAGGCTGTCTGGATCAAGAAGTTCATTACTGAACTTAGAGTGATTCCATCCATTGAGCATCCAATACCTTTGTATTGTGATAACAATGGAGCGGTGGCTTTGGCCAAGGAACCCAGGTCCCATAAGCGATCCAGGCATATTCTGAGGCGGTATCACCTGATCCGGGAGATAGTTGATCGCCGGGAGATCGAGGTCAGGAGAGTTGACACGAAGAACAACACAGCGGATCCACTCACGAAGGCCATTCCCCAGATACAGTTTGAGAGACTCTTCGGGATGCTTGGTATGCGATACTACAGCAGCTGGCCCTAGTGCAAGTGGGAGTTTGTTAGTTGTATGTATGCCCTAGAGGCCAGTATTATACAGATGATGTATATTATATTGGATACTTGGACATATATAGAGAGGACTTTCTTGCTCGATATGATAGTATGATATCTGGTTGCTCTTTATCTTAACATGTATACTTGTCTCTTGATACTGTCTTATAGTTACATGTTGGTAAAGCCCTTAGGATGTGTACTTGACTACCTGGACTATGATGCAGATCATACTAGTGGGGCCATGGTAGTCCATAAGTACATCCTTTAATGTTCCTAGTCGTAGGTGTATCGAGACAGGGCATCGATATACCAGAGTAGACTAGCGTATACGCTTCTCGACCCATGAGATGGGCGATGGATGATCCCATATCCATTGGTGTTTGACATCAGAGATGGTATACGGGTGCTCAGTGGAGACTGGGTACACTGGACGGACTCACCGAGAACTCCCAGATGGTATTATACCTCACGTCAGATGGCAGTTCTCTGGTGACACTTGTGCAGTTTAGTCTGTAGACCCGAGATCGTCATAGAGTCTTGTGTGATTCCCACCGTGCTTTGATTTCAACCTTACCACGTCCAAGAGGGAGTGCAAAACGGTGGTTTTTGGGTACAGTCCCGAGTCACATGGAGGCGATGAGCGATAGGAGGGGTTTCGTCTCTCCCGGTATTAGGGGTTGATGTTGCGCTGTGCTCGATTGGCCATAACAGGGAAGTCCCTGGCCAGGGATGATTTAGAGATTTACTGGTAAGTGTTACCAGTAGTTTCTCGACCCGTTATGAGCCTCACATCGGCACGACTTATCGGTTATTGGGGTCTGAAGTTTACCACCCCTAGACTTGATATGCGACATATCAGACGAGAAGACCGGACTGTACGGGAAGTGTTACCGTTTGGCTTATACAGGAGTTGGAGCGGGCTTGCTTGCTGATCTTCTGATCGCTCAATACCCGGGTAGCCGTTACGTCCAGCTAGTACCGCTGACGGCTTGTGGGTGCTTGATGTGATCATCACCTATTGCCGGCGTATTGACGAGTCTTTAGAGTCCTACATAAAGGTTTTACTGGCTCAGGCAAAACGAAATAAGAGCGCATATGTGATATGTGCGGGACCGAGAATAATGCTTGTATGTGATACCGTATTCTATTCTCGCGACTTTTTGTATCGGTAGATTATATGTGATATAGCCGGGTTATCGAATCAAGTGTTGATTCGATAAGTCGATACATTGGATGTTAGTCGGTCATATGAGTTGTGACCAGATTATTAAGTCAAGTGTTGATTTAATAATTTATTGTATAATTGTATATTGGATATACTAATTTACATTAACTAACATTTGTTCACTTAAGGGTTTTTTTCTCACACGTACACAACTTTAATGTATATATGATATATATTAAAATGTGTTCTCTTTTTTGTATCATGGTTGTTGATACATCATTCATGGGTGTATGAGACTTACACCATGCTATCCATTATGTTGGGTTTTAATATTTAAAGTAATTACAAAATTAGTGGAGGATTAGAAAAATGCATGAAGCTTGTGGAAGCTTGTGGATGCATTTACTAAGTCCACTAAGTTTGTTTTTACTATGGATATTTTGTTAACCCAACCATAAAGGATTAGCCATGGTTATGTCTCTACATGAGTTAGTATATGATACTCACTCACCATGGTTAGCTTTCTCACTTGATCATTATCTTTCTCTCTTTATTTTCTTCATCTTCTTCCTTGAGAAAAAGAGCTCTCTAGGGTTTGATCCAAAGTGAGAAACATTGTGAGAAAATAAATTCTAAAGTGAACCCACTTCCTATTTCTCCATCCTATACTAGACTAGCACTTTAGTTTAGGGTGTTTGCTTCACTAATTCTCCAGTTAGTGAAGTAGAAGCTTGAGTTGGCATCCCTTCGACGTAGATCATCTTCGGCCTCGAAGATTTCAAGCAAGGACGCTCCTTTAGCCTCGTGAAGCCATGCAAGAGTCCGGGAGAACCACGATCGCAGCGAAGGGACTTCAACAAGGAGCTAAAGAAGTGAAGGACCGATCTACAAAGGTTGTATTTGTAGGGTTCCTAGGCACCCTAATGAGGTCTCACAAGGCATCAACCATGCCAATTTCAAAAAATACGGTGCCGAGAAACCCTAGAACGGATCGTCGGCTAGATGTTTAGGCGAAAATGAAACTAGTTAACAACTTAACTAAAGTTTAAACGGAAATACAACCTTTGTAGATCCGGTGCTCCACCTCCATAGCTCCGCAACGAAGTCCCCTCGCTGTCCAAATGAATTCCCGGGCTCTAGCGTCGGCTTCGTCAGAGAAATGGCGAGCTAGGTCGTCGATGTCCATGCCGAAGATGATCTACGTCGAGGCATCGCTAGATCAAGCTCCACCTTCACCAAGCCATGAAAACTTGTGAAGGAAACACCCTATACTACTTGGTAAGAGGTAGAGGATGAAGAAATAGAAAGTGGGTTCACTTTAGAATTGGATTTCTCACTCTTTATCATCACTTGCCATTAATGGAGCAAGCTTTCTTCCATGAAGAAATGAAGAAGAAGAAGAAGAATGTTATGATAAGAATTAATTAAAATAGAAAAGAAAATCCATTCTTATCATAACTCTTACCTTGGTTAAGTGTAGAGAGAGAACTATAGTTAAGTGGAGTGGTTAGGTTTTAACATGAGACAAAATGGTGACATAATGAAAGCTTCATGAAGCTTCATTTACAAACAAAGAAAAGCCACCATTTTCTCACTCTTTTTCTTTTTCCAAATGAATAACTAAATAGAATAAATGAATAAGAAAATAATAAACCCTAACCACTCGTAAAACCATGGTTCAATCTTTACACAAACCCAAGTTTGCATGCATCATCAAACATGATACAAGCAAGTGCACAAAACCATATCGCATATGCAATGCGCACATCCGAGCGAGAAAATCCATTTAAAGTGAACCGATACTAGTTAATGCAAAGTAATATATCAAATATATAATTATGCATTAAATCATTAAATCAACACTTGATTTAACGATCCGGTCATATCGTATATAACCGACTAGTATCCTATGTACCGGTTTATTGAATCAATCCTTGATTCGATAATTAGGGTATATCGCATATAACCTAATCGATACATTTATCGCGAGAATGTAATACGGTATCACATACACGCATTACTCTCGGTCCCGCACATATCTCATATGCGCTCCTATTTCGTTTCGCTTGAGCCAGGAAACCTCTGTGTAGGACTCTAAAGACTCGTCAATACGCCGGCAGCGGATGATGATCATATCAAACATCCACAAGCCGCAAGCGGTCTGCTAAACGTAACGGCCACCCGGGTATTGAGCGATCAGAAGATCGACGAGCAAGCCCGCTCACACTCCTGTGAATCCAACCAGTAACACTTACCGTACAGTCCGGTCTGTCCGTCTGATATGTCGCATATCTCGCCTAGGGGTGGTAAACGTCAGACCCCAATAGCTCGATAAGTCGTGTCGATATGAGGTCTATAACATTTCGAGAAACTACTGGTAACACTTACCAGTAAATCTCAGCAACCCTGGCCAGGGATTTCCTGTTATAGCCAATCGAACACAGCGCAACATCAACTCCCTATACCGGGAGAGACGAATCCCCTCCTATCGCTCATTGCCTCCATGTGATTCGGGACTGTACCCCCAAAACCACTGTTTTGCACGCCCTCTTGGACGTGGTAAGATGGAAATCAAAGCACAGTGGGAACTACACAAGACTCTATGACGATCTCGGGTCAACAGACTACTCTGTACCAGTGTCACCAGAGAACTGCCATCTGACGTAAGGTATAATACCATCTGGGAGTTCTCGACGAGTCCGTCCAGTGTACCCAGTCTCTACTGAGCACCCGTATATCTCCTCTGATGTCAAACACCAATGGATATGGGATCATCCATCGCCCATCTGTATGGGTCGAGAAGGTATACGCTAGTCTACTCTGGTATATCGATGCCCTATATCGATACACCCACGACTAGGGACTTTCAAGGATGTACTTATGGACTACCATGTCCCCACTAGTATGATCCGCATCATAGTCCAGGTAGTCAAGTACACATCCTAAGGGCTTTACCAACATGTAATAGAGAGACAATCTGTGTACACGTTAAGGTAAAGAGCAACCAGACAGCATACTATCATGTCGAGCAAGAAAGTCCTCCCTATATATGTCCCAGCATCCACTACAATATACATCCAATGTACAGTAATGGCCTCTAGGGCATACATATAACTAACAATCTCCCACTTGCACTAGGGCCATCTGTAGCAGTGGTTGTAGTATCTCATACTCAACCATCCCATAAAAGTCTCTCTCTGGGAATAGGCCTTCGTGAGTGGATCCGCCGTGTTGTCCTCTGAGTCTACTCTCCTAACCTCGATCCCGTAGAGATCATCCATCTCCTTGATCAAGTGATACTGCCTTAGAATATGTCTGGATCACTGATGGGACCTTCGTTCCTTAGCATAAGCCACAACTCCATTGTCACACAATGGGAGGAACATAGTTCATCTCATGAACCAATATACACCCAAACAGCCTCTTTGGTAGCATCTTAAGTAGCGATGTATCCTGCCTTTATCGTCTAGTATGTCACGGTATCTAGCTTGGAACTCTTCCAACATACCGTCCCTTTTGAGGGTAAAGACAATGCCTGTGACTGACATTCAGTCGTTCTTATCACTCTGGAACACTTCCAGCGATTCTCCCCAGGATCAATTGATATCATCTCACTACAACTAGTGAGAATCCTAACATCCAATTAAATCTATCTCATAGATCCAAAATCCAGGATTTAGGAGGTATCATTTTGATCCTGCGTGGAGAATCATTGTGATAAGCGGAGATTGATCGAGCGTAGCATAGGAAACTCCTTCCCTATCAAGAGTATGTCATCCACGTACTCTACGAGGATTTTCACCTTACTCCCTACTACCTTTTTGTTTATACAAGGTTCATCTACCATTTTGATGATGTCAAACTCTTTGACTAATCCATTGTTTCCTGATTTAAAATCAGGAAAGCTTCTGTGGAAAGCTTCAAAAAGGGGCCACGTGCTTACACGTGACCAGCAGTCACGTGTTGACACGTGATCTATAAAGTGCAGAAAAGGCGCACATTGAGTCGCTGAGCAAAGTCAAGGAAAAGAGCTTCAGAAGAGGTCACGTGCTCCCACGTGACCAGGGTCACGTGTCGACACGTGACGTTCAAAGCAGCAAACTCGCTCTCCAATTGAACCAAGGAAAGAAGTGCCAGACAGGGGTCACGTGCTCACACGTGACCAGGGGTCACGTGGTAACACGTGACGGCTAAGCAGCAGAAGAAGGCAGAACGCAGAAAGAAAGAGGATCCTTCATTCCAAAAGGGGGTCACGTGTCCGCACGTGACCATGGGTCACGTGGTCACACGTGACCGGCTTTCAAAGCCCATTTTTGACGGCAGAATTAAATTCTGAAGGAAATTTGAATCTTTCCAAAGGAAAGTGAGTATCTGGGACCAATCAAATTAAAGATTCAGAGATGATTAAATATCATCTATCTATGGAAAATCTCGGGTTTGGAAAGATTTCCCCCTTAAATCTAACCAAAATAACAAAGGAGAATCTCTGGATTTAAAATCCAATGGTGAATAAAATTCACCCAATAATCCAAAGGTCCAAAACGAATGAAGGATGCAAATCAAATCTCTCAATGAAGATTCGTCACAAAACTAACTGATTCAGCTGCTTCTCCTATAAATTGGAGCTAAGAGACACAAAAGAGACATACATGCGCAGAGAAGAAAAGAAAGAAAAAAGGGAGGAGAGCTTTGATACTTTGAAAAGACTCGGATCTTCTGCAAAAAACCCTAGGTAAGAAAGGGAAGGCTTTTTGAAAACAAAGAGAATTTAATTCTCAACATGTAAAACAGAAGAATATATTTCTTCTCTCTCTGGCGGAGGATCTGCAAAGTGCACATCTCCCCTTTAGGTTGAGAATTTAATTCTCAATGGGTTGAGATCCTGCCATGCAGGTCCAAAACATAGAGAAAGAATGCAAGCATGAGAATTTAACTCTCACAGAATTATAGGAATTTAATTCCTTTAAAATAAAATTAGGGCTCGACCCTGTATCATGGGAATTTAATTCCTTCAAAATAAAAGAAGCAGGGTTTAACCCTAATTGAGAACATAGTTCTGTTGAAACAGCAGGAATTTAATTCCCTTAATCATAATTCTTTAAAAACGGGAAGTTTAGTTAGGGTTTAACTCTATTCAGTTCTTCACATATATGAGGAATTTAATTCCTACAGAAAACTCAGAGTTAAACTCTATTCCAGAATACAAGTCTTCGAAAGGAAGTAGGAATTTAATTCCTCGGAAATTTGCAGCTCGAGGAATGTAATTCCTGAGAAAGATCAACAGATCCTCTAAAACAACATACATGGAGGTAGGGTCACGTGCCACCACGTGACCCTCTCAAAAGAGCTACAGAAGTCCCTTTGAGGCAGCACCCTACGTGAGCCACGTGACCTTGGTAGAAACTCTAATACACAGGCATTTGAATGCCCATCACGTGATGGCACGTGATGCTTTGAAGGAAATGAGAATTTCAACAGAACAAATGAAGGAAGGGCGCTCTCACGTGCTGCCACGTGACTCTTCTTGCCTTAGTGTTTAACACTAAAATTAAAACTCTCAAGCCTAGTGTTAAAACACTGTTGGGCCTTAGCATTCAACACTGATTAAAAAGCCTTATTTGCAGTGTTCAACACTGATCTGCTTTAGTGTTTAACACTAATTTGAAAAAGCCTTATTGCTGGTGTTTAACACCAATTATCTCTCAATGTTGAACACTAACTTGTCAACCGAGATGTCATTCCCAGTATTCAACGCTGATTGCTCTGAAGTGTTTAACACCAGGCTTAGGCCCAATTGGCTAAAGGGATAGAGGCAAAGCCTCTCCTGACTGGACTTAGCCCAAGCTGGCCATAAGTCCTCAATTTGTGATTAACTGGGCCGATAGGCTCATAACATAATTGATCAGTCTTGACCCAAATTGGGCCAAGGACTATTTAATCCACCCCGGTTCTAGGGTACATCTCTTCACTCCTTTGATACTTGGCATTGTAATCCCTCAATGTCTTCAAAGAGGTGACGGGTCCCGAAGACCATTCATGATATGGACTGTGGGGTCCTTAAACCCATGCATAATACAAAATTCCTGGTTACGTGGAACGTGGATAACGTCACTCTTTGACCCCGCGGAAAACGTCCAGAGCGGATCCTGGTCCTCGCAGAGCACGGCAGTGAACCCGTGTGAAGCATCCAGAGCGGAGCCTGGTCCTCGCCTAGCACGGCAGTGAACCCGTGTGAAGCATCCAGAGCACATACCGGACTGTGGAGTCCTTAAACCCATGGACTATGACGTCCTTAACCTTGACCGAGATGTCTTAAAACTACCAATGGACCGCAATGTCCTTAAACTACCCATGGACCGCAATGTCCTTAAACTACCCACGGACCGCAATGTCCTTAAACTACCCATGGACCGCGACGTCCTTAAACTACCCATGGACCGCGACGTCCTTAAACTAGAACCATAGAGCCTCCATATGCTCTTTCGTCGGATCTAAACGGTCCTGTTTAAGTTGATCTTAGCCTCAAAAATGGCTAACGCGTCCTTAAACCTTCAAGCAGACTGGACTATGAATCCCCCTAATTAACTCTGGCTCGAGGGTACATATCTGAACTCCTCTGACATCCGTCGTTGTAATCCTTCAACGTCGTCAGAGAGGTGACGGGTCCCGACGGCCACATAGGCGATGGACCGTCACGTCCCTAAACTGGAACATTAGAGTCCAAACACTCTTTTGTAGGATCTAAACGATCCCGTTAAGTTGATCTTAGTCACAAAGTTAGACTAACGTATCCTTAACAAACGTTTGAGTTGGTCTTAGCCTCAAGTATGGCTGACGAACCCTCAAACCGAACCCCCAAACCCAAATTTAAGATAATGCGGATTTGGACTAGTCCATGCCCTACGGGCGACGACATAACTCAGTCTCCGTAAACGATCCACGGGCAATAAAACATAAAACAAAAACACACGACACGAAGTGACCATCTGGAGAAGGAGAAAGTTGTTACCGCGATGCGGTAGCGTAATTAACTGCAGGGGCTTGCGCCTGCAGGGAAGAGCGTCCCCACAATCAAAAACCCCTCAAACGAGGGGGAATCTGACGAAGTCTGCTACATCGGACGCATCCGTCTAGACCTTCGAGACATGGCGCCATGAATCAACTTGGCATCCTCGGAGAGGTGGACGGATAGCACCTATTGGCATCTGCCCTGAATTTCAGGCGAGACGGCCCCTACGTCCCGCGTGTCCGTTCGGAGGGGAACAGATTCTGGCACGCCCGGTGGGACCTTTTCCTCTTTCCACTCCACACTTCGTGTGTCGTGATTCGCGAACCAATCGCGGTTCGCTAACAGTTGCCCTTGGGTTTCAAGATACTAAGAATTGGCGCCTTGCCTATTGCAGAAAACAAAGGATTGATGGCTGCTACTTCCGCGAAATCCTCCAACTGCTCAAGCTGCAATTGCGACCAACGCTTTGCCTCGCCGGGAGGTATAGCCTATGGACCCCAAGCTGCTTCGTTGTTCACAATGCCGGCGGACCAGGTGACTCAGGCCACTACCGGATTGTTCTTTGGGACTATACTCCCACCATCCAGCTTCACGGCGCCAGTGCTGACAAAGGAAGCCCTCAAGAAGTCGGTCTTTGATCGTCTCACCCCTGCCACGGCTCCTCTCACCGAGTCGTCCGATGTCAGCGCCTCAGTCTTTTCTAGATTGGGCCAGAAATCCTGCAAATTCGTCGCAGAGAAGGCTGCTCCTAAGAAAACGGCCGCTCATGCCTCCGAAATCGCCAAGGCAGCTTCCCCGGCCAAAAAGTCGGTCTTTACCAGATTAACGGCTTCAGCTCCCGCTCCCGTTGCACAAAGGACATCGGTCTTTGACAGGCTAACACCAACAACGACCCCCCACCCCCCACCTACACAGGGGGCAAGACGAAACCATTCTTATATCTGACTCTACGCCATCTGCTCGACGTGCTCGGCGTCGTCATTGGCGCCGAATAAGGAAAGCCGGGGGCAACTCCCCCTCCGGATTGACTCCACCAGCCCCGGTGGCAGAAGTTAATGCTGCTGTTCCAACTGGGAACAGCTTCGAAATGCTAAATAAGGTGCGAAGGAATTCCTCTACTGCAGTGCTGAAGAGGTCTCCTCCCTCATCAGAAAAGGTTGTGGAAATAGAATCAGAACAGCCCCGATCTCCTCAACGGCTGTCTTCCAAAATCTATAAGGTTTGGCGGCAGGCCCGAGACTCAATCATCGATCCAAACTTCTCCCGCCAGCATAAGAAGCTGAAAATCCAACCGAAGGCTGGTCACCAGGCGAAACCCCAAAAGGCTGTCTGGACGCCCACCTCGATGGCCCCCTCAACCTCCATGGCTCATAAAAGGAGGGAGCCAGAGAAGATCCCTCAACATGCAACGACGGCTAAAAGCAATGAGCCCAGACACCCTAAGTCTGGGGGCATGGTGGTGCACACTGTTTACATGGTCTCTGGAAAGGAGGAGAGCCGCACCTCTACGGGCCACCGACCGCTGACCCGATCCGTGACGAGAGCCCAAGAACAACAACAAAAGTTGCAGGAAATGATGAGTGCTATGGCTGCACTTACCGGGCCAAAAGAAAGCCCGGAAACATCCTCAGACGCACGCCGAGAGGAGGAAACCGACGCTGAGTTCCTTCGCCGGACATTGGAGAAAAAGGACAAAGAGGCTGCTGAACAAGCGGCTAATATACAGCGCATGGGCCTTCTCTTCCAAGATATGATAGGAATAATGATCCAACAGGACCCACCCATTGAAGATCCCCCAATCGTTCTGGAAGATGACCGAGGAGAAACGTCAAATCCACCACCAGCCCTCTCAACGGCCAAGGAAGAAACGATCTCTAAGGCTGACTTAGCCGACTACATAGCCCAGCAAATCCGGGTCCATCATGCGACTGAGGCAGCTGGTCAAGTCGTGAAAACAGGGCGGCCGTATCCAAGCTGGTACGATCAAATCAAATACCCGCAAGGCTATACGATACCGAAATTCCATGTGTATAAGGGGACCGGCAATCCTCATCAACACGTCGCCCAGTTCCGGGCCCTCTGCGGTAACACCGGCGGTGACGATAAACTGTTACTCCGTCAGTTCGTTGGCAGCTTATCAGAAACAGCGTTCGAATGGTATTCAGAACTCCCGAACGATTCCATCAAAACGTTCGCTGAAATGGAGCTATTGTTCACTCAGCGATTTGCAAGTGCCAGCGAACGCACTCCAATAACTGCACTTATTAACGCCAGGGTAAAACAGGGCGAAACCTGGGTCCAGTACGCCATACGCTGGCGGAATTTGTGGTCGAGATGCGAACAACGCATTGAGGAAGCACCCGCAGTGGGTATGTTCGTGGGAACCTTAGACCCCCACGCAACCATCTCCCAGTTTATGATGTTTTTTAAGCCAACCACATTCCAGGCTTTAATCGACAAGTTGGCTCAGATGGACCAGATGGGTCATAGGCCACCTCCCCCGAAGTCGGAACCTCGGAATGATAAGGGTAAAGGAAGAGCAACCTTTGTCGCGAATGCCCAACAGCAACCTGACGCCCCGAAATCGGCAGATCAACTGGAAGAAAGACGCCGGTATTATAATGAAAAGATGAAGCGTCCCTACTCGTTCCCACGAGACAAGACGAGACGGTTATTTGAGCTGGCAATACGCAACAGGCTTATTAACCTCCCGAATCCAAGGCGACCGCCACAACCCACCGAGGTGAATAACCCCAACTATTGCCCTTACCATCAGACGGTAAGCCATCCGATTGAAGATTGCTTCGTCTTCAAAGGATGGATCGAAGATCAATACCTCCAGGGGAAGTTTGTACTGTCCGAAAAGTGGAAGGTGAACCCGCCACAACCACATACTCCTAAAAAGACGGACACATCGGGGGCAACCTGCTCCTTTATCGAAGAAATTCCATGGGAGGTCGTGCTATCAACGAAGACCAAAAGGATGCTGAGAGACCTTCATGCGTGCCCTGCAATTGAATGGAAGGACCCTCTTGAACCTCAAATTATTGAAGGGATGTTGAGGCCCCGCCCAACTATGGAGACTCATGATAAAGATCCAAATACTCACGCCCAGCCGTCAAAAGCTTCGAAGAAAAAGAAGAAGAAATCCAAGAAGCCCGCGAGGCTTGGAGATGAGCGCACGAAATTGCAGAAGCAAATCGACGCGCTGGAAGAATATAATCAGAAGGCGCGAACTCCTGTCACACTCCGAGAATTCCTCGATCACATCTTTCAAGACGAAGATGATGAAGAGAGCTCATCGGATGAATCCGAAGAGTATGTGGCAAGTTGTAACGTAATCTCCCACTCGCTTACCGATGACGAGACAGCTCCTGACACTAAGAAGCCGGAGGCAGAGCCCGAACCAAAGCGTGCGACGCTGACAACTGATATGATCAATGCCTTCCTAGACGAGATTCGTCTAAAAAGTAAAGCAGACCAGGAGCGTGAGATGGCAGCATCGGGAGGAACCAAATGCGGGCAACTGAACGAAGGAGTTGAACTACCCCTGCCAGAGCGAAAGGCATCCGAGATGGACAGGAAGATATTCAAGACGAGGAAAAGGTTCGCCAAAGCCATGTCAGTGGGAATGAGGCTACCACCCTCGGAAGGAAACACACACAATGGGGCGGAGAAGCACCCCGATTACTGCGCATATCATCGGAAAGTCTCACACCCCACAGAGGAGTGCGACGCCTTTAAGATATGGTGGCAAGGATATGTTGCTCGTCGGCAACATTTCAAACGCATGAAACGCAAGAGCCGTCGGGAGCAAAGAAGCGCCGTTGACGGGCCCAACAGAATTACTGGCAACTGTTATATGGCTCATGCCGAGGGGTCGCAAGTCCTCACCTTTGGGAGCGACTCTGACGAAGAAGTGACTCTGGGCCCTCTCTTTGAAGAATCCACGCTAAGGAAAGATGAGGAATCAGAAGCCTGCGGAAACACTCAGCTGCGCAATCGCACGCTCCCGGAAAAGAATCTCGGGCCTACGAACAGAAAAGATAAGGGAAAGGAAAAGGTCACTGAAGATATCACTTTGGATGACCAAGTCGCGAAAGAACTGGCTGCCAAAGACCCTCCTAGGAGGAGTAAAGTGGACTATAACATCCTCGCGCATCTAAGGAAGCTACCTTCTCAGCTTAGCATTCTCGATGCCCTCCTATTATCAAAAGAAGCGCGGGACTCACTAATTAAGGCATTACAAGAACCTGAGCAATTCCAGGCCTTTCTCGCCACTGAAAAGATGAAGGACGAACTGGAAGAAGTGCATACGGCCGACGTCACTTTCGGTGATGAAGACCTCCTTCTCGGGACGTGCGACCATAACCGTCCCCTATATGTCTCTGGGTACTGCCATGACATCAAGATAGGCAAGATCCTGGTGGATAACGGATCCTCCGTTAATCTCCTTAATGTTCGGGTGTTGAAGGAAATCTGCATGAGTGTGCAGCATCTCGCTCGGGACAAAATTACTATCTCCGGTTTCGATTCACAATCGTCACGGACTCTTGGATCTGTGATACTAACGTTACGCTTCGGGCTTCTCGTCACAGACATCAAATTCCATGTCATTGACGCCAAGACCTGTTACAATGCCTTGCTCGGCCGTCATTGGTTACACGAGTACAACATCGTCCCTTCTACACAACATCAGTGTATGAAGTACTTTAAAGATGGTTTCGAGTATACTGTAACGGGTGAGCTGAACCCATTTTCCGTGAACGAAGTCCGCAAATACGAGGATGCGAAATACTTTTTGCCAGACTTTGAAGATACAGAAAGGTGTCACGACTCGGAGAACAAGGCCGCCGCCACCATCCCTGTTTTCGGAAGCGATACCGAAGAAGAAGAGATAGTTTATACGGGGCCATCTCAACGCAACAACCGGAGGACGCCCACCCCCATACTGGTCTTCGGAAGTGATTCGGAAGATGAGGTCAATGCCGTATTCTCCAATCGGCTTTCAATACAAGCACCTCCTGGCGATGACCATAACTTGCAAATCACCATGGTACCGCGAGAACACTACAAGGACCTCGACACGCTTCAAGCTCACAGTGTGCAAGAGCTGCAAACGTTTTGCGTCCCCCCCAGGCGAAAGGGTGAGAAGATGATCCTATTCTATCGATCCTCAGAGTCGAAAGTAGAGAAAGAGATCTGGCACGGCGTAGATGCTACATGCGACAGACTCCAGCCCATCCGTCTGCCCAGATACTATACAAATGGATTAAAGAAGCTATTGAAGCACCAAGGGGTACCCTTAAAACAAACTGTTCAACAGGCTCGGTTCTACAACAGGATTTGGGATGTCCCTGGAACCCAACGCAAATTGCCTAATGGGAAAATGGAGACACTCGGGCTTGGATACGCGAGAACCGGAAAACGAGAACGGGCTCATAACAGCTACGCTATATATACCTTTGCTGAAGAAGAGGACGCCCTGTCAGGAGATGCCAACCCCTCATCAAAACCAGACCACGCGATTGAGGCGCCAAGTCCGTCATTTCTAGAACGAATGGACAAGCCTATCAGGAAAGTGGGTCAGAAAGGTCGGGAAGACCCCAACCACGAAATGGCCATCTACGAGAAGGCCAGGACGCAACGTCTATTTCAACAGGCTGCGAAAGGCAAGAATGCTCATCCTTGTCAACCCATCATGCGAAAGGCCCGATGCGGAGACGGAAATAAGTCGAGAAGCGGAAAAAAGAGCCGACAACAACGACGCAGGATTAGAGGGTTACGAGATCGAGTACTGCACAGCTCGGATCCGCCCTTCATAGAAAAGACGAGTCGAGCGTACTCCTTCCCCCGAGACAAGACGGAAAGGTTACTCAAGCTCGCCCTAAAACATCAGATGATCGCGCTTCCGGAGTCTAAACGCCCTGAGCAAGCTAATAAGGCCTCTCGCTCGGGCTATTGCTCTTATCACCGAGCCGCAGGACATCCTACCGAAGACTGCTTCACCTTCAAGAACTGGGTCGAAGACCAGTACCGACGGGGCAGATTCGCTTTATCCGACAGCTGGAGGGTAACGCCGCCACGAAAGCACGAGCCCAAGGCCGCAAGAGCAAAGCCGGATCCGCCTCGGCCCCGGGAGTGGATTCGCACCTGTTATACGATTACGATAGACAACCCTCCACGGTGCTTCGAAAACAGCGATGATGAGGTTATCTCAGAATTCCCGCCCGCTCCGAAAGAACTGGAAGACGGTATACATACTACTGCAGATAACCTCAGAAAGATTGAGTTGGGATCGGCAGAGGACCCGCGACCGACATTTGTCAGCGAGCTGCTATCTGAAGAAAGGGTGGCCGCGTTAAAGAACGTGCTTCTACGGCATAAAGACTGCTTCGCGTGGAACTACTCCGAGATGCCAGGATTAGATCCGGAGGTCGCTGTGCATAGATTAGCAATATCCCCAGATATCAAGCCAGTCAAGCAGGCACCAAGAAGGATGCGACTCGAGCTTGAGATGAGCATCAACGTCGAAGTCAAGAAACTGATCGATTCTGGATTTATCCAAGAAGTCCAATATCCCGACTGGATCGCCAATATCGTCCCGGTAATGAAGAAGAATGGGACGGTACGTATATGCGTGGATTTCAGGGATCTCAACAAAGCCTGTCCAAAGGATGATTTCCCGGTGCCGGTGACCGAGCTAATGATAGATAACACGTCCACTCACGAGATCTTCTCCTTTATGGACGGTTCTTCAGGATACAATCAGATAAAAATGCATCCCGAAGACCAGAAGCACACCGCTTTCCGGACCCCTTTGGGTGTATTTTGCTACAGGGTTATGCCCTTTGGTCTAAAAAACGCTGGCGCTACCTATCAGAGGGCCATGACAAAAATCTTCGATGACCTCATACATGACATCGTCGAGTGCTATATCGATGACCTCGTAGTAAAAAGCATGTCATACGATGATCATTTAAAGCATCTAGAGACTGTATTTCAACGCCTTCGGCAATATAATTTGAAGATGAATCCCCTCAAATGCGCGTTTGGAGTCTCCTCGGGAAAATTCCTGGGATTCGTCATCCGACACCGAGGTATTGAGATAGATCCGTCAAAGATTAAAGCGATCATGGAAATGCCTCCGCCAAGAACCCTCAAACAGTTGCGGTCTCTCCAAGGGAAGCTCGCATACATCAGGCGATTCATAGCCAACCTTTCCGGAAAGTGTCGTCCTTACAGTCACCTGATGAAGAAGGGGACCCCATTCGTCTGGGATAAAAAATGCCAAGGGGCACTAGACGAGATCAAGCAATACCTGCAGAACCCGCCGGTATTGGCTGCGCCGGTCAAGGGAAAACCCCTCATTCTTTATACAACCGCCCTCGAAGGTTCCTTGGGCGCATTATGGGCGCAAGAGGACAATCAGGGAAAAGAGAGAGCACTTTACTACTTAAGTCGAGTCCTACTCGGGGCAGAAAGCAATTACTCCCCCATTGAAAAACATTGCTTGGCATTGATCTTCGCGATAACAAAGCTCAGGCACTATGCGTTGGCACACGAAGTCTGCCTCATCTCAAAGGTGGACCCCCTTAAATACCCCCGCAGAAATACCTCCGGAACTATATAAAGAGGGAGCAACTGAGCAGACAACCCTACAAATGAAAGACCAAGAGAAGGCCGAGGACTGGAGGGAAGTCTTCATAGACTACTTTAAGTCCCGCCGCATACCCAAAGAAGCGTCCTCGAGACATCAGCTCATGAAACGAGCTCTATCTTTCGCTTTCGTCAACGATACTCTATACAAGAGATCGCTTGATTCTCTATGGCTGAGATGCTTGGGACCCGACGAAGCAGAAAAAGTCGTTCAGGAAGTGCACGACGGGCTTTGCGGCTCTCATCAAGCAGGCCCAAAGATGAAGTTAAAAATCAAACGGATGGGTTATTACTGGCCCACGATGATCCAGGACTGCCTCGAATACGCGAGGCAATGCCACTCGTGCCAGATTCATGGAGACTTCATCCACCAACACCCAAATCCACTACACCCCACGGTGGCCAGCTGGCCATTCGAAATGTGGGGAACTGACATAATTGGACCCATCGAGCCGGCATCATCTCGGGGACATCGTTTCATCCTGGCGACAACTGATTACTTCTCCAAATGGGCAGAAGCAGTACCACTGAGGGAAGTGAAGACGGAGAATATCCTCCACTTCTTCAAAACGCACGTCATCTATCGGTTTGGAACCCCACGGCGGATTATCTCCGATAACGGGCCAGCCTACAGAAGCCATAAGATTAGCCGCTTCGCGCAGCAGCACAATATAGACTGGAGGTATTCTTCAGTTTACAACCCACGAACGGTCTGGCCGAAGCCTTCAATAAGACCTTGACAAAGATCATAAAAAAGACCGTTTCCCGGAATAAGAGAGACTGGCACGAGAGGCTGCAAGAAGCCCTTTGGGCTTATCGAACTACGTTCAAGACGGCCACAAACACAACGCCATACGCGTTGGTATTTGGGACGGAAGCAGTACTCCCCCTCGAGATAGAGTTACCCTCTCTACGAGTGGCAGTCCACCACGAACTGACCGACGAAGAAAATGCTCACCTTCGACTTGAGGAGCTTGATGCCCTCGACGAAACCCGACTCATAGCGCAACAACATCTAGAAGCCTACAAAGCAAAGATGACGCGCTCGTACGAAAGATTGACCAGGCCAAGGGCATTCCGCCAAGGCGAACTCGTGCTGGTAGTCAAAAGACCTATGATCCCCAATCGTGCCAAGCGGGGAAAATTCGAGCCAAACTATGAAGGCCCGTACATCATAGACCAGGTTTACCAGGGTGGAGCCTATCTACTCGTGGACATGCACGGTGAAAGGCCTTTCAGGCCAATAAATGGCCGCTTCTTGAAGAAATACTATGCTTAGTGAGCCACAGCCTGGGTCAACGGTAGATGATGACGACTATGTCCGCTCGCTATCTTCCTAGGCTCAGACTTTACAAGCAGTAGCTGGCCTTTCCATAACGACGGACCGAAACGTCCTTAAACTATCAACGGACCGAAACGTCCTTAAACTATCAACGGACCGAAACGTCTTTAAACTAACAACGGACCGAAACGTCCTTAAAATATCAACAGACCGAAACGTCTTTAAACTAACGACGGACCGAAACGTCCGTAAACTAACGACGGACCGAAATGTCCTTAAACTAGCGACGGACCGAAACGTCCTTAAACTAACGATGGACCGAAACGTCCCTAAACTACTACCGCAGCATCCTCAGGTTGACCCAAAAAAAAAAAAAAAACGGTATGTCCATAAAGCAAAATGGGCACGGATGAAAACCCGAAAGGGCTCCGTGAGTAAAAACTGCAGGACTACCGGCGAGTGTTTGTGAAAACCCGAAAAGGCGCAACCTCGTTTAAAGACACTTATAGGGTCCTCTCGACCTTGTAAGGAGAAACCACCTGCGTGAGATCCTTACGACTCACAAAGGAGCAACACACTTAGGGATCCTCACGATTCCTAAGGAGAAAATACACTTACGAGATCCTCACGACTCGTAAGGAGAATTTTCTTATGAGACCCTCACGGCTCATAAGACTTGAAAGTCTTAAGTTACAGAAACCTAAACCTGTTCTTAAGCGAATCCTCCACAACCTCCGATACTGCCCTACAAGCGGCTCGGACTGACCCTTGTATACAATCCACGAGCGCGAATAAACATTTCCCTAACAAAGTCCCACCCGTGACTGGGGATATATCCATATGGTGAACAACCCTTGCAAGTCCTCTCGACTTATAAGGGGAAAATCCTCTTTGTAAGATCCTTACGACTTACAAGAGAACATGCACTTAAGAATCCCCACGATCCTTAAGGAGAAAACACACCTGCAAGATCCTCACGACTTGGAGGGAGAAACACCTTTGTGAGACCCTTACGGCTTATGAAGTTAAAAGCCTTGGTCGGCAGGACCCTTAACCCTGTTTACTAAGCCACCTTTGTTCAAACGTCGACAGAGGCAAATGATGATTCGCTCCTGGCAAACATTCCAGTTGTAGCGGTGCTGATGCCGAAACCGGTATCAAAAAAAAAAAAAAAAAAATCCGAGCTTGCCGCGAAAAAAAAAAAAACTAGCAAGCCACACATGCATGACAAAATAGCCGAAATGATGGGACAACTTGCAATAAAAAGAAGCAAGCAAAATCTCGGCGGTTCACAGATAACTTAGTGATCACCACCGTGGCATTCGTCTCGATACAGCAGACGCGATACCAGCAAATGAAGCGAAGGCCAAATTCCTAGCTTCATTGTCTCGACGACACAACATCAAGCGAAACGGAACAGCGGCAACCCCAAGTTCCATGGCTCGGCGACACATATCGCCAAGAGTCAACCCCCATCCCGTGAAGTGCGGATACAATCAGCAAACTTCCTGGTTACGTGGAAAGCGGATAACGTCACTCTTTGACCCCGTGGAAAACGTCCAGAGCGGATCCTTGTCCTCGCAGAGCATGGCAGTGAACCCGTGCGAAGCATCCAGAGCGGAGCCTAGTCCTCGCCTAACGTGGCAGTGAACCCGTGTGAAGCATCTAGTGCAAACTTCCTGGTTACGTGAAAAGCGGATAACGTCACTCTTTGACCCCGTGGAAAACGTCCAGAGCGGATCCTGGTCCTCGCAGAGCATGGCAGTGAACCCGTGCGAAGCATCCAGAGCGGAGCCTAGTCCTCGCCTAACGCGGCAGTGAACCCGTGTGAAGCATCTAGTGCAAACTTCCTGGTTACGTGAAAAGCGGATAACGTCACTCTTTGACCCCGTGGAAAACGTCCAGAGCGGATCCTGGTCCTCGCAGAGCATGGCAGTGAACCCGTGCGAAGCATCCAGAGCGGAGCCTAGTCCTCGCCTAACGCGGCAGTGAACCCGTGTGAAGCATCTAGTGCAAACTTCCTGGTTACGTGGAAAGCGGATAACGTCACTCTTTGACCCCGTGGAAAACGTCCAGAGCGGATCCTGGTCCTCGCAGAGCATGGCAGTGAACCCGTGCGAAGCATCCAGAGCGGAGCCTAGTCCTCGCCTAACGCGGCAGTGAACCCGTGTGAAGCATCTAGTGCAAACTTCCTGGTTACGTGGAAAGCGGATAACGTCACTCTTTGACCCCGTGGAAAACGTCCAGAGCGGATCCTGGTCCTCGCAGAGCATGGCAGTGAACCCGTGTGAAGCATCCAGAGCGGAGCCTAGTCCTCGCCTAACGCGGCAGTGAACCCGTGTGAAGCATCTAGTGCAAAATTCCTGGTTACGTGGAACGTGGATAACGTCACTCTTTGACCCCACGGAAAACGCCCAGAGCGGAGCCTGGTCCTCGCCAAGCACGGCAGTGAACCCGTGTGAAGCATCCAGAGCAAACACCGGACTGTGGAGTCCTTAAAATCCACGGACTATGACGTCCTTAACCTCGACCGCGATGTCTTAAAACTAACGATCAACCACCCCTATTCCTTACAGATCTTTGCCTCGGTTTAAGGGTACATCTCTTCACTCCTTTGATGCCTGGCGTTGTAATTCCTCAACGTCTTCAAAGAGGTGACGGTTCCCTGCAACCAAACGTCGGACTGTGGAGTCCCTAAATCCACGGACTATGAGGTCCTTAACCTTGACCGTGATGTCTTAAAACTAACATCGGACTGTGGGGTCCCTAAATCCACGGACTATGAGGTCCTTAACCTTGACCGTGATGTCTTAAAACTAACATCGGACTGTGGAGTCCTTAAATCCACGGACTATGAGGTCCTTAACCTTGACCGCGACGTCTTTAAACTACAATATCTGGAGAAACCCCTGACTCCGTAGAACACGGACAAGGGTAACCGCATCCGGCGCTTACAAGTCCTCACGACTGGGAGAAAAGCTCTTTATGAGACCCTCGTGGTTCATAAAATGTAAAAGTCTCAGGAAGCAGATCTTAACCCTGAATCCCGAGCCATTGCTGTCCTGCAAGGAAATCAAGATAGGATATCCGCAGAATGCATTCAATAAAAAGGAGACACACCATTGAAAAGAAAAATGTATCTTTTATTCATAAACCAAAAAGGGTACAAGGTACAATTCAAGAAACAAAAATGAAGATACTCTTATCAATGAGTAGGTACAAAAAGGGGAGAAAAGATACAGTCCTTAAGCTGGTGGCCGGTGTAGTAATTTTAGCAGCTCGTCGTTTTGTTGCTGAGCCACGGCCTCATGACGCAAGATCTCCAGAAGGCGAGCCTCCGCCTGAGCTTGTTGGGCCTGATATGAAGCGAGCCGAGCTTCAAGCTCTTTTTCAGTGGCCTTGTGAGCCTCAACCCTCTCGCGAGTAAACATGGCGGCTTTATCAAGAGCTACCACCTCCTTGATGGACTCCTGAAGTACTCGCCAAAGATCATACGCTTTGCTGGCTTTCGCTGTAAGGCTAGTCTGAAGCTCGCTCAACGCCTTGGAGGCTAGCTCCCTCTCTGAAAACTTGCGGCCAAGTCTCTTCTCGCACGACGTCATGTTGGCCGCATGTCGTGCTATCAGACCTCGTAACTCCGCTTTTGCAGCCACGGCCTCCGAGGAAAGGCGAGAACACTCGAGAGCATACAAACAAGCCTCCACCCTCCTACAGAACTCCACCCAGACCCGCACCACCTCCTCACTGTGATAGGTGGCGAGAAAAGGAAGGGAGCCGTTAGCTTCAGCGGCGAACGCTTCGGCCGTGGTTGCACTACCAGCACGAAGCTCCTCAATGAAGGAAGATAAGGAGACCAGGCTCAATTGGGCCAAACGCTCTGACGCCCGCAAAGCGTAGGGGCCGGACGGCATCACAATGCGTGATTCCAAAGCCATGGAGACTGGCAAGGCTGTTCAGATTTGGCAGATGTTAGTAAAACTTTTAAAACAGGATGAACAGGATTTTGATAAGATGTCACTCACCGACAGTCATGCACGAAGGAGTTGAAGGTTCCCCTGGCCCTTCAACGACCTCGACCTCATCATCGGCTTCTAAAACTATAAGAGACATTAACGTCATTTCACAAAATAGTGACAATGCTATGATAAAAAAAATGGCAAATGACACTAACCTTGCCCGGAGGAAAGGACAATACGCTGAGGGGGAATCGCCTGCGGGGCTGCCATCTCCAATAGACGCTAAAATGATTGGCGAGGCGATAGATCCGCGATCGTGGCTGCCAAACCGCGTAATTCTGGGAAAGATAAAAGATTTCAGACCATGAAGGGGTTACTAAATTAAAACGCGGAAGGATACCTTCGACACTCCTCCCATTCTGAGCCGGGGGGATAGCAGCCTCGACGGTCTCTGCCGTAACCTCAGGCTCCAACAAAGGGAGAGTAGCCCCGACTACCTCACTTCCAACCTTTGGGCCACCCTCAGCAAGAGTCGTTGGGATGGCGGCCTCCATAAGAGCATCCCCCGAAGGGGCGAGCACTCCCTGATCAAGAGCCGCCGCTGGAGGTTCTATCACGAGAGGAACAGCCTCATCAGCCCCCTCCACACCTAGCAAGGCCTCATTGAGAATTTCGGCAGGCTTTAACTTTAAAGGGCCAGTAGGAAGCTCCCCCAGCGTTGAAGATTCTGCACGGTTCAAATAAAAATGATGATACATACTCACGAGCATAAAAAATCGAAAAGACTACAAAAGAAACACAGCGTACCTATACGCAAGGAAGCCCTTAACATGGCTTCTTCAATCCGCTTTTCCTTCTCAAGGAGATAAGCTCGCCGAGGTTCAAGAGTAGACTCATGACCACCGGTCCATAAAGAAAGTGCATCAGCTGCATCTTCTGAAGCGACCTGCTTCAAAGCCCTTTCCCCCCATTCCTCCAAAGGGCCGATAAATCGCCGCCGAATCCACGAAGGGTCTTCGTAAAAAATTACAGCGGGATAAGACTTCTTCGGAACCTTGGCATTATGGGATGGATCTTTCGAACGCCGTAAAGCCTCAGCCAGTTGAGCAGCCTCCTCGTCAGCCGAACTCGGGAAGAGAAGCCCAGCATCTGACCCTTGCAAGGCCAAGGGTTCGTCTTCAAGAATAGGCTCAGATTCCACCACAGAATCAAGCGGGGTAGTAGCCACTTTCCTCCGTCGTTTAGACCCAGAGCCGGCCGCTGAAGATGACCGCTTCCTCCCTCGCGAAGCCTTAGGGCGACGCTGGCCCACATCGCCTTCAACGCCCTCATCCCTGTTACTCTCGCTCGGTGCCGCAACCAAGGAAGACGTCGACGTCGTCGACGCCGCGGGAGGCGGCGCCGCCACCGGCAGAGGTGCTACCACTGGAGCCCGTCTACCTCGCGATCGAGAACCCAAGGGCATACCAGCGGTCGGAGTGAGGTCTACCCCTGACTCCCCCGGAATGAGGGCGGCGCCAATTTCCCTCAAAGGAAAGCGGACTGGAACCCTCGGTCGCAACTCAACTCGCGAGACCTGAGGAGGAGCGTCATGACCAAGAAGAACCCTTCTTTCTTCAGCAATAATCGGGGTGACCCGATGAAGATACCAGCCTGTAAATGCACCCACACATCGAGGGATGTACTCGGCTTCAGGGACCATGAAATGGGAGCCGGTGTTCAGCCTCATGAAATGATGAGCTGCGTCACGAACAGCGTCGAGCGAAGGAACTGGAGCAATCATAAAAGCCTCAAAAGGAACGCCCTGGTCATATCCGAGCTGCCGAGCAAATCGATGAGGATTGTACCGCATAAAAAGGGCTGCACTATCCTGGCGAAACACCAGGTAGCCCGGTCTAATTGAATACAAGTAGGTGGCTTCTCGGGGCTTCAGAGAAGGTGCGTTGTCCTTTGACTGGTCCCAAAGTTGCTGAACAGGACCCGAAGAAGAAGACAGAACCCGATCATTAAAAGCTAACCCGCCGGCGGTGGCGTGAGGGGAAATCAGCACCCTAATAGCCCCAAATTGAGTTGGATCGGCAGCGGAAGCACCCACCAGTCGCATAAGTCGCGGGAAGGTATAGGCGTCGTAAAAAGCAGGCCTCTGATGCATAGCAAAAGACCCCAGCACGTGCATTTCAATCCACGACGTGAAGTAATGAAGCGAAAAGTTCACTACGTCCACGCCAGGCGTGGAGGTATTAGCCGCAGTGCCCAATCCATTATAGAGGTGCGCCAGGGCCGGGATGCCAATAGCCAACCGCGTCCCCTCCGCAATACGATGCGCCGGGTATATGACCGAGGCTCTCATGAAGCGGCGATGCATGGGGATAACGAACCAACTTAGCCAAACACTAATAAACCCCACAAAGAACGTCTCCTCGTCCATGCCTGGGACAGCAATAGATTCAAAAGAGATCGGCGATATGATAGGGATGTAATACTGAGGAAGATCTGATTCGTTGGTCGGCAACCTCTTCGGACCAAACCCAAAGGGGTCCCCAATGTCGGCAAACTTCGGTTCTGTCTTCGGTAAGGCGTCCTCGCGAATGAAACGAGCAATGAAGCTCTTGAAAGTAACGCCTTGCTCCTCAGACTCGGTGAATAATCGATCAAAAATGCCTAGAGCCCTAATTAAACTGGGACGCTTGTGTCGAACAGCGTTCTCAGCGGATAAGCCGTCGACTGGGGCGGGCTCAGGTTCAAAAATGTACTCGTCAGGGGGCAGCAACTCCTCGTACATGTTACCCCTTATCGGCAACCCCGAAATTTCATAAAACTCAGCCAAAGAAATCGAAACCTCGCAATCTCCCAGAAGAAAAGTATTAGTGGGAAGATTCCACTGGTTCAGAAACGCCTTGACCCACCAGGCATGCGGGGACTTGTAATGAAACAGCGACGCGTATACGGCCTGATAAAGCCCGACTTTCTGCAATCGCGCCCGATGGGCAGAAAGAATGTAGCGAGCCCAGAGAAGGTAGCCCGTAGGATGCCTGGGAGTGAGCCCTATCTTATAAATCTGCCCCCACGGGTGGGCCTCGCCCTGGCAGATGCGCCGTCCCAAGATGTCTACAGCCGGGATCGGGTGGTTCGGAATGCCGGTCGTCGAAGGCTCCAGCCTCCCCGTTGGAGTCCAGTTGGGTATTTCCACGGCGAAAGCCGCCCTTGGAGGATCCATCGGTAAAAATGGGAAAGTGGGCTCCGTTGACACCGCGCAAAGAAAGCTCCTACGACCTTGAATAATCTGACTGTACCAAGGTCCCCATTGAAGAAGGTTGGCGCAGTCCGGGTCATGAGCCCTAATCATCGCCATCGCCTCTTCATCAGACGGTGACTGAGGAAAGGCCGCCTCCGAGCGAGAGAAGGGAAAGTGTGGAGCAGAAGCCATCACACCTGAAACCCAATAAAGGGAGACCGTTAAAAGAAAAAGTTAGCGATATATGTTCATGCATGAACATGAAGACTAATTGGAGAAGGCAACAGCAAAGTTTCCTGGGACCATTGGCTACAAAACACATGGGCCCCACAGAATCCGGATGACGGCTCATTAATAATGAGACCAAACAGTTACAATAAAGCAAAGGGAACATCCCCATTTAATAAAGAATGATGACCATGCACGTCCCCCCCAATGAGATCTATCTCGGGCTCTACAGTGAACCCAACAAAATCAAAGGAATTAAATTCCCACGAAAAGGCATCATTACAAAATCCCCATCGCATTAATTGCAGAAGAACAGCCTCGGGCCAAGAGACCCCAAGAAGTCTCTGGGTGAAGAGATTGAGTTCTTCATAGGAATTAAATTCCTTATTAAGAAAAAGGGAATTAAATTCCCAGGAATAATTTTGATGGAATTAAAGTCCAGGGAGTTGAAACGCTGTCGTCATCTCCCCGAAGATCGCCTAAACCCTAAGAGATCTACAGTTCGAAGGTTCCCTATTCTTAAGAAAAAACTTGAAGAAAAATGGGTTCTTTGCGAAACCCTTAATACAGATTTGAAATCCAAAAAGTTCTTTTAAAAACGAAGGCGCTTTGGCCGTTCAACACCATTACCTGAGAGGAAAGGTTCTTTGCGAACAGAGTTAAACTCTGGGAAATGTTCAAGACAGAGAACTGAGCTCTGAAAGCGAGAATTAAATTCTCAAGGAAGAAATTTTCAGAGGAAGAAGAATGAGCAAAGTGAAGGCTCCTGTGAAGAGACGGCAGTATTTATAGAAAACAACGGAAACGTTTCATCTCCCCAGATCCCTAAAGGAATCCAACGGTCGCGAGAGGAGACAGCGTTGCACTCACGTGCTGACACGTGAGAACAACGCTGTGGGGGCATTTGTTTCCTGATTTAAAATCAGGAAAGCTTCTGTGGAAAGCTTCAAAAAGGGGCCACGTGCTTACACGTGACCAGCAGTCACGTGTTGACACGTGACCTATAAAGTGCAGAAAAGGCGCACATTGAGTCGCTGAGCAAAGTCAAGGAAAAGAGCTTCAGAAGAGGTCACGTGCTCCCACGTGACCAGGGTCACGTGTCGACACGTGACGTTCAAAGCAGCAAACTCGCTCTCCAATTGAACCAAGGAAAGAAGTGCCAGACAGGGGTCACGTGCTCACACGTGACCAGGGGTCACGTGGTAACACGTGACGGCTAAGCAGCAGAAGAAGGCAGAACGCAGAAAGAAAGAGGATCCTTCATTCCAAAAGGGGGTCACGTGTCCGCACGTGACCATGGGTCACGTGGTCACACGTGACCGGCTTTCAAAGCCCATTTTTGACGGCAGAATTAAATTCTGAAGGAAATTTGAATCTTTCCAAAGGAAAGTGAGTATCTGGGACCAATCAAATTAAAGATTCAGAGATGATTAAATATCATCTATCTATGGAAAATCTCGGGTTTGGAAAGATTTCCCCCTTAAATCTAACCAAAATAACAAAGGAGAATCTCTGGATTTAAAATCCAATGGTGAATAAAATTCACCCAATAATCCAAAGGTCCAAAACGAATGAAGGATGCAAATCAAATCTCTCAATGAAGATTCGTCACAAAACTAACTGATTCAGCTGCTTTTCCTATAAATAGGAGCCAAGAGACACAAAAGAGACATACATGCGCAGAGAAGAAAAGAAAGAAAAAAGGGAGGAGAGCTTTGATACTTTGAAAAGACTCGGATCTTCTGCAAAAAACCCTAGGTAAGAAAGGGAAGGCTTTTTGAAAACAAAGAGAATTTAATTCTCAACATGTAAAACAGAAGAATATATTTCTTCTCTCTCTGGCAGAGGATCTGCAAAGTGCACATCTCCCCTTTAGGTTGAGAATTTAATTCTCAATGGGTTGAGATCCTGCCATGCAGGTCCAAAACATAGAGAAAGAATGCAAGCATGAGAATTTAACTCTCACAGAATTATAGGAATTTAATTCCTTTAAAATAAAATTAGGGCTCGACCCTGTATCATGGGAATTTAATTCCTTCAAAATAAAAGAAGCAGGGTTTAACCCTAATTGAGAACATAGTTCTGTTGAAACAGCAGGAATTTAATTCCCTTAATCATAATTCTTTAAAAACGGGAAGTTTAGTTAGGGTTTAACTCTATTCAGTTCTTCACATATATGAGGAATTTAATTCCTACAGAAAACTCAGAGTTAAACTCTATTCCAGAATACAAGTCTTCGAAAGGAAGTAGGAATTTAATTCCTCGGAAATTTGCAGCTCGAGAAATGTAATTCCTGAGAAAGATCAACAGATCCTCTAAAACAACATACATGGAGGTAGGGTCACGTGCCACCACGTGACCCTCTCAAAAGAGCTACAGAAGTCCCTTTGAGGCAGCACCCCACGTGAGCCACGTGACCTTGGTAGAAACTCTAATACACAGGCATTTGAATGCCCATCACGTGATGGCACGTGATGCTTTGAAGGAAATGAGAATTTCAACAGAACAAATGAAGGAAGGGCGCTCTCACGTGCTGCCACGTGACTCTTCTTGCCTTAGTGTTTAACACTAAAATTAAAACTCTCAAACCCAGTGTTAAAACACTGTTGGGCCTTAGCATTCAACACTGATTAAAAAGCCTTATTTGCAGTGTTCAACACTGATCTGCTTTAGTGTTTAACACTAATTTGAAAAAGCCTTATTGCTGGTGTTTAACACCAATTATCTCTCAATGTTGAACACTAACTTGTCAACCGAGATGTCATTCCCAGTATTCAACGCTGATTGCTCTGAAGTGTTTAACACCAGGCTTAGGCCCAATTGGCTAAAGGGATAGAGGCAAAGCCTCTCCTGACTGGACTTAGCCCAAGCTGGCCATAAGTCCTCAATTTGTGATTAACTGGGCCGATAGGCTCATAACATAATTGATCAGTCTTGACCCAAATTGGGCCAAGGACTATTTAATCCACCCCGGTTCTAGGGTACATCTCTTCACTCCTTTGATACTTGGCATTGTAATCCCTCAATGTCTTCAAAGAGGTGACGGGTCCCGAAGACCATTCATGATATGGACTGTGGGGTCCTTAAACCCATGCATAATACAAAATTCCTGGTTACGTGGAACGTGGATAACGTCACTCTTTGACCCCACGGAAAACGTCCAGAGCGGATCCTGGTCCTCGGAGAGCACGGCAGTGAACCCGTGTGAAGCATCCAGAGCGGAGCCTGGTCCTCGCCTAGCACGGCAGTGAACCCGTGTGAAGCATCCAGAGCACATACCGGACTGTGGAGTCCTTAAACCCATGGACTATGACGTCCTTAACCTTGACCGAGATGTCTTAAAACTACCAATGGACCGCAATGTCCTTAAACTACCCATGGACCGCAATGTCCTTAAACTACCCACGGACCGCAATGTCCTTAAACTACCCACGGACCGCGACGTCCTTAAACTACCCATGGACCGCGACGTCCTTAAACTAGAACCATAGAGCCTCCATATGCTCTTTCGTCGGATCTAAACGGTCCTGTTTAAGTTGATCTTAGCTTCAAAAATGGCTAACGCGTCCTTAAACCTTCAAGCAGACTGGACTCTGAATCCCCCTAATTAACTCTGGCTCGAGGGTACATCTCTGAACTCCTCTGACATCCGTCGTTGTAATCCTTCAACGTCGTCAGAGAGGTGACGGGTCCCGACGGCCACATAGGCGATGGACCGCCACGTCCCTAAACTGGAACATTAGAGTCCAAACACTCTTTTGTAGGATCTAAACGATCCCGTTAAGTTGATCTTAGTCACAAAGTTAGACTAACGTATCCTTAACAAACGTTTGAGTTGGTCTTAGCCTCAAGTATGGCTGACGAACCCTCAAACCGAACCCCCAAACCCAAATTTAAGATAATGCGGATTTGGACTAGTCCATGCCCTACGGGCGACGACATAACTCAGTCTCCGTAAACGATCCACGGGCAATAAAACATAAAACAAAAACACACGACACGAAGTGACCATCTGGAGAAGGAGAAAGTTGTTACCGCGATACGGTAGCGTAATTAACTGCAGGGGCTTGCGCCTGCAGGGAAGAGCGTCCCCACAATCAAAAACCCCTCAAACGAGGGGGAATCTGACGAAGTCTGCTACATCGGACGCATCCGTCTAGACCTTCGAGACATGGCGCCATGAATCAACTTGGCATCCTCGGAGAGGTGGACGGATAGCACCTATTGGCATCTGCCCCGAATTTCAGGCGAGACGGCCCCCACGTCCCGCGTGTCCGTTCGGAGGGGAACATCCATCAAAACAGATGTTCCAACTCCGCGATGCCTGCTTTAATCCTATAAAGCATCTTGCTCACGTTTCCGCTGCTCCCACTGTCTACGAGGCCCTCTGGCTGTGTACTTATAGACACACTCTTCTAAAACATCATTTAGAAAAGCTGTCATGACACCCAACCACCAGATATCGTAGTCATGGTACATAGCCGTGGCAAGTAGGATCTGGATGGACTTAAGCATAGGTACTGGAAAAGGTTTCATCATTATCCACGCCTGGTCAATGACGAAAACCTTTAACTAGTCTAGCTTTGAAAGTCTCAACCTTTCCATTTACACCAAGTAATCTTCTCAAGATATACTTGCTCCTGATGGGGATTTAACCCTTCAGATATAGCAACCAAAGTCCATACTTTGTTGGTGTACATGGATTCCATCTCAGATCACTAAGCATCCAGCCATTCTTACAGAGTCTTACTCCTGATGGCCAGCTCGAAGCTAGTTGGGTCATCATCTCATAATGCAATCCTCGCTCCCACTGTCATAGAGAAACCGAAGTATCTCTCAGGTGGGTGAGGAACCCTACTAGATCGGCGGAGAGGCTGAGGTTCGTTGGAATCTACTGAATCCTTCGGTTCTACCAATTCATTAGCTGCAGTTTGTATAGCTGGAACGTTTCCAGTTGTACATAACAGACATTGTCTCGAGCTTGTCCGGATTTTGCTTTTCAGACATAGGCCGGACAACCCCAAATCTTAAGGAACTTAAGATATGGGCTCTTCCCTTTCCATATCACATATGAAGTGGTAGGCAACTGATTTGATCGAAACCCTATTCAATAGGTATGCGACTTCTCAAGTGCATAACCCCCTAAGGAAAAAGGTAACTCAGTAGTACTCATCATAGAGCACACCATATCAAATAGGGTGTATCTGCTCCGCCCCGACATACCATCGTGCAATCGTGTATACGGAGGAGTAATGCTGAGAGAGAATCTCATTCTCCTTTAGAATAGTCCAGAAATTCTATGCACAAGTATTCTCCTCCTTGATCTCATCATAGGACATAATACTTTTACCCGTATTTTGGTTCTCTACTTCTAAATCATATTCTGTGAATATCTCAAAAGATTCGGACTCATGTTTCAACAGGAACATATGATTGAATCTTGAGAGATTATCAGAGAATATAATGAAGTATAAAGAATCAGTCCTGGCATGTGTAGACTGGAGACCTTAAATACATCATCATGTATCAGTCCCAAGAGTTCATTAACTCTTTCTCTGTTTCCAGTAAACGGAGCTACGGTCATCTTATCTCTGTGACATGACTGGAAAGTTTCACAAGATGTAAATTCAAACTGATTTAAATATGCATCTACATGTAACTTCAGCTAGTCGGGTCGCATTGATATGCCTAGTCTACAATGCCTCAAGAAGGATTCGTTCATTTCTGAACTCTTCCTCTTGTGTGTGTTCTGTATACTAAGAACTGTAGTTTGATTTAGAACATCAATGCTTTTAGATAACGTGCCTGAACCGATCAACTTTTGATATGGAAATGTTCAAAACATTATCCAACAATACAAAATTTTATCATTTCTTTACTAATAAAGAGACTGATATGATTTTGTATATCAGGTTCGGTATCTAATAACATTCGTTCAGAATCAATGTATTACAATACAGGGTGACAGTGACCAACAGACTTGGCTGCAACACTTGCCCCGTTTTCTGTCTCATGAAACTTATCACCCGTTCTCAGTTTTTCTACCCTTTTGTAGCCCTATGTAACAGATTACATATCTGGGATCCTTATCCGGTATCATATACCCAGGATGCGGAGGATACTGAGAAACAGTTCTGTATAATGAACACACCCCAAGATGATGCATCAGCATGCACTCTCTTCGTTTGGGCGGCACGGGAAATCAGGTATTCCCCAATTTCCTGCTCTGTCTTATAACAATTATAAGTTGGAGCGGGACCAACGTTTCCCAGCTCAGTATAACAAGCGGGTTCGGTCAATAATCCGTAATATTATCTTGATTAAGGCGTGATATGGTCGCTACCAGGAGAGAGAGAGAAGAAAACACTCAGCGTGCACTCTTGCAAGAATAGATTGGTTTTATTTTATCTAATCAGGATGGCTCCCACTGCTTTTAATCAAATCTTCCTTCAAACCCTAAAAGGAAAGACTAGCCGGGATTAATTACACACTATAAGTTCGCCAATCTTTCAGCCAGGCCAGTGTCGGTACTTTGAGGGAGGTCCCCCGTGCTTTCGCATGAACCTAATTAATGTAAACCTCGTTTTCCCAGAGGCGTAACCTCGTTAACACCTTTCTAGACACCTACTTGATCGGCTAATTGTAATGTGTAAAACTCTCCCAGGAGTAACAATTACTCGCAGCGGGTATCGGGATCCAACTATCTCATAGAAGGTATGCAATCTCATTGCAAATTTCAACACTTGAAATTCCCGATAATATTTTGCCCCTAACCTCCTATGACCTTGACAAAGGCCAACAAACCATAGGATGCTAGTCAAGTTCAACCCGTCATTTCCTGATTGAATTAAACCCACCCGCACGGCCCTTGACAAAGGAAAACAAGGTCGCACGACTACCCTAACCCAATCTGCATCATATGCATAAGCAGATAAGCACCAATTAGCTACCGCACACTGCGCCTTGACAAAGGCCAACAAACGCAGCACGAATACTAACTACTACTTATCTGAAATGACGGAGGGCTACGACAGGTTTTTCTGAAAACCTATTGCGTAATGAACTTGATATCGTTGTAGAATCAAATGATTTTAAAATGGAGTGCTTCTGAGGCTTTTCTAGTTTTCCTAAAGGAGTCACTCCCGGTGAAGGGATCGTCGGTCCTTTCCTCGTCGAATGAGGTGCGGGATATATCATATATATCACTGTGCACAGCAAAAACTCTTAAAAGCAATCAAAAGACAAACCGAGTGTGTAGCATCTGCCAGTTATTGCTAAAGGAGTCACTCCCGGTGAAGGGATCTCGGTCCTTTCCTCATCGAATAAGGTGCAGGATATATCATATATACCGCTGTGCAAAGCAAGAACTGTAGCTACCTGTTTTATTTTGAAATTCGATTCTACAACATCTTAGGTTTCTTTTATTTCATTAATCATATTAATGAAGTCCCATCATTTAAATACCTAAACATCACAGATAAATACGACGTACACTTATGCCATCCGCATTCGCCTCGATGTCCCCTCGTGCACCGTTAGGTTAGGTAACTAACGACAGAGCGGGACAGGGCTAGCGCGGGTGTAAAACATAAGTAACGTCTATATAATATATCATATATAGTATATACTGTATCTATCACAGAACATCACATGATCACATCACAGATATCGCAGCAGAAGAATCATATGAAATATTGGATATACTAGGACGTCCGTGTTTTCAATACGAGCCAGTATAAAACACGGATTCCACGGTCGCGATGAATAGCCAAACCCACACCCCTAGACCCCTACGAGAGCGGCAAGCAACCCTACCAATTCTGGAGTTAGGAGACCCGGACTCGACTCCTCGAGTTGGTCTCCCACTGGACTCCAGAACCCGGTTACTTATGCCCTCCTCCTTGGGTCTATCCTAGTGCGGAAAAGTAAATAATATACAAAAGGTGACAACTTCCGCTACCTGGAAGTGCCCCAATAAAAGAATATTACATACAAGTTTTTACATGAATGAAAATGAAAAATACTCATCTCACATAAAAACCCCCGGCTATTCAAACACGACGATCCAATATAACATATCCAGCAACACATAACATCACATGTCATCAACGTAAGTAAATATACGCATCCCAATTGTCGTTGACATATAGCAACGAAACCGGCGATATCACATATTACACTTACGGTCACAGAAAAGAAAGTGTAAAACTACAACAGTTGGAATCCGCAATCTGCATAGACATCGCATGCCTAATCAAATGAATTACTTAGACATCACATGCCTAACAATTATAAACCCCGCATTTTAGTCTCAAAATCGAAAACTCTTTTCAATATCAAGTCGGGCAATTCAACAAGATTCCCGACATCCTGATCGAATGCTCGTCGCAAACTTTAGTAGGCGGCCGCACCCCCGATACCGTCGACGAAGTGCACCAAGGCGGAACACCGCTGCCGCGAGCACCCGAACGGATGCTTTCGGCGACGGGGTTCTCCTACAGTCACTTGGTCGGGGCTATGGGGTGTAGCTGTCTGTTAAGTTTACCCGGCGAGTATCCGCGTATGCTACGTGATTGCGACGGACTTTTGATCACATCAAAATTCCGTAGCAACCGATCAAGTGAGACTAACCTGCTATGTTTATAACATTCATTCAGTTATCTCATAACTTATTGTGAATTCCAATTATTGTATCCCATTCCGGATAAATAGAAAATGTCAAACTTTCCGATCGAACAATCGAACACCCAAGTTTTCCCGATACAGATCAACACATGAAACAAGTCTAAAAACATTCAGTTCGTGCCACAGTACCAACGGTCCAGCCGTAGAAGGGTCAAGCCAACGCCTCACATGTGGCACGCCGTACTGCCCCAAACCCGAAGGTTCAAAGGGCAGTTCAAGACGGTCACATAATCGAGTTAAGGTTTGTTGTCTTCTAGAGGGTCCATCGAGTTACTTGCACTACTTAGAACGTCTTTAAACTACGGAAAAATCCAATACTTGGAAATTTCCCGACAGGGGAAAAATTGGGTATTTGTATCCGGTCGAACTTTTTAACATATTCAAAAATATCCGGAAAAACACATAGACAAAATCTGAAAATCCGATCGAATCTACGAACTCCCAATACAACCCCAGAAAACTCAACTCTTGAGTAAAGTTTAAAAATTCCCAGGAAAACCAGCACTATCAATTAGGAGTTACAATGTAAAATACACTGAACAATGAGGCCGTACGGCCGCGGAACCGCCGCACGAGCCATGCTCGTGCCGCGGAACCGCGACATGATGATGGAGTTAGACACTCGAACTTCACAATAACTCTTAAAATCACCTGCTGATTTTTCTGCATATTTTTAATTTTGAAAAAACCACATTTTACAAAAAAGTACAGAGAGCAAGTTTGGAATCGTTTGGAATTGGGGTTTCGGTTCGATCGGACTTCAAATTCCGTCTAGACTTCGCCTAAGGCTCTAGCTAGGCTCTGATACCACTGTAGGGTTCCTAGGCACCCTAATGAGGTCTCACAAGGCATCAACCATGCCAATTTCAAAAAATACGGTGCCGAGAAACCCTAGAACGGATCGTCGGCTAGATGTTTAGGCGAAAATGAAACTAGTTAACAACTTAACTAAAGTTTAAACGGAAATACAACCTTTGTAGATCCGGTGCTCCACCTCCATAGCTCCGCAACGAAGTCCCCTCGCTGTCCAAATGAATTCCCGGGCTCTAGCGTCGGCTTCGTCGGAGAAATGGCGAGCTAGGTCGTCGATGTCCATGCCGAAGATGATCTACGTCGAGGCATCGCTAGATAAGCTCCACCTTCACCAAGCCATGAAAACTTGTGAAGGAAACACCCTTTACTACTTGGCAAGAGGTAGAGGATGAAGAAATAGAAAGTGGGTTCACTTTAGAATTGGAT
Source organism: Agapanthus africanus (assembly GCA_030015575.1). Taxonomy (NCBI): domain Eukaryota; kingdom Viridiplantae; phylum Streptophyta; class Magnoliopsida; order Asparagales; family Amaryllidaceae; genus Agapanthus; species Agapanthus africanus. Next base: position 331,873,715 of record JASDDO010000012.1, on the reverse strand, counting down.
TTCTCACTCTTTATCATCACTTGCCATTAATGGAGCAAGCTTTCTTCCATGAAGAAATGAAGAAGAAGAAGAAGAATGTTATGATAAGAATTAATTAAAATAGAAAAGAAAATCCATTCTTATCATAACTCTTACCTTGGTTAAGTGTAGAGAGAGAACTATAGTTAAGTGGAGTGGTTAGGTTTTAACATGAGACAAAATGGTGACATAATGAAAGCTTCATGAAGCTTCATTTACAAACAAAGAAAAGCCACCATTTTCTCACTCCTTTTCTTTTTCCAAATGAATAACTAAATAGAATAAATGAATAAGAAAATAATAAACCCTAACCACTCATAAAACCATGGTTCAATCTTTACACAAACCCAAGTTTGCATGCATCATCAAACATGATACAAGCAAGTGCACAAAATCATATCGCATATGCAATGCGCACATCCGAGCGAGAAAATCCATTTAAAGTGAACCGATACTAGTTAATGCAAAGTAATATATCAAATATATAATTATGCATTAAATCATTAAATCAACACTTGATTTAACGATCCGGTCATATCGTATATAACCGACTAGTATCCTATGTACCAGTTTATTGAATCAATCCTTGATTCGATAATTAGGGTATATCGCATATAACCTAATCGATACATTTATCGCGAGAATGTAATACGGTATCACATACACGCATTACTCTCGGTCCCGCACATATCTCATATGCGCTCCTATTTCGTTTCGCTTGAGCCAGGAAACCTCTGTGTAGGACTCTAAAGACTCGTCAATACGCCGGCAGCGGATGATGATCATATCAAACATCCACAAGCCGCAAGCGGTCTGCTAAACGTAACGGCCACCCGGGTATTGAGCGATCAGAAGATCGACGAGCAAGCCCGCTCACACTCCTGTGAATCCAACCAGTAACACTTACCGTACAGTCCGGTCTGTCCGTCTGATATGTCGCATATCTCGCCTAGGGGTGGTAAACGTCAGACCCCAATAGCTCGATAAGTCGTGTTGATATGAGGTCTATAACATTTCGAGAAACTACTGGTAACACTTACCAGTAAATCTCAGCAACCCTGGCCAGGGATTTCCTGTTATAGCCAATCGAACACAGCGCAACATCAACTCCCTATACCGGGAGAGACGAATCCCCTCCTATCGCTCATTGCCTCCATGTGATTCGGGACTGTACCCAAAAACCACCGTTTTGCACGCCCTCTTGGACGTGGTAAGATGGAAATCAAAGCACAGTGGGAACTACACAAGACTCTATGACGATCTCGGGTCAACAGACTACTCTGTACCAGTGTCACCAGAGAACTGCCATCTGACGTAAGGTATAATACCATCTGGGAGTTCTCGGCGAGTCCGTCCAGTGTACCCAGTCTCTACTGTTCACCCATATATCTCCTCTGATGTCAAACACCAATGGATATGGGATCATCCATCGCCCATCTGTATGGGTCGAGAAGGTATACGCTAGTCTACTCTGGTATATTGATGCCCCATATCGATACACCCACGACTAGGGACTTTCAAGGATGTACTTATGGACTACCATGTCCCCACTAGTATGATCCGCATCATAGTCCACGTAGTCAAGTACACATCCTAAGGGCTTTACCAACATGTAATAGAGAGACAATCTGTGTACACGTTAAGGTAAAGAGCAACCAGATAGCATACTATCATGTCGAGCAAGAAAGTCCTCCCTATATATGTCCCAGCATCCACTACAATATACATCCAATGTACAGTAATGGCGTCTAGGGCATACATATAACTAACAGTATTTCGTATTCACTTAGTTGCAGATGCTATTTACTTGCATATGAAATCCTAATTTTCTAGCAAAGATCTTGTTTAGGGTTGTTAGGCATGGCTAAAATTTTAATCGGGCATGGTTGATACTTTCTTAACCCTTGTTAGAGTGCCTAGTAACCCTACAATTATAGAGCCTACCGCAGAAGCGTAGGGTATAATCGACATGAGATCCCTTTCCAAATCAGTCTTGGGAGGCATCTCTTTGGAGAGGTTGATTCCGTGACAAGCCGGCAGGTTACCGCGCTTAGAATCATCCATACTAAATCTTTTCAATATGGTGTCTATGTACCTGGAGTGCGAAAGTCCCAACATCCTCTTTGATCTATCACGATAGATCTGGATTCCCAGAATGTAGGTGGCATCACCCAGGTCCTTCATGGAGAACTTCTGTGAGAAGAATCTTTTGACTGACTGTAGCATAGGAATATCATTTCCTATTAGGAGAATGTCATACACGTACAAGACGAGGAATACTACAACTCTCCCTACAATCTTACTGTATATGCATGGTTCATCTGGATTCTTGATAAAGTCGAAATCTTTGACAGTATCATCAAAACAGATGTTCCAACTCCGCGATGCCTGCTTTAGTCCATAAATGGACTTAAGCAACTTGCACAATTTACCGCTGCTCCCACTCTGAATGAATCCCTCTGGCTGATCCATATAGACGCATTCTTCCAAATTACCATTTAGAAAAGCCGTCTTTACGTCCATCTGCCAGATCTCATAATCGTGGAAGGCAGCAATGGCAAGAAGGACTCGAATGGATTTGAGCATATCCACTGGAGAAAAGGTTTCGTCATAGTCCAAACCAGGTCTTTGACGAAAACCCTTTGCAACAAGTCTAGCCTTATAGGTTTCAACATGTCCATCTACACCAATCTTCTTTCTGAAGATCCATTTGCATCCTACGGGTTTTACCCCATCTGGAGCAATGTCCAAAGTCCATACTTTGTTAGTGTACATGGAGTCCATTTCGGTCTGCATTGCATCCAGCCATTTTACCGAGTCGCCGCTCTGAATGGCTTGCTGGAAGCTAGTAGGGTCATCATTATCAATGATGCAATCTTTTCGATCCCCGTCTATGAGAAAACCGTAGTATCTCTCGGGCGGATGAGACTGCCTACTACTTCTGCGGATAGGCGCTGCTATGTCCCTTTCTTTTGAAACTTCTTGTTCTACCAAACTTTCAGTAACAGCTTGTGGTTCTGGAATTTCTTCCAGTTTTATTGCGCCCCCACTCTTCTGATTTTCTAAAAATTCAGTTTCTAAGAAGTGGGCATGACGAGAAACAAAAACCTTTTGTTCCTCTGCGTAATAGAAATAATATCCCTTGGAGTTCTTTGGATATTACACAAACTTACACTGTACTGAGCGTGCCTCAAGCTTGTCCGGATGCTACTTTTTTACAAAAGCTGGACATCCCCATGTCCTAAAGTGTATAAGACAGGGTTTCTTCCCACTCCACATCTGATATGGTGTGGTAGGAACAGTCTTGGTTGGAAGCTGGTTCAAAAGATATGTAGTTGATTCTAGTGCATAACCCCAGAAAGATCGCGGTAACTCAGCCTTACTCATCATGGAACGAACCATATCCAATAGGGTTCGATTCCTCCTTTCCGATACACCATTGTGTTGTAGTGTGATGGAGGAGTAAGCTGGGAGAGAATTCCATTCTCTTTTAAGTATCCCAGGAACTCGGCACTTAAGTATTCACCACCTCGATCAGATCTCAGTGTCTTGATACTTTTGCCAGTCCACTTCATTCTTGTATTCTTGGAATTTCTCAAAGGCCTCGGATTTATGCTTCATTAAGAAGATATATCCATACCTAGAGAAATCATCCGTAAAAGTAATGAAGTAGGAATAACCACCTCGCGCATGTATAGACATTGGACCGCACACGTCACTGTGTACGAGTCCCAAGAGCTCGCTCGCTCTTACTCCGTGTCCAGTAAACGGAGTCTTTGTCATCTTTCCCATGAGACAAGATTCATAAGTAGCATAAGATTGATATTCGAACGGATTCAAATATCCTTCTCTATGTAACTTCGTCAACCGTGTTTCATTGATGTGACCTAGTCTACAATGCCATAAGAAAGCCTGATTTATTTTTGGAGACTTTCTTTTAAGTGTGTTCTGGACATTGAAAACCTGAGCTTGATTCAATACGTATATACCGTCATCTAATGTACCGGACCCAATCAGAACTTGATTTAGGTGGATGTGAACTACATCGCTTACGAATGTAAAGTCATATCCCTCTCTCGAAAGTGAGGACACTGATATGATATTACAAGTCGAACTAGGTACATACAAACAATTACGTAGAATCAATATCTTCCCACTTGTCAAACCTAAGCGATATTCTCCTACGGAGTCAGCGTCCACGCTCATTCCGTTTGCAACTCTGAGAGACAAATCACCTACCCTGATAACTCTACGGTTTCTCAAAGCATGTAATGAATTACAGATATGAGATCCTGCTCCGGTATCTAGTACCCAGGAAGTAGAGTTAATTGACAAACAGTTCTCAATTACAAACACACTTGAGGCCGAAGCCACAACATGCTTCGTATCCTGGCTACTGGCTTCCAAAGCCCTGCAATCCTTCTGCCAATGCCCAATCCCATAACAATAGGAACATCCCACTTTAGCTACACCAAGTTCTGAAACTTTTGCTCTTCCCTTTCCTCCTACTTTACCGACACCGTATATCGGCTTTGTAGAGGTCTTCTTCTTTTCACCCTTTGCTTTCGCTCTGGATGTAGAAGAAGAAGGTCCCCCATTAAGCAGAGCTTGTGTCTCCCTGGTTTCTTTCAGGGTGTAAGTAGAGGGTAGGGACTGTGGAAATAAGTCAGCGTATGACTTGTTTCCTAACGTGGTCTCCAGGTCCTTGAGCTCATTAATATAGCCGGTCATCGTAAGGACGTCGTCCCCTACAGATGACCCGACAGCCAACCTCGCTTGAATTAATTCGTTCGAGGTCTCATATCTTGCGATATGAGATTGCTCTTCATATAAATCTTTGTTATGGAGAAAGATGGAAACTGAGTCCATCTTCTCGTTCTGCTTCTGGTATACACCATCAACTGAAGCCAACACGAGGCACTTGGCTTTCACATTATCCTTTTCCTTTGTCTGACAGATATCCATATCCGCGACGGTGGAAACTGGATAGGGTGGTCCGGCTTGTTAGTTATAGGGTGGTCCGGCTTGTTAGTTATATGTATGCCCTAGAGGCCATTATTGTACATTGGATGTATATTGTAGTGGATGCTGGGACATATATAGGGAGGACTTTCTTGCTCGACATGATAGTATGCTATCTGGTTACTCTTTACCTTAACGTGTATACTGATTGTCTCTCTGTTACATGTTGGTAAAGCCCTTAGGATGTGTACTTGACTACCTGGACTATGATGCGGATCATACTAGTGGGGACATGGTAGTCCATAAGTACATCCTTGAAAGTCCCTAGTCGTGGGTGTATCGAGATGGGGCATCAATATACCAGAGTAGACTAGCATATACCTTCTCGACCCATACAGATGGGCGATGGATGATCCCATATCCATTGGTGTTTGACATCGGAGATGATATACGGGTGCTCAGTGGAGACTGGGTACACTGGACGGACTCGCCGAGAACTCCCAGATGGTATTATACCTTACGTCAGATGGCAGTTCTCTGGTGACACTGGTACAGAGTAGTCTGTTGACCCGAGATCGTCATAGAGTCTTGTGTGGTTCCCACTGTGCTTTGATTTCCACCTTACCATGTCCAAGAGCTTGTGCAAAACGGTGGTTTTTGGGTACAGTCCCGAGTCACATGGAGGCAATGAGCGATAGGAGGGGATTCGTCTCTCCCGGTATAGGGAGTTGATGTTGCGCTGTGTTCGATTGGCTATAACCGGAAATCCCTGGCCAGGGTTGCTGAGATTTACTGGTAAGTGTTACCAGTAGTTTCTCGAACTGTTATAAACCTCATATCGACACGACTTATCGAGCTATTGGGGTCTGACGTTTACCACCCCTAGGCAAGATATGCGACATATCAGACGACGAGACCGGACTGTACGGTAAGTGTTACTGGTTGGATTCACAGGAGTGTGAGCGGGCTTGCTCGTCGATCTTCTGATCGCTCAATACCCGGGTGGCCGTTACGTTTAGCAGACCGCTTGCGGCTTGTGGGTGTTTGATATGATCATCACCTGCTGCGGGCGTATTGACGAGTCTTTAGAGTCCTACACAGAGGTTTCCTGTGTAGGGTTCCTAGGCACTCTTGTGAAGGTTCATAAGGCATCAAACATGCCCGGATAAAAATTTAGACATGCCGAACAACCCAAAGACAGGATCTTTGCTAGATTATTAGGGTTAAGCATGCAAGATAACAACTTTTTATCTAAGTGTGAGGGATTACAACCTTTGTAGTCCGCTCCTTCGCTTCACAAGCTCCGAGTAGAAGTCCCTTCGCCGCGATCCACGATCTCCCGGACTCAAGAGAGGCTCCACGACTCGAACGATCCATGCTTGCTTGAAGTGTTCCAAATCTCCGATGATCTACGTCGAAGTTGCAAAGACTCGGGCTTTCTCACTCTAAAGAGATGAACACACTAATCTCATGGGCTAGATGAGATGAGGATGAGAGCGTAGTATTTTTGCTTTCTTTTTAAATCATTTTCTCAAATTTATTCATCACATAAAGAATTTCTAGTGAGCTTTTTCAAGAGAGAAGAAGATGATAATGGAAAATGATAATGATCATTATTCTTTTGTGATGAATAGAAAATAAAGCTATATGATTGATATGTAAACCATGGTCAAGGATGAGTGGCTAATAATGTGTAGAGAAACAACTAGAGTTAGGGTTTGGTTAGGTTTAGAAATGTGTCATCAACAAATATCTTAACCATGACAAAAGAAATTGCTTCTAGAAGGTGCATGAAGCAACTAACCTTAATCAAACCCTAACCTCATTTAATCATCCTTAAACATGTTTAACAATAAATCATATCATGTCACAATAATATATATCACATATATATTATATATTTGCAACAAAAGAAAATAATACAATTAACATATATCGCATATATATCAATGTATCATCCAGTGAGAAAATGAAATAATAAAGCGAGCCAATATTAGATAATGTAATACAATATATCATATATATTATTTTACATTAAATCATCGAATCAACACTTGATCCTACGATCCGGCTATATCGAATATTACCGACTAATATATCATATACCGATTCATCGAATCAACACTTGATCCGATGACCCGATTCATATCTAAATGTCGCGAGAATATAATACGGTATCTCATATCGCATTATTCTCGGTCCTGCACATATCACATATGTACCTCTACTCCGTTTTGCCTGAGCCAAGAAACCTCTGTGTAGGACTCTAAAGAATCATCAATACGCCGGTAGCAGGTGATGATCATATCAAACACCCACAAGCTGCAAGCGGTCAGCTAAACGTAACAGCCACCCAGGTATTGAGCGATCAGAAGATCAACAAGCTAGCCTGTGCGTTCTCCTGTGAATCCGATCAGTAACACTCCCGTACAGTCCGGTCTGTTCGTCTGATATGTCGCATATCAAGTCTAGGGGTGGTATACGTCAGACCCCAGTAACCGATAAGTCGTGTCGATGTGTGGCTTATAACGGGTCGAGAAACTACTAGTAACACTTACCAGTAAATCTCTATATCAGCCCTGGCCAGGGACTTCCAGTTATAGCCAATCGAACACAGCGCAACATCAACTCCCTATACCGGGAGAGACGAATCCCCTCCTATCGCTCATTGCCTCCATGTGATTCGGGACTGTACCCAAAAGCCACCGTTTTTCACGCCCTCTTGGACGTGGTAAGGTGGAAATCAAAGCACAGTGGGAATCACACAAGAATCCATGACGATCTCGGGTCTACAGACTACCCTGTACCAGTGTCACCGGAGAACTGCTATCTGACGTGTGGTATATCACCATCTGGGAGTTCTTGGCGAGTCCGTCCAGTGTACCCAGTCTCCACTGAGCACCCGTACACCATCTCTGATGTCAAACACCGATGGATATGGGATCATCCATCGCCCATCATATGGGTCAAGATGCGTATACGCTAGTCTACTCTGGTGTATCGATGCCCTGTCTCGATATACCCTCGACTAGGAACAGTTATAGGATGTACTCATCGACTACCGTGGCCCCACTAGTATGATCTCATCATAGTCCCAGTAGTCGAGTACAGATCCTAAGGGCTTTATCAACATGTGAGAGAAAAACAGTAAACCAATACAAGTCAACATGTTTAGATAAAGTGAAACCAAATAGCATACTATCATGACGAGCAAGAAAGTCATCTCTATATATATCCAAGCATCCATTATAATATACATCATATGTACAACAATGGCCTCTAGGGCATATACATAACTAACAATCTCCCACTTGCACTAAGGCCAGCTGCTGTAGTATCTCATACCTAGCATCCCGAATAATCTCTCAAACTGTATCTGGGGAATAGCCTTCGTGAATGGATCCGCAGTGTTGTCCTTCGTATCTACTCTCCTGACCTCGATCTCCCGGCGATCAACTATCTCCCTGATCAGGTGATACCGCCTCAGAATATGTCTGGACTTTTGATGGGACCTGGGTTCCTTGGCCAAAGCCACAGCTCCATTGTTATCGCAATACAGAGGTATTGGATGCTCAATGGATGGAACCACACCAAGTTCACTAATGAACTTCTTTATCCAGACAGCCTCTTTGGCAGCATCGTTGGCAGCGATATATTCAGCCTCCATCGTCGAGTCTGCAACGGTATCCTGTTTGGAACTCTTCCAACATACCGCCCCTCCATTGAGGGTAAAGACAAATCCCGAGTGCGACTTTGAGTCGTCCTTATCACTTTGGAAGCTGGAATCGGTAAAGGACTCCACCTGGAGTTCTCCGTTACCATACACCAAGAACATCTCCTTAGTCTTTCGTAAGTACTTGAGAATGTTCTTTACAGCTGTCCAATGACTCTCTCCAGGATCTGCTTGATACCGACTCACTACACTTAGTGAGTATGCTACATCGGGTCTGGTACATAGCATCGCATACATGATAGAGCCTACTGCCGAAGCATAGGGTATCCCTTGCATGCGAGCTCTCTCCAAATCAGTCTTGGGAGACATCTCTTTGGAGAGAGTGAGTCCAGAGATCGTGGGTTGGTTCCCACGCTTGGATTCTTCCATACTAAACCTCTTTAGTATGGTGTCAATGTACCTGGATTGGGACAATCCCAGTATCCGTTTAGATCTATCTCTATAGATCATGATTCCCAATATGCAGGAGGCATCACCTAGATCTTTCATTGAGAATCTCTGTGATAAGAAGAGCTTGACTGATTGCAGCATAGGAATATCATTTCCTATCAAGAGTATGTCATCCACGTACAATACGAGGAAGACAACCTTACCCTCTGCTACCTTCTTATAGATACAAGGTTCATCTATATTTTTGATGAAGTCAAACTCTTTGACTACAACATCAAAACAGATGTTCCAACTCCGCGATGCTTGCTTTAACCCATAAATGGATTTAAGCAGCTTGCACACCTTTCCGCTGCTCCCACTATCTACGAAGCTCTCTGGCTGAGTCATGTACACGCTCTCTTCTAAATCACCGTTTAGAAAGGCGGTCTTAACATCCATTTGCCAGATTTCGTAGTCATGGTATGCGGCAATGGCAAGTAAGATCCGGATGGACTTAAGCATAGCCACTGGAGAAAAGGTTTCGTCATAGTCCATACCCGGTCATTGACGAAAACCTTTTGCTACAAGTCTAGCTTTGAAAGTCTCAACTTTTCCATCTACACCAAATTTCTTTTTAAAGATCCACTCGCTCCCAATGGGTTTTACCCCTTCAGGAGCATTTTCCAAAGTCCATACTTTGTTGGTGTACATGGATTCCATCTCATATCGCATAGCATCTAGCCATTTCACAGAGTCACCACTCGTGATGGCTTGCTCGAAACTAGTCGGTTCATCATCATCCATGATGCAGTCCTCTCTTCCACCATCAATGAGAAAACCGTAGTATCTCTCAGGTGGACGAGAAACCCTACTAGATCGGCGGAGGGGCTGGGGTTCGTCGGGTACTACTGAATCCTCTGGTTCCAATAAATCATCAGTTGTAGTCTGTGGTGCTGGAACCTCTTCCAGCTCTACCTCTTTGCCACTAATTTCTTTTGCAAGAAATTCCTTTTCTAAAAAGGTGGCATATTGAGAAATAAACACTTTTTGTTCCTCAGCGTGATAGAAAATATATCCTTGAGAATTCTTAGGATATCCCACAAATTTGCAAAGAACTGATCGTGCCTCGAGTTTGTCTGGATTTTGTCTTTTGACATAGGCCGGACAACCCCATATCTTAACTCGTTTAAAATATGGTCTCTTCCCACTCCATATCTCATATGGTGTGGTAGGTACAGATTTAGACGGAACTAGATTCAATATGTATATGGCTGTCTCAAGCGCATACCCTCAAAAGGAAATAGGTAACTCAGCATCGCTCATCATAGATCGCACCATATCTAATAGGGTCCGATTCCTTCGTTCCGATACACCGTTGTGCTGTGGTGTATAAGGAGGAGTAAGCTGAGAGAGAATCCCATTCTCTTTTAGATAATCTAAAAACTCACCGCTTAAGTATTCACCTTCTCGATCAGATCGAAGAATCTTAATACTTTTGCCCGTTTGGTTCTCTACTTCGTGCTTATATTCTCTGAATTTCTCAAAAGCTTCAGACTTGTGTTTCATCAGAAACACATGTCCGTATCTAGAGAGATCGTCAGTGAATGTAATGAAGTAGGAAGAACCGTTCCTGGCATGCATAGACATGGGACCGCATACATCACTATGTACCAGTCCTAAGAGTTCGGTAACTCTTTCTCCGTGTCCACTAAACGGAGCTTTGGTCATTTTTCCTTTGTGACATGAATGGCAAGTATCATAAGATGATAATTCGAACGGATTCAGATAACCATCCTTATGTAACTTAGCCAGTCGTGTCGCATTGATATGACCAAGTCTACAATGCCACAAGTAGGATTCGTTCATATCTGAACTTTGCCTCTTGTGTGTGTTTTGTATATTCAGGACTGTATTCTGATTTAGAATGAATATGCCATTATGTAACGAGCCTGATGCAATCAACCTTTGATCTAGGAATATGTTCATAATATTATCCTTTACTACAAAATTATATCCTTCTTTACTTAATAAAGAAACTGAAATAATGTTGCACATCATGTTCGGTATATAATAACACTCATTCAGAATCAGTGTATTACGACTTGGTAATACAAGATGATATTCGCCAACTGCTTTGGCTACAATATTTGCACTGTTCCCTACTTGAACGGAATGATCACCTTTTCCCAGTTCTCTACCTTTACGTAGCCCATGTAACTGTTTACATATGTGGGATCCTGATCCGGTATCTAATACCCAGGACGTAGGGTGAACTAAGAAACAGTTCTCAATAACTAACACACCCGACGAAGATGCATCAACATGCATGTTCTTTTGGGCGGCGTGAGAATCCAGATATTCTCCTGTTTCCTGTTCAGTCTTATAACTCTTATAAGAAAGAACGGGTCCAACGTTCCCTTGCTCAGTACAATAATCGGGTTCAGTCAATACATCAATATTATTATCTTGATTATGGCCTGACATGGTCGCTACCTGGAGAGAGAGAGAAGAAAACACTTTAGCGTATGCTCTTGCAAGATTAGATTGGTTATTATCTTATCTAATTAGGATGTCTCCCACTGTTTTTATCAAATCTACCTTTAAACCCTAAAAGGTAAGATTAGCCGGGATTAATTACACCCTACAATTTCGTCAATCTTTCAGCCAGATCAGTGTCGGTACTTTGAGGGAGATTCCCCGTGCTTTCGCACGGACCTAATTAAAGTAAACCTCGTTTTCCCAGTGGCGTAACCTCGTTAACACTTTTCTAGACACCTACTTGATCGGCTAATTGTCCTGTGTAAAACTCTCCCAGGAGTAACACTTACTCGCAGTGGGTATCGGGATCCAACTATCTCATAGGAGGTATGCAATCTCATTGCAAATTTCAACGCTTGAAATTCCCGATAATATTTTGCCCCTAGCGATCTATGACCTTAACTATGTCAACAAACCATAAATCGCAAGTCAAGTTCAACCCGTACATTTCCTGATTGAATTAAACCCACCCGCACGACCCTTAACTGAGTCAACAAAGCCGTACGAATACCCTAATCCAATCTCATCTCATGTTTTAGCAGATAAACATTACTTAGCTACCGTACACTATGCCTTAACTAAGTCAACAAACATAGCACGAATACTAAATAATATCTATCTGAAATGACGGAGGGCTACGCAGGTTTTTCAGAAAACCCTAAGCGTAATGAACTTGATATCGTCGTAGAATCATGTAGTTTTTGAAAAGGAGTGTTTTGAGACTTTTCTTAGTTTCGCTAAAGGGGTCACTCCCGGTGAAGGGATCGTCGGCCCTTTCCTCATCGAATAAGGTGCAGGATATATCATATATACCGCTGTGCAAAGAAAAATACTAAAAGCAATCAAAAGACAAACCGCGTTTTGTAGCATCTGCCAGTTTTGTTAAAGGGGTCACTCCCGGTGAAGGGATCGTCGGCCCTTTCCTCATCGAATAAGGTGCAGGATATATCATATATATCACTGTGCAAAACAAAACTGTAGCTACCCTTTTCATAAAGTTTTTGATTCTACAACATCTTTAGGTTTCTTTTCTTTTATTAATCTCATTAATAAAAATCCCATCAGCTTATGCTTCCTAAGCATCACAGAAGAAACGAAAGCAGTAATATTTATATATCAGCATATATATATAGATAAGCATTCGTCTCAGGCAGTAATATGATCTCATCACAGAACATTGCAGCAGAAGTACATATATGAAATATTGGATATACTAGGACGTCCGTGTTTTCAATACGAGCATGTATAAAACACGGATTCTACGGTCGCGACGAATAGCCAAACCCACATCCCAAGACCCCTACGAGAGCGGCAAGTAACACTGCCAATTCTAGGGTTTGGAGACCCGGTCTCGACTCCTCGAGATGGCCTCTCACTGGACCCTAGAACCCGGTTACTTGTGCTCCCCTCCTTGGGTCTACCTAATGCGGAAAAGTAAATAATATACACTGGTGACATCAACCGCAACCTGGAAGTGCCCCAAATAAAAGAATATTACATTACAAAAGAATTTTACATGAATGAAAATAAAAACCCTCATCTCATATAAAACCCCCGGCTATTCAGAACGCGACGATCCAATATAACATATCACAACAACACATAATATCTCATATCATCAACGTACGTAAATATGCGCATCCCAATTGTCGTTGACATATAGCAACGAAACCGGCGATATCACATATTACACTTACGGTCACAGAAAAGAAAGTGTAAAACTACAATATTTGGAATCCACAATCACTTTAGACATCGCAAATTCGAAATATCACATACTCCGTATTTCATGCCTAACTCTATTAATTCCACATATTGTATCACATTCCAGATGAATAGACAGTATTAAACTTTTCGAACAGATAATCAAATACCCAAAATTTCCCAAAGTGCTCAACTCTTGAGCGGAGTTCAAATGATCCCAGAATATGTCAAAGTACCGGTGATCCAGCCGTAGAAAGGTCAAGCCAACGCCTCACATGTGGCACGCCGTACTGCCCCAAACCCGAAGGTTCAAAAGGCAGTTCAAGACGGTCACATAATCGAGTTAAGGTTTGTTGTCTTCTAGAGGGTCCACCGCTTAACTTGTACAATTTTTCCGACAGATTTAAACCCGATAAAAATTCAACACTTGAAAGTTTTACGTGACGGGAAAAAGTCGGTTAATGATATCCGTTCAACTAGTTTAACAATTTCTAAATATCCGGAAAGAAATACGAATTTAAAGTTTCCGATCGAGTCTACTATTACAAAACAAACCCCAGAATTTTCAACACCTGAAACAGATTAAAAATACCCAGAAGCATCAACAAGCACCTACGGACATTACCATAAAAGCCACGTGTCATGAATCCACCAATCCGCCGCGGAACCGCCGCGCAAGGCATGCTTGCGCCGCGGTTCCGCCGCCGTTTGGATGAATTGAGGGCTCGGGTTTTATGGTAAACCTTAGAATTCCCTGCTGATTTTTTTACATATTTTTAATTCAGAAAAATCCCAAAATTTAAAAAATTTCCAGAGAGGGGTCTAATTTTGTCGTTTCGGGTTCGATCGGAGTTTTAACTTCGTAAACACATCGCCTAATGCTCTAGCTTGGCTCTGATACCACTGTAGGGTTCCTAGGCACTCTTGTGAAGGTTCATAAGGCATCAAACATGCCCGGATAAAAATTTAGATGTGCCGAACAACCCAAAGACAGGATCTTTGCTAGATTATTAGGGTTAAGCATGCAAAATAACAACTTTTTATCTAAGTGTGAGGGATTACAACCTTTGTAGTCCGCTCCTTCGCTTCACAAGCTCCGAGTAGAAGTCCCTTCGCCGCGATCCACGATCTCCCGGACTCAAGAGAGGCTCCACGACTCGAACGATCCATGCTTGCTTGAAGTGTTCCAAATCTCCGATGATCTACGTCGAAGTTGCAAAGACTCAAGCTTTCTCACTCTAAAGAGATGAACACACTAATCTCATGGGCTAGATGAGATGAGGATGAGAGAGTAGTATTTTTGCTTTCTTTTTAAATCATTTTCTCATATTTATTCATCACATAAAGAATTTCTAGTGAGCTTTTTCAAGAGAGAAGAAGATGATAATGGAAAATGATAATGATCATTATTCTTTTGTGATGAATAGAAAATAAAGCTATATGATTGATATGTAAACCATGGTCAAGGATGAGTGGCTAATAATGTGTAGAGAAACAACTAGAGTTAGGGTTTGGTTAGGTTTAGAAATGTGTCATCAACAAATATCTTAACCATGACAAAAGAAATTGCTTCTAGAAGGTGCATGAAGCAACTAACCTTAATCAAACCCTAACCTCATTTAATCATCCTTAAACATGTTTAATAATAAATCATATCATGTCACAATAATATATATCACATATATATTATATATTTGCA
The DNA here is from genome assembly GCA_030015575.1 of Agapanthus africanus. Taxonomy (NCBI): domain Eukaryota; kingdom Viridiplantae; phylum Streptophyta; class Magnoliopsida; order Asparagales; family Amaryllidaceae; genus Agapanthus; species Agapanthus africanus. The sequence continues at coordinate 331,858,692 of JASDDO010000012.1, read as the reverse complement.
ACAAAAGAAAATAATACAATTAACATATATCGCATATATATCAATGTATCATCCAGTGAGAAAATGAAATAATAAAGCGAGCCAATATTAGATAATGTAATACAATATATCATATATATTATTTTACATTAAATCATCGAATCAACACTTGATCCTACGATCCGGCTGTATCGAATATTACCGACTAATATATCATGTACCGATTCATCGAATCAACACTTGATCCGATGACCCGGTTCATATCTAAATGTCGCGAGAATATAATACGGTATCTCATATCGCATTATTCTCGGTCCTGCACATATCACATATGTACCTCTACTCCGTTTTGCCTGAGCCAAGAAACCTCTGTGTAGGACTCTAAAGAATCGTCAATACGCCGGTAGCAGGTGATGATCATATCAAACACCCACAAGCTGCAAGCGGTCAGCTAAACGTAACAGCCACCCAGGTATTGAGCGATCAGAAGATCAACAAGGTAGCCTATGCGTTCTCCTGTGAATCCGATCAGTAACACTCCCGTACAGTCCGGTCTGTTCGTCTGATATGTCGCATATCAAGTCTAGGGGTGGTATACGTCAGACCCCAGTAACCGATAAGTCGTGTCGATGTGTGGCTCATAACGGGTCGAGAAACTACTAGTAACACTTACCAGTAAATCTCTATATCAGCCCTGGCCAGGGACTTCCAGTTATAGCCAATCGAACACAGCGCAACATCAACTCCCTATACCGGGAGAGACGAATCCCCTCCTATCGCTCATTGCCTCCATGTGATTCGGGACTGTACCCAAAAGCCACCGTTTTGCACGCCCTCTTGGACGTGGTAAGGTGGAAATCAAAGCACAGTGGAAATCACACAAGACTCCATGACGATCTCGGGTCTACAGACTATCCTGTACCAGTGTCACCGGAGAACTGCCATCTGACGTGTGGTATATCACCATCTGGGAGTTCTCGGCGAGTCCGTCCAGTGTACCCAGTCTCCACTGAGCACCCGTACACCATCTCTGATGTCAAACACCGATGGATATGGGATCATCCATCGCCCATCATATGGGTCAAGATGCGTATACGCTACTCTACTCTGGTGTATCGATGCCCTGTCTCGATATACCCTCGACTAGGAACAGTTATAGGATGTACTCATCGACTACCGTGGCCCCACTAGTATGATCTCATCATAGTCCCAGTAGTCGAGTACAGATCCTAAGGGCTTTATCAACATGTGAGAGAAAAACAGTAAACCAATACAAGTCAACATGTTTAGATAAAGTGAAACCAAATAGCATACTATCATGACGAGCAAGAAAGTCATCTCTATATATATCCAAGCATCCATTATAATATACATCATATGTACAACAATGGCCTCTAGGGCATATACATAACTAACATCCTGGCTCAAGCGAAACGAAATAGGAGCGCATATGAGATATGTGCGGGACCGAGAATAATACGTGTATGTGATACCGTATTCCATTCTCACGATGATTGTATCGAAAGGTTGTATGCGATATAACCTAGTTATCGAATCAAGGATTGATTCGATAAGCCGATACATTGGATATTAGTCGGTCACATGCGATATGACCGGATCGTTAAATCAAGTGTTGATTTAATGATTTAATGCATAATTATATATTTGATATATTACTTTGCATTAACTAGTATTGGTTCACTTTAAATGGATTTTCTCACTTCAAGTTCACAAGTTGTATATGTGATATACTTTTGTGCACTTGATTGTATCATGTTTGATGATACATGATTGCTAGGTTTTTGTGTAAAGAATTAAACCTTAGTTAAGTAAATGGTTAGGGTTTTTATTTTATCATTCATTTATCTTTTTAATTTAGATTAAAAAGAAATGGCATAAGAAAACAAAATGGTTTCTTTCTTTCTTTCTTTCATGAAGCTTGTTGAAGCTTCATGAAGCTTTGACCAAGTGACCATTTTGTCTTCTTCTTTTAACCCTAACCATTCATCTAAACTCAAGTTAGTTCTCTACACAAAACCATGGTTAAAATTATGATAAGAATCATTATTCTTTTCTATTCAAAAAAAAAAACTTATCATAATATTCATCTTCTTCTTCTTCTTTTTCACATGAAGAAGCTTGCTACCAACAATGGCAAAGTGAGAAAAAGAGTGAGAAATCCAATTCTAAAGTGAACCCACCTCCTATTTCTTCATCCTGTACCTCTTGCCAAGTAGAATAGGGTGTTTTCTTCACAAGTTTCATGACTTGGTGAAGTGGGAGCTTGATCTTGTGATGCCTCGACGTAGATCATCTTCGGCATCGACGTCGACGACCTAGCCCGCCCATTTTTCCGATGAAGCCGACGCTAGAGCCCGGGATTTGATTTGGACAGCGAGGAGGCTTCATTGCGGAGCTATGGAGGTGGAGAACCGGATCTACAAAGGTTGTATTTCCGTTCTTTTAGTTAAGTTGTTAACTATTCGCATTTGTCTCGCCTAAATTCTAGTTAACGATCCGTATTAGGGTTTCTCGGCACCCGTAAAATTTCAAATTGGCATGGTTGATTCCTTGTGAGACCTCCTTAGAGTGCCTAGGAACCCTACAGTGGTATCAGAGCCTAGCTAGAGCCTTAGGCGAAGTCTAGACGACGTTTGAAATCCGAACGAACCCGAAACCCTAATACAATAAGCTCTCTGGACTTTTTTCAAAAACTGGGTTTTTTCCGGATTAAAAATTCTTAAAAAATTCAGCAGGAAGATCTAAGAGTTATGGTGCAAAACGAGATCCTAATTCATCTAAACCGCCGCGGTTCCGCGGCATGAGCATGCCTCATGCGGCGGTTCCGCGGCCGTACGATCGACTCTCACGGTAAGATTTGCACTGTAATTCCTCTTTCTCAGTGCTGAGTTTTATGCGAATTTTTAATATTTATTCAAGAGTTGAATTTTCTGGGGTTGTTTTGGGGATTCGATGATTCGATCGGATTATCAGATTTTGTCTATGTGGATTCCGGATAATTTTTGAATATGTTAAAAAGTTCGACCGGATATAAATACCCAAATTTTCCCCTGCCGGGAAATTTCCAAGTGTTGGATTTTTCCGTGGTTTAAAGACGTTCTAAGTAGTGCAAGTAACGCGATGGACCCTCTAGAAGACAACAAACCTTAACTCGATTATGTGACCGTTTTGAACTGCCCTTTGAACCTTCGGGTTTGGGGCAGTACGGCGTGCCACATGTGAGGCGTTGGCTTGACCCTTCTACGGCTGGACCGTTGGTACTGAGGTATGAACTGAATGTTTTTAGACTTATTTCATGTGTTGAGCTGTATCGGGAAAACTTGGGTGTTTGACTGTTCGATCGGAAAGTTTAACATTTTCTGTTTATCTGGAATGTGATACAATATTTGGAATTCACAAGTAGTTATGAGATAACTGAATGAATATTATAAACATAGCAGTTTAGTCTCACTTGATCGGTTGCCACGGAATTTTGATGTGATCAAAAGTCCGTCGCAATCACGTAGCGTACGCGGATACTCGCCGGTAAACTTAATAGACAGCCTCACCCCATAGCCCTGACCAAGTGACTGTAGGAGAACCCCGTCGCCGAAAGCATCCGTTCGGGTGCTCGCGGCAGCGGTGTTCCGCCTTGGTGCACTTCGTCGGTGGCATCGCATTCGATCAGGATGTCCGGAATCTTGTTGAATTGCCCGACTTGATATTGAAAAGTGTTTTCGATAATGAGACTAAAATGCGGGGTTTATAATTGTTAGGCATGCGATGTTTAAGGAATTCATTTAATTAGGCATGCGATGTCTGAGGTGGTTGCGGATTCCAACTGTTGTAGTTTTACACTTTCTTTTCTGTGACCGTAAGTGTAATATGTGATATCGCCGGTTTCGTTGCTATATGTCAACGACAATTGGGATGTGCATATTTACTTACGTTGATGACATGTGATGTTATGTGTTGCTGGATATGTTGTATTGGATCGTCGTGTTTGAATAGCCGGGGGGTTTTATGTGAGATGAGTGTTTTTCATTTTCATTCATGTAAAAAACTTGTATGTAATATTCTTTTATTGGGGCACTTCCAGGTTGCGGAAGTTGTCACCTTTTGTATATTATTTACTTTTCCGCACTAGGATAGACCCAAGGAGGAGGGCACAAGTAACCGGGTTATGGAGTCCAGTGGGAGACCAACTCGAGGAGTCGAGTCCGGGTCTCCTAACTCTAGAATTGGTAGGGTTGCTTGCCGCTCTCGTAGGGGTCTAGGGGTGTGGGTTTGGCTATTCATCGCGACCGTAGAATCCGTGTTTTATACTGGCTCGTATTAAAAACACGGACGTCCTAGTATATCCAATATTTCATATGATTCTTCTGCTGCGATATCTGTGATGTGATCATGTGATGTTCTGTGATAGATACAGTATATAGTATATATGATATATTATATAGACGTTACTTATGTTTTACACCCGCGCTAGCCCTACCCCGCTCTGCCGTTAGTTACCTAACCTAACGGTGCACGAGGGGACATCGAGGCGAATGCGGATGGCATAAGTGTACGTCGTATTTATCTGAGATGTTTAGGTAATTTAAATGATGGGACTTCATTAATGAGATTAATGAAATAAAAGAAACCTAAAGATGTTGTAGAATCGAATTTCAAAATAAAACAGGTAGCTACAGTTCTTGCTTTGCGCAGCGGTATATATGATATATCCTGCACCTTATTCGATAAGGAAAGGACCGAGATCCCTTCACCGGGAGTGACTCCTTTTGCAATAACTGGCAGATGCTACACACTCGGTTTGTCTTTTGATTGCTTTTAAGTGTTTTTGCTTTGCACAGTGATATATATGATATATCCCGCACCTCATTCGACGAGGAAAGGACCGACGATCCCTTCACCGGGAGTGACTCCTTTAGCAAAACTAGAAAAGCCTCAAAAGCACTCCATTTCAAAATCATTTGATTCTACGACGATATCAAGTTCATTACGCAATAGGTTTTCAGAAAAACCTGTCGTAGCCCTCCGTCATTTCAGATAAGTACTAGTTAGTATTCGTGCTACGTTTGTTGACTATGTTAAGGCGTAGTGTACGGTAGCTAATTAGTGCTTATCTGCATAAGCATATGATGTGATTGGATTAGGGTAGTCGTGCGACTTTGTTGACTATGTTAAGGGTCGTGCGGGTGGGTTTAATTCAATCGGGAAATGACGGGTTGAACTTGACTAGCACTTATGATTTGTTGACTATGTTAAGGTCATATAGTTGCTAGGGGCAAAATAATATCGGGAATTTCAAGTGTTGAAATTTGCAATGAGATTGCATACCTTCTATGAGATAGTTGGATCCCGATACCCGCTGCGAGTAAGAGTTACTCCTGGGAGAGTTTTACACATTACAATTAGCCGATCAAGTTGGTGTCTAGAAAGGTGTTAACGAGGTCACGCCTCTGGGAAAATGAGGTTTACATTAATTAGGTTCGTGCGAAAGCACGGGGGACCTCCCTCAAAGTACCGACACTGGCCTGGCTGAAAGATTGGCGAACTTATAGTGTGTAATTAATCCCGACTAATCTTTCCTTTTAGGGTTTGAAGGAAGATTTGATAAAAACAGTGGGAGCCATCCTGATTAGATAAAATAATAACCAATCTATTCTTGCAAGAGCGCACGCTGAGTGTTTTCTTCTCTCTCTCTCCAGGTAGCGACCATATCACGCCTTAATCAAGATAATAATACGGAATATTGACCGAAGCCGCTTGTTATACTGAGCTGGGGAACGTTGGTCCCGCTCCAACTTATAATTGTTATAAGACAGAGCAGGAAATAGGGGAATACCAAGATTCCCATGCCGCCCAAACGAAGAGAGTGCATGCTGATGCATCATCTTCGGGTGTGTTCATTATAAAGAACTGTTTCTCAGTATCCTCTGAATCCTGGGTATTTGATACCGGATCAGGATCCCAGATATGTAATATGTTACATAGGGCTACAAAAAGGTAGAAAACTGAGAACGGGTGATAAGTTTCATGAGGCAGAAAACGGGGCAAGTGTTGCAGCCAAGTCTGTCGGTCACTGCCACCCTGTATTACCAATACATTGATTCTGAACGAATGTTATTAGATACCGAACCTGATATACAAAATCATATCAGTCTCTTTATTTAGTAAAGAAATGATAAAATTTTGTATTGATGGATAATGTTTTGAACATTTCCTATATCAAAAGTTGATCGGTTCAGGCACGTTATCTAAAAGCATTAATGTTCTAAATCAAATTACAGTTCTTAGTATACAGAACACACACAAGAGGAAGAGTTCAGAAATGAACGGATTCTTCTTAAGGTATTGTAGACTAGGTCAGATCAATATGACCCGACTAGCTAGAGTTACATAAAGATGCATATTTAAATTAGTTTGAATTTACATCTTGTGAAACTCGCCAGTCATGTCACAAAGATAAGATGACCATAGCTCCGTTTACTGGAAACAGAGAAAGAGTTAGTGAACTCTTGGGATGATACATGTTGATGTATGTAGGTCCCCTGTCTACACATGCCAAGACCGGTTCTTTATACTTCATTACATTCTCAGATGATCTCTCAAGATTCAGACATATGTTCCTAATGAGACACAAGTCTGAACCTTTTGAGATATTCACAGAATATAAGTTAGAAGTAGAGAACCAATACAGGTAGTAGTATTATGTCCTTTGATGTGATCAAGGAGGAGAATACTTGAGCACGGAACTCCTGGGCTATTTTAAGAAGAATGAGATTCTCTCTCAGCATTACTCCTCCGCATACACCATAGCACGATGGTATATCGGGGCGGAGCAATCACACCCTATATGATAAGGTGTGCTCTATGATGAGTACTACTGAGTTATCTATTTCCTTTTGGGAGTTATGCACTTATGAAGTTGCATACCTATTGAATAGGGTCCCGATCAAATCAGTTGCCTACCACTTCATATGTGATATGGAAAGGGACGAGCCCATATCTTAAGTTAGTTAAGATTTGGGGTTCTCCGGCCTATGTCTAAAAGCAAAATCCGGACAAGATAAAGGCAAGGTCAGTTCTGTAAAACTGGAAACGTTCCAGCTATACCAACTACTGCAGATGATTTGATAGAACCAAAGGATTCAGTAGATTCCAACGAACCTCAGCCTCTCCGCCGATCTAGTAGGGTTCCTCACCCACCTGAGAGATACTTCGGTTTCTCTATGACAGTGGGAGCGAGGATTGCATCATGAGATGATGACTTAATTAGTTTCGAACTGGCCATCAGGAGTGGGACTCTGTAAGAATGGCTGGATGCTTAGCGATCTGAGATGGAATCCTTATACACCAACAAAGTATGGACTTTATTTGCTATATCTGAAGGGTTAAATCCCCATCAGGAGCAAGTATATCTTGAAAAGATTACTTGGTGTAGATGGAAAAGTTGAGACTTTCAAAGCTAGACTTGTTAAAGGTTTTCGTCATCGACCAGGTATGGATTATGTTGAAACCTTTTCTAAGGATCTATGCTTAAGTCCATCCAGATCCTACTTGCCACGGCTACATACCATGACTACGATATCTGGTGGTTGGGTGTCATGACAGCTTTTCTAAATGATGTTTTAGAAGAGAACGTCTGTAAGTACACAGCCAGAGGGCTTCGTAAACAGTGGGAGCAGCGGAAACGTGTGCAAGATGTTTTATAGGATAAAGCAGGCATCGCGGAGTTGGAACATCTGTTTTGATGGATTAGTCAAAGAGTTTGACATCATCAAAATGGTAGATGAACCTTGTATAAACAAAAAGGTAGTAGGGAGTATGGCGGCAATTCTCGTAGAGTACGTGGATGACATACTCATGATAGGGAAATAGTTTCCTATGCTACGCTCGATCAATCTCCGCTTATCACAATGATTCTCCACATAGGATCAAAGTGATACCTACTAAATCCTGGTTTTTGGATCTATGAAATAGATCTAATTGGATGTTAGGAATCTCACTAGTACTAGTGAGATGGTATCAATCGATCCTGGGGAGAATCACTGGAAGGGTTCCAGGGTGATAAAGACGACTGAATGTCAGTCACAGGAATTGTCTTTACCCTCAGTAAAGGGACAGTATGTTGGAAGAGTTCCAAGCTAGATACCGTGACATACTAGACGATAAAGGCTGGATACATCGCTATTTAAGATGCTACCAAAGAGGCTGTTTGGGTGTATATTGGTTCATGAGATGAACTACGTTCCTACCATTGTGAGACAATGGAGTTGTGGCTTATGCCAAGGAACGCAGGTCCCATCAGTGATCCAGACATATTCTAAGGCAGTATCACCTAATCATGGAGATGGTTGATCTCTAAGGGATCGAGGTTAGGAGAGTAGACTCAGAGGACAACACGGCGGATCCACTCACGAAGGCCTATTCCCAGAGAGAGACTTTTATGGGATGGTTGAGTATGAGATACTACAACCACTGCTATCAGATGGCCCTAGTGCAAGTGGGAGATTATTAGTTATATGTATGCCCTAGAGGCCATTACTGTACATTGGATGTATATTGTAGTGGATACTGGGACATATATAGGGAGGACTTTCTTGCTCGACATGATAGTATGCTATCTGGTTACTCTTTACCTTAACGTGTATACTGATTGTCTCTCTGTTACATGTTGGTAAAGCCCTTAGGATGTGTACTTGACTACCTGGACTATGATGCGGATCATACTAGTGGGGACATGGTAGTCCATAAGTACATCCTTGAAAGTCCCTAGTCGTGGGTGTATCGAGATGGGGCATCGATATACCAGAGTAGACTAGCGTATACCTTCTCGACCCATACAGATGGGCAATGGATGATCCCATATCCATTGGTGTTTGACATCGGAGATGATATACGGGTGCTCAGTGGAGACTGGGTACACTGGACGGACTCGTCGAGAACTCCCAAATAGTATTATACCTTACGTCAGATGGCAGTTCTCTGGTGACACTGGTACAGAGTAGTCTGTTGACCCGAGATCGTCATAGAGTCTTGTGTGGTTCCCACTGTGCTTTGATTTCCACCTTACCACGTCCAAGAGGGCGTGCAAAACGGTGGTTTTTGGGTACAGTCCCGAGTCACATGGAGGCAATGAGCGATAGGAGGGGATTCGTCTCTCCCGGTATAGGGAGTTGATGTTGCGCTGTGTTCGATTGGCTATAACCGGAAATCCCTGGCCAGGGTTGCTGAGATTTACTAGTAAGTGTTACCAGTAGTTTCTCGAACTGTTATAGACCTCATATCGACACTACTTATCGAGCTATTGGGGTCTGACGTTTACCACCCCTAGGCAAGATATGCGACATATCAGACGACGAGACCAGACTGTACGGTAAGTGTTACTGGTTGGATTCACAGGAGTGTGAGCGGGCTTGCTCGTCGATCTTCTGATCGCTCAATACCCGGATGGCCGTTACGTTTAGCAGACCGCTTGCGGCTTGTGGGTGTTTGATATGATCATCACCTGTTGCCGGCGTATTGACGAGTCTTTAGAGTCCTACACAGAGGTTTCCTGGCTCAAGCGAAACGAAATAGGAGCGCATATGAGATATGTGCGGGACCGAGAATAATTCGTGTATGTGATACCGTATTCCATTCTCGCGATGATTGTATCGAAAGGTTGTATGCGATATAACCTAGTTATCGAATCAAGGATTGATTCGATAAGCCGATACATTGGATATTAGTCGGTCACATGCGATATGACCGGATCGTTAAATCAAGTGTTGATTTAATGATTTAATGCATAATTATATATTTGATATATTACTTTGCATTAACTAGTATTGGTTCACTTTAAATGGATTTTCTCACTTCAAGTTCACAAATTGTATATGTGATATACTTTTGTGCACTTGATTGTATCATGTTTGATGATACATGATTGCTAGGGTTTTTGTGTAAAGAATTAAACCTTGGTTAAGTAAATGGTTAGGGTTTTTATTTTATCATTCATTTATCTTTTTAATTTAGATTAAAAAGAAATGGCATAAGAAAACAAAATGGTTTCTTTCTTTCTTTCTTTCATGAAGCTTGTTGAAGCTTCATGAAGCTTTGACCAAGTGACCATTTTGTCTTCTTCTTTTAACCCTAACCATTCATCTAAACTCAAGTTAGTTCTCTACACAAAACCATGGTTAAAATTATCAAAAGAATCATTATTCTTTTCTATTCAAAAAAAACTTATCATAATATTCATCATCTTCTTCTTCTTCTTCACATGAAGAAGCTTGCTACCAACAATGGCAAAGTGAGAAAAAGAGTGAGAAATCCAATTCTAAAGTGAACCCACCTCCTATTTCTTTATCCTGTACCTCTTGCCAAGTAGAATATGGCGTTTCTTCACAAGTTTCATGACTTGGTGAAGTGGGAGCTTGATCTTGTGATGCCTCGACGTAGATCATCTTCGGCATCGACGTCGACGACCTAGCCCGCCCATTTTTCCGATGAAACCAACGCTAGAGCCCGGGATTCGATTTGGACAGCGAGGAGACTTCATTGCGGAGCTATGGAGGTGGAGAATCGGATCTACAAAGGTTGTATTTCCGTTCTTTTAGTTAAGTTGTTAACTATTCGCATTTGTCTCACCTAAATTCTAGTTAACGATCCGTATTAGGGTTTCTCGGCACCCGTAAAATTTCAAATTGGCATGGTTGATGCCTTGTGAGACCTCCTTAGAGTGCCTAGGAACCCTACAGGATCTAGTTAACTAGAATTTTAGGCGACAAAAAGAAGCTAGTTAACACAGCTTGTCATAGGCAATGGACATCTGGACAGACCTTTGCCTGTCATATAAGTCAGATTCAGTCAACTTGTTATCTAGATGTAACCTAGTCATGGTCACAAGGTTGCTGCAATGAGAGAGAGAGAAGAAAACACTTTAGCATGACGCTCTTGCAAGTTTAGATTGGTTTTTAGTTTATCTAAACTGGATGGCTCCCACTGTTTCTCGAATCCTTCCTCAAACCATAAAAGAAAAATTAGCCAGGACTGATCTCACCGTACAATACTTGCTTAACCGTTCAGCCAGGACGGTGTCGGTACTTCGAGGGAGGTTATCCAACGCTTTCGCGAAGTTCCTTAATTAAATAACCTCTTTTCTCTGGGGGCGTAGCCCCGCTGACACCTTTCTCGACACCTACTTGATTTATAGCATTGATCGTTAAGTGACAAATCTCCTGATAAATAGCATATGCTCACAGTAGGATCGAGATCCAAATATCATCGTGTGATAATGTTGAAGGAATCCTACCAACATTAATCAAACTCCAAATGGTATGCAACACTAGCAAGTTTCAGTTTCTTTAGAAACTCCCGATGTGGATTTTTGCCCCATGTTCTTATGACCTTGACTAAGGGCCAACAAATCATAAGTCACATGTCAAGTTCTACCCATTATTATCTTGTTAATTTGAACCCACCCGTATATACTCTTGATTAAGGGCCAAACAAAGTAATACGACTGTCCCAAACCAACTCATCTATCTATGCAACAAATGAATACCCGAGTAGCTACCAATCACTATGTCTTCACTAAGGGCCAAACAAACATAGCTTGAATACTACTGACCATCCAGAAGAAATGACGGAGGTCTACGACTGGTTTTGGCGAAACCGTGAACGTAGTGAACTTGATATAATCGAAGGAACCTGATAGATTTTTAAAAGGAGTGGTTAAAGGTCCGCAATTAAAAATTCTGCTCTTTTAAAATAACCGAGTGGTTTCTTTTAAATTTGTTCCGACGATTCAACTTTGGTTTGTTTTCTTTGCATTAAAATAATGCGTCCCATCAATTAACCTATCATTGCAGAAAACAACGAAAATACAACATCCTCTTATGCCATCCGCATTCGCCACTGGGTCCCGTCATCACCCGTTAGGTTACTTAACTAACGACAGAGCGGGGGCTGGGCTAGCGCGGGTGTAAAACATAAGTGACGTCTAAATAGCTATCATATATAGATATTGTACATTCGTCTGACGCAATAATAGGCATTCCAGATCACAGATGAACATTATTGGATATACAAGCAATCCGCGTTTCCTTTCAGCCTGCAACGAAAGACGGATTACACAGTTGTGATGAATAGCCATTACCCCACCCTAGACCCCTACTGGTACGGCAAACTACCCGCCATGTACCTGAAGTGAAGCGGTCTCCCTCAACAACGTGAGTAGGCCACTAAACAGTTCAACGTACCCAGTAGTTTGTGTACCCCACCTTGGGTCTATCCTAGGAGCATAAAACAGTAAATGAAATAATACAACGGTGGCTACAACCTCAGTCCGGATGTGCCCCGCAAAAGAATATTACATCATATTACAATTTACATCGAATGAATGAATATAAAAACTCATCTCAAACCCCGGCTAATCATCATAACGATCCAATCAAGTTCATATACACAAACAGTAAAAACCATTACAGAAATGTGCAACCCTCTGCCAACCGACATACTAGCAGTTAGGGGAGGTTTACAAACACATTAAACATTACAGATGAAAACCCGATTAGCATATAACTTAGAATATCGATCGACAACCTTTTTCCGTGTCTACCCCAAATGCAAGCCAGCACAGAAGTAACCTGGGCAGAAACAGAATATACTGGAAAACAAAACACCACAAAATAAGAATTACTGTGAAAATCCGAGTCAACTCGGAGTTGACTCGGCGGCGGATCTGCGGCCAAAAGCACTATTCCGCGGCGGATCCTCGGCCTTCTTACCGAGTTAGCAGCTCGTATTTTCCCATAATTCTTATAATCCCCTGCAGTTAATTTTCAGGCCTATCAAATAATTTTTCGACACGTTTAAAATTGACAGAAACTTGAGGGGTCCGGGGTTATGTTTTCGCGTTTTTCCGACAATCGAAGTTCTAATTAGTTGCTAACAAGCTAGTAAAGGTTTAGTAGGCTCTGATACCACTGTAAGTCCATGTCACGCACCCCACGAGCTTGCGGGGAGACGGAATATATGAAAAACAATTATCAAAGCTTCGTAACACGGACTTGAGCTCACGGATCGTGTCTAAACCATTACTAGCAAACTATGAAAGGTTTAACTTCTCGGATTCGAAGTTATACCTCACGTTAGTTGTCCTTCGGGTCTTCATCGCTGTCCTCCACTCCTCGTAGGCTCTATGGAACGTCGGCACCTCAACGGCCTCCTCGAGTCAAAGACGATCCACCCGAGAGCTACTACTCCAAGCTTGACCTCTAACTTGAGGTAACTAGGTTTCTCAAAGTGCTAATCTAAGCAACCTAGAGGATATAGAGTAGGATTATGGATTAATAAGTCTTGCTAACCCTTGATCTCAACACATGAGAGGTTAGGGTTGGGGTTTGAAGAGAGAGAGCTTGAGGAGAGAGAAGGTGAGAATGAGCATCCTTTTGGAATGATGATATCATTTGAATATATGAAGCATATGATATAATTAAAATGAATAACAAATAAATATGTGTCATCATGCTTCATTAATTCATAGAGTGATTCATCTCATGAGTCATTTAAAACATTAATGCAACATTAACTCCATGGATGATTCACTCTCATGACTCATTAATCCAATAAATGCAAATGCCACCTTAGCCTCTAAGTCATCATACTTCTAGAAGCTTCTCGAAGAATTACGAGAACGCCCCTCCTATCCGTGAAAACACGGAAAACCTTTAGACTGTATTAATCCAATAATCCGATACTAGAATCTGGCTTAAACCAAAGCCGGCTAGTAAAAACTGTCCGAACATCGTACGTGCGTAAAAACACGTATGCGTTCGAACCCTGTCGTAAAACCTTACGACCTCTATATCGTTTCGCCCGAAGCAGGGAAACTCTCTGTATGGGACTCTAAAGACTCGACACTACGCTGGCAGTGGGTTTAACCACAGACCGCAAGCGGCACTAGCTGTACGTAACGGTCCCACGGTAGATGACGATAAGAAGGCCGATGAGGAAACCCATCCGAACTCCTACTGAGCCTGATGTGACAATCTCCGAACAGTCTGGTCTGTTCGTCTAAGACTATCGCATATCGGGCCTAGGGGGCGGTAAACGTCAGACCCCTAATAGCGGTATAAGTCGTGTCGGAGTGAAGCCCATTACACCTTGAGAAACTACTGGAAGCCACCAGTAAATCTCGCTTGCCCTGGCCAGGGACTTTGCGTAATGGCTCTCCATACACAGCGCGATATCAACCCCCAATACCGGGAGAGACGAATCCTGTCTAACCGCCACTGCCTCCAAGTGTTTCGGGACTGCACCCAACTACTACCTGTTTGCACGACTACTTTGAGCCGTGGTAGGGTAGTAATATAAGTACAGTGGGAACACACCCTAAGTGAAGTAGCAGTATCAAGTCGATGGACTAAGCTGTACTCATGTCACCTGGGAACTGCTATCTGACGATGGGTATAAATCCAACCTGCAGTTCCCGGCGAGTCCTGTCCGGTGTACCCGTAACCTAACGAGCACCTGCTTACTATCTCCAGTACGACGTACTGATGGTTGTGGGACAGACCATCTCCCTATGCTGGGATGAGAATCGTATACACCCGTCTACTCCGGAGTATCGATGCCCTATCTCGATAATCCTACGACTAGGGACCTGTATAGGATGTTGCTTATAGACTACCCAGCCCCCACTAGTGTGACTGCCATCACAACGCTGGTAATCAAGCAAAGATCCTAAGGGCTCTACTAATATGTATAAGCCATATGTTACAAGAAACATATGCACATATTAAAGTAGACACAAACAAGTAGCATACTACCATTTTTAGCAAGACTGTCAATATAACTGTGAATATCCCAAGCTTCCATTAAGTAATATACAAGCTAGTATGATACAGTAATGGCCTCTAGGGCATAAACACTAACACAATGTTAGCACAGTTTGGTTTTATTTGTACATTTGATATCGTGGGGCGAGCGTCTGACATGTGGATGACCGTTGTAACACCCGAGCCCAATGCTGCTATTTTCTGTTACTGGTTGAGTGTTTGGCATTGCTCATTTCATTTATCTTGCTTGTTTGGTTCTTATTGCACAATTTTAACCGGCTAAGTCATTCTGCATATAACAAATTTTAGCACCTAAAATAAAATTAAAAATATTCATCTTGGCCTACTTGACACCCTTAGCCTCGTGGTAGCGTTCGTGCATTGTGTTCTCGTCCCGTTCAGTGAAACGGGCGAGTTTGGATGGCTACGTGCACGTGCGTGTGTCCGTTTTGTGAGTATGCTTTTTAATCATAAAACATTTCATTTTAAAATTTGGAACCCGCTTAAAATCCTATTATTTGAATTTCGAATTTTTGGACCCAACCCGGGCGCAATTTGGAAATGTTTCATTTGGCGCCAAAATCCTAAATTTTAATATTATTAAAACCATCACATATATTTTTCTAACTAACCTGATATCTTACTGTTCATTACCTATCTTTTAAATCTTTAAGTTAACCATATAATATTTTTACAATCTTTTATATCCTTCTCAATTTATTCTCTCAGCCAATCACAACCTCCCCTTTAACCCCGTGGGCCCCACTTTCTCTCTCTCTCTCTCTCCACCTTTTCCTCTCTCTCCCTCTCCCTCATATATTCTCTCGTACTTCTCTTTATCATTTTTCTCTTCTTGCTTCATGTCTCGTTTCTCATTTCTTTTAACTGTTCTTTTGTTGCCGGAATTCCGTCGTGCCGGTGACGTTTCTCGACGTTCCAGCGAGATGCCCCGACCCGTGTGGTTCCTTTGTTCGTCGTTTGGGTTCATTCCGTGAACCGTGCGCCGTCGCGAGTTTTCCCCGCCGACGGTTAACGTTCCGTTTTCCCGATTCGCGACCCATCGAGGCAAGTTAATCTTGCTACATGCTATATACTTTTATAATCTTCATTTTATAATGTTATACATTTGAAAATCTTATAGTTTACATATGAAATGTCGTTGAAAAATCGGATATGACAAATCTGAAATTTACTGTACACCTTATCTTATAAAATTCATTATAAATCATAGAAAAATCATTAGTATACGTTCTTTAGTTCGTTACGAAGCTAATTCAGAATACTATAACTTTATGAAATATTTACTTGCAAAATAAATTGTTTAATTAACGTAAAATGCAAATTAACACGTCTCTAAACTGCTGTCCAGGGAAATTCCAGCAGCAAACTTTCAACTTTGAATATTCATAACTTTTTGTAGGGATAACCTGAGATACTTATACTTATAAAACTGAAAACCTTATTGAATTATCTTTGTTTTGGTATAAGATACGTCTCTTTTGGAGAACATTTGTTATTTTTAAGCTATTTTACAAATTAGGGTGGCGCTAAATTTCTGAACAGAACCTTCTTGTGCATGGTTAATCAATACATCTTTTATGGTTACTAATCGCTTTGAATATGCTATCCATATTAATATTATTATATCAATATTTATATCACATATTGTTTAGTTGTACATCCCACATTACCATTTTACAGTTTTATAACTTTTCGGATACCCGTTTGCATCTATCGCATTTAAGATACATATAATTGCACGCATAGATCACACTATTACATAATAATGTGATATTAACACTCCATGTTTAATAAATTGCATCCTAATTAATATTGGAACTATAAATGTAACCCTAATCGATAACTGTGCATCCATATCCTTGAAATTATATTTATTTACATATCATATTACATGTTCCAGTTTATTGTTCTGATAGTACTCATGCTTGTTTATTTATACATATGCTTATGTTAGTTTGATTATGAGCACCCACATGACATCTTGTGCTTCCTGACATGACCTGTTACACTTCCTACTTGACATGACATGGTACCGTACACTCTTGACATGACACGACACCCTATACATATCGACTCATCCTGTTGTACCATGACACTACTTGTTTCATGATTTCATGCCTAATGCCGACAAACCTGACCATTCCTGCTGTCGATCCAGACAGACCTACTTTTACTTGATTTTGTGTTGGCATTAGTCCTTGACTACTGAATACCTGACCTGACATACATAGTTTGGGGGTATGGGGAAATCAAAGGTGAAACCGACTTGTAACTCAACAGTTCGATACATTGTTCTGATCAGTCTTACGGGCTTGGCCAGTCCGGGAGTGATGATGCTGACATCACTCGTCCATCCTACTACCTTTTACTGCTTAGCGGCACGTCTCGGACTCAGCCCCGAGGATCATGACCGTGGTCCCGGGCACGCACGGGATACTATTGAGTTACATCGACGATTCATCAATTGGTTTCAAAGACTATAGAGTAGAAAACCTGATAGGACAGTTTGTCACCATTGCACATCACCCTGCTTGTTACTTCTTATTACTGCTTTATTCATGTTCATGCTTGCACTATGTATCACCATGTTTACATTATACTTGATGTCATGACGCGCTGACGTCTGGGTTTTGCATGGCCCAGATTCCGTACCACTGTCGACGACCGAGCAGGAGTACTTCAGCCAGCAGGCTGAACTGTGAGTTCCTTAGGGTTTAGTTTATTTATTTCATTTCATTTCCAGATGTGAGCCCGCATTATGGGACGTACTGTTTATTCATTGTATTGGATCATTAGCTTCCGCACTTATTGTTTATTGATTCTTGTTATTATGGATTTGGACATGTATTAGATTAGCTTATTATCTTGTTCTTGATATCCTTACAACCGTAATGTGACTGTGGATGGATACTTCCTACCCACATGTAGCATGGTTGGCTATGTCACGTGCCCAATCTTGCGTACTCTGGGAAGCGGGGCGTGACATGGTTCTTTTGGTATCAGAGACATAGGTTAGTTGGGTTGATTCTTTTGTAGTTGGGTATTGTACCCGATACACGAATCAGAACACCCGTGATTAGGAAACATGTCCAGCCACCTTGACCGTTTTACCATCTTTGAATCATTCTTCCAGATCATGTCGACATGCAAACTTACTTTGCATTGTCAATTCGAAAACCTAATTCCTTGTTATCTCTAGGACTTAGGCGACTTGGGTGGAGTTAAGTAATTGCGGCTATGATACCGCGGCATAGCTACAATGCAGCACTCTATTTAAGTATCTTGGAGTTCTAGCCTTGACCCATATTCAGAATCTATCATCATGCTAATATTGGGTGTTTTGAGTTCAGGATTATGACAGGTAAGAAGTTGAAGACGTACCAGAGGCGTGTGAACGAAGCCGCCATGTTAGGAGTGATACGTGGGATGTTGGAAAACCAGAAGAGGCAAACTGAGCTGATCCAGCAGCAAGCAGATTCATTTCAGGAGGGTTTGCAGGCTATTCAGCAGTCTGTAAACACCGCAGTAGCGAAGCCAGTCGACCGAGTAGGAACCGTGGCAGATTTCAGATGGTTGGGTCCTACTACTTTCACTGGTTTGGAGGAGCCGTTACCAGCCGAGCAGTGGCTAGTAGACACGGAGAATTTACTGATTGCGGCACAGATCCCAGAAGACAAGAGAGTAGATGTGGTGCGCATTCAACTAGTGGATTACGCCGAGAGTGGTAGCTTGTGGAGGAGAACCGTTTGCCCAAGCCAAGCAGTTGGGCGGATTTCTCTAAGAGTTTCCTAGAGAAGTTCTTTCCGCGGACTGCACGGGAGGAAATGGAAGAGAAATTTATTGGGCTGAGGCAGAATGGAGCACCCGTGGACGTGCATGCAGCAGAGTGGACGAGACTCAGCAGTTTCGCTGGACCTTTAGTCGCCAACGATGCAGACAGGGCACGAAGGTCCATGCGCAGCTTGGATGTGGACATCCAAAGGCAAACCGTCTCCCTGGGTTTGACCACTTTCTCACAGGTTCTTACGGCAGCTCGAGAACAGCAGAGCATATCAGGAAAATTGGGAGTTCACAGCAGACAGCAGTTGCGGTAAGGAAGCAGTTCTGTCGGGCCGGTCGAGTTTAGGGCTAGGCCGACAAACAATGTTCTTGCATCAATGGAAGTGATGAAAGTAAAGAGCCGGCAGTTGTTCGCGATTTTATGGACGTATTTGAAGATATATCGGGCTTACCGCCGAAGCGAGATGTGAAGTTTGAGATTGACCTTATTCCTGGTGCAGCGCCAGTATCAAAGTCTTATTATCCGATGGCACCAGTGGAATTGGAAGAAGTTAAGAAACAAGTTGGTGAATTACTTGAGAAGGGTTGGATTCGAAGCAGCAACTCGCCTTGGGAGCTCCAGTTCTTTTAGTAAAGAAGAAGGATGGCAGAGAAGGATGTGCATTGATTATCGAGAATTGAACCGGGCGACTATTAAGAACAAGTACCCGATCCCTCGCATTGGAGGACTTTTGAGCAGCTTAGTGGCGCGAGAGTATTCTCGAAACTGGATTTGCGATCCGGATATCATTAGGTCCTGCAGATGTTGAGGCAGGAGAAGCTTTATGCGAAGATGAGTAGTGCGAATTCTGGCTGGAAGAAGTGAAATTTCTGGGACATGTCGTGTCGGGTGATGGAATCGCCGTCGATCCCGAAAAGATTGCAGCAGTTCGAGATTGGCCTATTCCAAGGAATGTAGCTGAGATAAGAAGTTTCCTTGGATTAGCCGGATACTACAGGAGATTTGTGGAGAACTTTGCTCGTTTGGCAGAACCGCTGACCAAGCTTATGCGTAAGGAGGTACCTTTTGTATGGACGGATAAGTGTGCGTTGGCTTTGAGACGTTGAAGCAGAAGTTGATAACCGCCCCGATCCTGACCGTACCGGATAATTCAGGAGGACTGGTGATTCACAGCGACGCATCTGGAAAAGGATTGGGATGTGTTTTAATGCAGAATGGGAAAGTCGTCGCTTACGCATCGAGACAACTGAAGACTCATGAGAAGAATTATCCGACTCATGACTTAGAGCTTGCAGCTGTGATTTTCGCTTTGAAGATTTGGAGACACTACCTTTTGGGGGAAAGAGTCGAAGTTTTTACAGATCATAAGAGCTTGAAGTATGTGTTTACACAGAAGGAGCTTAACCTGAGGCAGCGTAGATGGTTGGAGCTGATGGCTGACTACGATCTTGATCTTAAGTACCATCCGGAGAAGGTTAATGTTGTGCCGGATGCGCTTAGTCGGTTACCAGCAATTTAGGTGTTAACTACACAGGGGGAGATCATTGCAGATTTTCGAAGATTTGACTTGGAGGTTGTGCTATCACATTCTACGGGACAGTTGATGCAGTTGCAAGTACAGTCGTCCTTGGTTGAGAAGATTAAAGCGGCACAATCGCAGTATCCTAGACTGCAGAAGTTTCGAGAGCAGGTTGAGGCTAGACTACGAAGAGATTTACTGGTCCACGAAGATGGTTCGTTGAGGTATGGTAGCCGTTTGTGTGTGCCAAAGGATGATGTACGTGAAGAGCTTATGAAGGAGGCACACAGTTCAGCTTACTCTATACATCCGGGAGGTACAAAGATGTACCGAGATATTCGACAGCATTTCTGGTGGGAAGGCATGAAACGGGAGATTGCTCGCTTCGTGGCTAAGTGCTTGGTATGTCAGCAAGTCAAGGCTGAACACCAAAGGGTTGCTGGTTTGTTGCAACCACTTCCGATTCCTCAGTGGAAGTGGGAACATATAACCATGGATTTCGTGACGGCTTTACCGCGGAGTCCAAAGGGCAACAATGCAGTATGGGTGATTGTCGATCGGTTGACCAAGGCAGCTCACTTTATTCCTTTTCGGGTTGGTCAATCAACGGAGACTTTGGCAGAGCGGTACATGCAGGAGATTGTAAGATTGCATGGAGTACCGGTGAGCATCGTGTCCGATCGGGACACTCGGTTCTTGTCACACTTCTGGAGGAGTTTACAGGAAAGTTTGGGGACTCGATTGAAGTTTAGCACAGCTTATCATCCTCAAACTGATGGACAATCGGAGAGAACGATCCAAACTCTTGAAGATATGTTGAGGGCATGCATGTTGGACTTCAAGGGTTCTTGGGAGGATCACCTACACTTGGTGGAGTTTTCTTACAACAATAGTTTCCAAGCGACTATTCAGATGGCTCCGTTTGAAGCGTTGTATGATCGTAAGTGCCGTTCACCTGTTTGTTGGGATGATGTTGGTGAACGAAGATTACTAGGACCAGATTTGGTGGTATAGACAGTCGAGAAGGAGAATACAATCAGGAAGCATATGAAGGCAGCTCAAGACAGACAGAAAAGTTGGGCTGACACGTCAAGAAGACCTCTAGAGTTCGCCGTGGGTGATTTGGTATTCTTGAAGATATCACCGACTAGAGGAGTGATTCGTTTTGGGAGTCGGGGAAAGCTTAGTCCTCGATTCGTTGGACCCTTTGAGATATTGGAGCGTGTTGGAGAGGTAGCGTACCGTTTGGCGTTACCACAGTCCTTGGCAGGAGTGCACGATGTGTTTCATGTATCTCAACTACGGAGGTATGTTCGAGATGAAACCCAAGTATTGGATCATTCGGAGTTGACTGTACGGGAGGACCTAACTTTTGAAGAGCGACCAGTTGAAATCAAGGATCGGAGAGAAAAGGTTCTTAAGAACAAGGTTACCCCCCTTGTGCTCATTTCTTGGGGTAATCGATCGCATGGAGAGTCCATGTGGGAGCGAGAAGACGAGATGCGACAGAAGTATCCTCACCTTTTCCTGTAGTCTTCTATCTTGTATTCTTGGAATTTCGAGGACGAAATTCTTTTGTAGTTGGGTATAATGTAACACCCGAGCCCAATGCTGCTATTTTCTGTTACTGGTTGAGTGTTTGGCATTGCTCATTTCATTTATCTTGCTTGTTTGGTTCTTATTGCACAATTTTAACCGGCTAAGTCATTCTGCATATAACAAATTTTAGCACCTAAAATAAAATTAAAAATATTCATCTTGGCCTACTTGACACCCTTAGCCTCGTGGTAGCGTTCGTGCATTGTGTTCTCGTCCCGTTCAGTGAAACGGGCGAGTTTGGATGGCTACGTGCACGTGCGTGTGTCCGTTTTGTGAGTATGCTTTTTAATCATAAAACATTTCATTTTAAAATTTGGAACCCGCTTAAAATCCTATTATTTGAATTTCGAATTTTTGGACCCAACCCGGGCGCAATTTGGAAATGTTTCATTTGGCGCCAAAATCCTAAATTTTAATATTATTAAAACCATCACATATATTTTTCTAACTAACCTGATATCTTACTGTTCATTACCTATCTTTTAAATCTTTAAGTTAACCATATAATATTTTTACAATCTTTTATATCCTTCTCAATTTATTCTCTCAGCCAATCACAACCTCCCCTTTAACCCCGTGGGCCCCACTTTCTCTCTCTCTCTCTCTCCACCTTTTCCTCTCTCTCCCTCTCCCTCATATATTCTCTCGTACTTCTCTTTATCATTTTTCTCTTCTTGCTTCATGTCTCGTTTCTCATTTCTTTTAACTGTTCTTTTGTTGCCGGAATTCCGTCGTGCCGGTGACGTTTCTCGACGTTCCAGCGAGATGCCCCGACCCGTGTAGTTCCTTTGTTCGTCGTTTGGGTTCATTCCGTGAACCGTGCGCCGTCGCGAGTTTTCCCCGCCGACGGTTAACGTTCCGTTTTCCCGATTCGCGACCCATCGAGGCAAGTTAATCTTGCTACATGCTATATACTTTTATAATCTTCATTTTATAATGTTATACATTTGAAAATCTTATAGTTTACATATGAAATGTCGTTGAAAAATCGGATATGACAAATCTGAAATTTACTGTACACCTTATCTTATAAAATTCATTATAAATCATAGAAAAATCATTAGTATACGTTCTTTAGTTCGTTACGAAGCTAATTCAGAATACTATAACTTTATGAAATATTTACTTGCAAAATAAATTGTTTAATTAACGTAAAATGCAAATTAACACGTCTCTAAACTGCTGTCCAGGGAAATTCCAGCAGCAAACTTTCAACTTTGAATATTCATAACTTTTTGTAGGGATAACCTGAGATACTTATACTTATAAAACTGAAAACCTTATTGAATTATCTTTGTTTTGGTATAAGATACGTCTCTTTTGGAGAACATTTGTTATTTTTAAGCTATTTTACAAATTAGGGTGGCGCTAAATTTCTGAACAGAACCTTCTTGTGCATGGTTAATCAATACATCTTTTATGGTTACTAATCGCTTTGAATATGCTATCCATATTAATATTATTATATCAATATTTATATCACATATTGTTTAGTTGTACATCCCACATTACCATTTTACAGTTTTATAACTTTTCGGATACCCGTTTGCATCTATCGCATTTAAGATACATATAATTGCACGCATAGATCACACTATTACATAATAATGTGATATTAACACTCCATGTTTAATAAATTGCATCCTAATTAATATTGGAACTATAAATGTAACCCTAATCGATAACTGTGCATCCATATCCTTGAAATTATATTTATTTACATATCATATTACATGTTCCAGTTTATTGTTCTGATAGTACTCATGCTTGTTTATTTATACATATGCTTATGTTAGTTTGATTATGAGCACCCACATGACATCTTGTGCTTCCTGACATGACCTGTTACACTTCCTACTTGACATGACATGGTACCGTACACTCTTGACATGACACGACACCCTATACATATCGACTCATCCTGTTGTACCATGACACTACTTGTTTCATGATTTCATGCCTAATGCCGACAAACCTGACCATTCCTGCTGTCGATCCAGACAGACCTACTTTTACTTGATTTTGTGTTGGCATTAGTCCTTGACTACTGAATACCTGACCTGACATACATAGTTTGGGGGTATGGGGAAATCAAAGGTGAAACCGACTTGTAACTCAACAGTTCGATACATTGTTCTGATCAGTCTTACGGGCTTGGCCAGTCCGGGAGTGATGATGCTGACATCACTCGTCCATCCTACTACCTTTTACTGCTTAGCGGCACGTCTCGGACTCAGCCCCGAGGATCATGACCGTGGTCCCGGGCACGCACGGGATACTATTGAGTTACATCGACGATTCATCAATTGGTTTCAAAGACTATAGAGTAGAAAACCTGATAGGACAGTTTGTCACCATTGCACATCACCCTGCTTGTTACTTCTTATTACTGCTTTATTCATGTTCATGCTTGCACTATGTATCACCATGTTTACATTATACTTGATGTCATGACGCGCTGACGTCTGGGTTTTGCATGGCCCAGATTCCGTACCACTGTCGACGACCGAGCAGGAGTACTTCAGCCAGCAGGCTGAACTGTGAGTTCCTTAGGGTTTAGTTTATTTATTTCATTTCATTTCCAGATGTGAGCCCGCATTATGGGACGTACTGTTTATTCATTGTATTGGATCATTAGCTTCCGCACTTATTGTTTATTGATTCTTGTTATTATGGATTTGGACATGTATTAGATTAGCTTATTATCTTGTTCTTGATATCCTTACAACCGTAATGTGACTGTGGATGGATACTTCCTACCCACATGTAGCATGGTTGGCTATGTCACGTGCCCAATCTTGCGTACTCTGGGAAGCGGGGCGTGACAACCGTTACTGCCTATTTGTATATTATTCTTTTGGGGCACGACCGGGTTGAGGTCAATGTATCCGTTGTACATATTTTCTTTTTTGTACTATGATTACCCCACGGTGGAGTGCACAAATAGCCGGGTTCTAGAGGGCAACAGGCCCGCATCTCATGGCTTTGAGACGGAGGGGGCTTCACTCTAGAATTGTCGGGCTATTCGCCGCAATCGTAGGGGTTGTCACGACCCAAAATATTAGCTTGTGACCGGCACTTAAATCACACGACGTCTGAAGGAGTAACGTAACTCAAGTAAGCTGAAACCCAGAAATCTAAACCTTTTTAAGAAAATCAAAGAGGTGATGTTTTGAAATAAAGGCATAATGAAATCAAGTTTTCTTAAATGCATAGAAAAGGAACATGAAACATGCAAGTGGAATTTATTAGTTTGAAAACAGGTTTCGTCTTTTAAAAATTTGTGCAGCACCTCCTTTGTATTTTTGATCCAAAACTACAAATACATAATGATATAAAAGGCATACATAAGAGTGAGCTTGCTCTTCGCCAAACGGCGGATCACAACCACACAAAGCATAAATATAAGTATACGACGCCCAACGGTGGATCACAATCACATAAAGCATAAATATAAGTATACGACGCCCAACGGCGAAATTCACCACAAAAGATAAAGAGATAAGCAAGACATCAAAACCATAAGTAGCGGAATACCCCTCGCTCTAAGTCTCGCAACCACAAGTCTCACTAAGTCTCATTACTTATACAAATACTAGTTTGATTGATGGAGTTGACTAGATACAATATGAATAGTAAATACAAGAGTGGGCACGATACAAATGTCCCACCTACCAATGCAAAACACCCGAATGCAACTGTGTGCCAGCGATGCCGCTACTGATCCATGCGGTCAACCTGCAAGAACTATAGCACAACGGGGGTAAGTTGCCAACTCATGAGTAGAAAAACATCAACAAGTAGAAATCGAATAAACATCGACTCCTAGTTCAACTATATCATGAAGGTAATACTATGATATCTAGGGTGACCGTATCTGTATATGTGCCAGCACTATCAGTAGATGCCTATCATCATGTGGATATCATCCAACAATATAATCAATATCCGTATGCATGTGGATCTAGTCCACATGTCAACCAATGACACAACAACATCATGCATTTAAATATCATAAAAGTATATGCATAAAAGTATAAGGATATAAATCAACGTGTGTCCCTCGCGACACATCAAAATCATAGAACCTGAGTGTCCAGCATCGACACTCGAAACATCATGAAACCCGTGTCCAGTATCGACACGTAAATCCTCATATATCTCAGGTGCCACATCTTCAGATCGGCCCTTAGGCACCGCCTACTCTGGTCGGCTCTCATGTCCATCTCTCTACTCCGGTCGGTATCCTCCGGATAACCGCCGAGTCCAAATACTGTCACCGGTAGGTACTACTCCCTCTGCCAGGCTCATCGTATACACCACGATAATCATCACTCACCCCGGGGAACCATACCGGGTCCACCTTGTACCCACAGACGGTGCCTCCCACTCCTCGAATCGGGTTACACATGTCAATCTCAGAACCGAGAAAACACATGGTGGACGCACTGAAATATCATATCAAGAGAAACCAGGTTTTTAAAACAATACATACTTTCTTTTTAAAATGACCACGGTTCTCAAATCCAGAAATCTCATGAAAACATTATATCTCAATGCGTATAATCGTAAAGCATGATGTATGCGACATATAACAGAAATGTAAGCATATCCGTATATCATGCAACATGGAACAATAATATACACATATTGAGGGAAAACCGCTCTTTTAAATGAATGCAGTTTTAAAATATATCCTGCGGTTCCAAAATTCTCCAAAGTCAAATGCAACATCGTATAAAGGTGTATATGTAACTATAGCAAGTAAATTATGCAAGGAGTCATATCATGATCCAGCAATCCTACTGTGTAGTGACATGGCAATTATCGATGATGAAGTATGTGAGCCGGCAAATCTGTGTAAGTGTAACATACGCATCATCGATAATGGTGTAGGTGTACTAGCACAGGTATATGTAATGCAATGAGAGCGACATGAGCATAGCATAAAGTAAATCATATGCAAATGCTGACAGGTATATGTTGGGAAAGCACCCGCGCGCGCAAACGCGTATTGCTTTGGAAATGGATGTGTTTTGATGGAAAACGGAATGCGCGCACGAGATCGTTCTCGTTTTAAATATTTATAAACGCAAGTGCACGGCGCGTTGTAGCGAGCCGGCAAGCACGGGTCGATCCGCAGGGAATTGAGTATTAGGTATCGTTGTTTAAGGTTAACAAATTAACGAATTGGGGTTTGTCACAAAAAATATATAAAAGAATAAAAACAAGGAAAAAGCAAGAAAAGAGGTTAAGGAAAGAATGGTTGTGGCTTGGTTCGGAAGCTTGAATCACGACGTTTACATCTACACTCCCTTGGTTATGAGTTGTTCGGCTTTACCTTGATTCCAGCATGAAGCACGACTTGTCAACGCGGTTGCGGAGCACAAACCGTCAAAGTCCGACATTCGCCGCAAAGCACGAAACGAGTCCGTTTTGGTCACTTACCGTTTGTATGTCCGCGCTTGGGGTATCAACACTAAACACGAGGTTTTGCAAGCATACCGCAACAATGAAAACACAAAGAGGATAGTGAGAGCAAAAGATATTGGTGTTGAGTTTGCTAAGGGTTTGTGAAGGTATATAGTTTATGAAACAAAGAGTTTGTCAAGCTCTTTATCACCACATACCATATCCTAGCTTAGCAACCTTAACACAAAATGGAATTTAAGTGCATGAAACATAAACAAGAGGTGGAGGAGGCAAAACCTTTCATCTCACTTCCTCACGCACACCACAACCAAAAGAAAGAATTAGTTAAGCATAATGAAAAGAAAGCAAGAAAAGAGAGCAAGTATATAAAAGAAACAACAATGTATTAATCACTTGAGAACAAGATACAAGATTTGGTGACTCGTTCAACCTCCTTAATCAAGCTCTCCAAAGAGAGCTTCAAGAGGGAAGAAGAAGAAGAAACCAAGATGAAGCACACTCACCCTCAAACTAAACAAAAACAAAACAACTATAAAAATGAGAAGTGGTATATACATAGTTAATTCCCTTGCCCACTGATCTGTAATTATAGGCTCAAAAGAGGAATAAATAAACAATAAAACTAATCCTACGTGGCAGCAAGGGAGGCACAGAAGAAAGATGGGGCCCACAGGAGGAGGTGGGGCCGGCCTTGCCGGTTTTGAGGGGATGGTTGCCGGGTCAAATCCGAGGAGAGGGGCTCGTATTGGATGTGTAGGTTTGTGTGCACTCCAATAAGCCTCTGATGCTGTTTGCTTGGTCTTATTTCACCTGGTTTGTATGCAGAGAATTGGAGGGAAATGAGATGCTACAAATCACATCACACTTTATGCATTCAATGCCCATAAATGCCCATCACACCAAAGCCACTTGCACCATGATTTATGGCTGCCCCTCACATGGTCCTAGCCCAAAAGTTTAATGTGTACACTTGCCTTGTGTTGGACCATTTATTCAAAAGTATGTACACATCAAATTATTGCAAACGAACTCTTGGGATATCGGTCGGTTTTCAGTTCGGGTTGCAGTGTTGGCTCACAAACCATATATCCGTGATTTTGAATGTGTTTCCAGTATTTTATCACGAATACCCGTAAATTGTAATTACAGAGCAGACACTGATTAATAGCACCGATATATGACAAAAGAGATAACGAATGAGCGGTTTTAAAATGCAGTTTTCAGTGATGATCAAATACTCCCAAACTTATCTATTGCTCTTCCCGAGCAATACAAAAAATCCTAGCCTCACTTTCGCAGGGAACGTGATTGCACTGAGCACGTGCAACAAGCCGTTAAACCTTTAGGTGTCCCTAGTAGGAGGAGTGTTGTCTCCTGAGGGTTTTCAGCGGATTACACCCACAAAATCCCATCAAGTTAGTTTCATAAGTTAACGTCGATTCTACTCCTACAGTTTAGTATCTAAGTCAGAAATCTATCATCCTAAGTAAGAAATATTGAACCCTTATATTTCACGCCTCCTATCTATTTATCCCTAGATCCTATACGTATTTACAGTTTAGAAAGATGTCAGTAACTCCTAAGTTTTCCTTCTAAAAGTGCGATCTCAAATCAGGAATTTTTATCAGTTTTACAAAAACATAAGTCTTATTCTTCATTTTTATCTTTCCTCCAAATATCGATTGTATACCCCTACGTGTGTGTAAATTTGCACCCCTACGCTTAAGAATTCAATTCAATCTATAGTACCCTTGCCTTAATACCTAATACTACTTCTTTTCATTAATGGATGGACGGTGTTGCTCATACACCTTTCATGCGACCATTAATGCTTCTTGAGGCACCAACAGCCGACTACTGAATGTATGAGCATTAAAGCGCAAATAGAAGTCTCCTGGTCTTGACTTTATTTTTTTTTTCTTTTTCTTTTCAAGACCGGATATATTTTTCAATGATGCTCTTTTTTGGTGTTTAGCTTTAAATACCGATTTTTTTTCATACTAGGCTTTCAGGCAAGAGTATTTCTAGGTATCCTCTACTATCCCAAGTCTCAAGGTGCGTGTATGTGCAATTTGTAGGGTATATACTTTCTAAATTTGGACTCAAGAACAGAAACTATTTTTCAGACTTATCTTTCAATAAAGCTTCAATACTCTCCCTTCATCTTGACTTAACTAAAGAACTGAACTCAAGATTACTTATTTCTCAAAAAAAAACCTGTAAGGACGTATACTTACCAAGTTTAAACAGAATGAGGGTTATATTTAGGGTTTTCAATTCCTAAGCCTAGGATTTAGTTACTTCTAACGTATCAACTAAACTTTCGGAATAAAATCTAAGTTACCTTATTAGCTAACTTGAAAAGTTTGTATATTTTTGTAAATTTTTTCAATTTTTATGGGTTTTCTTTTAATATGTATGCAATGCAGAATATACAATATATACATGATGCAGATAAACGCAGTGCTCACCCCCCAAACCTGAGTTTTACGATGTCCTCATCGTTGCCCCGCGTCCGGTAGCTAGACTTAGACATC
Organism: Agapanthus africanus; assembly: GCA_030015575.1. NCBI lineage: Eukaryota > Viridiplantae > Streptophyta > Magnoliopsida > Asparagales > Amaryllidaceae > Agapanthus > Agapanthus africanus. The sequence continues at coordinate 331,828,989 of JASDDO010000012.1, read as the reverse complement.
AGGGTGAGAATTTTATTCAAGAAAATAGGAAAAAAGCCTAAGATTAATTACAGCATTTACATGTTAAAAGACTGGGTTAGTGCAGAAATTAATACAAGCCACAAAAAGATTTTGTCTATATAATGTAGGGGCAGGTAAAAGAATGTGTATAAAAAGAAGAAAAAGAAAAAGAATATGTATAAGTTAGTTGTTAGTGAAGGGCATGGGCGTGAAAAAATAGGGGTCAGAAGACGCTGAAGGTGAAGATAAAATTTAGAGGAAGTCAATGAGTTGTTTTCTGAATGAATTGAATGTTCAGTAAGCATATGTGGAGTTCCAAAGTCAAGTTCGTGTAAAAACTGGAGTTCATCTGCAAAAAGTTCAGAAAAAGAAAAGTTCAAAGGATGGTCCCAAAATGATCCTGACTCCAACTGACTTAAAATATCAAGTTCATCCGCAAAAATTTCCTCAAAACTCGACATGAAAGAATAATTTTCAATGCTGTTTTTCTCCTGATTATTTTTCACTATCCTACACAAATTATTTACACTCACGCCTAAAAAGATTTTTTCCTTTTCACATTCATAACCGGGTAGGTTCATATCATCTAAAAAAGTAGGTTCCCACCCTAATGTTTCTTCCGAAACAATATCAACAAGTGATACAAAAATTATGGGTTCCCGATCATTGATCTCTTCTAATCTATCCCAACCATACCCGACAAATTTGTAGGGTTACTAGGCACTCTAACAAGGTTCTACAAGGCATCAACCATGCCCGATTTAAAATTTAGCCATGCCGAACAACCCTAAACCAAGATCTTTAAACTAGAGATTAGGCGAAACAAAGCATGTTAAACACTTTGACATCTAAGAGTTTGGGATTAAAACCTTTGTAGTCCGGTCATTCACTTCATAAGCTCCGTGTTGAGGTCCCTTCGCTGCGATCATCAAGAATCCGGACTCTAGAGAGGCTCCACAAAAGAAAGATGCAAGCTTACTTCCGATCTTCGATAACTAAGATGATCTACCTTGAAGAAACTTTAACTCAAGCTCTCACTCACTAATGAAGTGAACACCCTAATCTAAATGGCTAGGATAGATTAGGATGATGAAGTAGGATTTTAGCTCTCATTTGTTTTCTTAATCTCACTCATTTTTATCACCTCTCAAAAAGCTAGAAAGCTTTTCAAGCAAGAAGGAAGAAGAAGAAGAAGCTAACTCCTTTGTGATGAATAATGAATAACTCAAGTGTGAGGTTAGAAATGCAACCATGGTATAAGTGAGAAGAACTAACCCTTGTAAAGATTTAACTAAGGTTAAAGGGTTGGGTTGGGTTAAACAAATATCTTTAGAAAATATCATAACAAATATTTTTTCTTAAAACAAAAGCAAAACTTCTAGAAGCTACTAGAAAGAATTAACCCCAATCAAACCCTAACCATGTTTAATCTCCACTGAACATGTTGCATTGATAACCCAAACATGTTACAATATTATATATCGCATATACAATATTTATTGTAACAAAATAAAATAATACAATTAACATATATCGCATATATATCAATGTATTACCCGAGTGAGAAAAAGAATCTTTTAGTGAGCTTATATTAGTTAATGTAATTTAATATATCAAATATATAATTATACATTAAATTATCGAATCAACACTTGATCCGATAATCCGGCTATTTCATAAATAATCGACTAATATATCATGTACCGATTCATTGAATCAACACTTGATCCGATGACCCGGCTCATATCAAAATATCGCGAGAATAGAATACGGTATCTCATATCGTATTATCCTCGGTCCTGCACATATCACATATGTGCTTCTACTCCATTTTTCCTGAGTCAAGAAACCTCTGTGTAGGACTCTAAAGAATCGTCAATACGTCGGCAGTAGGTGATGATCATATCAAACACCCACAAGCTGCAAGCGGTCAGCTAAACGTAACAGCCACCCAGGTATTGAGTGATCAGTAGATCAACAAGTAAGCATGTACATTCTCCTGCGAATCCAATCAGTAACACTCCCGTACAGTCCGGTCTCTTCGTCTGATATGTCGCATATCTCGCCTAGGGGTGGTAAACGTCAGACCCCAGTAGCTTGATAAGTCGTGTTGATATGAGGTCTATAACAGTTCGAGAAACTACTGATAACACTTACCAGTAAATCTCAACAACCCTGTCCAGGGATTTCTAGTTATAGCCAATCAAATACAGCGCAACATCAACTCCCTATACCGGGAGAGACGAATCCCCTCCTATCGCTCATTGCCTCCATATGATTCGGGACTGTTCCCAAAAGGCACCTTTTTGCATGCTTTCTTGGACGTGGTATGATGGAAATCAAATCACAGTGGGAATCACACAAGACTCTATGATGATCTCGGGTCTACAGACTAACCTGTACCAGTGTCACTAGAGAACTGCCATCTGACGTGAGGTATAATACCATCTGGGTGTTCTCGACGAGTCCGTCCAGTGTACCCAGTCTCCACTGAGCACCCGTACACCATCCTTGATGTCAAACACCGATGGATATGGGATCATCCATCGCCCATCATATGGGTCATGATGCGTATACGCTAGTCTACTCTGGTGTATCGATACACCCTCGACTACCGTGGCCCCACTAGTATGATCTCATCATAGTCCCAGTAGTCGAGTACATATCCTAAGGGCTTTATCAACATGTAACATAGAGACAATCAGAGTACATGTTAAGATAAAGTGCAACCAGATAGCATACTATCATGTAGAGCAAGAAAGTCCTCCCTATATATGTCCAAGCATCCATTACAATATACATCATATGTACAGTAATGGCCTCTAGGGCATACATATAACTAACAATCTCCTACTTGCACTAAGGCCATCTGTTGTGGTATCACATACCCAACAATTAGCTGTGGTTGAAGTATCTCATACTCAACCATCCCAGAAAATTCTCTACTGGGAAAAAGGCCTTTGTGAGTGGATCCGCGCTGTTGTCCTCTGTGTCTACTCTCCTAATCTCGATCTCCTTGGAGATCAACTATCTCCATGATCAGGTGATACCGCCTAAGAATTATATCTGGATTTCTGATAGGACAGGGGTTCCTAGGCCAAAGCCATAACTCCATTGTCACACAATGGTTAGAACGAAGTTCATCATATGAACTAAAATATATCCAAACTGCCTCTTTGGTAGCATCCTTGGTAACGATGTATCTTGTCTTTAATCGTCTAGTAAGTCACGGTATCTAGCTTAGAACTCTTCCAACATACCGTCCCTCCACTGAGGGTAAAGACAATGCCTGCGACTGACATTCAGTCACCCTTATCACCTTGGAACCTTTCCAGTGATTCTCCCCAGGATCGATTGATACCATCTCACTACAGTTAGTGAGAATCCTAACATCCAAATAGATCTATCTCATAGATCTATAACCCAGCATTTAGGAGGTATCACCTTGATCCTATATGGAGAATCATTGTGATAAGAGAAGATTGACCGAGTGTAGCAAAGGAAACTCCTTCCCTATCAAGAGCATGCCATCCACGTGCTCTACGAGGATCACCACCATACTCCCTACTACCTTTTTGTAGATAAAAGGTTCATCTACCATTTTGATGAAGTAAAACTCTTTGAATACCACATCAAAACAAACGTTCTATCTCCGCGATGCCTGCTTTATCGCATAAAACAACTTGCAAACGTTTCCGCTGCTCCCACTGTCTACGAAGCCCTCTGGCTGTGTACTTATAGACGCTCTCTTCCAAAACATCATTTAGAAAAGCAGTCATGACACCCAACCAACAGATATCGTAGTTATGGTATGTAGCACTGGCAAGTAAGATCTGGATGGACTTAAGCATAGCTTTGAAAGTCTCAACTTTTTCATGTACACCAAGTAATCTTCTCAAGATATACTTGCTTCTGATGGGGATTTAACCCTTCAGATAACGCTACCAAAGTCCATACTTTGTTGGTGTATAAGGATTCCATCTCAGATCGCTAAGCATCCAGCCATTCTTACAGAGTCCCACTCCTGATGGCCAGCTCGAAACTAGTCAGGTCATCATCTCATGATGCAATCCTTGCTCCCACTGTCATAGAGAAACCGGTGTATCTCTCAGTTGGGTGAGGATCCCTACCAGATCGGCGGAGAGGCTGAGGTTCGTTGGAATCAATTGAATCCTTTTGTTCTACCAAATCATCTGCTGTAGTTTGTATAGCTAGAACTCCTTCCAGTTCTACCTCATGACCACTAATTTTTCACAAGAAATTCCCTTTCACAAAGGTGACATGTTGAGAAACAAAACATCTTTTGTTCCTCGGTCAGGTAGAAGATATTCCCTTGCGTATGCTTGGGATATCCAACAAACTTCCACAGATCTAACTTTGCCTCGAGCTTGTCCGGTTTATACTTTTAGACATAGGCCGGACAACCCCAAATCTTAACATACTTAAGATATGGGCTCTTCTCATTCCATATCACATATGAAGTGGTAGGCAACTGATTTGATTGGAACCCTATTCAATAGGTATGCAGCTTCACAAGTGCATAACTCCCAAAAAGGAAAACAGGAAACTCAGTAGTACTCATCATAGAGCACACCATATAACATAGGGTACAATTGCTCCGCCCCGATATACCATCGTGCTATGGTGTATACGGAGGAGTAATGCTGAGAGAGAATCTCATTCTCCTTTAGAATAGTCCAGGATTTCCATGCTCAAGTATTCTCCTTCTTGATCTCATCAAAGGACATAATACTTATACCCATTTTTGGTTATCTACTTCTAACTTATATTCTGTGAATATCTCAAAAGCTTCGGACTTGTGTTTCAACAGGAACATATGTTCGAATCTTGAGAGATAATCAGTGAATGTAATGAAGTACAAAGAACCAGTCCTGGCATGTGTAGACAGGGGACTCACATACATCATCATGTATCAATCCCAAGAGTTCACCAACTCTTTCTCTGTTTCCAATAAACAGAGCTGTGGTCATCTTATCTTTGTGACATGACCGGCAAGTTTCACAAGATGTAAATTCAAATAGATTTAAATATGCATCTAACTGTAACTTCAGCTAGTCGGGTCGAATTGATATGACCTAGTCTACAATGCCTCAAGAAGTATTCGTTCATTTCTGAACTCTTCCTCTTGTGTGTGTTCTGTATACTAAGAACTGTAATTTGATTTAGAACGTTTATGTTTTTAGATAACGTGCCTGAACCGATCAACTCTTGATATAGGAAATGTTCAAAACATTATCCAACTATAAAAAATTATATCCTTCTTTACTAATAAAGAGACTTGATATGATGTTGTATATCAGGTTCGGTATCTAATAACATTCATTCAGAATCAATGTGTTCTGATAATACAGGGTGATAACTACCAACAGACTTGGCTGCAACACTTGCACTGTTTATATCTCATGAAACTTATCACCCGTTCTCAGTTCTCTACCTATCTGTAGCCCATGTAACAAATTACATATGTGGGATCCCGATCCGGTATCAAATACCCAGGACGTAAAAGCCTTTGAGAAATAGTTCAGTGTAATGAACACACCCGAAGATGATGCATCAGTATGCACTATCTTCGTTTGGGCGGCACGGGAATTCTGGTAATCCCTTATTTCCTGCTCTATCTTATAACATTTATAAGTTGGAGCGGGACCAACGTTCCCCAGCTCAATATAACAAGCGGGTTCGGTCAATACATCCATATTATTATCTTGATTAAGGCGTGACATGGTCGCTACCTGGAGAGAGAAAGAAGAAAACACTCAGCGTATGCTCTTGCAAGATTAGAATGGTTATTAATGTACCTAATCAGGATGTCTCCCACTGTTTTAGTCAAATCTTCCTTCAAACCTTAAAAGGAAAGACTAGCCGGGATTAATTACACCCTACAAGTACGCCAATCTTTCAACCAGGCCAGTGCCGGTACTTTGAGGGAGGTTCCCCGTGCTTTCGCACGGACCTAATTAAAGTAAACCTCGTTTTCCCAAGGGTGTAACCCCGTTGACACCTTTCTACACACCTACTTGATCGGCTAATTGTAATGTGTAAAACTCTCCCAGGAGTAACTCTTACTCGCAGCGGGTATCGGGATCCAACTATCTCATAGAAGGTATGCAATCTCATTGCAAATTTCAACACTTGAAATTCCCAATAATATTTTACCCCTAGTGACTTATGACCTTAACTATGGTCAACAAATCATAAGCACTAGTCAAGTTATACCCGTCATTTCTTGATTAATTAGACCCACCCACATGACCCTTAACTAAGGTCAACAAAGTCACATGACTTTCCTAACTAATCGCATCATATGCTATATAGGAAGACATCACGTAGCTACTGTACATTGTGCCTTAACTAAGGTCAACAAACACAGCACGAATATTAAGTACTCTACTTCCTAAAATGACGGAAGGTTACGACAGGTTTTTAAGAAAACCTTTTGCGTAATGAACTTGATATCGCCGTAGAATCGAGTGATTTTAAATGGAGTGTTTTTGAGGCTTTTCTAGTTTTGCTAAAGAGGTCCGGTGAAGGGATCGTCGGCTCTTTCCTTATCGAATAAGGTGCAGGATATTTCACAAATACCACTATGCAAAGCAAAAACTATAGAAGCAATCAAAAGACAAACCGGGTTTGTAGCATCTGCCAGTTATTGCTAAAGAGGTCACTCCCGGTGAAGGGATCTCGGCTCTTTCCTTATCAAATAAGGTACTGGATGTTCTACAAAGAACACCGCTATGCAAAGCAAGAACTAGAGCTACCAGTTTTTAAACAAGTTTCTACAACATCGTTAGGTTTCTTTTATTTCATTAATCTCATTAATGAAGTCCCATTTTATTATGCTTCACAAGCATCAGATATGAAACGAAATCAAAAATATATAATATATATCTCATATATATAATATAAACATTCATCTCAGGCAGTAATATGATCTCATCAAAGAACATGGCAGCAGAAGAACATATATGAAATATTGGATATACTAGGACGTCCGTGTTTTAATACGAGCCTGTATAAAACACGGATTCTACGGTCGCGATGAATAGCCAAACCCACATCCCTAGACCCCTACGAGAGCGGAAAGTAACCTTGCCAGTTCTAGAGTTAGGAGACCCGGTCTCGACTCCTCGAGATGGTCTCCCACTGGACCCTAGAATCTGGTTGCTTATGCTCCCCGCCTTGGGTCTACCTAATGCGGAAAAGTAAATAATATACAATGGTGACATCATCCTCAGCCCGGAAGTGCCCCAATAAAAGAATATTACATACAATAAATTTTACATGAATGAAAATAAAAAAAACTCTCATCGCACATAAACCCCCCAGCTATTCAGAAAACGACGATCCAATATAACACATCACAGCAACACATAATATCTCATATCATCAACGTAAGTAAGTATGCATACACCAATTGTCGTTGATGTATAGCAACGAAAACCGGCGATACAACTACATACTACACTTACGGTCACAGAAAAGAAAGTGTAAAACTACAACAGTTGGAATCCGCAACCTCCTTAGACATCACATGCCTTACCAAATGAATTCCTTAGACATCGCATGCCTAACTATTGTAAACCCTGCATTTTAGTCTCTATATCGAAAACACTTTTCAATATCTAGTCGGGCAATTCAACAAGATTCCCGATATTTTGATCGAATGCTCGTCGAAAACTTTAGTAGACAGCCACTTCCCCGAGGCCGTCGACGAAGTGCCCTAAGGCGGAACACATCTGCCGCGAGCACCCGAACGGATGCTTTTGGCGACGAGGTTCTCCTACAGTCACTTGGTTAGGCTATGGGGCGTGGCTGTCTATTAAGTTTACCAGGCGAGTATCCGCGTACGCTACGTGATTGCGACGGACTTTTGATCGCATCAAAATCCCGTGGCAACCGATCATCTACGACTATACTGCTAGATTTATAACATTCAAATTAGTTATCTCATAACTATTTGTGGATTCCAAATATTGTATCACATTCCAGATAAATAGACAATGTTAAACTTTCCGATCGAATAAAAAAACACCCAAAATTTCCCAAACGGCTCAACACTTAAGCGGAGTTTAAAAGCATCCATCACATGCCACAGTACCAATGCTCCAGCCGTAGAAGGGTCAAACCAACGCCTCATATGTGGCAACACCGTACTGCCCCAAACCCTAAGGTTTAGAGGCGGTTCAGTCACATAATCGAGTTAAGATTTGTGTTCTTCTAGAGGGTCCACCGCGTTACTTGCACGACTTAGAACATTCTTAAACTACGGAAAAATCCAACACTTGGAAATTTTCCGACAGGGGAAAAAGTGAGTTATTGATATCCGTTCGAACTTTTTAACACGTTCTAAAATTACCCAGAAAAACTTAAACGAAGTTAAACTTTCTGATCGAATCAACGAGTTCCCAATACATCCCAGAAAACTCAACACTTGAGTAGAATTAAAAATTCTCAGAAGCATGCAAGAACACCTACGGATGTTACTGTACAAAAACTATCCCTCAATCATCAATTCTTGCCGCGGAACCGCCGCCAATACCCTGGTTTGGCCGCGGTTCAGCGGCGCTTTGATGGATTTAGGGGGTCGTTTTTCACACATATCCAAAAAATCACCTGCTTAATTTTCTGAGTATCTTTAATACGAAAAAGACAACTTTTGAAATTTTTTCCAGAAACTAGGTTTTATCGGGTATTCGGAGTTCGATCAGACTTTAAACTTCGCCTAAACTTCGCCTAATGCTTTAGCTTGGCTCTGATACCACTGTAGGGTTACTAGGCACTCTAACAAGGTTCTATAAGGTATCAACCATGCCCGATTTAAAATTTAGCCGTGCCGAACAACCCTAAACCAAGATCTTTAAACTAGAGATTAGGCAAAACAAAGCATGTTAAACACTTTAACATCTAAGAGTTTGGGATTACAACCTTTATAGTCCGGTCCTTCACTTCATAAGCTCCGTGTTGAGGTCTTTTCGCTGCGATCATCAAGAATCCGGAATCTAGAGAGGCTCCACAAAAGAAAGATGCAAGCTTGCTTCCGATCTTCGATAACTAAGATGATCTACCTTGAAGAAACTTTAACTCAAGATCTCACTCACTAATGAAGTGAACACCCTAATCTAAATGGCTAGGATAGATTAGGATGATGAAGTAGGATTTTAGCTCTCATTTGTTTTCTTAATCTCACTCATTTTCATCACCTCTCAAAAAGCTAGAAAGCTTTTCAAGCAAGAAGGAAGAAGAAGCTAACTCTTTTGTGATGAATAATGAATAACTCAAATGTGAGCTTAGAAATGCAACCATGGTATAAGTGAGAAGAACTAACCCTTGTAGAGATTTAACTAAGGTTAAAGGGTTGGGTTGGTTAAACAAATATCTTTAGAAAATATCATAACAAATATCTTTGCTTAAAACAAAAGCAAAGCTTCTAGAAGCTACTAGAAAGAATTAACCCAAATCAAACCCTAACCATGTTTAATCTCCACTGAAAATGTTGCATTAATAACCCAAACATGTTACAATATTATATATCACATATACAATATTTATTGTAACAAAATAAAATAATACAATTAGCATATATCGCATATATATCAATCTATTACCCGAGTGAGAAAAAGAATCTTTTAGTGAGCTCATATTAGTAAATGTAATTAAATATATTAAATATATAATTATACATTAAATTATCGAATCAACACTTGATCCGATAATCCGACTATTTCATAAATAACCGACTAATATATCATGTACTGATTCATCGAATTAACACTTGATCCGATGACCCGGCTCATATCAAAATATCGCGAGAATAGAATACGGTATCTCATACCGTATTATCCTCAGTCCTGCACATATCACATATATGCTCCTACTCCGTTTTGCCTTAGTCAAGAAACTTCTGTGTCGGACTCTAAAGAATCGTCAATACGCCGGCTGTAGATGGTGATCATATCAAACACCCACAAGCTGCAAGCGGTCAGCTAAACGTAACAGCCACACAGGTATTGAGAGATCAGAAGATCAACAAGCAAGCCTGTACATTCTCCTACGAATCCAATCAGTATTCATAAATAACCGACTAATATATCATGTACCGATTCATCGAATTAACACTTGATCCGATGACCCGGCTCATATCAAAATATCGCGAGAATAGAATACGGTATCTCATATCGTATTATCCTCGGTCCTGCACATATCACATATGTGCTCCTACTCCGTTTTGCCTTAGTCAAGAAACCTCTGTGTTGGACTCTAAAGAATCGTCAATACGCCGGCTGTAGGTGATGATCATATCAAACACCCACAAGCTGCAAGCGGTCAGCTAAACGTAACAGCCACACAGGTATTGAGCGATCAGAAGATCAACAAGCAAGCCTGTACATTCTCCTGCGAATCCAATCAGTAACACTCCCGTACAGTCCGGTCTCTTCGTCTGATATGTCGCATATCTCGCCTAGGAGTGGTAAATGTCAGACTCCAGTAGCTTGATCAGTCGTGTCGATATGAGGTCTATAACAGTTCGAGAAATTACTGATAACACTTACCAGTAAATCTCAACAACTCTGGCAAGGGATTTCCAGTTATAGCCAATCGAACACAGTGCAACATCAACTCCCTATACCGGGAGAGATGAATCCCCTCCTATCGCTCATTGCCTCCATGTGATTCGGGACTGTACCCAAAAGCCACCTTTTTGCACCCCCTCTTGGACGTGGTATGATGGAAATCAAAGCACAGTGGGAATCACACAAGACTCTATGACGATCTCGGGTCTACAGACTAACCTGTACCAGTGTCACCAGAGAACTGCCATCTGACGTGAGGTATAATACCATTTGAGAGTTCTCGGCGAGTCCGTCCAGTGTACCCAGTCTCCACTGAGCACCCGTACACCATCCTTGATGTCTAACACCAATGGATATGGGATCATCCATCGCCCATCATATGGGTCAAGATGCGTATACGCTAGTCTACTCTGGTGTATCGATGCCCTGTCTCGATACACCCTCGACTAGGAACTATAATAGGATGTACCCATCGACTACCGTGGCCCCACTAGTATGATCTCATCATAGTCCCAGTAGTCGAGTACATATCCTAAGGGCTTTATTAACATGTAACATAGAGACAATCAGAGTACATGTTAAGATAAAGTGCAACCAGATAGCATACTATCATGTCGAGCAAGAAAGTCCTCCCTATATATGTCCAAGCATCCATTACAATATACATCATATGTACAGTAATGGCCTCTAGGGCATACATATAACTAACAAAATTCACACGGTTCCACCTCTAAAATTGGAAAGAAGAAATCAGTTGGTTCAAGAATTTCCTCATCAAGTATTATTTCAGTTAAATCAATCTCTAAAGTGACAAGAGGTTCAGTAGATACTTGAAGGCTAGTGGTGGACTAACTTAGAGGGTTTTCTTGTGTGTCCTGGTAGCACTCAGTCAATTCAATCGTATCATCATCTAAGAAATCATCAAAATTTAATTGATCATTTACCTCACTTGGGTGACTCCCTAGATGACAGACATTAACACTATCGGGTTCTGATTGACTGTGCTCACTTCCTAGAATCCTCTCAGCTAAATGTTTCACTTGTTCCTCTATGTAAGCCAAAGATTGTGCCTGAGCAAGAAATAATTGCTCAGATTGCTGTATGAACAGGGCTAACGTAGAAGTTGTTTGATTCTTGACCGTAGTCATCACTTCAATACCCTTTTCTACAGCGGTCAACCTAGCATCCAGCTCACTATCATACCCTACAGATGGTTCAACGGTTTCGGGTTGGAGGGGTTGTGATGGTGGTGATGCTAAAGCAGTCATTCTGTCGACCTCTTTTTCTAAATTTTCAATCAGTTGGTCAATGGTTGAAGTGGGACTGGGTTCAGGAGTGTTAGGGGGTGACCGTTAAGAATTTGGAACGGTTGGTCACCCCCTAGGAAAGGACAATCATCATAAATATGGGAAGATTTTTGGCAATTTGAACAAATAATTTAGGATTGAGTATAAACAAAAGAATAGGAATCTTGAAAAATTGAATTGAATTGTGTGTCACCCATTTTAACAAGAATTCATAAAAATCACAAAAAAAAAGTATATCACACCCCTAGCAGTCTACGGTATTTTAAGTCAACTAGACCTGCTCAAGAACCTGATTGATGAAGTAATACTGTGTCGAGAAATAGGCTCAAGATATACAGATCACGAAGCCAGGTAAGTGAAAGAGAGAAGGGGAGGTTTTACAACGCTTTCGCGAAGTTCCTTAATTAAATAACCCTTTCTATTGAACGCTTGCTTAGACACCCCGTGAACACTATACCGTTAAGAAAAGTTCTAAACACAGTTAACTTCTCCTAATGAGCGCGAAGTCCTTAAAGTCAAAGTCTAATTGATTTTAAATTACTGGGGGTATGCAAGAATGCAGTTTGTGATTTGTGGGCTACGGAGAAAAGGTGATGAAATCTTTTACCGTATCTTGTTTGGTCATTTTGCCCTTAATTTCGTATTTAAAATGCAATGCGCAATCAAATAAAAGAATTTAAGCAATCAATCAATTTAAAGCAATTCTTTTTCAATTTTTTTTGTTAAGTGCTGTAAAAAAATACGGTTAGTTCTCTTGTTCTATTGGCGGCAAAATTTTGCAAAGAATCCTGCAAAAGATAGAAAATTGGATTGCGTCGGATTCGAGCGAAGGTGTTAGGAAATATGTAACGATGTGATTTGGTTTAAGAAAACCCTTTGAAAGTGATCCGAGTCGTTGAATGTTCGCTTGCGCGGGTCAAACTACCCGGATCTTTGGCACTAATCTTGTTAGTTATATGTATGCCCTAGAGGCCATTACTGTACATGAGATGTATATTGTAGTGTATGCTGGGACATATATAGAGAGGACTTTCTTGCTCGACATGATAGTACGCTATCTGGTTGCTCTTTATCTTAACATGTACACTTATTGTCTCTCTGTTACATGTTGATAAAGCCCTTAGGATGTGTACTCGACTTCCAGGATTATGATGCAGATTATACTAGTAGGGCCTGGGTAGTCCATGAGTACATCGTTCAATGTTCCTAGTCGTGGGAATATCGAGACGGGGCATCGATATTCCAGAGTAGACTAGCGTATATCTTCTCGACCCATATGATGGGCGATGGATGATCCCATGTCCATTGGTGTTTGACATCAGAGATGGTATGTGGGTGCTCAGTGGAGACTAGGTACACTGAACGGACTCACCGAGAACTCCCAGATGGTATTATACCTCACGTCAGATGGCAGTTCTCTGGTGACACTGGTACAACTTAGTCTGTTGACCCGAGATCGTCATAGAGTCTTGTGTGTCTCCCACTGTGCTTTGATTTCCACCCTACCACGGCTGTACCGAGTCGTGCAAACAGGTGGTTTTTGGGTACAATCCTGATTCACATAGAGGTAATGAGAGATAGGAGGGGATTCGTCTCTCCCGGTATTGGGGGTTGATGTTGCGCTATGCTCGACTGGCCATAACTGGAAATCTCTGGCCAGGGTTGATGTGATTTACTGGTAAGTGTTATCCGTAGTTTCACGCTCGTTATGGACCTTACATCGGCATGACTTATCAAGCTACTGGGGTCTGACGTTTACCACCCCTAGGCGAGATATGCGACATATCAGATGAACAGACCGGACTGTGCGGTAAGTGTTACTGGTTGGATTCACAGGTGTGTGAGCAGGCTTGCTCGTTGATCTTCTGATCGCTCAATACCCGGGTGGTCGTTACGTTTAGCAGACCGCTTGCGGCTTGTGGGTGACTGATATGATCACCACCTGCTGCCGGCATATTGACGAGTCTTGAAAGTCCTACACAGAGGTTTCCTGGCTCAAGCGAAACGAAATAGAAGTACATATGAGATATGTGCGGGACCGAGAATAATACTAGTATGTGATACTGTATTCTATTCTCGCGATTTGTATCATTGGTCGGTTATATGCGATATAGCCGGGTTACCGAATCAAGTGTTGAATCGATATATTGATACACATGATATTAGTCGGTTATATATGATATGACCGGATCATTAAATCAAGTGTTGATTTAATGATTTAATGTATAATTATATATTTGATATATTACTTTACATTTACTAGTATTTGTTCACTTAAGATTGATTTTCTCACTTTATGTGCACATGTTGTATATGTGATATATGTTTGTGCACTAGATTGTATCATGCTTGATGATGCATGCAAACTTGGGTGTGTGTATGACTTACACCATATTTAAGATAATGGTTAAGGTTTATATTTATTTTATAATTCAAAATTAGTGTGCACTTTGTCATGCTTGAAGCTTCATGAAGCTTTTAGCATCATTTGACCAAGTCCACTAACTTTGTCTCGCTAAAGATATTTATTAACCAAACCACTAACTTAAACTATGGTTTAGTCTCTACAAAGGTTAACTCACCCATGGTTGCAAATGATATTATCTTCACTTATTATTTTCTTATTATTCATTCTTTTCTTTCTTCTTCTTCTTCTTCTTCTTCTTCAAGAAGAAAAACCTTGCTAGAAAATTTTCAAGTGAAGAATTAAAGTGAGAAATCAAAATCTAAAGTGAACTCATTTCCTATTTCATCATCCTCTAATACTTGCCATTTAGTTTAGGGTGTTCTCTTCACAAAGTTCTTGACCTAACTGAAGAGGGAGCTTGAGTTTGAGTCGCCTCGACGTAGATCATTTTCGGCCTCGAAATCAACGAGCTAGCTTGATCATTTCTCCGGGGAAATCCTTTCTAGAGTCCGGGATCTCGATGATCACAGCGAAAGGATGTCAACACGGAGCTTTAGAAGTGAAGGACCGGATTTACAAAGGTTGTATTTTCATTCACTTCCTTTTGTAATGTTAGATTACATGTTTTGTTACCCTAGTTTTCTAGTTCGATTCGTAGTTAGATTGCTTAGCACACCCTAAAATTCTTGTTGTGGCATGTGTGATGCTTGCAAACCATAGGCTAGGTGCTAAGGAATCCCAACATGGTATCAGAGCCTAACTAGAAACTTAGACGATGTTAAAACAATCCGAAACCGAAAAAATCCATAAAAATACGATTTTGGTAACCTTGAAAATTGCTCTCTGGAAATTTTTTAAAAAGTGGTCTGAAAATTATTTAAGCAACTACAGAGTGGCATTTAGGGTATTTTAAGAACACAGGTGAAATACGAATGGGGGGCTCGGTACCTGGCCGGCGCCAGAAGCCAACTTTCCGTTGTCGTCGATCCCATATGCTCCCCTCTCCCTCGTATTGGTCCTGTGATCTTTTACTCTTATTCTGGAGTTTCTGGCATTGTTTGTTTAGTCCAAATTTTCATGTGATGATAATTGTGTTATGGACTCTTTGCGGAGTATTTCGTATTCGTATTTTTAGCGTCGTATTGGTAACCTATACTATGTTTAAGACTTTGAAAGAATTTCAAACAGAGCCCCATGACCCCCCTCTGAAATTTCCAAGTGTTGGAACTTTTCTAAGTTAATTATATTCTATGTTCGTGCAAGTAACTCTATGGACCCTCTAGAAGAACATATAAACCTTAACTCGATTCTATGCCCTCGGAACCGCGGTTTGAACCTTAGGATTTGCCGTGGTTTCGTGGTGTCATAGCTGAGTGTCACGACCCGAAAGAGCACGTGACTGGCCCTTTAACCATATGAAGTCTATAGGACCCCATCTGATCCAAGTAAGCCAAAAGCCCAGAAATCTAAAACTATTTTAAGGAGTAAATAAGGAAAACTGGTTTTAAGAAGTAAAGAAAACATGTCTTGAAAATCAAAGTTTTTAAATAACTAGCCGAATATGCATTTTTAAAACATGTAATCTTTCCTGAAATTTTCGGCAGAGTTTCCTTTGTAAAAACTGGCCCCGAATGGGGTACAACAATAATAATATATATATGCAAGGAAAAAGGCATCCCCAAGCGGGGGCTAGCTCTTCGTCAATCGACGGTCACAACCACGCAAGCAATATAATATACAACGCCAAAGGGCGAGGATCGAAACTCAAAAAGAAACTCAAAACAGCCAGAAAACCATAATACTACAAGCGCGGCTCTAAGGTCGAGATAATACATCACTGTTTTCTAAGTCTGAAACAATATACAAGTTTTGGTTGATGGAATTTCTAGATACAATGAATAATAAATGTACAATGGTGGTTCTGATACAAAGATGTTGGGTTTACCTAGCACCTCATGAAGGGTTTGGAAGCATCACATGTACCAAAGATTAAAATTTTAGGGTGCTAAGTAAGCATACAAAGAATCAATCCTAGAAAATTAGGGTTTCTAAAACAACACTTCATCACAAGTAGGTTAAGCTAGGGTTTAGAGAGTACAACCTTTGTAGCTCCCTACGCTAGACTCCTCGGCTACTTGGGGTTTGGAAAAGGTCCACTTGAACTCCTCTAGGTCCACGATGATCCACCCGGAGTCCGCTTTGTCCAAGCTTGCAACTTCACTTGATCAAGAGAAAGAAATGAAGCTAACACTCTAAACAAGTTGGCAAGACTTGTGTAGAATGATGTTGTGGTGGCTTTTCTCACTTCAAAATCTTAACTTGGTGAGTAATTTGCTCACTAGAGAAATCTAGAGAGCAAAAGAAGAAGGAGGAAGAAGATGACGGCCTTTTTAGAACAAGAGAAAGGATAATGTCTCATCAAAGAAAATAGAAAATCTATGTATATATATTTTCCACTTCTCATCTCAAACCGTGGATAAATGATAAAAATATTATTGAATTTGAGTTAAAACATAAAAGGAAAGTTAATCCATGGTTAAAAGTAGGTGAGCATGGTTAGGTCAAAGAAGAGTGTAGAAACAAACCATGAATTATCCTTTCCTTTTTCATTTTGATTTAAAACAAATGCAATAATAATTCATATATATAAAACCATGGTGTGAGTCTTATATTGCCACCATTTTCTATGTATATACAACCATGAAGGATGATGTATGTATGTATGTGTGCATGCACATCCATATATGCATGAATCAAGAAAGAATGCATGCATACATCCAAAAAATACAAGAAAGGATTTCTATTGAGAATCTAATGGTTAAATGATAAATCAACACTTGATTTATCAATCCGGCCATATCACATACGACCCAACCAAAAGCAAGCCGCCCGATTAATACACGGTATCTCATACGCGCATTTTAACCAGGTCCATGCGCATATCGCATACGCGCACCACAACGTTTCGCCTGGACTAGGTAACTCCTTTGTGGGACTCTAAGACTCGTCAATATGCCGGCAATGGGTGATGATTATATCAAGCACCCCCAAGCCGCAAGCGGTCAGCTAAATGTAACAGCCACACGGGTATTGAGCGATCAGAAGAAAACAAGCGAACATGCTACAACTCCCGTTGAGCCAACCGGCAACACTACCTGTGCAGTCCGGTCTCCTCGTCTGATATGTCGTATATCAAGTCTAGGGGTGGTAAACGTCAGACCCCAATAACCGATAAGTCGTACCGATGTGAGGCTCATAACGGGTCGAGAAACAGCTGGTAACACTTACCAGTAAATCTCTAATCAACCCTGGCCTGGGACTTCCCTGTTACGGCCAATCGAGCACAGCGCAACATCAACCCCCAATACCGGGAGAGATGAAATCCCTCCTATCGCTCATTGCCTCCATATGACTCGGGACTGTACTCAAAAACCACCGTTTTGCACGCCCTCATGGACGTGGTAAGGTGGAAATCAAAGCACAGTGGGAATCACACAAGACTCTATGACGATCTCGGGTCTACAGACTAACCTGCATAAGTGTCACCAGAGAACTGCCATCTGACGTGAGGTATAATACCATCTGGGAGTTCTCGGCGAGTACGTCCAGTATACCCAGTCTTCACTGAGCACCCGTATACTATCTCTGATGTCAAACATCAATGGATATGGGATCATCCATCGCCCATCTCATGGGTCGAGAAGCGTATACGCTAGTCTACACTGGTATATCGATGCCCCGTCTCGATACACCAACGACTAGGGACCTTGAAGGATGTACTTATGGACTACCATGTCCCCACTGGTATGATCCGCATCATAGTCCAAGTAGTCAAGTACACATCCTAAGGGCTTTACCAACATGTAACTATAAGACAGTATAAAGAGACAAGTATACATGTTAAGATAAAGAGCAACCAGATAGCATACTATCATATCGAGCAATTAAGTCATCTCTATATATGTCCAAGCATCCAATATAATATACATCATCTGTACAATACTGGCCTCTAGGGCATACATACAACTAACAATCTCCCACTTGTACTAGGACCAGCTGCTGTAGTATCGCATACCGAGCATCCCGAAGAGTCTCTCAAACTGTATCTGGGGAATGGCCTTCGTGAGTGGATCCGTTGTGTTATTCTTCGTGTCAACCCTCCTAACCTCGATCTCCCGGCGATCAACTATCTTCCGGATCAGGTGATAACGCCTCAGAATATGCCTGGATCGCTGATGGGACCTGGGTTCCTTGGCTAAAGCCACCGCTCCATTGTTATCGCAATACAAAGGTATTGGATTCTCAATGGATGGAACCACTCCAAGTTCAATAATGAACTTCTTGATCCGGACAGCCTCTTTGGCAGCATCGTTAGCAGCGATGTATTCAGCCTCCATCGTCGAGTCTGCCACGGTTTTCTGCTTGGAACTCTTCCAGCTAACCGCCCCTCCGTAAAGGGTAAAGACAAATCCCGACTGCGACTTAGAGTCGTCCTTATCACTCTGGAAGCTCGAATCGGTAAAGGACTCCACTTGGAGTTCTCCGTTACCATACACTAAGAGCATCTCTTTAGTCCTTCGTAAGTACTTGAGAATTCTCTTCACAGCTGTCCAGTGACTCTCTCCACGATCAGCTTGATACCTGCTCACTATACTTAGTGAGTATGCTACATCGGGTCTGGTACATAGCATCGTGTACATGATAGAGCCTACAGCCGAAGCATAGGGTATCCCTTGCATCCGAGCTCTCTCCAAATCAGTCTTGGGAGACATCTCTTTGGAGAGAGTAAATCCAGAGATCGTGGGTAAGTTCCCATGCTTGGATTCTTCCATACTAAACCTCTTTAGTATGGTGTCAATGTACCTGGATTGGGACAATCCCAATATCCGTTTGGATCTATCTCTATAAATCCTAATTCCCAATATGCAGGAGGCATCACCAAGATCTTTCATTGAGAATCTTTGTGATAAGAAGAGCTTGACCGATTGCAGCATAGGAATGTTATTTCCTATCAAGAGTATGTCGTCCACGTACAATACGAGGAAGACAACCTTACTCTCTGCCACCTTCTTGTAGATACAAGAAGGTTAATCTACGTTTTTGACGAAATCAAACTCTTTGATAACGACGTCAAAGCAGATGTTCCAACTCCGCGATGCTTGCTTTAATCCATAAATGGATTTAAGCATCTTGCACACCTTCCCGCTGCTCCCACTATCTACGAAGCCCTCTGGCTGAGTCATGTACACACACTCTTCTAAATCACCGTTTAGAAAGGCGGTCTTAACATCCATTTGCCAGATTTCGTAATCATGATACGCAACGATGGCAAGCATGATCCGGATGGATTTAAGCATAGCCACTGGAGAAAAAGTGTTAGTTATATGTATGCCCTAGAGGCCATTACTGTACATAGGATGTATATTGTAGTGGATGCTGGGACATATATAGGTATGACTTTCTTGCTCGACATGATAGTACGCTATCTGGTTGCTCTTTATCTTAACATGTATACTTGCAGTCTCTCTATTACATGTTGATAAAGCCCTTAGGATGCGTGCTCGACTTCCAAGACTATGATGTAGTTCATACTAGCGGGGCCTGGGTAGTCAATGAGTACATCCTTCAATGTTCCTAGTCGTGGGAATATCGAGACGGGGCATCGATATTCCTTAGTAGACTAGCGTAAATCTTCTCGACCCATGTGATAGGCGATGGATGATCCCATATCCATTGGTGTTTGACATCAGAGATGGTATGCGGGTGCTCAGTGGTGACTGGGTACACTGAACGGACTCGCCGAGAACTCCCAGATGGTATTATACCTCACATCAGATGGCAGTTCTCTGGTGACACTGGTACAGCTTAGTCTGTTGACCCGAGATCGTCATAGAGTCTTGTGTGTCTCCCACTGTACTTTGATTTCCACCCTACAACGGCTCTATTGAGTCGTGCAAACAGGTGGTTTTTGGGTACAGTCCCGATTCACATGGAGGCAATGAGCGATAGGGGGTTCGTCTCTCCCAGTATTGGGGGTTGATGTTGCGCTATGCTCGACTGGCCATAACTGGAAATCCCTGACCAGGGTTGCAGTGATTTACTGGTAAGAGTTATCAGTAGTTTCACGCTTGTTATGGACCTTATATCGGCATGACTTATCAAGCTACTGGGGTCTGACGTTTACCACCCCTAGGCGAGATATGCGACATATCAGACGAACAGACTGGACTGTACGGTAAGTGTTGCTGGTTGGATTCACAGGAGTGTGAGCGGGCTTGCTCTTTGATCTTCTGATCGCTTAATACCCGGGTGGCCGTTACGTTTAGCAGACCGCTTGCGGCTTGTGGGTGTTTGATATGATCATCACTTGCTGCCAGGCGTATTGACGAGTCTTTAGAGTCCTACACAGAGGTTTCCTGGCTCAAGCGAAACGAAATAGGAGCGCATATGAGATATGTGCCGGACCGAGAATAATACCAGTATGTGATACTGGATTCTATTCTCGCGATTTGTATCATCGGACGGTTATATAAGATATAGCCGGGTTACCGAATCAAATGTTGATTCGATATATTGATACACTTGATATTAGTCGGTTATATGGGTATGAACGGATCATTAAATCAGGTGTGGATTTAATGATTTAATGTATAATTATATATTTGATATATTACTTTACATTAACTAGTATTTGTTCACATAAGATTGATTTTCTCACTTGATGTGCACAAGTAGTATATGTGATATATTTTTGTGCACTTGATTGTATCATGTTTGATGATACATGCATCACTTGATTTTCTTTTTTAGATAATTCATTTCATTATTTTCTTTCTTCTTCTTCATCTTCTTCATGAAGAAGAAAGCCATTGCTAGAAAATTCCAAGTGATGAATCCAAGTGAGAAATCCAATTCCAAAGTGAACCCACTTTCTATTTCTTCATCCTCTACCAATTGTCATGTAGTAGAGTGTGTTATCTTCACAAGTTTCATGACCTAGTGAAGATGGAGCTTGAGTTAGAGTTGCCTTGACGTAGATCATCTTCGGCATCGAAGTCAACGACCTAGCCCGATTATTTCTCCGACGAAACCATCGCTAGAGTCCGGGATCCGATGATCGCAGCGGAGGGAAGTCATCACGGAGCTTTGGAAGTGGAGGACCGGATCTACAAAGGTTGTAGTCCCTTTCACTCTTAGTTAAAGTTGTTAACTTGCTTGTTTTTTCGCCCTCCCTCAAAGTACCGACAGTGGTATCAGAGCCTAGCTAGAGCTTTTGGCGAAGTGTAGACGATGTTAGAGATCCGATCGAACCACGAAACCCCGATCAAAACCCTTCTCTGTACATTTTTTCAAACTGTGGATTTTTGTGAATTAAAAATGCTCAGAAAATTAAGCAAGAAAATCTAAGAATTACTGTGAAGTACGGACCCCTAACTCAAAAATTTGACCGAGGAACCGCGGCCAAACCAAGGGTTTGGCGGCGGTTCCGCGGCCAAAATTGTGACTTAGTCCCTGGTATTTTATGTAATTATTCTTAGGTCCTTTCTTGTTAATATTTTCTGGGAATTGTTTAATTCCACTCAAATGTTGAGTTTTCTAGGGTTGTATTGGGGACTCGTTGATTCGATCGGATAATTTAACTTCGTTTATGTTTTTTCGGATATTTTAGAAACTGTTAAAAAGTTCGACCGGATATAAATACCCACTTTTTCTCCTGCCGGGAAATTTCCAAGTGTTGGATTTTTCCGTAGTTTAAGAATGTTCTAAGTAGTGCAAGTAACACGATGGACCCTCTAGAAGACAACAAACCTTAACTCGATTATGTGACCGTCTTGAACTGCCCTTGAACCTTAGGGTTTGGGGCAGTATGGCGTGCCACATGTGAGACGTTCGCTTGACCCTTCTACGGCTGGACCGTTGGTACTGTGGCATGAAATGGATGTTTTTAAACTTATTTCTAGTGTTGAAAACCATTCGGGAAAACTTGGGTGTTTGATTGTTCG
The DNA here is from genome assembly GCA_030015575.1 of Agapanthus africanus. Taxonomy (NCBI): domain Eukaryota; kingdom Viridiplantae; phylum Streptophyta; class Magnoliopsida; order Asparagales; family Amaryllidaceae; genus Agapanthus; species Agapanthus africanus. Next base: position 331,806,680 of record JASDDO010000012.1, on the reverse strand, counting down.
ATCGGAAAGTTTAACATTTTCTATTTATCTGGAATGTGATACAATATTTGGAATCCACAAGTAGTTATGAGATAACTGAATGAATGTTATAAACATAGCACTTTAGTCTCACTTGATCGGTTGCCACGGAATTTTGATGTGATCAAAAGTCCGTCGCAATCACGTTGGATACGCGGATACTCGCCGGGTAAACTTAATAGACAGCCACGCCCCCATAGCCCTGACCAAGTGACAGTAGGAGAACCCCGTCGCCGAAAGCATCCGTTCGGGTGCTCGCGGCAGCGGTGTTCCGCCTTAGTGCACTTCGTCGACGGTATCGGGGGTGCGGCCATCTACTAGAGTTTGCGACGAGCGTTCGTTCTGGATATCGGGAATCTTGTTGAATTGCCCGACTTCATATTGAAAAGTGTTTTCGATAATGAGACTAAAATGCGGGGTTTATAATTGTTAGGCATGCGATGTCTAAGGAATTCATTTGGTTAGGCATGCGATGTCTAAGCAGGTTGCGGATTCCAACTGTTGTAGTTTTACACTTACTTTTCTGCGACCGTAAGTGTAATATGTGATATCTCCGGTTTCGTTGCTATATGTCAACGACAATTGGGATGGGCATGTAGGGTTGCTAGGCACGCACACAAGGGTCTACGAGGCATCAACCATGCCCGATTTAAAATTTAGCCGTGCCGAACAACCCGAATACGGAACTTTAAACTAGAGATTAGGCGAAAACAAGCATGCTAAACACTTTAACACTAAGTGAGAGGGATTACAACCTTTGTAGATCCGGTCCTTCACTTTATATGCTCCGTGTTGTGGTCCCTTCGCTGCGATCATCGGGATCCGGACTCTCGAGAGGTTCCACGAAGAGAAAGACGCAACCTTTGCTTCCGATCTTCGATACTAAGATGATCTACCTTGAAGTTTCTTTAACACAAGCTAACACTCATGAAATGATGTGAACACCCTCATCTAAATGGCAAGGGAAGATGAGGATGATGAAGTAGGATTTTTGCTCTCTTTATTTATCTTTATCTCATATTTATCTATCACAAAAATCAAAGCAAGAAAGCATTTCAAGCAAAGAAGAAGAAGGAAGAAGATGAACAATATTAATTCCTTTTGTGATGAATAGGAAAAGAATAATATGATGAAATTATGCAACCATGGTCAAGTAAACCTTTATAGAGAATTAACTAGGGTTAGGGTTTGGGTTGGGTTAAAGCATGAGTCACTTGTAAATATCTTACACAAAACAAAAAGAAAACCTTCTAGAATCTACTAGAAGTCATTAACCCAAATCAAACCCTAATCTTGATTAATCTTTACAAAACATGTTGCATTATTTATCATATCATGTTACAATATTATATATCACATATATAATATTTATTGTAACAAAATAAAATAATACAATTAACATATATCGCATATATATCAATGTATTACCCGAGTGAGAAAAAGAATCTTTTAGTGAGCAAATATTAGTTAATGTAATTTAATATATCATATATATTATTATACATTAAATTATCGAATCAACACTTGATCCGACAATCCGGCTATATCGCATATAACCGACTAATATTTATCCGTACCGATTCATCGAATCAACACTTGATCCGATGACCCGGCTGATATCAAATATCGCAAGAATATAATACGGTATCTTATATCGCACTCGGTCCCGCACATATCACATATGTGCTCCTACTCCGTTTTGCCTGAGTCAAGAAACCTCTGTGTAGGACTCTAAAGAATCGTCAATACGCCGGCAGTAGGTGATGATCATATCAATCACCCACAAGCTGCAAGTGGTCAGCTAAACGTAACAGCTACCCAGGTATTGAGCGCTCAGAAGATCAACAAGCAAGCCTGTACATTCTCCTGTGAATCCAAACAGTAACACTCCCGTACAGTCCGGTCTCGTCGTCTGATATATCGCATATCTCGCCTAGGCGTGGTAAACGTCAGACCCCAGTAGCTTGATAAGTCGTGTCGATTTGAGGTCTATAACAGTTCGAGAAACTACTGATAACACTTACCAGTAAATCTCAGCAACCCTGGCCAGGGATTTCCGGTTATAGCCAATCGAACACAGCACAACATCAACTCCCTATACCGGGAGAGACGAATCCCCTCCTATCGCTCATTGCCTCCATGTGATTCAGGAATGTACCCAAAAGCCACCTTTTTGCACACCCTCTTGGACGTGGTATGATGGAAATCAAAGCACAGTGGGAATCACACAAAACTCTATGACGATCTCGGGTCGACAGACTACTCTGTACCAGTGTCACCGGAGAACTGCCATCTGACGTATGGTATAATACCATCTGGGAGTTCTCGGCGAGTCCGTCCAGTGTACCCAGTTCCACTGAGCACCCGTACACCATCCTTGATGTCAAACACCGATGGATATGGGATCATCCATCGCCCATCATATGGTCAAGATGCGTATACGCTAGTCTACTCTGGTGTATTGATGCCCTGTCTCAATACACCCTCGACTAGGAACAATTATAGGATGTACTCGTCGACTACCGTGGCCCCACTAGTATGATCTCATCATAGTCCCAGTAGTCGAGTACATATCCTAAGGGCTTTATCAACATGTAATATAGAGACAATCAGAGTAAATGTTAAGATAAAGTACAACCATATAGCATACTATCATGTCGAGCAAGAAAGTCCTCCCTATATATGTTCTAGCATCCACTACAATATACATCGTATGTACAGTAATGGCCTCTAGGGCATACATATAACTAACAATCTCCCACTTGCACTAGGGCCATCTGTTATGCTATCGCATACCCAACAATTAGCTGCGGTTGAAGTATCTCATACTCAACAATCCCATAAAAGTCTCTACTGGGAAAAAGGCCTTTGTGAGGGGATTCGCGCTGTTGTCCTCTGTGTCTCCTCTCCTAACCTTGATCTCCCTGGAGATCAACCATCTCTATGATCAGGTGATACTGCCTAAGAATTATATCTGGATTTCTGATGGGACGGTAGTTCCTTGGCTAAAGCCACAACTCCATTGTCACACAATGGTAGGAACGAAGTTCATCTTATGAACTTATAAATATCCAGACTGCCTCTTTTGGTAGCATCCTTGGTAACAATGTATCTTGCCTTTAATCATCTAGTATGTCACGGTATCTAGCTTGGAACTCTTCCAACATACCGTCCCTCCACTGAGGGTATAGACATGCCTGCGACTGACATTCAGTCGTCCTTATCAGCCTGGAACCTTTCCAGTGATTCTCCCCAGGATCGATTGATACCATCTCACTACAACTAGTGAGTGTCCTAACATCCAATTAGATCTATCTCATAGATCCAAAACCCAGGATTTAGGAGGTATCACTTTGATCCTATATGGAGAATCCTTGTGATAAGCGGAGATTGACCGAGCGTAGCATAGGAAACTCCTTCCCTATCAAGAGTATGTCATCCACGTACTCTACGAGGATCACCACCATACTCTCTACTACCTTTTCGTATATACAAGGTTCATCTACCATTTTGATGAAGTCAAACTCTTTGACTACCACATCAAAACAGATGTTCCAACTCCGCGATGCCTGTTTTATCATTTAAAACATCTTGCACACGTTTCCGCTGCTCCCACTGTCTACGAAGCCCTCTGGCTGTGTACTTATAGACGCTCTTTTCTAAAACATCATTTAGAAAAGCAGTCATGACACCCAACCACCAGATATCGTAGTCATGGTATGTAGCCGTGGCAAGTAGGATCTGGATGGACTTAAGCATAGATCCTTAGAAAAGGCTTCAACATAATCCATACCTGGTCTATGATGCAAACCTTTAACAAGTCTAGCTTTGAAAGTCTCAACTTTTCCATGTACACCAAGTAATCTTCTCAAGATATACTTGCTCCTGATGGGGATTTAACCCTTCAGATAAAGCAACCAAAGTCCATACTTTGTTGGTGTATAAGGATTCCATCTCAGATCGATAAGCACCCAGCCATTCTTACAGAGTCCCACTCCTGATGGCCAGCTCGAAACTAGTTGGGTCATCATCTCATGATGCAATTCTCGCTCCCACTGTCATAGAGAAACCGAAGTATCTCTCAGGTGGGTAAGGAACCCTACTAGATCGGCGGAGAGGCTGAGGTTCGTTGGAAACTATTAAATCCATTGGTTCTACCAAATCATCAGCTGCATTTTGTATAGCTGGAACATTTCCAGTTCTACATAACAGACCTTGCCTCAAGCTTGTCCGGATTTTGCTTTTAGACATAGGCCGGACAACCCTAAATCTTAACAAACTTAAGATATGGGCTCTTCCCTTTCTATATCACATATGAAGTGGTAGGCAACTGATTTGATTTGAACCCTATTCAATAGGTATGCAACTTCACAAGTGCATAACTCCCTAAAGGAAATAGGAAACTCAGTAGTACTCATCATAGAGCACACCATATCACATAGGGTGCTATTGCTCCGCCCCGATACACCAACGTGCTATGGTGTATACAGAGGAGTAATACTGAGAGAGGATCTCATTCCCCTTTAGAATAGTCCAGGAATTCCGTGCTCAAGTACTCTCCTCCTTGATCTCATCAAAGGACATAATACTTATACCCGTATTTTGGTTCTCTACTTCTAATTTATATTCTGTGAATATCTCAAAAGGTTCGGACTTGTGTTTCAACAGGAACATATGTCTGAATCTTGAGAGATTATCAGAGAATGTAATGAAGTAAAAAGAACCGGTCTTGGCATGTGTAGACAGGGGACTTACATACATCAACATGTATCATCCCAAGAGTTCACTAACTCTTTCTCTGTTTCCAATAAACAGAGCTGTGGTCATCTTATCTTTGTGACATGACTGGCAAGTTTCACAAGATGCAAATTCAAACAAATTTAAATATGCATCTTAATGTAACTTCAGCTAGTCGGGTCGCATTGATAAGACCTAGTCTACAATGCCTCAAGAAGGATTCGTTCATTTCTGAACTCTTCCTCTTGTGTATGTTCCGTATACTAAGATTGTAGTTTGATTTAGAACGTCAATGCTTTTAGATAACGTGCCTGAACCGATCAACTCTTGATATAGGAAATGTTCAAAACATTATCCAACAATACAAAATTATATCCTTCTTTACTAATAAAGAGACCGATATGATTTTGTATATCAGGTTCGGTATCTAATAACATTTGTTCAGAATCAATGTATTCTGGTAATACAGGGTGATAGTGACCAACAGACTTGGCTGCAACACTTGCATCGTTTTCTGTCTCATGAAACTTATCACCCGTTCTCAGTTCTCTACCTATCTGTAGCCCATGTAACAGATTACATATACGGGATCCTGATCCGGCATCTCATACCCAGGACGTAAAGGATACCGAGAAACAGTTCTGTGTAATGAACACACCCGAAGATGATACATCAACATGCACTTTCTGCGTTTGGGCGGCACGGGAATTCTGGTAATCCCCAATTTCCTACTCTGTCTTATAACAATTATAAGTTGGAGCGGGGCCAACGTTCCCCAGCTCAGTATAACAAGCGGGTTCGGTCAATATATCCGTTTTATTATTTTGATTAAGGCGTGATATGGTCGCTACCTGGAGAGAGAGAGAAGAAAACACTCAGCGTATGCTCTTGCAAGATTAGATTGGTTATATAATATATCTAATCAGGATGTCTCCCACTATTTTAGTCAAATCTTCCTTCAAACCCTAAAAGGAAAGACTAGCCGGGATTAATTACGCGCTACAAGTTCGCCAATCTTTCAGCCAGGCCAGTGTCGGTACTTTGAGGGAGGTCCCCCGTGCTTTCGCACGAACCTAATTAAAGTAAACCTCGTTTTCCCAGAGGCGTAACCCCGTTAACACCTTTCTAAACACCTACTTGATCGGCTAATTGTAATGTGTAAAACTGTCCCAGGAGTAACTCTTACTCGCAGCGGGTATCGGGATCCAACTATCTAATAGAAGGTATGCAATCTCATTGCAAATTTCAACTCTTGAAATTCCCAATAATATTTTACCCCTAGCGTCCCATGACCTTGACGCAGGCCAACAAACCACAGTGCGCTAGTCAAGTTCAACCCGTCATTTCTTGATTGAATTAAACCCACCCGCACGACCCTTGACGCAGGCCAACAAAGTCGCACGACTACCCTAACTCAATCTGCATCATATGCATAAGCAGATAAATACTAGTTAGCTACCGCACACTACGCCTTGACGCAGGCCAACAAACGTAGCACGAATACTAACTAGTACTTATCTGAAATGACGGAGGGCTACGACAGGTTTTTATGAAAACCCTTTGCGTAATGAACTTGATATCGTTGTAGAATCGAGTGATTTTAAATGGAGTGTTTTTGAGGCTTTTCTAGTTTTGCTAAAGGGGTCACTCTCGGTGAAGGGATCGTCGGCCCTTTCCTCATCGAAGAAGGTGCAGGATATATCATATATACCGCTGTGCAAAGCAAGAACTATAGAAGCAATCAAAAGACAAACCGAGTTTGTAGCATCTGCCAGTCATTGCTAAAGGAGTCACTCCCGGTGAAGGGATCTCGGTCCTTTCCTTATCGAATAAGATGCTGGATGTTCTACAAGGAACACCGCTATGCAAAGCAAGAACTGTAGCTACCTGTTTTATTTAGAAATTCGATTCCACAACATCTTAGGTTTCTTTTAGTTTCATTAATCTCATTAATGAAGTCCCATTATATTTTGCTTCACAAGCATCTCTTTTGAAACGAAATCTGCAATATAACATATATCTCATATATATAAAATATAAATATTCGTCTCAGGCAGTAATATGATCTCATCACAGAACATTGCAGCAGAAGAACATATATGAAATATTGGATATACTAGGACGTCCGTGTTTTCAATACGAGCCTGTATAAAACACGGATTCCACGGTCGCGATGAATAGCCAAACCCACATCCCTAGACCCCTACGAGAGTGGCAAGTAACACTGCCAATTCTAGGGTTAGTGTTGGAGATAGTGCCCTCATAGTCAATTATTGGATCGCAGGTACGTGATTGCAATGATTGCGGAGGACCTGTCCCGGTAGGACAGTCTTACTCGAAATGATAGTATGCTATCTGGTTTGCCTCTATCAGTCGTGTACATGTTCAGGTGACTGATTGCATGTTACACTTTGATAGAGCCCTTAGGATCTTGCTTTACTACCAACAGTATGATGGCGATCATATACGTGAGAGTTGGGTAGTTTATATGCATATCCTTAATTGTGGTCCCTAGTCGTGGGAGTTTCGAGACAGGGCATCGATACTCCGGAGTAGACTAGTGTGTACAGTCGAGACCCCGACGAGGGGCGGTGGCCGGTCTCACAAGCCACTGGTGTCAGTTGGATCACCTAAGATGTATACAGGTGCTCATTGGGTTATGAGTACACCGGACAGGACTCGCCGGGAATCTGCTAGTTAGTATTATACCTATCGTCAGATAGCAGTTCCCTGGTGACATGTGTACAGGTTAGTTCATCGACCTGAGGTCGTCATTTGTCTCGTGTGAGTTCCCACTGTGCTTTGATTTCTACCCTACCACGGCTCAAAGGAGTCGTGCAAACAGGTAGTTTTTGGGTACAGTCCCGAGCCATATGGAGGCACGTGAGCGGATCGGCAGGGGATTCGTCTCTCCCGGTATTGGGGGCGAGGTCGTGCTATGTCTAGGAGAGCCATTACACAAATCCATGGCCATGGTAGGAGATTTACTGGTAGGTACTCCAGTAGTATCTCAGGGTGTATTGGGCTTCACTCCGACATGACTTATACTGCTATTGGGGGTCTGATGTTACTAGCCCCCTAGGCGGATATGCGATACTCATTGACGAACGGACCGGACTGTATATACATTGTCACTGTTAGGCTCAGTAGTGTTTTCCGGATGAGTGCGCTCATCGGCATCCCTTGAGGTCAGTCCATGGGCAGCCGTTACGCATTGCTAGTGCCGCTGACGGTTTGTGGTTAAACCCACTGCCAGGGAGCTGACGAGTCATTAGAGTCCCCCACAGACAGTTTCCCAAGTTCGGGCGAAACGTTGTAGAGGCCGTATGGTTTTATGGCAGGGTTCGGAAAATGCACGTGCGTTTAGGCACGTGTTATTTTTCGGGCAGATGATACTGGTCGGCTTTGGTTTAAGCCGGATCCGAGTATTATATTGAGTAGGTATAATATCTTTGTCTCAGTTGCATTTGTATTCGGTCGTAATACAAATGCGGGTATATTTATACAGTTTCGGGGTTATCCTGAAATTCGTTTCAGGATCACTTTTGGAAGTTGCCAGTTTCCAGTTTTCTATCAGCCGTCTTTTAACATTTGGTTAAAGGCGGATTTATCTTTTCTTGGATGAGAGTGAGTCGTGCTTCTAGAAGGTTCTAGAAGGTTCTAGATTGGGTGAGGTGTCGTGTGACTCATGCTTTGATATCAACCATTTCTTGTTTAGCTTAAGATCTTTATGCAAGATATTTGTTTTGTGTTCACACATGATATTTACTTAAGGTCACCCCCCTCTCCTACGATCACCCCCTCTCTCTTTATAAGAGGCCGGCCCCCTCCTCTCTCTTTGATGGTTGTTGATTTCATCGGTTAGAAAAGATATGATAGTTTTGGGGTGTATGGAATTCACAGTTCATTTCATTCCATCACCCGATTTCCACGGCAACTTCATTAACCGATCGTCCACGGACTTGGACGAAGTGAGACAAAGTCATCTACTCATTCTCTACATCATTCTTGGTCGTCTCTTTTAGCAAACTTGACGATCGAGTTGCCTCGAGTCAGAGGCGGGAGCCCGTTTAAAGAACCGATCATGTGGTGCCACCTTGACGAGGATATCGGAGATCGACGAGATCGGAGCAGCCGCAACGGAGCGTGGGATGATGGTTGAAGAACGAAGGACTCGGATCGTTCGGTATAACCATTCTACACTCTTTACAGTTTGTTAGTTTAGCAATAATGGCAGATCCGGGTTAAAGTATACGATAGCGCCAAGTTAAAAGTTTTGTTCCGCATTTTGGCGTCTGTAGACTGCCGGGGCGCTAGCGTAGACTTACAGTTAGGAGACCCGATCTCGACTCCTCGAGATGGTCTCCCACTAGACCCTAGAACCCGGTTACTTGTGCTCCCCGCCTTGGGTCTACCTATTGTGGAAAAGTAAATAATATACAACGGTGACATCTTCCGCTACCTGGAAGTGCCCCAATAAAAGAATATTACATACAAATGAATTTTACATGAATGAAAAAGAAAAAACTCTCATCTCACATAAAACCCCCGGCTATTCAAACGCGACGATCCAATACAACATATCACAGCAACACATAATATCTCATATCATCAACGTAAGCAAGTATGTGTATCCCGATTGTCGTTGATGTATAGCAACGAAGCCGGCGATACACCACATACTACGCTTACGGTCACAGAAAAGAAAGTGTAAAACTACAACAGTTGGAATCCGCAACCTCCTTAGACATCGCATGCCTAACCAAATGAATTCCCTAGACATCGCATGCCTAACAATTATAAACCCCGCATTTCAGTCTCATTATCGAAAACTCTTTTCAATGTCAAGTCGGGCAATTCAACAGGATTCTCGACGTCCTGATCGAATGCTCGTCGCAAACTTTAGTAGACGGTCGCACCCCCGATACCGTCGACGAAGTGCACCAAGGAGGAACACCGCTACCGGGAGCACCCGAACGGATGCTTTCGGCGACGGGGTTCTCCTACAGTCACTTGGTCGGGGCTATGGGGCGTAGCTGTCTATTAAGTTTACCCGGCGAGTATCCGCGTACGCTACGTGATTGCGACGGACTTTTGATCACATCAAAATTCCGTGGCATCCGATCATTTGAGACTAAACTGCTGTGTTTATAATATTCAAATCAGTTATCTCATAACTACCTGTGGATTCCAATTATTGTATCACATTCTAGATAAATAGAAAAAGTTAAACTTTCCGATCGAATCATCAAGCACCCAAGATTTCCCCAATATATCTCAACACTTGAAATCAGTTTAAAAACATTCATCACATGCCACAGTACCAATGGTCCAGCCGTAGAAGGGTCAAGCCAACGCCTCACATGTGGCACGCCGTACTGCCCCAAACCCTAAGGTTCAAAAGGCAGTTCAAGACGGTCACATAATCGAGTTAAGGTTTGTTGTCTTCTAGAGGGTCCACCGCGTTACTTGCACGACTTAGAACATTCTTAAAGACTAGAAAAAATCCAACTTTTGAAAAAATTTCCGACAGGGGAAAAAGTGAGTTATTGATATCCGTTCGAACTTTTTAACAGTTTCTAAAATTTATCCGGAAAACACACATAGACAAAATCTGATAATCCGATCGAATCATCGAATCCCCAAAACAACCCCAGAAAACTCAACTGTAGAATAAATATTAAAAATTCCCGGAGAACTCAGCACTGAATAAAAGAAGTTACTGTGCAAAATTGAGTGGGTGACGTCATCATACTGCCGCGGAACCGCCGCAGAAGCCATGCTTCTGCCGCGGTTCCGCCGCACTTTGGAGGAATTGGGTGATCGTGTTTCACAGTAATTCTTAGAAAGTCCTGCTGAATTTTCTGCATATTTTTAATTTTGAAAAAGACCAGATTTCAGAAAATTTCCAGAGAGCATTTTGGAGTCGGGGTTTCGGGTTCGATCGGACTTTAAACTTCGTCTAGACTTCGCCTAAAGCTCTAGCTTGGCTCTGATACCACTGTAGGGTTGCTAGGCACGTGCACAAGGGTCTACGAGGCATCAACCATGCCCGATTTAAAATTTAGCCGTGCCGAACAACCCGAATACGGAACTTTAAACTAGAGATTAGGCGAAAACAAACATGCTAAACACTTTAACACTAAGTGAGAGGGATTACAACCTTTGTAGATCCGGTTCTTCACTTTATATGCTCCGTGTTGTGGTCCCTTCGCTGCGATCATCGGGATCCGGACTTTCGAGAGGTTCCACGAAGAGAAAGACGCAACCTTTGCTTCCGATCTTCGATACTAAGATGATCTACCTTGAAGTTTCTTTAACACAAGCTAACACTCATGAAATGATGTGAACACTCTCATCTAAATGGCAAGGGAAGATGAGGATGATGAAGTAGGATTTTTGCTCTCTTTATTTATCTTTATCTCATATTTATCCATCACAAAAATCAAAGCAAGAAAGCATTTCAAGCAAAGAAGAAGAAGGAAGAAGATGAACAATATTAATTCCTTTTGTGATGAATAGGAAAAGAATAATATGATGAAATTATGCAACCATGGTCAAGTAAACCTTTGTAGAGAATTAACTAGGGTTAGGGTTTGGGTTGGGTTAAAGCATGAGTCACTTGTAAATATCTTACACAAAACAAAAAGAAAACCTTCTAGAATCTACTAGAAGTCATTAATCCAAATCAAACCCTAATCTTGATTAATCTTTACAAAACATGTTGCATTATTTATCATATCATGTTACAATATTATATATCACATATATAATATTTATTGTAACAAAATAAAATAATACAATTAACATATATCGCATATATATCAATGTATTACCCGAGTGAGAAAAAGAATCTTTTAGTGAGCAAATATTAGTTAATGTAATTTAATATATCATATATATTATTATACATTAAATTATCGAATCAACACTTGATCCGACAATCCGGCTATATCGCATATAACCGACTAATATTTATCCGTACCGATTCATCGAATCAACACTTGATCCGATGACCCGGCTGATATCAAATATCGCGAGAATATAATACGGTATCTTATATCGCATTATCCTCGGTCCCGCACATATCACATATGTGCTCCTACTCCGTTTTGCCTGAGTCAAGAAACCTCTGTGTAGGACTCTAAAGAATCGTCAATACGCCGGCAGTAGGTGATGATCATATCAATCACCCACAAGCTGCAAGCGGTCAGCTAAACGTAACAGCTACCCAGGTATTGAGCGCTCAGAAGATCAACAAGCAAGCCTGTACATTCTCCTGTGAATCCAAACAGTAACACTCCCGTACAGTCCGGTATCGTCGTCTGATATATCGCATATCTCGCCTACGGATGGTAAACGTCAGACCCTAGTAGCTTGATAAGTCGTGTCGATTTGAGGTCTATAACAGTTCGAGAAACTACTGATAACACTTACCAGTAAATCTCAGCAACCCTGGCCAGGGATTTCCGGTTATAGCCAATCGAACACAGCACAACATCAACTCCCTATACCGGGAGAGACGAATCCCCTCCTATCGCTCATTGCCTCCATGTGATTCGGGACTGTACCCAAAAGCCACCTTTTTGCACGCCCTCTTGGACGTGGTATGATGGAAATCAAAGCACAGTGGGAATCACACAAGACTCTATGACGATCTCGGGTCGACAGACTACTCTGTACTAGTGTCATCGGAGAACTGCCATCTGACGTATGGTATAATACCATCTGGGAGTTCTCGGCGAGTCCGTCCAGTGTACCCAGTCTCCACTGAGCATCCGTACACCATCCTTGATGTCAAACACCGATGGATATGGGATCATCCATCGCCCATCATATGGGTCAAGATGCGTATACGCTAGTCTACTCTGGTGTATCGATGCCCTGTCTCAATACACCCTCGACTAGGAACAATTATAGGATGTACTCGTCGACTACCGTGGCCCCACTAGTATGATCTCATCATAGTCCCAGTAGTCGAGTACATATCCTAAGGGCTTTATCAACATGTAATATAGAGACAATCAGAGTACATGTTAAGATAAAGTACAACCAGATAGCATACTATCATGTCGAGCAAGAAAGTCCTCCCTATATATGTCCTAGCAGCCACTACAATATACATCGTATGTACAGTAATGGCCTCTAGGGCATACATATAACTAACAGGGCATATTTACTTACGTTGATGACATGTGATGTTATGTGTTGCTGGATGTGTTCTATTGGATCGTCGTGTTTGAATAGCCGGGTTTTTTTTATGTGAGATGAGTGTTTTTCATTTTCATTCATGTAAAAAACTTGTATGTAATATTCTTTTATTGGGGCACTTCCAGGTTGCGGATGATGTCACCATTTGTATATTATTTACTTTTCCGCATTAAGATAGACCCAAGGAGGGGAGCACAAGTAACCGGGTTCTAGGGTCCAGTGGGAGACCATCTCGAGGAGTCGAGTCCGGGTCTCCTAACCCTAGAATTAGTAGGGTTGCTTGCCGCTCTCGTAGGGGTCTAGGGGTGTGGGATTGGCTATTCATCACGACCGTGGAATCCGTGTTTTATTCAGGCTCAAAATAAAACACGGACGTCCTAGTATATCCAATATTTCATATGATATTTTCTGCTACGTTATCTGTGATGTGATCATGTGATATGTTCAGATAGATATTGCATATAGTATATATGATATATTATATAGACGTTGCTTATGTTTTACACTCGCGCTAGCCCTGCCCCTCTCTGCCGTTAGTTACCTAACCTAACGGTGCAGACGGGACATCGAGGCGAATGCGGATGGCATAAGCGTACGTTATATTTATCTGTGATGTTTAGGTGGACTTAAATGATGGGACATTCATTAATGAGATTAATGAAAGAAAATAAACCTAAAAGATGTTGTGGAATCGAATTTCAAAAATAAAAACAGGTAGCTACAGTTCTTGCTTTGCATCGCGGTGTTCCTTGTAGAACATCTTGCACCTTATTCGATAAGGAAAGGACCGAGATCCCTTCACCAGGAGTGACTCCTTTAGCAATAACTAGCAGGTGCTACAACCCTCGATTTGTCTTTTGATTGTTTCTATAGTTTTTGCTTTACACAGCGGTATATATGATATATTCTGCACCTTGTTCGATGTGGAAAGGGCCGACGATCCCTTCACCGGGACTGACCCCTTTAGCAAAACTAGAAAAGCCTCAAAAACACTCCATTTAAAAACCATTTGATTCCGCGACGAGATCAAGTTCAAAGCGTTAAAGGTTTTCATAAAAAACCATTCGCAACCCTCCGTCATTTTAGGAAGTAGAGTACTTAGTATTCGTGCTGTGTTTGTTGACCATAGTCAAGGCACAGTGTACGGTAGCTAAGTGATGTTTTCCTACACCGCATATGATGCGATTAGTTAGGTCAGTCGCGTGACTTTGTTGACCTTAGTTAAGGGTCATGTGGGTGGGTCTAATTAATCACGAAATGATGGGTAGAACTTGACTAGTGCTTATGATTTGTTGACCATAGTTAAGGTCATAAGTGCTAGGGGTAAAAACCTTTATCAGGAGTTTCAAGTGTTGAAATTTGCAATGAGATTGCATACCTTCTATATGATAGTTGGATCCCGATACCCACTGCGAGTAATTGTTACTCCTGGAAGAGTTTTGCACCTTACAATTAGCCGATCAAGTAGGTGTCTAGAAAGGTGTCAACGGGGTTACGCCTCTAGGAAAACGAGGTTTACTTTAATTAGGTCCGTGCGAAAGCACGGGGAACCTCCCTCAAAGTACCGACACTGGCCTGGCTGAAAGATTAGCGAACTTGTAGAGTGTAATTAATCCCGGGTAGTCTTTCCTTTTAAGGTTTGAAGGAAGATTTGATAAAAACAGTGGGAGCCATCCTGATTAGATAAAATATATAACCAATCTAATCTTGCAAGAGCACACGTAGAGTGTTTTCTTCTCTCTCTCTCCAGGTAGCAACCACATCACGCCTTAATCAAGATAATAATATGGATGTATTGACCGAACCCGCTTGTTATACTGAGCTGGGGAACGTTGGTCCCGCTCCAACTTATAATTGTTATAAGACCGAGCAGGAATTAGGGGAATACCAAGTTTCCCATGCCGCCCAAACGAAGAAAGTGCATATGATGCATCTTCTTCGGGTGTGTTCGTTACACAGAACTGTTTCTCAGTATTCTCTGCGTCCTGGGTATCTGATACCGGATCAGGATCCCAGATATGTAATCTGTTACATAGGGCTACAGAAAGGCAGAGAACTGAGAACGGGTGATAAGTTTCATGAGACAGAAAACGGTGCAAGTGTTGCAGCCAAGTCTGTTGGTCACTGTCACCCTGTATTATCAATACATTGATTCTGAACAAATGCTATTAGATACCGAACCTGATATAGAAAATCATAGCAATCTCTTTATTTATTAAAGAAGGATATAATTTTGTATTGTTGAATATTGTTTTGAACATTTCAAAAGTTGATCGGTTCAGGCACATTATCTAAAAGCATTGACGTTCTAAATCAAACTACAGTTCCTAATATACGGAACACACACAAGAGGAAGAGTTCAGAAATGAACGAATCCGTCTTGAGGCATTGTAGACTAGGTCATATCAATGCGACCCGACTGGCTGAAGTTACATTTAGATGCATATTTAAATTAGTTTGAATTTACATCTTATGAAACTTTCAAGTCATGTCACAAAGATTAGATGACCATAGCTCTGTTTATTGGAAACAGAGAAAGAGTTAGTGAACTCTTGGGACTGATACATAGTGATGTATGCAAGGTTCCCTGTCTACACATGCCAGGACCGGTTCTTTGTACTTCATTACATTCTCTGATGATCTCTCAAGATTCAGCCATATGTTCCTGTTGAAACATAAGTCCGAAGTTTTTGAGATATTCACAGAATATAAGTTAGAAGTAGAGAACCAAAAACTGGGTATAAGTATTATGTCGTATGATAAGATCAGGGAGGAGAATACTTGTGCATGGAATTCTTGGACTATTCTAAAGGAGAATGAGATTCTCTCTCGGTGTTCCTCCTCTGAATACACCACAGCACAACAGTGTGTCGAGGCGGAGCAATCGCACCATATTAGATATGGTGTGCTCTATGATGAGTACTACTGGTTACCTATTTCCATTTGGGGTTGTGCACTTGAGAAGTTGCATACCTATTGAATTGGATTCGAATCAAATCAGTGCCTACCACTCCATATAAGATATGGTATGGGAAGAACCTATCTCTTAAGTAAGTTAAGATTTGGGATTGTCCGGCCTATGTCAAAAGCAAAATCCGGACAAGATCGAGGCAAGGTCAGTTCTGTAGAACTGGAAGGAGTTCCAGTTATACAAACTACAGCTGATGATTTGACAGAACCAAATGATTCAATAGTCCCCAACGAACCTCAGCCTCTCCGCCGATCTGGTCGGGTTCCTCATCCGCCTGAGAGATACTTCGGTTTCTCAGTGACAGTGGGAGCGAGGATTGCATCATGAGATGATGACCTAACTAGTTTCGAGCTGGCCATCAAGAGTAAGGACTCTGTAAGAATGGCTGGATGCTTAGCGATCTGAGATGGAATCCATGTACACCAACAAAGTATGGACTTTGGTTGCTATATCTGAAGGGTTAAATCCCCATCAGGAGCAAGTATATCCTGAGAAGATTACTTGGTGTAGATGGAAAAGTTGAGACTTTCAAAGCTAGACTTGTTAAAGGTTTTCGTCATCGACCATGCGTGGATAATGATGAAACCTTTTCCAGTGGCTATGCTTAAGTCCATCCGGATCCTACTTGCCACGGCTACATACAATGACTACGATATCTGGCGGTTGGGTGCCATGACTACTTTTCTAAATAATAATGATTTAGAAGAAAACGTCTATAAGAACATAGCCAGAGGGCTTCGTAAACAATGGGAGCAGCGGAAACGTGTGCAAGCTGCTTTACAGAATAAAGCAGGTATCGCGGAGTTGGAACGTCTGTTTTGATGCGATAGTTAAAGAGTTTGACTTCATCAAAATGGTAGATAAACATTGTATATACAAAAAGGTAGTAGAGAGTAAGGTGATCATCCTCGTATTGTACGTGGACAACATACTCTTGATAGGAAAAGAGTTTCTTATACTACACACGGTCAATCTCGTCTTATCACAAGGATTCTCCATATAGGATAAAGGTGATACCTCCTAAATCCTAGGATTTGGATCTATAAGATAGATCTAAATGGATGTTAGGATTCTTACTAGGTTTAGTTAGATCGTATCAATCTATCCTGGGGAGAATCACTGGAATGGTTCCAGGGTGATAAGGACGACTGAATGTTAGTCATAGGCAATGTCTTTACCCTCAGTGGAGGGACAGTATGTTGGAAGAGTTCCAAGCTATATACCGTGGCAGACTAGACGATAAAGGCTGGTGACATCGCTATCAAAGATACTACCAAAGAGGCAGTTTGGGTGTATATTGGTTCATAAGATGAACTAGGTTCCTACCATTGTGTGACAATGGAAGTGTGGCTTTGGCCCAGGAACCCCGATCCCATCAGTGACCCAGACATATTCTGAGGCAGCATCACCTGATCATGGAGATAGTTGATCTCCAGGGTGATCGAGGTTAGGAGAGTAGACTCAGAGAACAACACGGAGGATCCACTCACAAAGGCTTTTTCCCAGAGAGAGACTTTTTATGGGATGGTTGAGTATTAGATACTGCAACCACTGCTACAGATGGCCCTAGTGCAAGTGGGAGATTGTTAGTTATATGTATACCCTAGAGGCCATTACTGTACATAGGATGTATATTGTAGTGGATGCTGGGACATATATAGGTATGACTTTCTTGCTCGACATGATAGTACGTTATCTGGTTGCTCTTTATCTTAACATGTATACTTGCAGTCTCTCTATTACATGTTGATAAAGCCCTTAGGATGTGTGCTCGACTTCTAGGACTATGATGTATTTCATACTAGTGGGGCCTGGGTAGTCAATGAGTACTTCCTTCAATGTTCCTAGTCGTGGGAATATCGAGACGGGGCATCGATATCCCAGAGTAGACTAGCGTATATCTTCTCGACCCATGTGATGGGCGATGGATGATCCGATATCCATTGGTGTTTGACATCAGAGATGGTATGCGGGTGCTCAGTGGTGACTGGGTACACTGAACGGACTCGCCGAGAACTCCCAGATGGAATTATACCTCACGTCAGATGGCAGTTCTCTGGTGACACTGGTACAACTTAGTCTGTTGACCCAAGATCGTCATAGAGTCTTGTGTGTCTCCCACTGTGCTTTGATTTCCACCCTACCACGGCTCTATTGAGGCGTGCAAACAGGTGGTTTTTGGGTACAGTCCCGATTCACATGGAGGCAATGAGCGATAGGAGGGGATTCGTCTCTCCCGGTATTGGGGGTTGATGTTGCGCTATGCTCGACTGGCCATAACTGGAAATCCCTGGCCAGGGTTGCAGTGATTTACTGGTAAGAGTTATCAGTAGTTTCACGCTTGTTATGGACCTTATATCGGCATGACTTATCAAGCTACTGGGGTCTGACGTTTACCACCCCTAGGCGAGATATGCGACATATCAGACGAACAGACCGGACTGTACGGTAAGTGTTGCTGGTTGGATTCACAGGAGTGTGAGCGGGCTTGCTCGTTGATCTTCTGATCGCTCAATACCCGGGTGGACGTTACATTTAGCAGACCGCTTGCGGCTTGTGGGTGTTTGATATGATCATCACCTGTTGCCGGCGTATTGACGAGTCTTTAGAGTCCTACACAGAGGTTTCTTGGCTCAAGCGAAACGAAATAGGAGCGCATTTGAGATATGTGCCGGACCGAGAATAATACCAGTATGTGATACTGGATTCTATTCTCGCGATTTGTATCATCGGACGGTTATATAAGATATAGCCGGGTTACCGAATCAAATGTTGATTCGATATATTGATACACTTGATATTAGTCGGTTATATGCGGTATGACCGGATCATTAAATCAAGTGTTGATTTAATGTATAATTATATATTTGATATATTACTTTACATTAACTAGTATTTGTTCACTTAAGATTGATTTTCTCACTTGATGTGCACAAGTAGTATATGTGATATATTTTTGTGCACTTGATTGTATCATGTTTGAGATACATGCAAACTTGGGTGTGTGTATGTTATACACCATGGTTAGGTAAATGGTTAGGGTTTTATTTACTTTATTTATTTTGGTTAAAAGAAAAAACTAAATGGTTGCTTTTGTTTTATGCAAGAATCTTCTTGATGCTTCATGCATCTTTGACAAAGTAACCATTTTGTTTTTATTCCTTAACCTAACCGTTTCACCTAAACCTTAGTTTATTCCCTACATTAGTTACCTCACCCATGGTTGCTAAATGATAAGCATCACTTGATTTTCTTTTTTAGATAATTCATTTCATTATTTTCTTTCTTCTTCTTCATCTTCTTCATGAAGAAGAAAGCCATTGCTAGAAAATTCCAAGTGATGAATCCAAGTGAGAAATCTAATTCCAAAGTGAACCCACTTCCTATTTCTTCATCCTCTACCACTTGCCATGAAGTAGAGTGTGTTATCTTCACAAGTTTCATGACCTAGTGAAGATGGATCTTGAGTTAGAGTTGCCTCGACGTAGATCATCTTCGGCATCGAAGTCAACGACCTAGCCCGATCATTTCTCCGACGAAACCATCGCTAGAGTCCGGGATCGGATGATCGCAGCGGAAGGACGTCATCACGGAGCTTTGGAAGTGGAGGACCGGATCTACAAAGATTGTAGTCCCTTTCACTCTTAGTTAAAGTTGTTAACTTGCATGTTTTTTCGCCTTACCTCTAGTAACGATCTAGTATTAGGGTTCTTTGGCACATGGAAATTTTTGATTTTGGCATGGTTGATCAGTGGTAGAACCTCATGAGTGTGCCGAGGATCTCTACAAAAAGTTTCGTCATAGTCCACACCTGGTCTTTGACGAAAACCCTTTGCAACAAGTCTAGCTTTGAAAGTCTCCACTTTCCCATCTACACCAAATTTTTTCTTGAAGATCCACTTGCTCCCAATGGGTTTTACCCCTTCAAGAGCATCTTCCAAAGTTCATACTTTGTTGGTGTACATGGATTCCATCTCGGACCGCATTGCATCCAGCCATTTCACTGAGTCCCCACTCGTGATGGCCTGCTCGAAGCTAGTTGGGTCATCATCCTCCATGATGCAATCCTCGCTCCCACCATCCATGAGAAAACCGTAGTATCTCTCAGGTGGGTGAGGAACCCTACTAGATCGGCGGAGAGGCTGAGGTTCGTTGGGAACTACCGAATCCTCCGGTTCAACCAAATCTTCTGTCGTAGTCTGTATTGCTGGAACCTCTTCCAGTTATACCTCCTTGCCCCTAATCTCTTTTTCAAGAAATTCCTTTTCTAAAATGGTGGCATGTCGAGAAACAAACACCTTTTGTTCCTCGGTGTGGTAGAAGATATACCCGCGCGAATGTTTGGGATATCCAATAAACTTACACAGAATGGACCTTGCCGCGAGTGTAACACTTTGAATTTTTCCGTTAGAATGTTTTCGTGTTAATTAGTATTCGTGCATGTTTTTATATATGTGTTTATAGGATTATTAGTTATAGTTAGTAGTGTTTAGCAATTGGGAATTTTCTTGTGTTAGTGCACACTTGCACACTTAGCCATTTTTGAGACTTAGGGTTTTTGGTAACATGTTAACCTTTCTTTTGTGCATGGTTGCTAACTTATTTCCCCACCATTTTAATCTTTCCAAAACCCTTTTTCATAATTCATGTTAGTGTTTATGCCCTAGAAAGCCATTACTGTATCATACTAGTTTGTATATTACTTAATGGAAGCTTGGGATATTCACATGTATATAACAGTCTTTCTAAACATGGTAGTATGCTACTTGGTTTTTCTATCTTAATATGTGAGTGTACGTATTGATAGAGCTCTTAGGATCTTGCTTGACTACCAACGTTGTGATGGCAGTCACACTAGTGGGGGCTGGGTAGTCTACAAGCACATCCTTATTCAGGTCCCTAGTCGTTGGATTATGGAGACAGAGCATCGATACTCCGGAGTAGACTAGTGTGTACGCTTCTCATCCCAGTTGGGGAGATGGGCTGTCCCACAGCCGTCAGTACGTCGTACTGGAGATAGTATACAGGTGCTCGGTAGGTTACGGGTACACCGGACAGGACTCACAGGGAACTGTTGGTTGGTTTTATACCAGTCGTCAGTGAACAGTTCCCAGGTGACATGAGTACAGCATAGTCCGCAGACTTGACACTGCTACTTCGCCTCGAGTGTGTCCCACTGTTCTTAGATTGCTACCCTACCACGGCTCAAAGGAGTCGTGCAAACAGGTAGAAGTTGGGTGCAGTCCCGAGCACTTGGAGGCAGTAGCGGTTAGACAGGATTCGTCCCTCCCGGTATTGGGAGTTGATATCGCGCTGTGTCAGAGAGCCATTACGCAAAGTCCCTGGCCAGGGCAAGCGAGATTTGCTGGTAGGTTCCAGTAGTTTCTCAGGGTGTAATGGGCTTCCCTCCGACACGACTTATACCGCTATTAGGGGACTGACGCTTGCCGCCCCCTAGGCCCGTTATGCGATAGTCTTGAACGAACGGACCGGACTGTATGGAGATTGTCACATCAGACTCAGTAGGAGTTCGGATGGGTTTCCTCATCGGCCTTCTTATCGACAACTACCTGGGGACCGTTACGTACAGCTAGTGCCGCTTGCGGTCTGTGGTTAAACCCACTGCCAGCGTAGTAGTCGAGTCTCTAGAGTCCCACACAGAGAGTTTCCCTACTCCAGGCGAAACGATATAGAGGTCGTATGGTTTTACGACAAGGGTTCGGACGCATACGTGCGTTTACGCGCGTACGACTTTCGGACAGTTTTTACCAGTCGGCTTTGGTTTAAGCCAGTTACTGGTATCCGGTTATTGGATTTTTACAGTCTAAAGTTTTTCCGTATTTTTGCGGATTGGAGGGGCGTTCTCGTAATTGTACGAGAAGCTTCTAGAAGATGGTGACTAAGGAGGTTTAGGTGTCATTTGCATTAAATGGGTTTAGTGAGTCATGAGGGTGATTCATTCATATCATTAATGCACAATAAATGATTAATGAGTCATGGTTATGAATCACCATTAGATATTTATGAAACTTGATTATTCATCACTTGTTTTTCTTTTGTTGATGAATTATAAAGTTTCATATATATTATGATAACTTACTATTCTCACATAATAATCATTCTCACCTTCTCTCTCCTCAAGCTCTCCCTCTTCAAAGACTAATCCTCCCCTCTCATGAGTTGAGTACAAGGATTAGTAAGACTAATTAATCCATAACCCTCTCTATATTACATCTATCTTCTTTGATTAGCAATCCAAGAAGGTTAGTTGCCTCAAGTTTAGAGGCTAAGCTTGGAGTTTTGCTCTCGGGTGGATCGTCTACTACAAAGAGAAGGCCGAGGAGGACGAGGAGATCGTAAAGACGAAGGACTTGGTTCGATAGGTATAATCCCTAAGCATAGTAGTTTAGAACAACTATATGTTTGGTTAGTTATCGTTTAGCTTCGATTCAAGCGGTTAGTCGATGTTTGTTCACTAAACAAGTTCGTTTTTGAAAATTCCGCCTCCCCACAAGTATTGGGGTGTTCTACATCGACTTACAGTGGTATCAGAGCCTCGCTAAACAATAAATAATTTACTTGCAAATTTGTATGAATTTCGAACGGAAAAAAAGAAACCGGAAAACCCTAAAATATCAAGTTTCTGTCGTTTTTAAAATGAAGTCCAAAAATTTTTCAGGGTTGTTCAGAAAGCTTGAAAAGACAGTAGAAGAACACCCAAGAAATTTGGGCCCCTGAATCGCCTAAAGCGCCGCGGAACCGCGGCCTGATCCAACTGATCCGCCGCGCTTCCGCCGCCGAGTTGGCGATTCAGGAACCCAATTTTCTTCTGTTGCTTCTCTGTGATATTTGGGATTTTCTGGAATATTTAATTTTTGCTCAGGTTTCAGATTTGCAGAGCAGTTTTGGAGCAAAATTAAAAGAGTTTAATCGATCGAAATTATACAGTATTTGCTTGTTGGATTATATCTGTGATTGTATAATGTGTTCGTAAACCTCTCCTAACTGCTAGTATGTCAGTTGGCAGGGGGTTGCACATTTCTGAAATGGATTTTATCTGTTTGTGCATATGAACTGTGTTGGACTGTTGTGATGTATAGCCGGGGTTCTGTGATGGGTTATCATTTAATTCATTTGATGTAAATGTAATTTTTTGTAATATTATTTTGCGGGGCACATCCAGGTTGCGGTTGTAGCCACCGTTGTATTATTTCATTTTACTGTTTTTGCTCCTAGGACAGACCTAAGGTGGGGTGCACAAACTGCCGGACGGGTAGTTTGCCGCACCCGTAGGGGTCGTGGGTGGGGTAATGGCTATTCATCACAACTGTGTAATCCGTATTTTGTTGCAGGCTCAAAACAAACACGGATTGCTTGCAAATCCAATTAAGTTCATCTGTGATCTGGAATGAATATCATTGCGTCAGACGAATGTAAAATATCTATATATATGATAGCTATTTAGACGTCACTTATGTTTTACACCCGCGCTAGCCCAGCCCCCGCTCTGTCGTTAGTTAAGTAACCTAACGGGTAATGACGGGACGCCGTGGCGAATGCGGATGGCATAAGAGGACGTTGTATTTTCGTTGTTTTCTGCAATGATAGGTTAATGATGGGACGCATTATCTATAATGCAAAGAAAAATAAACCAAAGTTTTAATCGTTGGAACAATTTAAAAGAAACCACTCGGTTAATTTTAAAAACAGATATTTTTAAATGCGGAGCTTTAACCACTCCTTTTAAAAGCTATCAGGTTCCTTCGGTTATATCAAGTTCACTACGTTCACGGTTTCGCCAAAACCATTCGTAGCCTTCCGTCATTTCATCTGGTATTCAGTAGTATTCAAGCTATGTATTTTGACCAACGCCAAGGCATAGTGTTTGGTAGCTGCTGGATATTCATTTGTTGCATAGATAGATGAGTTAGTTTGGGACAGTCGTATGATCATTTTGGCCAACGTCAAGGATATGTACGGATGGGTTCAAATTAACAAGATAATGATGGGTAGAACTTGACATGTGACTTATGATATTTTGACCAACGCCAAGGTCATAAGAGCATGGGGCAAAAATGTATATCGGGAATTTCTAAAGAAACTGAAATTTGCAAAGAGATGCATACCATTTTGAGTTTGATGAATGTTGGTAGCATTCCTACAACATTATCAGACGATGATATTTGGATCCCGATCCTACTGTGAGTATAAGCTACTTATCAGGATATTCGTCACTTAACGATCAACGCTATAAACCTAGTAGGTGCCCAGAAAGGTGTCAGCGGGGTTACGCCCCCAGAGAAAAGAGGTTATTTAATTAAGGAACTTCGCGAAAGCGTTGGAAAACCTCCCTCGAAGTATCGACACTGGCCTGGCTGAACGGTTAAGCAAGTATTCTACGGTGAGAATAGTCCTGGCTAATTCTTCTTTTATGGTTTGAGGAAGGATTCGAGAAACAGTGGGAGCCATCCAGTTTAGATAAACTAAAAACCACTCTAAACTTGCAAGAGCATCATGCTAAAGAGTTTTCTTCTCTCTCTCCTAATTGCAGCGACCCTGAAAATGACTGGACTTAAGTTACTTTTAGAGAAAAATATACTGACAGGGCCAAACTATAAAGATTGGCTGCGGAATGTCAAAATGGCTTTGACCTATGACAAATTGGGGTACGTCCTCACCGCTACGGCACCTGCTGTCCCCGGTCCCAAATCCAGTAATGCGGATAAGGAAATCCGCAAAACCTGGGATTCAGATTGCGCGAAAGCCAAGTGCATCGTGCTTGCCTCGATGAACAATGAACATCAGAGGATGCACGAGGATATGGACCTTGATGGCATATTTCTCCATACAAAGGAACTTTATGGAGAGCAATCTCGTATAGCAAGATACGAGACCTCAAAGAACTTGTTTCGAGCGAGGTTGGCTGTCGGGTCATCGGTAGGAGAACATGTCCTAAAGATGATCGGCTATATAGAAGAGCTCGCAGACCTTGGGACGACTTTGGATAATGAGCTCTATACATACCTTATTCTCCAGTCCCTTCCTCACACCTACGTCCAGTTCATCCTGAACTTCAACATTCAAAGAAAAGAAGTTGAACTTCCGGAACTCCTGAACATGTTAAGGAGTGCAGAGGGCACCTTGCAGAAAGCAAGGGAAACACCCGCTATGTTTGTTGGCGGTTCATCTTCTTCCGGGTCCAAGGCTAGGACCAAAGGAAGGAAGAAGAAGGCCGCACCCAGACCTAGAGGAGGTGTAGGTAAGGTGGGAGGGAAGGGAAAGAAAAAGTTTGCGGTACCGGTAGTTGGCCAGGATGAGTGCTTCCATTGTCACAGGAAAGGGCACTGGAAGAAGGATTGCAAGGCGTGGAACGCCAAGAACCAGGAACCGAAGCAAGCTGTGGCTTCGACTTCAGGTGTGTTTGTAATTGAGAATTGTCTGTCGATCAACTCTACTTCCTGGGTATTGGATACCGGATCAGGATCTCATATTTGCAATTCATTGCAGGCACTGAGAAACCGTAGAGTGCTGAAGGAATGTGATATGACCCTAAAGGTTGCTAACGGAGCTAGCTTGGGAGCTGCGTCCGTCGGGGATTATTACCTAGGATTGACGAGTGGACACATTTTGGTTTTACATAACTGTTATTTTGTACCAAGCTTAACGTGTAATATCATATCAGTTTCCTTATTATCAAATAAAGGTTATGATTTCACGTTTGTAAGAGATGTTGTTAACATCCACCTTAATCATGGTTTGATTGGGTCCGGTACATATGTTTTAAACCAACTCCAAATTTTCAATGTCCAGGACACACTAAAAAGAAAGTCTCCAGATTTAAATAAAGCTTTCTTATGGCATTGTAGACTGGGTCACATCAATGAGAGAAGGTTGACTAAGTTGCATAGAGAAGGACATTTGGACTCGTTCGAATATCAAACTTATGACACTTGTCAATCTTGTCTCAAAGGAAAGATGACAAATACTTCATTTACTGGACAAGGAGTAAGAGCGAGCGAGCTCTTAGGACTCATACACAGCGATGTATGCGGTCCAATGTCTACACATGCAAGAGGTGGTTTTTCCTATTTCATTACTTTCATGGATGATTACTCAAGATACGGATTCATTTATCTGATGAAACATAAATCCGAGGCTTTTGAGAAATTCCAAGAGTATAAGAATGAAGTAGAAAACCAAACCGGCAAAAGTATCAAGACACTTCGATCTGATCGAGGTGGTGAATACTTGAGTGCCGAGTTCCTAGGTTATCTAAAAGAGAAAGGAATTCTCTCTCAGCTTATTCCTCCATACACTCCACAGCATAATGGTGTATCAGAGAGACGGAATCGAACCCTATTAGATATGGTACGATCCATGATGAGTAATGCTGAGTTACCGCGATCTTTCTGGGGTTATGCGCTAGAATCAGCGGCATATCTTTTGAACCTGGTACCTACCAAGACTGTGCCTACCACTCCATATCAAATGTGGAGCGGGAAGAAACCCTATCTTCAGTATTTGAAAATATGGGGATGTCCAGCTTTTGTTAAAAAGCAGCATGTGGACAAGCTCGAGGCACGATCAGTAAAGTGTAAGTTTGTGGGATATCCAAAGAACTCCAAGGGGTATCTATTCTATTACGCAGAGGAACAAAAGGTGTTTGTTTCTCGTAATGCCCATTTTCTAGAATATCAGTTTTTAGAAAAGGAAATAAGTGGGAGCGAAATAGAACTGGAAGAAATTCCAGAACCACAAACTGCTACTGAAAGTTTGGTAGAACCGGAAGTTCAAGAAGAACAGGACATTCCCGCACCCCTCCGCAGGAGTAGTAGGCCGTCTCATCCGCCTGAGAGATACTACGGTTTTCTCATAAATGTGGATAGAGAGGATTGCATCATAGATGATGATGAACCTACTGACTTCCAGCAGGCCATCCAGAGCGGTGACTCGGTACGATGGCTAGATGCAATGCGGACCGAAATGGAGTCCATGTACACCAACAAAGTATGGACTTTGGACTTTGCTCCAGATGGGGTAAAACCCATAGGATGCAAATGGATCTTCAAGAAAAAGATTGGTGTAGATGGACAGGTGGAAACCTATAAGGCTAGACTTGTTGCAAAGGGTTTTCGTCAAAGACCTGGTTTGGACTATGACGAAAATTTTTCTCCAGTGGCTATGCTCAAATCCATTCGGGTCCTTCTTGCTATTGCTGCCTTCCATGATTATGAAATCTGGCAGATGGACGTAAAGACGGCTTTTCTGAACGGAAATTTAGAAGA
This sequence comes from Agapanthus africanus, assembly GCA_030015575.1. Classification (NCBI taxonomy): domain Eukaryota; kingdom Viridiplantae; phylum Streptophyta; class Magnoliopsida; order Asparagales; family Amaryllidaceae; genus Agapanthus; species Agapanthus africanus. The sequence goes on along the minus strand of JASDDO010000012.1, from coordinate 331,779,458 downwards.
GAGCGTCTATATGGATCAGCCAGAGGGTTTCAATCAGAGTGGGAGCAGCGGGAAAGTATGCAAGCTGCTTAAGTCCATTTATGGACTAAAGCAGGCATCGCGGAGTTGGAACATCTGTTTTGATGAGACAGTCAAAGAATATGACTTTATCAAAAATCCAGATGAACCGTGTATATATAGTAAAGTTGTAGCCAGAAGTGTCGTATTCCTCGTCTTGTACGTGGATGACATTCTATTGATAGGAAATGACATTCCTATGCTACAATCTGTCAAAGGATTCTTGTCACACAGGTTCTCCATGAAAGACCTGGGTGATGCCTCTTACATTCTGGGGATCCGGATCTGTCGTGATAGATCCAAGAGGATGTTGGGACTTTCGCAGTCCAGGTATATCGACACTGTACTGAAAAGATTCAGTATGGAAGATTCTAAGCGCGGTAATCTACCGGCTTGTCACGGAATCACCCTCTCCAAAGAGATGTCTCCCAAGACTGATTTGGAAAGGGAACGCATGTCTATTATACCCTACGCTTCTGCGGTAGGCTCTATAATGTATGCGATGTTGTGCACCAGACCAGATGTAGCTTACGAACTAAGCGTGGTAAGCCGGTATCAGTCAAACCCAGGGGAGAAGCACTGGATAGCAGTAAAGAACATTCTCAAGTACCTGAGAAGGACTAAGGAGATGTTCTTGGTTTACGGAGGTTGGAGGCCTTTGCTGATTCCGGCTTCCAGAGTGATAAGGACGATTCCAAGTCCATGTCGGGTTATGTCTTTACCCTCAATGGAGGGGCGGTGTGCTGGAAGAGCTCCAAGCAGGACACCGTTGCTGACTCGACGATGGAAGCGGAGTATATAGCTGCTTGCGATGCCGCAAAAGAAGCAGTCTGGATGAAGAAGTTCCTAACAGAACTTCAGGTGGTTCCTACCATAGTTGATCCAATACTTCTGTATTGCGACAACAACGGAGCTATAGCTTTAGCGAAGGAACCAAGGTCCCATCAGAAGTCCAGACACATCTTAAGGCGGTATCACCTGATCAGGGAGATCATTGATCGTCAGGAGATCGAGGTTCGGAGAGTTGCTTCAGAAGAGAACATTGCTGATCCATTCACGAAGGCCCTACCTCAGACGCAGTTCGAGAGGCTACTCGAGATCATTGGTCTTCGATATGCCAGTACATGGCCCTAGTGCAAGTGGGAGATTGTTAGTGTTTATGCCCTAGAAGGCCATTACTGTATCATACTAGTTTGTATATTACTTAATGGAAGCTTGGGATATTCACATGTATATAACAGTCTTGCTAAACATGGTAGTATGCTACTTGGTTTTTCTATCTTAATATGTGAGTGTACGTATTGATAGAGCTCTTAGGATCTTGCTTGACTACCAGCGTTGTGATGGCAGTCACACTAGTGGGGGCTGGGTAGTCTACAAGCACATCCTTATTCAGGTCCCTAGTCGTTGGATTATCGAGACAGAGCATCGATACTCCGGAGTAGACTAGTGTGTACGCTTCTCATCCCAGTTGGGGAGATGGTCTGTCCCACAGCCGTCAGTACGTCGTACTGGAGATAGTATACAGGTGCTCGTTAGGTTACGGGTACACCGGACAGGACTCACAGGGAACTGTTGGTTGGTTTTATACCAGTCGTCAGTGAACAGTTCCCAGGTGACATAAGTACAGCATAGTCCGCAGACTTGACACTGCTACTTCGCCTCGAGTGTGTCCCACTGTTCTTAGATTGCTACCCTACCACGGCTCAAAGGAGTCGTGCAAACAGGTAGCAGTTGGGTGCAGTCCCGAGCACTTAGAGGCAGTGGCGGTTAGACAGGATTCGTCCCTCCCGGTATTGGGAGTTGATATCGCGCTGTGTCAGAGAGCCATTACGCAAAGTCCCTGGCCAGGGCAAGCGAGATTTGCTGGTAGGTTCCAGAAGTTTCTCAGGGTGTAATGGGCTTCCCTCCGACACGACTTATACCGCTATTAGGGGACTGACGCTTGCCGCCCCCTAGGCCCGATATGCGATAGTCTTGGACGAACGGACCAGACTGTATGGAGATTGTCACATCAGACTCAGTAGGAGTTCGGATGGGTTTCCTCATCGGCCTTCTTATCGACAACTACCTGGGGACCGTTAAGTACAGCTAGTGCCGCTTGCGGTCTGTGGTTAAACCCACTGCCAGCGTAGTAGTCGAGTCTCTAGAGTCCCACACAGAGAGTTTCCCTACTCCAGGAGAAACGATATAGAGGTCGTATGGTTTTATGACAAGGGTTCGGACGCATACGTGCGTTTACGCGCGTACGACTTTCGGACAGTTTTTACCAGTCGGCTTTGGTTTAAGCCAGTTACTGGTATCCGGTTATTGGATTTTTACAGTCTAAAGTTTTTCCGTATTTTTGCGGATTTGAGGGGCGTTCTCGTAATTGTACGAGAAGCTTCTAGAAGATGGTGACTAAGGAGGTTTATGTGTCATTTGCATTAAATGGGTTTAGTGAGTCATGAGGGTGATTCATTCATATCATTAATGCACAATAAATGATTAATGAGTCATGGTTATGAATCACCATTAGATATTTATGAAACTTGATTATTCATCACTTGTTTTTCTTTTGTTGATGAATTATAAATTTTCATATATATTATGATAACTTACTATTCTCACATAATAATCATTCTCACCTTCTCTCTCCTCAAGCTCTCCCTCTTCAAAGACTAATCCTCCCCTCTCATGAGTTGAGTACAAGGATTAGTAAGACTAATTAATCCATAACCCTCTCTATATTACATCTATCTTCTTTGATTAGCAATCCAAGAAGGTTAGTTGCCTCAAGTTTAGAGGCTAAGCTTGGAGTTTTGCTCTCGGGTGGATCGTCTACTACAACGAGAAGGCCGAGGAGGACGAGGAGATCGTAAAGACGAAGGACTTGGTTTGATAGGTATAATCCCTAAGCATAGTAGTTTAGAACAACTATATGTTTGGTTAGTTATCGTTTAGCTTCGATTCAAGCGGTTAGTCGATGTTTGTTCACTAAACAAGTTCGTTTTTGAAAATTCCGCCTCCCCACAAGTATTGGGGTGTTCTACATCGACTTACAATTCAAAATTCCAATAAACAAATGAGCATGGTGTTAGGTAATGACTTTGACTTTTTGACCCCCTTTTCCTTCTCTCTTCTCTCTCTTTCCCTCATTCTGAATTCCAACAGAAATTTCCAGCAGCAAACCTTCCATTTTCCTCCATATTCTCTTCTCTTTTCATTCCCCTTTGATCCATACACAAAACCCTATACATATCAACTCATTTTCTTCACAAAAGCTTGGAAAAGTGAGGTTTTTGAGGTGTTCAAAGGCAATTCTGCACACTTAAGGGAGAAGCTGGAACTTTTGGTCTTTCCAAGGCTCTTAGAAGGTATTAACTCATACTTGCACTTCTTTTCCTTAGACTTGTTGTATTCTTTAGTAAAAATCTCTTTTTTGTGCATTTTTAGTGATATTAAAGGATATTTGTGATTCACATGTTAGATTAGGGTTTTGTTAGTTGTGTTAGCTCTATTAAGTGTTATTAGAGCAATTTTAGGCCAAGTTTTGTTTCAGTTTGCACAAAAATACGCTAAAGTTTGATTTTAGTGCAAAGTGTGGTTTTTAACTAGAAATAAGGCCCTGTAGGATCTGCTGTTACCCGAGACATTTCAGTGTAAATCTAGATGTTACTGTAGCATGTATGGGGGTATAGAGTGCACACACCAAACCTGGGAGCCCAATTCCCAAGTGAGGCCGCCAAATATTGCTTTCTGGCCGCAATTTGCGGCCAGATGGGGGAGTTTTGGGTTGGGGTTTGGGGTGTTGGTATCTGCTGCTGTGTGGGTTATTTTGGTATATTTAGTTTTACAATATCCTTCCTGTATCAAAATCTGGAGTAGAATACCCTATTTCCCGTATTTTCAATCTTTCGCGACACGCGTGATACGTGTGTGTGGGTTTGGGGTTTCTGCGTAGCGCGACGCGTCGGAGTGGGTTCAGGCGCGTAACCACACGTTTTAGCGTATCGCGCACATGCGCGCTTGGTTCGCGACACGAGTTACCAGTTCGGCTTTAATGTCGCGTTTGTGTAATTTCAAGTTTACGTGTGATATATTGTGTAATTCTAGGTTCGCAGGCGAGTACGGCGGACGCCGCGCAGAAGGGGAAACAAGTTGTTGGCTATACCTAGCAACGGACTACGGTGAGTAGATTTCACATCTACGGGGATATCGCCCGTATGGCGTTCTACGTCAGGGCTGATAGGACCTTATAGTTTCCTTTATATACATTGATTATTCATAGCTACTATTTAGTGCATGCTGCATTCCCTGATATTTGGATATAAACTAGAATTGATAGAACACCGCACCATTACTAACGGTCCATGTTGCACGAGCACTATCCTGCATGTTACACACACACCGTTAGTAATTGCCATGACACTCGCACTGTACTATATCACATCGGATCATCATATTGTAGCTCATCTATATGTGACTTGACATGCTATTCATACTTGATGCTCATATCACATCGGATCATCATATTGTAGCTCATCTATATGTGACTTGACATGCTATTCATACTTGATGCTCATATCACATCGGATCATCATATTGTAGCTCATCTATATGTGACTTGACATCCTATTCATACTTGATGCTCATATCACATCGGATCATCATATTGTAGCTCATCTATATGTGACTTGACATGCTATTCATACTTGATGCTCATATCACATCGGATCATCATATTGTAGCTCATCTATATGTGACTTGACATGCTATTCATACTTGATGCTCATATCACATCGGATCATCATATTGTAGCTCATCTATATGTGACTTGACATGCTATTCATACTTGATGCTCATATCACATCGGATCATCATATTGTAGCTCATCTATATGTGACTTGACATGCTATTCATACTTGATGCTCATATCACATCGGATCATCATATTGTAGCTCATCTATATGTGACTTGACATGCTATTCATACTTGATGCTCATATCACATCGGATCATCATATTGTAGCTCATCTATATGTGACTTGACATGCTATTCATACTTGATGCTTATATCACATCGGATCATCATATTGTAGCTCATCTATATGTGACTTGACACGCTATTCATACTTGATGCTTATATCACATCGGATCATCATATTGTAGCTCATCTATATGTGACTTGACATGCTATTCATACTTGATGCTTATATCACATCGGATCATCATATTGTAGCTCATCTATGTGACTTGACATGCTATTCATACTTGATGCTTATATCACATCGGATCATCATATTGTAGCTCATCTATATGTGACTTGACATGATATTTATATTTGACGCACATATCATATCGGATCATTGACTTGCATTTTGGTTTGGATTACATGTGATTTCTGGATTTGGGAACCGTGGCTATTGCAAATATGTAATCATTTAAAAACCCGGTTCTTTTGATATGATATTTCGGTGCGTCCACCATGTGTTTTCTCGGCGCTAGAGTGATATATGTGAACCCGAATCGAGGAGCTGGTTAAGGCCGATTACGGGTACATGGTGGACCCGGTATGGTACCCCGGGGCGAGAACGGTTTCGCTGTGCAGTAGACGGTGAGCCTGGTAGAGGGACTACTACCTACCGGTGATTGGTTGGACCTGACAGTTATCCGGAGGGTACTGATCAGAGTCTATAGATGGATGCGGGGTGATCCGTACTGCTGGGGCCGAGGGCCGATACCGCAGACGGAACCCGTGGGCTGACCCGTACTGACGGGGCCCGATGGATGTGGTTTTGCGTGTCGATGCTGGACACGAGTATTTATGATATTTGGGTGCCGATGTTGGGCACTCGGGATTCTCAGAGATGTACAGGATTTGAGGGCCGATGAGAGTGCCGGCGCCTGAGCTATTTGGGGGATCTGGGTGCATTGATGGACACCGATTATATATTCCACGTTGACATTCCGTGTAGATACTATATTGCCCCTGCTCAGCATTTATTATTGTACCTCATCCTGTAGTTACATTACCTGATAGAGCATTTGCTACCTCATCCTGTAGTTACATTACCTGATAGAGCATTTGCTACCTCATCCTGTAGTTACATTACCTGATAGAGCATTTGCTACCTCATCCTGTAGTTACATTATCTGATAGAGCATTTGCTACCTCATCCTGTAGTTACATACCTGATAGAGCATTTGCTACCTCATCCTGTAGTTACATTATCTGATAGAGCACTTGCATGATTGTTGCACATACTGCTTATCACATATTAATATCATCTGTTGGCATATGATAGAGTAGCGCAGTACGTGCATGCTCGCGATTACCTTTATATGTTATCTCTATTCACGAGTTGGCAACTCACCCCCATTGTGCCACAGTGTTTGCAGGTTGCCCTTCGGAGTAGTCGCGGCAGGCTGCTTTGCATCTTTTGACACAGATACCCCCATAGTTGGTGTACTAGCTCTTTTGCTGATAGGTGGGTTTTGTGCGGTATCTGTTTATCTTTCAGTATGTACATTGTTGTATCTAGTATTCTCCATCTACCATGTAAGTATTTGACTTAGAGACAGTGTGAGGACGATGATGTATTATATTTGTTTTCTGGTGTCGAGCTCGTTGTGAGCCGGCTGTACTTACAGTTTATTCTATCTGTGATGTTCCCACTTGTGGATCTTGATCTTCGCTACGGCGTCGTATATTACTATCTTGGTGATTGTTTACTTAGATTTCTTGTCATGTTAGTAAATGCTTTCCTTTTAAAACTTATAACACTCTATACTTTCACTGGTTTGATTTCTGGGTTTTCGGTTCACTTAGTCGCGTTACGCCTGTAGACGTTACGTGGTTAAGTGCCGGTCACGGGCCAAACTTCGGGTCGTGACAAAGTTGGTATCAGAGCGTAGGTTTTACCTTTCGGAGTGTAGGATGACCCTGGTATGATGGAGTAGGTAGCTGCAGCAGCGTAGCGTAGCGTGTGTATGTTCCGCGGCATACTCACGACACGGTACTCCGCCTACGCGACCTTAGGACTTATTGATTTAAATTCCTTCTTGAGTATATACATTCTTGCGATTCGATTTCCGTATCCTTATCGAATCCTGTTGTTCCTGATAGCCAATATGCCGCCAAGGACTACGAGGGCGCAGAGAGCGGCCGCGAGAGCCGAGGTTCGAGTTGATTCATCTGAGACGAGGACTAATCCGAGTAGTACTCCTGTTGTACCAAGACAGATTGTTTCCCCTACGGCAGCTCAGATCGCTAGACTAGTGGTAGAGATGCAGGGCCTACGCCAGGCGATGAGCTCGTTGGTAGAGGTCGTGCGAGCGCAGCGACAGGTGGTTGTCACCCCTGTTACCCAGTTGTTCCTTGCGATCATCATGCAGTATTCCGTCCCCTACATAGCACCGGTGGGGGCAGCCCAAGTTTATGGGACACGTCTTCCAGAGACCGTGAGAGTTCCAGAACCGTTGAGGAATCGTACTTGTGTACCAGCCCAGAGCAGAGGCTTAGGGCGAGGACAGTTGTTCGGCTCTCATCCCCAGGGAGGACGGCAGCCAGCGCGTAGATGTTTGCGATGTGGGAGCCTTCAACACCTCATCAGGCAGTGTTCCTTCACACCACGTCAGGGTCGTATTCTGAGACGTCGTGGACACAGAGGGTTCGCGCAAAGGGGTCCGGTTAGTAGAGGAGGAGTTCGGTCAGTCGCAGATGAAGGACATGCACAAGTTTTCGCTTCGACTCATCGGGACGTGAGGGCGTCCAACGCAGAGCTTTCAGGTACTCTTTCAGTTTGTCCTTTGTTGCACACGTATTGTTTGATCCGGATCCTTGTGCTCATATGTTTCCACGTACTCGTATGTATCCACACACCTTGTGCCGAGTTTGGGTAGAGAGTCCGGTTTGCTTGGTCAACCGTTTGTTGTGACTACTCCTGTGGGAGAGTCGTTTGTTGCTAGGCACGTGTTCCGATCCTGTACCGTCCGTATAGGCGAGAGAGAGTTGCCGGTCGATTTGATCCTTCTTGAGATGTTGGACTTCGATGTTCTTTTGGACATGGATTGGTTAGCTACGTGCTATGCTTCTGTTGACTGCCGCGAGAAGACAGTTAGATTTTGTTTTCCCGGCGAGTCGGTTGTTGTTGTGTTGGAGGACCGTGGTGCCACCCCTCACAGTGTGATTTCTTCTTTTCGCGCTGGACAGCTTTTGCGGAAGGGATGTCAGGGATTTCTCGCATATGTTTGCGATACTAGAGCTACAGAGGTTCCTCTGGATCAGGTTCCGGTGGTTAGCGAGTTCCCTGATGTGTTCCCTGACGAGCTTCTTGGGCTACCGCCCGAGCGTGATATTTCTTTCTGCATTGATTTGGTTCCTGGCACGGGGCCTATTTCAGTACCGCCTTATCAGATGGCCCCGGCAGAACTTCGAGAATTGAAGGGTCAGTTGCAGGACTTGCTGGATAAGGGACTTATTCGACCCAGTGTTTCTCCTTAGGGTGCTCCAGTCCTGTTCGTCAAGAAGAAGGACGGCAGTATGCGTTTGTGCATCGACTACCGCCAGCTGAACAAGGTGACAGTGCGGAATCGATATCCTTTGCCACGCATCGACGATTTGTTTGACCAGCTTCAGGGGGCAGGATACTTTTCGAGGATCGATTTGCGATCGGGCTACCATCAGCTGCGGGTTCGACAGGAGGACATTCCTAGGACAGCCTTCCGCACACGTTACGGCCATTATGGGTTTTTGGTGATGTCGTTCGGACTCACCAACGCGCCAGCAGCATTTATGGATTTGATGAATCGTATTTTTCGGCCGTATCGTGATCTGTTCATTATAGTGTTTATTGACGATATCTTGGTGTATTCTCGGAGTAGAGAGGAGCACGAGCTGCACATGCGGATTACACTGCAGACCTTGAGGGAGCGTCAGCTTTTCGCCAAATTCTCTAAGTGTGCCTTCTGGCTAGACAGCGTAGACTTCTTGGGGCACGTGATTACACGAGATGGTATATGTGTCGACCCGAGGAAGATCGAGACAGTTCGGAGTTGGCCTAGACCCACGTCAGTGACGGAGATTCGCAGCTTTCTAGGGCTGGCAGGCTATTACCGGCGATTCGTGCAGGACTTCTCTCGCATTGCTACACCTTTGACCGGGTTGACCCGGAAGGGAGTTCGTTTCGATTGGACGGAGGAGTGTGAGCACAGTTTCCAGCGGCTACGGGCTCTACTGACTACGACACCAGTGCTATCATTGCCTTCGGGATCAGGCGGATTTGTGGTCTACTGCGATGCTTCATGAGTAGGGTTGGGGTGCGTTTTGATGCAGCATGATAGGGTGATTGCGTATGCTTCGCGGCAATTAATGAAACATGACAGAATTACCCCACTCATGATCTGGAGATGGCTGCAGTGGTCTTTGCACTCAAGATCTGGCGACATTATCTGTATGGAGAGTCGTGCCAGATATTCACTGACCACAAGAGCTTAAAGTACATATTTCAGCAGCGAGACCTGAACCTTAGACAGCGCCGATAGATGGAGTTAGTGAAGGACTACGATTGTGAGATCTTGTATCACCCGGGCAGGGCGAATGTAGTGGCGGATGCTTTGAGCAGGAGGCCCGGGGGTAGTCTATCTTGTTTGAGCGCAGTGCAGAGGCAGTCGTCGGCAGATTGGCAGATCTTATGCGACAGTCGGGTACAGTTCGAGTTTACGCCGATCGGGGGACAGATTGCGCATGTTCGTGCACGCCCACAGTTGCTTGACCGTATATATGAGGCACAACACAGTGATGACCGCTGCTCAGAGATCAGGACACAGATGGGACAAGGCAGATTTTCCGAGTTCGTGATCGATGATCAGGGGATACTACGATTTGGAGCTAGACTGTGCGTACCAGATGCTGAGAGATTGCGGCGCGAGATTCTTGAGGAGGCACATCGGTCGGTATGTAGTGTTCATCCCGGTTCCACCAAGATGTACCATGACTTGAGAGATGTTTACTGGTGGGACGGTATGAAGAGGGACATTGCAGATTTTGTGTCGAGATGCCTGACTTGTCAGCAAGTTAAGGCTGAGCACCAGAGGCCCGCGGGAGAGCTACAGCCGTTACCCATTTCGGAGTGGAAATGGGAACAGATATCTATGGACTTCATTGTGGGTCTACCCAAGACTAGTCGAGGGTATGACTCCATCTGGGTGATCGTGGATCGTTTGACGAAAGCGGCTCACTTCCTACCGGTGAAGACGACTTTCGGATTTACTCAATATGCCCAGTTTTACATTGATGAGATTGTACGACTGCACGGAGTTTCGACATGTATCGTGTCCGATAAAGGCACCCAGTTTACCAGCCGGCTATGGCAGAGGCTTCAGGAGGCTTTGGGCACTCGCTTGAGTTTCAGCACAGCATTCCATCCGCAGACCGACGGACAGTCAGAGCGGACTATTCAGACTCTCGAGGACATGCTCAGAGCATGCGTTTTAGACTTCGGAGGTAGCTGGGATCATCATTTGCCCTTAGTAGAGTTCTCCTACAACAACAGCTACCAGGAGACCATTCAGATGGCACCGTTTGAGGCTCTTTATGGGAGGAGATGCATATCGCCTACCTGTTGGACGGAGCTCAGTGAGAGCAGTATCTTAGGGCCGCAGATTGTGGAGGAGACGACCGCGAAGATCCAGTTGATTCGCGATAGGATGAGAGCTGCCCAGAGTAGGCAGAGATCTTATGCGGACCGTCGTCGGCGCAGACTTGAGTTTTCTGTTGGTGATCATGTTTTCTTGAGGGTCTCCCCAATGAAAGGCGTATTGGGATTTGGGAAGAAGGGGAAGCTTAGTCCCAGATAAGTGGGGCCCTTCGAGATCCTCGAGCGTGTTGGTGCGGTTGTGTATCGATTAGTCCTTCCGCCCAGTTTTCTAGGCGTGCACCCCGTATTTCACATTTCGATGCTCCGCAGATATCTTCATGATCCTTCGCATGCGCTTCAGCACCTGACGATACAGCTTGAGCGCGATCTTTCCTATGCAGAGCAGCCGGTGATGATCTTGAACCGGCAAGTGAAGAGACTGAGGTCGAAAGAGATACCGTCCGTCAAGGTACTTTGGCGTGGCCAGAGCGGCGGGGAAGTCACTTGGGAGACCGAGAGCGAGATGAGGAGGAGGTATCCCCATCTTTTTGAAGGTGCGTATAGTTAGATTTTTAAATTCGGGGACCGAATTTCTTTAAGGGGGGTAGATTGTAACACTTTGAATTTTTCCGTTAGAATGTTTTCGTGTTAATTAGTATTCGTGCATATTTTTATATATGTGTTTATAGGATTATTAGTTATAGTTAGTAGTGTTTAGCAATTGGGAATTTTCTTGTGTTAGTGCACACTTGCACACTTAGCCATTTTTGAGACTTAGGGTTTTTGGTAACATGTTAACCTTTCTTTTGTGCATGGTTGCTAACTTATTTCTCCACCATTTTAATCTTTCCAAAACCCTTTTTCATAATTCAAAATTCCAATAAACAAATGAGCATGGTGTTAGGTAATGACTTTGACTTTTTGACCCCCTTTTCCTTCTCTCTTCTCTCTCTTTCCCTCATTCTGAATTCCAACAGAAATTTCCAGCAGCAAACCCTCCATTTTTCCTCCATATTCTCTTCTCTTTTCATCCCCCTTTGATCCATACACAAAACCCTATACATATCAACTCATTTTCTTCACAAAAGCTTGGAAAAGTGAGGTTTTTGAGGTGTTCAAAGGCAATTCTGCACACTTAAGGGAGAAGCTGGAACTTTTGGTCTTTCCAAGGCTCTTAGAAGGTATTAACTCATACTTGCACTTCTTTTCCTTAGACTTGTTGTATTCTTTAGTAAAAATCTCTTTTTTGTGCATTTTTAGTGATATTAAAGGATATTTGTGATTCACATGTTAGATTAGGGCTTTGTTATTTGTGTTAGCTCTATTAAGTGTTATTAGAGCAATCTTAGGCCAAGTTTTGTTTCAGTTTGCACAAAAATACCCTAAAGTTTGATTTTAGTGCAAAGTGTGGATTTTAACTAGAAATAAGGCCCTGTAGGATCTGCTGTTACCCGAGACATTTCAGTGTAAATCTAGATGTTACTGTAGCATGTATGGGGGGTATAGAGTGCACACACCAAACCTGGGAGCCCAATTCCCAAGTGAGGCCGCCAAATATTGCTTTCTGGCCGCAATTTGCGGCCAGATGGGGGAGTTTTGGGTTGGGGTTTGGGGTGTTGGTATCTGCTGCTGTGTGGGTTATTTTGGTATATTTAGTTTTACAATATCTTTCCTGTATCAAAATCTGGAGTAGAATACCCTATTTCCCGTATTTTCAATCTTTCGCGACACGCGTGTTACGTGTGTGTGGGTTTGGGGTTTCTACGTAGCGCGACGCGTCGGAGTGGGTTCAGGCGCGTAACCACACGTTTTAGAGTATCGCGCACACGTGCGCTTGGTTCGCGACACGAGTTACCAGTTCGGCTTTAATGTCGCGTTAGTGTAATTTCAAGCTTACGTGTGATATATTGTGTAATTCTAGGTTCGCAGGCGAGTACGGCGGACGCCGCGCAGAAGGGGAAACAAGTTGTTGGCTATACCTAGCAACGGACTATGGTGAGTAGATTTCACATCTACGGGGATATCGCCCGCATGGCGTTCTACGTCAGGGCTGATAGGACCTTATAGTTTCCTTTATATACATAGATTATTCATGGCTACTATTTAGTGCATGCTGCATTCTCTGATATTTGGATATAAACTAGAATTGATAGAACACCGCACCATTACTAACGGTCCATGTTGCACGAGCACTATCCTGCATGTTACACACACACCGTTAGTAATTGCCATGACACTCGCACTGTACTATATCACATCGGATCATCATATTGTAGCTCATCTATATGTGACTTGACATGCTATTCATACTTGATGCTCATATCACATCGGATCATCATATTGTAGCTCATCTATATGTGACTTGACATGCTATTCATACTTGATGCTCATATCACATCGGATCATCATATTGTAGCTCATCTATATGTGACTTGACATGCTATTCATACTTGATGCTCATATCACATCGGATCATCATATTGTAGCTCATCTATATGTGACTTGACATGCTATTCATACTTGATGCTCATATCACATCGGATCATCATATTGAAGCTCATCTATATGTGACTTGACATGCTATTCATACTTGATGCTCATATCACATCGGATCATCATATTGTAGCTCATCTATATATGACTTGACATGCTATTCATACTTGATGCTCATATCACATCGGATCATCATATTGTAGCTCATCTATATGTGACTTGACATGCTATTCATACTTGATGCTTATATCACATCGGATCATCATATTGTAGCTCATCTATATGTGACTTGACATGCTATTCATACTTGATGCTTATATCACATCGGATCATCATATTGTAGCTCATCTATATGTGACTTGACATGCTATTCATACTTGATGCTTATATCACATCGGATCATCATATTGCAGCTCATCTATATGTGACTTGACATGCTATTCATACTTGATGCTTATATCACATCGGATCATCATATTGTAGCTCATCTATATGTGACTTGACACGCTATTCATACTTGATGCTTATATCACATCGGATCATCATATTTGAGCTCATCTATATATGACTTGACACGCTATTCATACTTGATGCTTATATCACATCGGATCATCATATTGGAGCTCATCTATATGTGACTTGACATGCTATTCATACTTGATGCTTATATCACATCGGATCATCATATTGCAGCTCATCTAGATGTGACTTGACATGCTATTCATACTTGATGCTTATATCACATCGGATCATCATATTGCAGCTCATCTATATGTGACTTGACATGATATTTATATTTGACGCACATATCATATCGGATCATTGACTTGCATTTTGGTTTGGATTACATGTGATTTCTGGATTTGGGAACCGTGGCTATTGCAAATATGTAATCATTTAAAAACCCGGTTCCCTTGATATGATATTTCGGTGCGTCCACCATGTGTTTTCTCGGTGCTAGAGTGATATATGTGAACCCGAATCGAGGAGCTGGTTGAGGCCGATTACGGGTACATGGTGGACCCGGTATGGTACCCCGGGGCGAGAACGTTTCGCTGTGCAGTAGACGGTGAGCCTGGCAGAGGGACTACTACCTACCGGTGATTGGTTGGACCTGACAGTTATCCGGAGGGTACTGATCAGAGTCTATAGATGGATGCAGGATGATCCGTACTGCTGGGGCCGAGGGCCGATACCGCAGACGGAGCCCGTGGGCTGACCCGTACTGACGGGGCCCGATGGATGTGGTTTTGCGTGTCGATGCTGGACACGAGTATTTATGATATTTGGGTGCCGATGTTGGGCACTCGGGATTCTCAGAGATGTACAGGATTTGAGGGCCGATGAGAGTGCCGGCGCCTGAGCTATTTGGGGGATCTGGGTGCATTGATGGACACCGATTATATATTCCACGTTGACATTCCGTGTAGATACTATATTGCCCCTGCTCAGCATTTATTATTGTACCTCATCCTGTAGTTACATTATCTGATAGAGCATTTGCTACCTCATCCTGTAGTTACATTACCTGATAGAGCATTTGCTACCTCATCCTGTAGTTACATTACCTGATAGAGCATTTGCTACCTCATCCTGTAGTTACATTCCTGATAGAGCATTTGCTACCTCATCCTGTAGTTACATTATCTGATAGAGCACTTGCATGATTGTTGCACATACTGCTTATCACATATTAATATCATCTGTTGGCATATGATAGAGTAGCGCAGTACGTGCATGCTCGCGATTACCTTTATATGTTATCTCTATTCACGAGTTGGCAACTCACCCCCGTTGTGCCACAGTGTTTGCAGGTTGCCCTTTGGAGTAGTCGCGGCAGGCTGCTTTGCATCTTTTGACACAGATACCCCATAGTTGGTGTACTAGCTCTTTTGCTGATAGGTGGGTTTTGTGCGGTATCTGTTTATCTTTCAGTATGTACATTGTTGTATCTAGTATTCTCCATCTACCATGTAAGTATTTGACTTAGAGACAGTGTGAGGACGATGATGTATTATATTTGTTTTCTGGTGTCGAGCTCGTTGTGAGCCGGCTGTACTTACAGTTTATTCTATCTGTGATGTTCCCACTTGTGGATCTTGATCTTCGCTACGGCGTCATATATTACTATCTTGGTGATTGTTTACATAGATTTCTTGTCATGTTAGTAAATGCTTTCCTTTTAAAACTTATAACACTCTATACTTTCACTGGTTTGATTTCTGGGTTTTCGGTTCACTTAGTCGCGTTACGCTTGGAGACGTTACGTGGTTAAGTGCCGGTCACGGGCCAAACTTCGGGTCGTGACAGCGAGTTTGTCCGGATTCTGTATTTTTACATATGCCGGACAACCCCATATCTTAACATAATTAAGACATGGTCTCTTTCCTTTCCATATCTCATATGGAGTGGTTGGCACGGATTTGGTGGGAACCATATTCAATAGGTCTGCAGCTGTTTCCAATGCATACCCCCAGAAGGAAATAGGTAACTCTGCTGTGCTCATCATAGAGCGCACCATATCTAATAGGGTGTGGTTCCTCCATTCCGATACACCGTTGTGCTGTGGTGTATTTGGAGGAGTCAGCTGAGAGAGAATCCCATTCTTTTTTAGGAAGTCCAGGAATTCATTGCTCAAGTATTCACCTCCTCGATCAGATCGAAGGATTTTAATACTTTTTCCGGTTTGGTTTTCAACTTCTTGTTTATATTCTCTAAATTTCTCAAAAGCTTCTGATTTGTGTTTCATCAGGAACACATATCCGAATCTAGAGAGATCGTCAGTGAATGTAATGAAGTACGCAGAACTATTCCTGGCATGTGTAGACATTGGACCGCATACATCACTATGCACCAGTCCCAAGAGTTCCGCAACTCTTTCTCCGTGTCCTGTAAACGGAGTTTTGGTCATCTTGCCTTTGAGACATGACTGGCAAGTATCATAAGATGAAAATTCAAACGGATTCAAATATCCATCCTTATGCAACTTAGCTAGTCGTGTCGCATTGATGTGACCCAGTCTTCAATGCCACAAGAAGGATTCGTTCAGTTTTTAACTCTTCCTCTTGTGTGTGTTTGTTATACTCAGAACTGTTATTTGATTTAGAACATAAATACCATTGCACAACGTGCCTGATCCAACCAACTTTTGGTTAAGGAAAATGTTCATAACATTATCCTGTAATACAAAATTATATCCTTCTTTACTCAACAAAGAAACCGATATAATGTTGCATATCAGGTTTGGCATGTAATAGCATTCGTTCAGAATCAATGTATTACCAGTTGGCAATACAAGGTGATATTCCCCGACGGTTTTAGCTGCAACAATTGCACCATTTCCAACCCTTATGTCTTTATCACCTTCTCCAAGTTCTCTACCTTTCTTAAGCCCATGTAACTGATTACATATATGGGATCCTGACCCGGTATCTAATACCCAGGACGTAAGGCAAATGGAGAAACAGTTCTCTGTAACGAACACACCCGAAGAAAATGCATCATCATGTACTTTCTTTATTCGGGTGGCATGGGAATCCTGGTATTATGCTATGTCCTGTTCAGTCCTATAACTCTTATAAGAAAGAACGGAACCAACGTTCCCCAGCACA
Source organism: Agapanthus africanus (assembly GCA_030015575.1). NCBI lineage: Eukaryota > Viridiplantae > Streptophyta > Magnoliopsida > Asparagales > Amaryllidaceae > Agapanthus > Agapanthus africanus. The sequence continues at coordinate 331,762,679 of JASDDO010000012.1, read as the reverse complement.
GTATAACATGCGGGTTCGGTCAATACATCCATATTATTATCTTGATTAAGGCATGACATGGTCGCTACCTGGAGAGAGAGAAGAAAACACTTTAGCGTATGCTCTTGCAAGATCAGATTGGTTATTATCTTATCTAATCAGGATGGCTCCCACTGTTTTTTTTTATCAAATCTTCCTTCAAACCCTAAAAGAAAAAACTAGCCGTGATTAATTACACCTTACAATTTCGCAAATCTTTCAGCCAGGCCAGTGTCGGTACTTTGAGGGAGGTTCCCCGTGCTTTCGCACGGACTTAATTAAAGTAAATCTCGTTTTCCCAGAGGCGTAACCCCGTTGACACCTTTCTAGACACCTACTTGATCGGCTAATTATCCTTTGTAAAACTCTCCCGGGAGTAACAATTACTCGCGGTGGGTATCGGGATCCAACTATCTCATAGAAGGTATGCAATCTCATTGCAAATTTCAACACTTGAAATTCCCGATAATATTTTGCCCCTAGCGTCCCATGACCTTGACACAGGCCAACAAACTATAGTGTGCTAGTCAAGTTCAACCCGTCATTTCTTGATTGAATTAAACCCACCCGTACGACCCTTGACGCAGGCCAACAAAGTCGCACGACTACCCTAATCCAATCTGCATCATATGCACAAACAGATAAATACTAGTTAGCTACCGCACACTACGCCTTGACGCAGGCCAACAAATGTAGCGCGAATACTAAGTAGGACTTATCTGAAATGACGGAGGGCTACGACAGGTTTTTCTGAAAACCTATTGTGTAATGAACTTGATATCGTTGTAGAATCAAGTGAATTTTGAAATGGAGTGATTTTGAGGCTTTCATTAGTTTTGCTAAAGAGGTCACTCCCGGTGAAGGGATCTCGGCTCTTTCCTTATCGAATAAGGTGCAGGATATATCATATATATCACTATGCAAAGCAAAACTCCAAAAGAAATCAAAAGCAAACCGAGTGTTGTAGCATCTGCCAGTTTCGCTAAAGAGGTCACTCCCGGTGAAGGGATCTCGGCTCTTTCCTCATCGAATAAGGTGCGGGATATATCATATATATCGCTATGCAAAGCAAAACTGTAGCTACCCTTTTTGGAAAAATTTGATTCTACAACATCTTTTAGGTTTCTTTTCTTTCATTAATCACATTAATGAAGTCCCATCAATTAAATCACCTAAACATCACAGATAAATACGACGTACACTTATGCCATCCGCATTCGCCTCGATGTCCCCTCGTGCACCGTTAGGTTAGGTAACTAACGACAGAGCATGGCAGGGCTAGTGCAGGTATAAAACATAAGTAACGTCTATATAATATATTATATATACTATATACTGTATTCATCACAACATATCAAATGATCACATCACAGATATCGCAGCAGAAACATAGATATAATGTGGGATATATTAGGACGTCCGTATTTAGTATTTAGCCAACAATAGAAAATACGGATTCCACAGTCGCGATGAATAGCCAAGCCCACACCCTGGACCCCTACGAGAGCGGCAAGCGACCCTACCAATTCTGGAGTTTAGGAGACCCGGTCTCGACTCCTCGAGATGGCTTCCCACTGAACCCCAGAACCCGGTCACCTGTGCTCCCCTCCTTGGGTCCATCATAATGCGGAAAAGTAAATAATATACAACACCGGTGGCATCAACCTCAACCCGGAAGTGCCCCAAATAAAATAATATTACATTACATTTGAATTTACATGAATGAAAAAAATATAAAACTCTCATCTCACAAAAAACCCCCCGGCTATTCAATCGCGACAATCCTGCACATCATATCTCAGCAACACATAATATCTCATATCAACAACGTAAGTAAATATGCATAACCCAATTGTCGTTGATGTATAGCAACGAAACCGGCGATATCGACATACTACACTTACGGTCACAGAAAAGAAAGTGTAAAACTACAATATTTGGAATCCACATTCTCTTTAGACATCGTAAATGCGAAATATCACATATTTCGTATTTCATGCCTAACTATATGAATTCCACATATTGTATCACATTCCAGATAAATAGACAGTATTAAAGTTTTCGAACGAATGACCAAATACCCAAAATTCCTTAAAGCTCAACACTTGAGCGGAGTTCAAAAACCCGGAGTGTGACACAGTAGTAGCGGTCCAGCCGTAGAAGGGTCAAGCCAACGCCTCACATGTGGCACGCTGTACTGCCCCAAACCCTAAAGTTCAAAAGGCAGTTCAAGACGGTCACATAATCGAGTTAAGGTTTGTTGTCTTCTAGAGCGTCCACCACAAAACTTGCACGTATTTCCGAAAGATTAAAACCCCGTGAAAAAGTGAGTAAATGATACTCGTTCGAACAATTCAATACTTTCTAAATTACTCAGAAAGAAACACGAAATCAAAATTCCGATCGAATTGTAGAGTCCAAAACCATCCCCAGAACATTCAGCACTAAATTCAGATTAAAAATTCCTAAAAATATATACATACAGTTCTAAACATTACTGTATAAAAACGAGTCATCATCTCTTGTGTACGGCCGCGGAACCGCGGCCCAAGCAAGCTATTGTCGCGGTTCCGCGGTGATATTTACTGTTCATGTTCTCGTGTTTCACAGTACTGCTTAGATTTTCCTGTTGTATTTTTTACATATTTTTAATTATGAAAAACAACAGTTTTAAAAAAATGTCCAGAGAGTGCTAAAAATCCGTATTTTTCGGTTCGATCGGAGTTTGAACTTCGTTAAAGTGTCGCCTAATGTTCTAGGTCGGCTCTGATACCAATGTTGGGTTTACCTAGCACCTCATGAAGGGTTTGGAAGCATCACATGTACCAAAGATTAAAATTTTAGGGTGCTAAGTAAGCATACAAAGAATCAATCCTAGAAAATTAGGGTTTCTAAAACAACACTTCATCACAAGTAGGTTAAGCTAGGGTTTAGAGAGTACAACCTTTGTAGCTCCCTACGCTAGACTCCTCGGCTACTTAGGGTTTGGAAAAGGTCCACTTGAACTCCTCTTGGTCCACGATGATCCACCCGGAGTCCGCTTTGTCCAGGCTTGCAACTTCACTTGATCAAGAGAAAGAAATGAAGCTAACACTCTAAACAAGTGGGCAAGACTTGGGTAGAATGATGTTGTGGTGGCTTTTCTCACTTCAAAATCCTAACTTGGTGAGTAATTTGCTCACTAGAGAAATCTAGAGAGCAAAAGAAGGAGGAAGAAGATGATGGCCTTTTTAGAATAAGAGAAAAGATAATGTCTCATCAAAGAAAATAGAAAATCTATGTATATATATTTTCCACTGGTATCAGAGCTTGCTTGGGCCGCGGTTCCGCAGCCGTACAATGTTGGGTTTACCTAGCACCTCATGAAGGGTTTGGAAGCATCACATGTACTAAAGATTAAAATTTTAGGGTGCTAAGTAAGCATACAAAGAATCAATCCTAGAAAATAAGGGTTTCTATAACAACACTTCATCACAAGTAGGTTAAGCTAGGGTTTAGAGAGTACAACCTTTGTAGCTCCCTACGCTAGACTCCTCAGCTACTTGGGGTTTGGAAAAGGTCCACTTGAACTCCTCTAGGTCCACGATGATCCACCCGGAGTCCGCTTTGTCTAAGCTTGCAACTTCACTTGATCAAGAGAAAGAAATGAAGCTAACACTCTAAACAAGTGAGCAAGACTTGTGTAGAATGATGTTGTGGTGGCTTTTCTCACTTCAAAATCCTAACTTGGTGAGTAATTTGCTCACTAGAGAAATCTAGAGAGCAAAAGAAGAAGGAGGAAGAAGATGATGGCCTTTTTAGAACAAGAGAAAGGATAATGTCTCATCAAAGAAAATAGAAAATCTACGTATATATATTTTCCACTTCTCATCTCAAACCATGGTTAAATGATAAAAATATTATTGAATTTGAGTTAAAACATAAAAGGAAAGTTAATCCATGGTTAAAAGTAGGTGAGCATGGTTAGGTCAAAGAAGAGTGTAGAAACAAACCATGAATTATCCTTTCCTTTTTCATTTTGTTTTAAAACAAATGTAATAATAATTCATATATATAAAACCATGGTTTGAGTCTTATATTGCCACCATTTTCTATGTATATACAACCATGAAGGATGATGTATGTATGTATGTGTGCATGCACATCCATATGTGCATGAATCAACAAAGAATGCATACATGCATGCATACATCCAAAAAATACAAGAAAGGATTTCTAGTGAGAATCTAATGGTTAAATGATAAATCAAGACTTGATTTATCAATCCGGCCATATCACATACGACCCAACCAAAAGCAAGCCGCCCGATTAATACACGGTATCTCATACGCGCATTTTAACCGGGTCCATGCGCATATCGCATACGCGCACCACAACGTTTCGCCTGGACTAGGTAACTCCTTTGTGGGACTCTAAGACTCATCAATACGCCGGCAGTGGGTGATGATCATATCAAGCACCCCCAAGCCGCAAGCGGTCAGCTAAACGTAACGGCCACCCGGGTATTGAGCGATCAGAAGAAAACAAGCGAACCTGCTACAACTCCCGTCGAGCCAACCGGAAACACTACCCGTGCAGTCCGGTCTCCTCGTCTGATATGTCGCATATCAAGTCTAGGAGTGGTAAACGTCAGACCCCAATAACCGATAAGTCATGCCGATGTGAGGGTCATAACGGGTCGAGAAACTACTGGTAACACTTACCAGTAAATCTTTAATCAGCCCTGGCCAGGGACTTCCCTGTTACGGCCAATCGAGCACAGCACAACATCAACCCTCAATACCGGGAGAGACGAAACCCCTCCTATCGCTCATTGCTTCCAAGTGACTCGGGACTGTACCCAAAAACCACCGTTTTGCACGCCCTCATGGACGTGGTAAGGTGGAAATCAAAGCACAGTGGGAATCACACAAGACTCTATGACGATCTCGGGTCTACAGACTTAACCTGCACAAGTGTCACCAGAGAACTGCCATCTGACGTGAGGTATAATACCATCTGGTAGTTCTCGGCGAGTCCGTCCAGTGTACCCAGTCTCCACTGAGCACCCGTATACTATCTCTGATGTCAAACACCAATGGATATGGGATCATCCATCGCCCATCTCATAGGTCGATAAGCGTATACGCTAGTCTACACTGGTATATCGATGCCCCGTCTCGATACACCAACGACTAGGGACCTTGAAGGATGTACTTATGGACTACCATGTCCCCACTGGTATGATCCGCATCATAGTCCAGGTAGTCAAGTACACATCCTAAGGGCTTTACCTACATGTAACTATAAGACAGTATAAAGAGACAAGTATACATGTTAAGATAAAGAGCAACCAGATAGCATACTATCATATCGAGCAAGAAAGTCATCTCTATATATGTCCAAGCATCCAATATAATATACATCATCTGTACAATACTGGCCTCTAGGACATACATACAACTAACAAAAGAACCCACCTACCCAAGCAAGTCACCCATATAGAAGCAGTGTGCCAGAAAAGCCGCTATGGAATCTGTACGGCAAAACCTGCAAGAACTGTGGCACAACAGGGGTGAGTTGCCAACTCTTGAATAGAAAATATCTACAAGCAGAGATCGAATGTATGACCCATCCTAGGTCAATACGATCAGATATATATAAAACTCAATATGAATAAATCTGAAGCATGCTAAACTGGCAATGTAATCTCTATACATGAGTGTAGTGCCAAGTGCTCGTGCCAGTGCCTCAGGTAATAGCATATCATAAATATGAGGTATGATCAATGTAATCAATCTGCATGTACGTGGATCCTATCCACTCGTCACCCAATGACAATAAGCATCATGCATGTAAATGTCATAAAGCATATGCATGGAAAATATGAGGATATAACCAAAAGCATGGAACCTAAGTGTAAGTGCACGGCGGCGCCCCGGCCGTCAATCCGAAGCCGGAATGCGGAAGCGGTGATAAACTTTAATTTTTCTTGAACTGGCAAACCGCCGCGCACTAATATCCGGATCGAACCATTAACTAGTCCTAGCTAACTACAAGATGGGGAAGAGAGATATACCGACAGATCCGAGTCCTCCGGTCTTCTCGTCGTCGTCCCGATCTTCTGCGGAAGCTCCGGTCTCCACCTCGTCGCCGGAAGTGCACCACATCGCCTACTTCTTTTACGGGCTCCCACCTCAATGCCGAGGCAACTCGAGCACGAAGCTGGCTAGTCGACGTGCCCACGATTTGCTGTAGAATATAGTGTAGAGGCTATGTCTCATTTTGGGATTCATGGAGGTGCCATTTTAGAGGAGGGATGATACAAGAATTATATGGAGGGACTTGGCGATTTTTGGAGCATGAAAAGAGCAACAAATCCCCATCCAAAATTTTGGACAGCCCACTTCATGAAGTGGCCGGCCATGCTAAATGTGGTGGAGAGAAAATGAGAGTGACCAAAAGAATAATACAAGAGAGAGAGAGAGAGGAATGGTTATCATATGGAAAATAATGATCACAAAGAAAAGTCCTCACTCAACAACCATATCATCTCCCATCATCAATAATCATGTCCACAAAAGTCATGCCATCATGACAAGAAGAAGTCAAGAAGTCAAGGTCAATGAAAAGCTATCATGACACAAGAATATGCAAAGAACCCCTCCACAAATAATTATTTGCAACAATGCAAATAAGCCCTCCTCCACCAAACTTCGGCCAATGAACGATACAAAGGAAATTGGCCGAAACGGAAAGCAAACTGGCAACTCCAGAAAACTGGTCCCGTAATAAATTACAGGAAAACCCCGATACTGTGCATACACACCCGCATTTGTATTCCGACCGAAATACAAATGCAATGAGACAAAATCTACACTGTACTATACTAGGATCCGGCTTAAACCAAAGCCGGCTAGTAATATCATTCGATCCTGATTCGTGCAATACCGCACGTATCTGATCGAACCCTGCCATATAACCATACGGCCTATAGTACAAACTGTCCGATCCTGATCCGTGCAATACCGCACGTATCTGATCGGACCTTGCCATATCTCCATACGGCCTCTACAACTTTTCGCCCGAAAGCTGAGTAACTGAATGTGGGGGACTCTAAAAACTCGTCAACACCTTGGTTGTGGATTTAACCACTAGCACGTCAGAGGTATAAGCCAATACGTAACGGGCTACCAGGTATTGACTAAAAGGGACGTCTGTGAGCGAACTCAGCCTGACAACCCTACTGAGCCTGTCAGTGACAATATCCGTACAGTCCGGTCCGTTCGCTATGAGCATCGCATGGCGGGCCTAGGGGGTTGGTAAAAGTCAGACCCCCAAAAGCGGTACAAGTCGTGTCGGAGTGTAGCTAAGAACACCCTGAGAAACTACTGGAATACCTACCAGTAAATCTCCTTGCCTCGGCCGAGGGCTTCGTGTAATGGCTCTTCTAGACACAGCGCGACCTCACCCCCAATACCGGGAGAGACGAACCCCTGAAGATACGCTCACTGCCTCCATGTGGCTCGGGACTGTACCCAACTAAAACCTGTTTACACGACTCCTTTGAGCCGTGGTAGGGTAGTAATCAAAGTACAGGTGGAACTCACACGAGACAAATGACGATCCCCGGGTCGATGAACTAACCTGTACACATGTCACCATGGAACTGCTATCTGACGTCTGGTATAAGACCAACCAGCATGTTCCCGGCGAGTCCTGTCCAGTGTACTCATAACCCAATGAGCACTTGTATACATCTTAGGTGAACCAACTGACACCGGTGGCTTGTGAGACCAGCCACCGCCCCTCGTCGGGGTCTCGACTGTATACACTAGTCTACTCTGGAGTATCGATGCCCTGTCTCGAAACTCCCACGACTAGGGACCTTTTAAGGATGTGTTTATAGACTACCAGCTCCCACGTATATGATCGCCCTTATACTGCTGGTGGTCAAGCACGAATCCTAGGGGCTCTATCAACGTGCAATAGTGACCTGTCAGGTCACCTAAAGCAGTACACGATGATAAAGATAAACCAGATAGCATACTTGTTAGTTATATGTATGCCCTAGAGGCCATTACTGTACATAGGATGTATATTGTAGTGGATGCTGGGACGTATATAGGAAGGACTTTCTTGCTCGACATGATAGTATGCTATCTGGTTACTCTTTACCTTAACGTGTACTCAGATTGTCTCTATATTACATGTTGGTAAAGCCCTTAGGATGTGTACTTGACTACCTGGACTATGATGCGGATCATACTAGTGGGGACATGGTAGTCCACAAGTACATCCTTCAATGTCCCTAGTCGTGGGTGTATCGAGGCGGGGCATCGATATACCAGAGTAGACTAGCGTGTACCTTCTCGATCCATACAGATGGGCGATGGATGATCCCATATCCATCGGTGTTTGACATCAGAGGAGATATACGGGTGCTCAGTAGAGACTGGGTACACTGGACGGACTCGCCGAGAACTCCAGATGGTATTATACCTCACGTCAGATGGCAGTTCTCTGGTGACACTGGTACAGAGTAGTCTGTTGACCCGAGATCGTCATAGAGTCTTGTGTGGTTCCCACTGTGCTTTGATTTCCATCTTACCACGTCCAAGAGGGCGTGCAAAACGGTGGTTTTTGGGTACAGTCCCGAGTCGCATGGAGGCAATGAGCGATAGGAGGGGATTCGTCTCTCCCGGTATAGGAGGTTGATGTTGTGCTGTGTTCGATTGGCTATAACAGGAAATCCCTGGCCAGGGTTGCTGAGATTTACTGGTAAGTGTTACCAATAGTTTCTCGAATTGTTATAGACCTCATATCGACACGACTTATCGAGCTATTGGGGTCTGACGTTTACCACCCCTAGGCAAGATATGCGACATATCAGACGATCAGACCGGACTGTACGGTAGTGTTACTGGTTGGATTCACTGGAGTGTGAGCGGGCTTGCTCGTCGATCTTCAGATCGCTCAATACCCGGGTGGCCGTTACGTTTAGCAGACCGCTTGCGGCTTGTGGGTGCTTGATATGATCATCACCTGCTGCCGGCGTATTGACGAGTCTTTAGAGTCCTACACAGAGGTTTCCTGGCTCAAGCGAAACGAAATAGGAGCGCATATGAGATATGTGCGGGACCGAGAATAATGCGTGTATGTGATACCGTATTTCATTCTCGCGATCAATGTGTCGAATGGTTGTATGCGATATAACCTAGTTATCGATTCAAGCGTTGATTCGATAAGCCGATACATTGTATACTAGTCGGTTGTGTGCGACATGACCGGATCATTGAATCAAGTGTTGATTTAATGATTTAATGCATATTTATATATTTGATATATTACTTTGCATTAACTAGTATCGGTTCACTTTAAATGAATTTTCTCACTCGGATGTGCGCATTGCATATGCGATATGATTTTGTGCACTTGCTTGTATCATGTTTGATGATACATGCCTTTTGGTTAAGTGTAAAGAATTAAACCTTGGTTAATGAAATGGTTAGGGTTTACTATTTCCTTATTCATTTATTCATTTATTTATTCTTTTGGAAATAGAAAAGCAAATGAGAAAATGGTGGCTTGTTTTGTTATGTTCATGAAGCTTCATGAAGACATTGACCAAGTGACCATTTTGTCTCATGCTTAACCCTAACCATCCCACTAACCATGATTTATTCTCTACACTTGACCATGGTTTGGTCATGATAAGTATTCTTTTATTTTTCTTTTTGGAATTAACTTATCATAACTTTATCTTCTTCTTCTTCTTCATCTTCAAAGAAGAAAGCTTTCTTCATCAATGGTGGATTGATGAAACAAGTGAGAAATCCAATTCTAAAGTCTACCCACTTCCTATTTCTTTATCCTCTACCTCTTGCCAAGTAGTAGAGTGTGTTTCCTTCACAAGTTTTCATGACTTGGTGAAGTCGGAGCTTGATTTAGCGATGCCTCGACGTAGATCATCTTCGGCATGGACATCGACGACCTAGCTCGCCATTTCTCCGACGAAGCCGACGCTAGAGCCCGGGAATTCACTAGGACAGCGAGCGGACTTCGTTGCGGAGCTATGGAGGTGGAGCACCGGATCTACAAAGGTTGTATTTCCGTATTCCCTTAGTTAAGTGTTAACTAGTTTGCTTTGTCGCCTAGAATTCTAGCGAACGATCCGTAGTCGGGTTTCTCGGCACCTAGATTTTTTGAAATTGGCATGGTTGATGCCTTGTGAGACCTCTTGAGAGTGCCTAGGAACCCTACAGTGGTATCAGAGCCTAGCTAGAGCCTTAGGCGAAGTCTAGACGGAGTTTGAAGTCCGGACGAACCCGAAACCCTATCACAAACTTGCTCTCTGTACTTTTTCTAAAATCGTGGATTTTTCCAAATTAAAAATATGCAGAAAACTCAGCAGGGAATTCTAAGAATTACGGCGGAAATTTTTTTTCATGAACAGTGATTTTGGCGGCGGAACCGCGGCATAAGCCTAGCTTATGCGGCGGTTCCGCGGCGGATGTATGACGTCAGCCCTATCATGTTACACAGTAATTCATTGTTTCAGCTTCTGAGTTCTCTAGGTATTTTTAAAATTTATTCAAGAGTTGAATTTTCTGGAGTTGTTTTGGGGATTCGGTGTTTCGATCGGAGTATCAAATTTTGTCTGTGTGGCTTTCCGGATAAATTTTAGAATATGTTAAAAAGTTCGACCGGATATAAATACCCAATTTTTCCCCTGTCGGGAAATTTCCAAGTGTTGGATCTTTCCGTAGTTTAACGACGTTCTAAGTAGTGCAAGTAACGCAATGGACCCTCTAGAAGACAGCAAACCTTAACTCGATTATGTGACCGTCTTGAACTGCCCTTTGAACCTTCGGTTTGGGGCAGTACGGCGTGCCACATGTGAGGCGTTGGCTTGACTCTTCTACGGCTGGACCGTTGGTACTGAGGCACGAACTGAATGTTGTTAGACTTATTTCATGTATTGAGCTGTATCGGGAAAACTTGGGTGTTCGATTGTTTCGATCGGAAAGTTTAACATTTTCTATTTATCCGGAATGTGATACAATAATTGGAATTCACAAATAGTTATGTGATAACTGAATGAATGTTATAAACATAGCACTTTATTCTCACTTGATCGGTTGCCACGGAATTTTGATGTGATCAAAAGTCCGTCGCAATCACGTAGCGTACGCGGATACTCGCCGGGTAAACTTAATAGACAGCCTCACTCCATAGCCCCGACCAAGTGACTGTAGGAGAACCCCGTCGCCGAAAGCATCCGTCCGGGTGCTCGCGGCAGCGGTGTTCCGCCTTGGTGCACTTCGTCGATGGTATCAGGGGTGCAGCCGTCTACTGAAGTTTGCGACGAGCATTCGATCATGATGTCGGAAATCCTGTTGAATTGCCCGACTTGATATTGAAAAGTGTTTTCGATTTTGAGACTAAAATGCGGGGTTTATAATTGTTAGGCATGCGATGTCTAAAGAATTCATTTGGTCAGGCATGCGATGTCTGAGGAGGTTGCGAATTCCAACTGTTGTAGTTTTACACTTTCTTTTCTGTGACCGTAAGTATAATATGTGATATCGCCGGTTTCGTTGCTATATGTCAACGACAATTGGGATGGACATATTTACTTACGTTGATGACATGTGATGTTATGTATTGCTCGATATGTTATATTGGATCGTCGTGTTTGAATAGCCGGGGGTTTTTATGTGAGATGAGTGTTTTTCATTTTCATTCATGTAAAAACTTGTATGTAATATTCTTTTATTGGGGCGCTTCCAGGTTGCGGAAGATGTCACCGTTTGTATATTATTTTCTTTTCCGCACTAGGATAGACCCAAGGAGGAGGGCACAAGTAACCGGGTTCTGGAGTGCAGTGGGAGACCAACTCGAGGAGTCGAGTCCGGGCCTCCTAACTCCAGAATTGGTAGGGTTGCTTGCCGCTCTCGTAGGGGTCTAGGGGTGTGGGTTTGGCTATTCATCATGACCGTGGAATCCGTGTTTTATACTGGCTCGTATTGAAAACACGGACGTCCTAGTATATCCAATATTTCATATGTTTCTTCTGCTGCGATATCTGTGATGTGATCATGTGATGTTCTGTGATAGATACAGTATATAGTATATATGATATATTATATAGACATTACTTATGTTTTACACCCGCGCTAGCCCTGCCCCGCTCTGTCGTTAGTTACCTAACCTAACGGTGCACGAGGGAACATCGAGGCGAATGCGGATGACATAAGTGTACGTCGTATTTATCTGTGATGTTTAGGTACTTTAAATGATGGGACTTCATTAATGTGATTAATGAAATAAAAGAAACCTAAGATGTTGTAGAATCGAATTTCAAAATAAAACAGGTAGCTACAGTTCTTGCTTTGCACAGCGGTATATATGATATATCCTGCACCTTATTCGATAAGGAAAGGACCGAGATCCCTTCACCGGGAGTGACTCCTTTAGCAATAACTGGCAGATGCTACACACTCGGTTTGTCTTTTGATAGCTTTTAAGGGTTTTTGCTTTGCACAGTGATATATATGATATATCCCGCACCTCATTCGACGAGGAAAGGACCGACGATCCCTTCACCGGGAGTGACTCCTTTAGCAAAACTAGAAAAGCCTCAAAGACACTCCATTTCAAAATTCATTCGATCCTACAACGATATCAAGTTCATTACGCAATAGGTTTTCAGAAAAACCTGTCGTAGCCCTTCGTCATTTCAGATAAGTTGTATATAGTATTCGTGCTGCATTTGTTGGCTTTCGTCAAGGTGCAGTGTGCGGTAGCTATATGCTGCTTATCTGCTAGCATACGATGCGATTGGATTAGGGTAGTCGTGCGGCTTTGTTGGCTTTCGTCAAGGGTCGTGCGGGTGGGTTTAATTCAATCAAGAAATGTACAGGTTGAACTTGACTAGCGGGCTATGGTTTGTTGGCTTTCGTCAAGGTCATAGCACGTTAGGGGCAAAATATTATCGGGAATTTCAAGTGTTGAAATTTGCAATGAGATTGCATATCTTCTATGAGATAGTTGGATCCCGATACCCGCTGCGAGTAAGAGTTACTCCTGGGAGAGTTTTATACATTACAATTAGCCGATCAAGTAGGTGTCTAGAAAGGTGTCAACGGGGTTACGCCTCTGGGAAAACGAGGTTTACATTAATTAGGTTCGTGCGAAAGCACGGGGGACCTCCCTCAAAGTACCGACACTGGCCTGGCTGAAAGATTGGCGAACTTGTAGTGTGTAATTAATCCCGGCTAGTCTTTCCTTTTAGGATTTGAAGGAAGATTTGATAAAAAGCAGTGGGAGCCATCCTGATTAGATAAAATAATAACCAATCTATTCTTGCAAGAGCGCACGCTGAGTGTTTTCTTCTCTCTCTCTCCTGGTAGCGACCATATCACGCCTTAATCAAGATAATAAAACGGAATATTGACCGAACCCGCTTGTTATACTGAGCTGGGGAACGTTGGTCCCGCTCCAACTTATAATTGTTATAAGACAGAGCAGGAAATAGGGGAATGCCTGATTTCCCGTGCCGCCCAAACGAAGAGAGTGCATGATGATGCATCATCTTCGGGTATGTTCGTTACACCGAACTGTTGATCAGTATCCTTTGTATCCTGGGTATATTATACCGGATCAGGATCCCATATATGTAAGATGTTACATAGGGCTACAAAAGGGTAGAAAAACTGAGAACGGGTGATAAGTTTCATGAGGCAGAAAACGGGGCAAGTGTTGCAGCCAAGTCTGTTGGTTACTGTCACCATGTATTGTAATACATTGATTATGAACGTATGTTATTAGATACCGAACCTGATATACAAAATCATATCTGTCTCTTTATTAGTAAAGAAACGATAATATTTTGTATTGTTGGATAATGTTTTGAACATTTCCTATATCAAAAGTTGATCGGTTCAGGCACGTTATCTAAAAGCATTGATGTTCTAAATCAAACTACAGTTCTTAGTATATGGAACACACACAAGAGGAAGAGTTCAGAAATGAACGAATTCTTCTTGAGGTATTGTAGACTAGGTCAGATCAATGTGACCCGACTAGCTAGAGTTACATATAGATGCATATTTAAATCAGTTTGAATTTACATCTTGTGAAACTCGCCAGTCATGTCACAAAGATAAGATGACCATAGCTCTGTTTATTGGAAACAGAGAAAGAATTAGTGAACTCTTGGGACTGATACATGATGATGTATGTAAGGTCTCCTGTCTACACATGCCAGGATTGATTCTTTATACTTCATTATATTCTCTGATAATCTCTCAAGATTCAGTCATATGTTCCTGTTGAAACATGAGTCCGAACCTTTTGAGATATTCACAGAATATAAGCGAGAAGTAGAGAACCAAAATACGGGTAAAAGTATTATGTCCTTTGATGAGATCAAGGAGGAGAATACTTGAGCAAGGAATTCTTGGAATTTTCTAAAGGAGAATGAGATTCTCTCTCAGCATTACTCCTCCGTATACACATAGCACGATGGTATATCGGGGCGGAGCAGATACACCCTATTTGATATGGTGTGCTCTATGTTGAGTACTACTGAGTTACCTATTTCCTTTTGGGAGTTATGCACTTGAGAAGCCGCATACCTATTGAATAGGGTTCCAATCAAATCAGTTGCCTACCATGTCATATGTGATATGGAAAGGGAAGAACCCATCTCTTAAGATAGTTAAGATTTGGGGTTGTCCGGCCTATGTCTAAAAGCAAAATCCGGACAAGCTCGAGGCAACATCAGTTATGTAGAACTGGAAAGGTTCCAGCTATACAAACTACAACAGATGATTTGGTAGAACCAAAGGATTCAGTAGATTCCAACGAACCTCAGCCTCTCCGCCGATCTAGTAGGGTTCCTCACCCACCTGAGAGATACTTCTGTTTCTCTATGACAGTGGGAGCGAGTATTGCATCATGAGATGATGACCCAACTAGTTTCGAGCTGGCCATCAGGAGTAAGACTCTGTAAGAATGGCTGGATGCTTAGCAATCTGAGATGGAATCCATGTACACCAACAAAGTATGGACTTTAGTTGCTATATCCGAAGGGTTAAATCCCCATCAGGAGCAAGTATATCTTGAGAAGATTACTTGGTGTACATGGAAAAGTTGAGACTTTCAAAGCTAGACTTGTTAAAAGTTTGCATCATTTACCAGGCGTGGATTATGATGAAATCTTTTTCAAGTAGCTATGCTTAAGTCCATCCAGATCCTACTTGCCACGGCTACATACCATGACTACGATATCTGGTGGTTGGGTGTCATGACAGCTCTTCTAAAATGATGATTTGGAAGAGAGCGTCTATAAGTACACAGCCAGAGGGCCTCGTAGACAGTGGGAGCAGCGGAAACGCGTGCAAGATATTTTATGTGATAAAGCAGGCATCGCGGAGTTGGAACATCTTTTTTGATGAAGTAGTCAAAGAAGTTGACATCATCAAAATGGTAGATGAACCTTGTATAAACAAAAAGATAGTAGGGAGTATGGTGGTGATCCTCGTAGAGTACGTGGATGACATACTCTTGATAAGAAAGGAGTTTCTTATGCTACGCTCGATCAATCTCCGTTTATCACAAAGATTCTCCGTGTAGGATCAGAGTGATACCTCCTAAATCCTGAGTTTTGGATCTATGAGATAGATTTAATTGGATGTTGGGATTCTCACTAGTTGTAGTGAGATAGTATCAATTGATCCTGGGGAGAATCACTGGAAGTGTTCCAGGGTGATAAAGACGACTGAATGTCAGTCGCAGGCATTGTCTTTACCCTCAGTAAATGGACGGTATGTTGGAAGAGTTCCAAGCTAGATACCGTGACATACTAGACGATAAAGGCAGGATACATCACTACTTATGATGCTACTAAAGAGGATGTTTGTGTGTATATTAGTTCATGAGATGAACTACGTTCCTACCATTGTGAGACAATGGAGTTGTGGCTTATGCCAAGGAACGCCGGTCCCATCAGTGATCCAGACATATTCTAAGGCAGTATCACTTGATCATGGAGATAGTTGATCTCTAAGGGATCGAGATTAGGAGAGTAGACTCAGAGGACAACACGGCGGATCCACTCACGAAGGCCTATTCCCAGAGAGAGACTTTTATGGGATGGTTGAGTATGAGATACTACAACCACTGCTACAGATGGCCCTAGTGCAAGTGGGAGATTGTTAGTTATATGTATGCCCTAGAGGCCATTACTGTACATAGGATGTATATTGTAGTGGATGCTGGGACGTATATAGGAAGGACTTTCTTGCTCGACATGATAGTATGCTATCTGGTTACTCTTTACCTTAACGTGTACTCAGATTGTCTCTCTATTACATATTGGTAAATCCCTTAGGATGTGTACTTGACTACCTGGACTATGATGCGGATCATACTAGTGGGGACATGGTAGTCCACAAGTACATCCTTCAATGTCCCTAGTCGTGGGTGTATCGAGACGGGGCATCGATATACCAGAGTAGACTAGCGTGTACCTTCTCGACCCATACAGATGGGTGATGGATGATCCCATATCCATCGGTGTTTGACATCAGAGGAGATATATGGGTGCTCAGTAGAGACTGGGTACACTGGACGGACTCGCCGAGAACACCTAGATGGTATTATACCTCACGTCAGATGGCAGTTCTCTGGTGACACTGGTATAGAGTAGTCTGTTGACCCGAGATCGTCATAGAGTCTTGTGTTGTTCCCACTGTGCTTTGATTTCCATCTTACCACGTCCAAGAGGGCGTGCAAAACGGTGGTTTTTAGGTACAGTCCCGAGTCACATGGAGGCAATGAGCGATAGGAGGGGATTCGTCTCTCCCGGTATAGGGGGTTGATGTTGTGCTGTGTTCGATTGGCTATAACAGGAAATCCCGGGTCAGGGTTGCTGAGATTTACTGGTAAGTGTTACCAGTAGTTTCTCGAATTGTTATAGACCTCATATCGACACGACTTATCAAGCTATTGGGGTCTGACGTTTACCACCCCTAGGTAAGATATGCGACATATCAGACGATCAGACCGGACTGTACGGTAGTGTTACTGGTTGGATTCACTGGAGTGTGAGCGGGCTTGCTCGTCGATCTTCAGATCGCTCAATACCCGGGTGGCCGTTACGTTTAGCAGACCGCTTGCGGCTTGTGGGTGCTTGATATGATCATCACCTGCTGCCGGCGTATTGACGAGTCTTTAGAGTCCTACACAGAGGTTTCCTGGCTCAAGCGAAACGAAATAGGAGCGCATATGAGATATGTGCGGGACCGAGAATAATGCGTGTATGTGATACCGTATTTCATTCTCGCGATCAATGTGTTGAATGGTTGTATGCGATATAACCTAGTTATCGATTCAAGCGTTGATTCGATAAGCCGATACATTGTATACTAGTCGGTTGTGT